>OX376332.1:3070000-4290357 GCA_947369225.1 Hofmannophila pseudospretella | reverse complement strand
CAGAAGATCGGCAGTATACAGCTGATAATCAAACTCTAAGGTTTTCGCAAACATTATTCCTCGAAACATCTCAGAGGTCCATGGCTCTGCCAAGGTCTCTCCCCAATATCCACCAAGGTAACAACAGTCCCTGACCACGGGATCCGAGTTAGGGGTGAACGCTAGGTTAGGCCAACGTCTTCTACTCTTGAAGTAGTTGCGGGAGAACTCCAATATTTGGGCTTGTCTCATAAGTTCACCTATCTCTTCCAGGCCCAACTTCATCACAGAGCCCTTCTCCATCCAACACTTTCATCCATTACCACCTCAGGATGTCCGAAACATTTTGTCATGCCTGTTAGTTCTAAGGCAACATGACAGTCTTGATAGACACAACAGTGATCTGTTGTGAGGGGTCGTGTAGCGAGTTTCACCATCCAGGAACTCTGATAATCGTGTATAACGGGATCTAGAGACAATATAAAGGTTGAGTTGGCCTCCATATATTTTAGGATGGTTCCTATCACCAACGGTTGCCAGGCCTTGAGGATATCATACATCCCATCCTTATAGAGACCTATATCGTGAAGGGTTGCCGTTATGACGTTGGCCACCTCATTGTATAAATTGTAGGACGGGTACTTTTTTGAATTTTGGTGGGCGTAGGCCAGACAAGAGAACCAGGAGTTTACACTATCGCGCACTGCTAGGAAATGACTGTGGGTTATTAGATATGCGAATTGGTCGGACACCCAAACAACATGGAGATTGCCGTAACATGTGGCTTTGCAGCTAAAGAAGTCATAGCACTGGTTAAACTTTTTGTTAAAGGTTATACTATCTGTGATCTCGGTCAGTATGGATTTTTGTGTGAAAACCTTCCTCAACAACTCAGGAGGGGACATAGGTGCAAGCCTGGGGGCGAACCCTGCATAATTCTTGTGGCCCAATATTGTTGCATCATTGGCTGTCCTCATGTGCTGAAGCAGTTGCTGGGAATGGCGGGAGGATGCCCCGGTACGTGACACGTGTAGCAGTGCCCAATGGATGTACTGGTCTGAGGGCAGAAAGGTAATGCCCCTCGTGTCTCGAATCAATTGTATATGTATCTTATGAGGCGGCGTGCGCGCTGGCCGGGACCCCGCCGTGGGATCTGGACGCAGAAGTGCTGGCGGATGTCTACCACCGCACTGCAGAGATGCGGGCGAGTGGAGACCATCCTATTCCGGAGGAGATCCTGCGGTGGAGAATTAACTCTCGCAGGACTCTTGAAATTGATACGAAAACACTTAATCTGACAAAATGTCCACCGACTTGATTCTTAGTTACTGTTTCCGGCATTTGAAAGGTTAAAATACAGTTTATCCCTTTATAGGGCAGAAGCTCCTGGCTTGGGGATTGAAAATAAAACACTTGTATACGAAAACTAGCATTTTTTTATTAATTTTAAGATATATTTTTTTAATCATTGATTAAAAAAATTATGGTGTCCATATATTGGACACTGCCCTTCACCGCTTATGAAATTCTGCAAAGCAGGGCACAATGCTCAGTGCTACCTGACACTTAGTGCACTGTATTTTAGATTTCTTGCCTAGGGTTTTGCTGCTGCAAGCTCTGCATCTTCTGTAGCTGGGTAGCTCCCCAGGCATATGAGACCCCACATCATTCAACCGGAGTTCATCAGGTATTCCGTAAATGGTCTTCTGTCTACTAGTTGGTCCCTTTGGCTTTTTCGTCACAAAGTTGGGCAAGTCAGAGATTCTTCTTTTCCTGGAGCAGAAGTTGTTTACCAGGTTACGTGCCAGTGCTGTGCGGTATTGCAAAGCGGTCATTGGATTATGCACCCTATCATTTTCGGTGTACAGTATATAGGCATTCGTGATAGCAGCGTCCACCAAAAAATAAAAGATTCGCATCCACCACCTTCTACTGCGTCTTGAAATAGGGTAAGTTCCTCTTTTCTGGTCGAACCTGTCCACCCCTCCCATCCTTTTAGTATACTCCAGGATTCCTATAGGACATGGAATATCAGCCTTCGTTCCGTCTTTTTGGGTTCTTTTGCATGTTTTCCTTTGAGTTGGATGAAATGCGGTGCTCAGAACATAAACCAATTTAGTATCTTGCCATACAAAAAATGAAACATTTTTGTTGACTCGCCATTTGTGTTGACCTCTTTCCAGTTTCAGTCCAGGTGGTCTAGGTGCATTCTTCTTTTTTCTATGGGCTCTTACCAATTGGGGCAAATTTGTGCGATCGTGACGTATAGTTGCTGTTGCATAAATATTATTATCGAATAGAAACTGCATTACCTCACACGAGGCAAAATAATTGTCAAATGCAACATGAATACTTTCAATATTTTGATCAACTAGTGCTTTGGTCAGTTCTTTTAACCTAATCCAACCTCTGTAGTGTCGCCTTTTTTGCCAGTGTAAACTTCGAATTGGTATAAATAACCAGTCTGACTGTCGCACCGTGCCCAAACCTTGAAACCCCTTTTTATAGGTTTTTTTGGCATGTACTGTTTGAGCGTGCTTCGGCCCTTGAATTTTATCATGCATTCGTCAATGCTTTGTGAGGTCGTGCATTTTGCATTATTGGCAAACGCTTCATTCATGCTATTGATCAAAGGCCTGATTTTGTATAATATATCATACCCCTGTTCACCTCTCTTGGGCATTTTGTTATTGTCATTTACGTGTAAATTTGACAAAATCTTTTTGAATCTCTTCACTGGCATTACGTCAGCAATCTCAGCTACACGGAACAGCGGATCGGAAGACCAGTAGAGATTTACATTAGGAAGTACATGAATGCCCATAAATATCAAAATGCCAATAAAGGCTTTTAGTTCTGTTAGTGTCACAAGATCCCAATCTTTCTGTCGATTTTGTGATGCATATAAATTTGTCTCATCAACAATGTTCGATAAGACTTCGTCAGTAATAAAAACATTGAAGTATGCTCCAGGAATACTCCTGTTAGAGAAGAACTGTGATGGTCGCAATAAAATGTCGTCAAATTTATCAATTGGCGGAGTGTGTGGAAACGGCACTTTTTTCCACTGTTCCTCATTATCATCAGAGCTATCTGTGTCTAAATCAGGTGGAGGTGGTGGTGGTGTAGCAGGTATTGCATTTGAAGGCAGTATGCTGGTGGAGGGAGCAGGATCTGGTTGTGTACTATTTGTTGTAGATCTTGAATTACATGGCGACGGTGCTTCTATCGGAATTCTTTTAAGGGGCAAATTAGGATCTAAAATTTCCTCAAGCTCAGCAGAACTTGGTGGTATGAAAACCGCATCAATATCATGTTCATCGCTTTCATTACCGTCTTCGGAATTCTCGCCATCTGACAAACCGAACAACTCATTTATAGTCTCTTGCAATTTGTCCAACGGGATCACCTAAAACAGATAAGCACAAAAATAATGCATAAGAAAATTATACATAAAAAATATCATCATCATTATCAGCTTCTTTATGTACAGTACTAAACGTAAGCCTCCCCTAAATCTCGAAATAAAAAACATGGGTATGAAAAATACCTCTGACCTACACGGGCAGTGTCCAAAATACGTATGTAATATGAACCCAATTTAAAAAATCAGGGCTTTTACTCATTATTTATCATATTTCGAACAAATTGTCAAAGAAACTTTACCTTTCTATTCATTTTTCGCGAAGATTTTCTTGGATTAACACAGAAGCACAAAAAACCACCGATTTTTCACAGACTGTCATCAACTGTCAAAATGATAGCCATTTTTTTTTTTTTTTTTTTTGCGTTTCGTTATTGCTAATATGTTGATCAACCATAATGCCAACAGACGAATTTGCCTGAGACGAAACGTTTAGGAGCTAGTCAACGAAACGTATGGTGTCAAATATATGGACAGAGCCCTATAAAGGGTTATTTGGTCCAAATCCGTCGAGTAGTTTCGACGCTAGCTCACTTTAAACTTAGCACTAACCGCGCAACATCTCATTTTTAGTGTTCACTTGCGCGGCCTATGACGCCACCAGAGGGAGCCGCGGGAGGGTCGAGCATATTTTTTTTTCTCGTCGCCAGGCCGATCTTTACTAAAAACTACCTACTATTATTATAACTATTACTTTTCTAACTTTTAAACTTTCGTTACACGAAGCTATCGTTGCACAATTTTTCATGGATGATTAAAAGATTAAAATATTTGTGTCATTCACAATTTGGTAAACCATTTACGTTGTGACACTGGAGAAAAACCATTTTTTTCTATGTATCTGTCGCTTATTTTAGTAAGATTAAAAATATTTGTGTCATTCACAATTTGGTAAACCATTTACGTTGTGACACTGGAGAAAAACCATTTTTTTCTATGTATCTGTCGCTTATTTTAGTAAGATTAAAAATATTTGTGTCATTCACAATTTGGTAAACCATTTACTTTGTCACACTGGAGAAAAACCATTTTCTTCGTGTATGTATCTGTCGCTTATTTTAGTAAGATTAAAAATATTTGTGTCATTCACAATTTGGTAACCCATTTACTTTGTCACACTGGAGAAAAACCATTTTCTTCGTGTATGTATCTGTCGCTTATTTTAGTAAGATTAAAAATATTTGTGTCATTCACAATTTGGTAAACCATTTACTTGGTCACACTGGAGAAAAACCATTTTCTTCGTGTATGTATCTGTCGCTTATTATAGTTAAATTAAAAACATTTGTGTCATTCACAATTGGTAAACCTTTTACGTTGTCACACTGGAGAAAAATAATCTTCTTTGTACATCTGTCACTTATTATTAGGTACCGTGGAATGGGGTTACTTTGACCAGTTTTTAAATTCAAACCACAATACCTCTTTAAATATTGCCTTAAAAAATAAACAAAAAAAGGAGAATATCAACTTTTATTGATAACAACTTTAATAGCAATTTAAAATATGAACTGAACTGTCCATTAGATGGTTATTTATGTATTGACTTATATTGTATACCAAACGTTTAAATTTAATTTATTTAAAATATTTAAAAATTAACGTAAAAAAAAACTGGTCAAAGTTAAACTAGGAGTGGGGTGTTACTTTGATACCCCTACTTTTTTGTTCGGGAATCGAAAGAAACCCCAATTAGAAGATTTATTCTGAAGAACGAAAAAAACCGTCCGTGAAATCAAAAGTTGTTGATTTTTATTGTTTTGGGGTTACTTTGAACGACCAAAAGTGACACCTTTATTTTTAATCATTTTTATTATAATTTACTTAGCCTTTTACAGTATTAACGTGGCAAACACAATCACAATTAAATTTTAAAATATTAAAAAGTAGGAAACAGTCTTATAGGTAACATCATTACCAATCTGTATCACAAAAATCAGATCAAATGCTTCATTAGGAACTAGTTTTACTTAAACTACTAAATTCGTAAATCACAATAAATCACAATCAAAATGGTCATTAGGAACATTGTTACATTAATGTTACATTACAAACTACAATTCTGCGACATTGACATCAAAAGGGAATTCAACATAATCATCTATGGCGATAGGATTTGGCTAGAATGACACAATATCGATGTGTTCGATTTCCGATATATCTCCTATAATTTTCTTGAATCTTGCATTACTTCCAGCTGATTTGTAACCTTCAACTAATAAAGGGTCTAATTCCGTTATTTGGCAAACATATCTGTAGGTTTTTTTGCCACGTCTGGTATAAAATTTTACCAATAAAAATCGTCCTACTGCGCATTCCGATTCCTCGTCTTCTCCTTCCATTATATCTTCATCTTCTTTATTGTCATGCCTGTTCATTTTGGTTGTCCTTGTAGAATTTGTCCTTTCCATATTCTCTTCAGTCGCGATTGCCCACTGGCCCAGTTTGACTTGTACTCGGTCCTGGCTCTTGTGTTTCTAAAATGGATAGGCTATTGTTTTCTCCTCGATTATCATTCTGTTGATTATCATTTCGTGTTGCGATGCTTTTTCACGGAGCTACGTCCAATCGTTTCTTTTTTCTAGCAGGCTGGTCGGAAGTGTTTCCATATCTTAATTCCTTTAAGAAGGTTGTCAACGTGCTTTCAACTTCTTGCTCAGTGATTTGATCCTCATTAGGAAGACGATCCAGAACTTTTTGCATGTTAAAAGGATATATTTCAGTTGCGCAAAACCCGCTCATCATGTTTCGTTGGACTCCTGAGCTTATGTCTTTGTAAGGTGTGTTTGGTTTTGGCGCAACTGTGTCCATTTTGTTTATAGCTTTTGTCAGAAGACTTGGGAAAGTATATTTAGGAACTGTGGCTGCTTTGGAGTGCTGCATCTTCCAAGCCATCAATGTTTGCCGCCACGCGGTTTTCATAGGACGGAAGAATGAGACGTCCAAAGGCTGGGTTAAATGTGTTGAGTTAGGCACCAGGCAGAAAAAATCAATTTCGTGTTCGACGCACAGTCGTAGAACATCATCGTTAAAATGGGATGTAAGATTGTCACCGATCATAACTTTGCGCCCAGGTAGCCTTCTCGCATGAGGTAGGAAACGAGTAACAAACCAGTCGCTGAATGTTGGCGCATCCATCCAGCCACTAGATGTCCTGTTAAATCTCGAACCTTGTGAGCAACATGGTTTGTCACAACATGGTGGTGCACAAGGTGCTTGTTCTTTCCACGTATCATACAAATGTAGACTTTTGTAAATTATATATGGCGGCAAAAGCACACCATCAGCCGATCCACAGACCATCACGGTTGTTGCACTTTTCGAAAAGTTTACTGCCTTCTCAGGGTATTTAACTCCTCTGCGGTATACTGCAATCTTTTTTCCTGGATCATCACTCATGTTTGATTCATCATAATTGAATATATTCGAGGCTGGCACATCTTTTACGACATCGTTTAGATTATCAAAGTATTTTGTAACGCTTTCGGGGGATACCGCAGCCCTTGCGCGCTTGATGTTAGCAGCAATTCGCTTAGAATATTCACTTATGTGACGCTTGAGCAAAGAATAGGCCCAATCTACGCCATGGAGGTTGTTGGTGAACTTTGCTACTGTTCTTCCTTTACGGTCTAGCAGAATTTTAGAAAACATGCGCAGATCCATTAACGTGAGCTGAAATCCCCAATAGGCACATTTCGCTACAGATTTTAATATGGTCTTTTCTTCAGTTTCCGAAAAACCTGGTTGAGCTCCAGGTTTTTTTTATATTTCTTCCATGGTACTTATTGTATATTGTACCATATGGTATTCCGTACTTCTCTGAAGCAGCACGCAGCGACAAACGACCATCGACGACAGCAGTTATCGCCCGATTCAAAACTTCGTCGGTATAATTTTTGTAGACTCGTGAGCCTAAACGCTTCTGATAAGTTCTAGGCATGATGCTGTAAAGCAGTGGTTCCCAAAGTTGTCTTGGCTACGACCCATCTAATTCAAGTTTACAAACTTGGGACCCACCTCTAGGAAATTCAACCGATTTATTCATATTGGTAACGGTTTTCATAGAGGACTTTCCAAATAACAGATGAAGTGTAAATGCAATTTTTTATTACTTCATTAAATAACTATTGTACATCAAAAATTTATTTCAATGGGAAGAATGAAATTGTTTCCTATGTTTCGCCATCACAGTTTTGACGTCAACTTCAACCCGAGTTACTTTTAAGCGCAGTGAGTTTGATAAGTCCAATTTATTTCGGTATTTAGTTTTAATGTTCACCATATTAGAGAATCCGGCCTCACATAGGTATGAGGTAGTAAAAGGGAGGAGGACTTTTATAGCTTCATCAAACAGGCATGGATAGTTACCAGCAACCGAGAGCCAGAATTTTGTTAATTGCTTACGATTGAAACAATTTTTTAGTGACGAATTTTCTGACAAATCAATTAGTTCTTCACTTGCTTTTGTTGACATACCAGTTGGTAGGTGGTCTTGAAATGGGTTAGAAATCCAATCCAATGAATGGAGCTTTTTCATCTCCTCACCGAAATAGTCGTCAAAGTTTTCTATTAACGAGGATAAGTGGGTGGAAATGGCAGACACTACGTTCATCCGTGGCTGTACTTGGTTTTCAACAATAAAAGTTTCAAGTGTTTCAAAACAATCATACCTTCCATCCTCAATACAACTCTTCCACAGCAAAAGCTTTTTCATGAACGCGCGAATTTTATCATGGACTGCAAAAATGTGTAATTCGCTTGAACCTTGCAAATTCATTTTTAAAATTTAGTTCATTTAACTTCGAAAAAATTTCCGCTGCATAAGTGAGCTTGAGAATGAATTCTTCGTCCTTCAGACGTTCAATATATTAATTTTTTCCTTTCAAGTAAATTATAACTTCATTGCGTAATTCCACTAATCGCGCCAGTACTTTTCCCCTGGATAACCAGCGAACTTCCGTATGCAGAAGGAGAGATGTATGATGACTACCCATTTCTTCACACAGTATATTTTGTAAAATTTATAATACTGATTTAATTTATTTCTTTACAGTGTAAAGAAATAAATTAAATCAGTATTATAAATTTTACAAATTATACAAAAATCCCTGAGAATTTCCAGAGCCTAGCAATAACGATACCTCGGGGGGTAAGATTGATCAATGACACCCCATCAGACCGATCAAAGACACCCCACGATAAACAAATCAACTTTATAAATTACGTATTTGAGGTTATGTCTCCTAACAAAGAATAATCGCGTAGATCAATAAACTTCTGAAAAGATGATTTTCGTGAAAACTATATCACTGCAATAACTGCCTTGTAAACTTTGAAGTTATTCAAGCATACAGAATAGTATAAATGTATCACTTACATATTTCGTTTATTTTTCGCCACATGGACTCGTCCGTTGGTGTTGCGTCTGAGCGATGACAGAATTTCTGTCATCGCTCAGACGCAACGCAATTTAAATTAGAGGTTTCTGAACGCGCCGGTAAGGTTGGCAAGAATGAATGTCACTTTCTGTTACAGAAAGTGACATTCATTCTTGCCAACCTTACCGGCGCGTTCAGAAACCTCTACTTAATTTAAATTTTAAAACAAAACAAAGTTTTTATCAAAGTAAACCCGTGATTTAAAGTAACCCCATTCCACGGTACTTATTTAGAAAGATTAACATATTTTGTCTTCACAATTTGGTAAACCATTTACGTTGTCAGGTTGTCACACTGGAGAAAAGCCATTTTCTTCGTCTATCGGTCGTTGGTTAGGCGGAAGAAATACTGTCTTCTGATAGTTCTGTTAAGGCGAATTTGGCATTTGTGATTTTTTTGGGGGGTTTAGAGTATTGGAGTTTGGAAGAGAGGGACGGTATAGAGACCACTTCAGCTTTTTTTGGTCAGTGGAAAGGATTTAGACGCTTCTGAAGAGGAGACATACTTTGGGGACATTTCTTGTCTTAATATTGTTGTCTTTTGGAATCGGGCCATTTTTATAAAATAGTTTTCATTTTGCGGGTTCCACAAAATTTCACGAACTCTGTACGCATCTATCAAGCAGAGTGCCTTTTCCTCACTCCACGCAGAGTCCTCTTGTCTCTCCATGTTCGTTGCGCGCACGTGTTGATTTCCGAAACGACCGTCCACGCTGCTGCCCCGCGCACACCGCGCGCTCCTTTGTATTCGTTCGAAAAAGCGTGCACGTGAAATGCACATTTCGCGCGCACAAGACGTTCAAACTGAGAAATTGTTCACAAAGTGTGTTGTTACCTTTCGTGATACATTGCAGCCATGTGTACGGCGAATTCTTTCATTGCATGATACATTTCATGTTACGTTTCACCAGTCTGTACGCACCATAAGACATGTCTTATGGTGCGTACAGACTGGTGAAAGGCCACGTCATGACGTGGCCTGTTCGCCCTCAATAATACACTTCTTTATAAGTGACATCATTACACACAATATTTTGTCATGGTCTCGTTCTCCTACTTTTTGCGCCGAAGCATTCCTTCTAGGAGGTCGACAAAATCCGTGGCTCTAGGAAAATCCATCGTTAGCTTTTCCTTCCAGAGGGTCCAGTATAGACTATAATCTTCGAGATCGTCGTACCACTGTCTCGCTGCACCCCTCAGTCTTATTTGCATAACAAAAACCCTGTCTCTCTAATCCCATTCGTACATATCGCCGAGTTGGTCGATTTTGTGGAGCCATCCTTTTACATTTGCTTGATGGCCGGGGTCAAACTTGGGTATCACCTCCGCGTCGATGTGGGTTACACGTGCCTTTTTCTTCGTTGGTAATATAGGTTCGTTTGAAGAAAAAAACTGACTTTTCTTTGGGTTCATTGTTGTCTTCTTCTTCGATCATTCTTTCCCCAAAGCGCTTCTGTAAGGCCCGAGCATCTTCGTATCCCACTTCTGAGGTGTAACGGGTTATCCAACCACATGACGTTAATACGGATTCCTCGGCAAATTAAAAGAAATATCGTAACGTCGATTGGTATTTATTACAAATGAAGTCAACACATGTATTGCCTGTGGCACCCGAGAACAGATTGGCGCGGGCGGGCTAAGGGCCCGCCCGCCGGCTGCCACTTTAACTCCAAAAAAACATTGTTTTGTATAATAATCTAACATATGTATATACAGATTAAAATGTTTCTGACATATTAACTGAAGCTCTAGCAACAGTTAAACATGTATATTTCACTGAAAAGTTAAATCTTAAATAAGTTTTTTATATATTTTTCTATTGGATATGACACGAGTATTGTAAAATATGATGACCGGATATGACAAAGTATTATAATTTGCTGGAAAGGACAGGCCGCGTTTGGACACATTCGTACAATTTCCACGTTCGTACAATTCTACATTCGTACAATTTTTCCTAAATTGTTTTCCAAATTCGTACAAATAGGTACTATGTGAGTCTGCATTATAGTTAACCAAGGATAGATAATCTTTCGTATAATTTCTATTTACGTACAGCGTCATTTTAAGTAAGAGTAAACAACTAAAATAACACAAAAGAGGCACTTCTCTTAACAAGAAACTTAGTCGCTTTCTAGTAAACGTTGTAATTCATCTGTACTATTTCCGTATTCATCTGTACTATTTCCGTGTGCATTATCTCTGTTCACTTCTGTAATATTGTCTACATGTGTAATTAAAGATAAGCATCTTAATTTGTTTAGGCATTCCAAAACTGTGATTTTTTTATCCAATAATTCATTCAATATTGCAGCAATCTTTTTGTTTTTAACACTTTGTGATGGTTTTCTCTTTTTCATCTCTATGTTATGTATTGCTCTTGAAATTTTAAAATCGTTACGTTGTGCCTCTTCTTTTAAAAACGACACTACGTAAGGAAACGAATCCTTTAATGAACCAATTTCGCGGTTTAGTTTTTTATGCCAGCCCTCTAAAAACAAATTAGGAAAACAAAAGCTATTGTTATTCTCATTTAAGTATTAAGCTTAGAAATAATTCAAATAATACGAAACAAAAACTGATCTTCACACTTTTCTTAAATGTAACACATTCCTAAAATGTTTCACATGTTTCCTTAGTTTAGAAATAATTAATTCAAATAATACGAAACAAAAGCTATTCTTCACATCTTTTCTTAAATATTAAAGAACATTAGGAGAGAAAACACTGTTAACAAAATGCCATTCCCAATTAATTAATGCTTTCGCTTACGCAATGGCTTTATTTTTTTTTAAAGTTTCAGCAATGCCAACCGCACCAAGAATTGCGGGATTGTTATTTTATTTGCCATTAATTTTTGCAAACACTTCTTCTATTTAATGTCAAACAAAATAACGCGCATGCGTTTATTCTTTCTCAAAGGTTTGAATAAGTAACTCTCAATCTTTTTACTTTGATGTTCTGCCTCCTGCTTTATTTTAAAAATGAAATAAAATAAATTTGGTTTCTTTGGAATACGGCTATTAATCCTATAATGCCAACCTTCTAGACTGTTCGTGGTACGATTTATTTGATTCGCGCAGCTCAAAATATTAGGTGACAGTGTTGTGTACCACTGTTTGTTAAAATATTCTTGAAATTGTTTCATTGCACGTGTGTTGGGCGCATTTTCATTTATGTGTTTCCATGCCTCATATACTTTTTCGGGTGGGAAAAGTGGCAAAACTGAATAATGACGTAACGTTCTTCTAGACTCGGCATCAGATTTAGTTAAATTCAGAGCTTTGCCCTTTTTCCATAGTGCTCTGTTAAAGTGATAATAACAACCACTTATTACAGCGTCTGGATACACTTTTTTGATAGCATTGATCTGTGCCAGTTCATAATCTACTTTGATTTTAGTAATATTTAGATTCAGCTTATTTTTTAAAATTTCAAACAAGCGTTTGTATGTTCTTTCTTGTCGGGCAACAATGCGTATATAACAGGTACTATGTTACTGGCTTTGGCGTTTGAGTATAGGTCGAGATGAATCGAATACAGCTGATAAAACAAGCTAGGCACAATTTTAAAAGTTCCGTCTGCATAATATTGGCCATTTTTAAAAACTTTCATTATTTTTTTTGCCGCTTTTGTGCAAAAAATAAGAATTTTATCAAAGTGTCCGTCTTCACACAGTAAAAAGTTTTTTCCTAGAACATCGGGGATCTGGACCTCGCTTCGGTTTTCGTAATTTAATTTAGTCGTATTCAAAAATCTCTTACGATGTCTGTACAACGCGTCTTTTACTTGGTCGAATTCAGGAGACGATTTAATATCCTTCATGTTTTCTTCAAAATATATTCTTTGGACCGGTCTTAAATCCTTACATATTTCCTCTTTAATTTTGTTCAGTGCTCGAATAACACTCAATTCATTACTGTTCGGAATGCAGCAATGGTTTGTTTGTCTTAAAATGATTTCTTTTTTATTGTCAAGCGTAATCGAGCCTCCACAATCATCTCTATATATGCAACGCCATTGCGTACTCCCACTTACGTTCGTACGATTGAGATTATAGCGGTATTCGTCCACGACTAAACTTGGCTTACCTTTTTGATTTAAAATAAAATCGAAATCCGGCTGTTTTGGATTTTCACTCATCTTGAAAATTATTTATTGCAATATAAATCTGTGTAAATGTGAAGCGTCGGACTGATAAATTTCAAGTGTCATCCATTATTGATAGAAACAAATGAACTTGACAAGTTTCAAGCGGTATTTGAATGTATAAAGAGTTTGATAAATCAAAAAGTACAATCTGAAAAGTAGGTATATGTAATCTCCTCAGAATAATAACTAAAGCTTCTCAAATCCAAAGTGCTCCTGAGCGAATCCAAAATTTAAAAGTCGACTCGACTGGTCTTCTCGCAGTATATGTGACGACTAGCGCTTTGTCCGCGGCTTCGCTCGCATCATAGTTGAAAATTATCCTACAGGATATACCCGACTAAGTTTTATACAAACTTGTGCATGGTGCAAAATTTCAAGTTTCTAGTCCTAGTAGTTTAGGCTGTGCGTTGTCATATCATATGTCGTCATATTGTATGTCAGTCAGCTTTTTCTTTTATATTATAGATATGTGACAATGCTGATTGTCAACATAAGTGTGACATTACGCGAGTGTGACATTACGCGAGTGTGACATTTCGCGAGTGTGACTTTCAAGTGTGACATTTCGCTACTGTGACATTACGCGCCGAGAGGGTGTTTATGTATCAGGAAGTTGTGTATTTATATTTGTTTTTGAATCAGTATACCAGATTTATTTTATTTTTTTGTGAGTACAGATAAATATTAAATATTTGTTATGTAATTCTGTGTGACGCATGAAACTTATGTATGATTGCATTAACTCTACTGAGAGTGTATCATTAATACATTGTTTTAGTAGGTAATACTATCAAAAGTTTAGGTATTTTATAATTATTTTCAATTGATAAAAGGTAATTTTTTGCTAAACTCAAGATTGAAAGCATTGAGTTTTTTTATTTTTTTTTGGCAGCGGCCGCGCAGCCTCTTCCGTCGCCCTGCGCCTTGGACTTGTATATCCGATACGTCCAGGATAGAAGGAGATCCGGGATCAGGTGTGATGGAATGATCATCAAGTGGGTTATTCGGTGCCGGTTCTGAACGATCATCAACTTCGGAGGCTGTTGGTGGAATTTCATTCTCAACTTGCAGAGGGCGATCCGTTACAGAAGACGGTGCGAAGTCAACCGCGGTAAAGATATTCCGATTGAACGATGTCCGTTCAAATACCTGCACCAGTATATACCAGTGCAGGTAAATCCAGCAATAGCGTTACTGTCGGTGACGGCAAGAGGAAATGCTTCTCTGACAATCCCAGGAATGTAATGTATAGTCATTGTTTGACCGGGATGATTACGCATCCAGTTTTTATCATTTTTTTAAATGGTCCAAACACTGCTTTATCTAATGGCTGCAATTTGTGGGCGCAGTGCGGCGGAAACGACAGCAACACGATGCCATTTCATTTACAAAAATCCAGTGCGTGAACAGATATATGGGACGCATGATTGTCTAGCAAAGGCAGACATTTTTGACAGTGGGCTTGACTTGTGTTTTGAAGTGTTCAAGGAACTGAAAAAACTCTGCTTCCTGCATCCATCCGCTTGCATTCCCTGACTCAGCGGACCCAATTGGACCTTCCCGTATTATGTGATCTTGGTATATTTTCGATGGAAACACAAAAAAGGGTGGTATATCCCTCCTTGAGCATTAATAGCAACTGCAACAGTCACTAACCTCCCACGTTCGACAGAGGTTACAGCACCTACTTGTTTAACTCCTTTTTGAGCTACAATTTTGTGCGGTCTTTGGACTGTCGTCACCCCGGTCTCGTCCATATTCCATATGTCCTTTGGTGCAAAGTTATACTTGTCCATAACTTGGGCCAGGTTATCAAAAAAGCTATTAACGTTATGTTCGTTAAAGCTTGTGGCGCGCGACAAACTCGTTGTTTGTGGGCTTCTCAAGGATAGGCTTGGGTGTCGTTTTAAATATCCAGCTAACCATTCTTTGCCTGCCATTTGATTCTCGTTCCACTTCTCTGGAAATGTCTTTTCATATTTGATCGTCAATTGGAACGCCAGCTTTCGTACTTCTGTTGGGACGAATCCGAAATAAACATTGGAGCACAAAATGATATAGTCCCGTATAATTATTTCTTCCTCAGAAGTGAATACACGGTTGACGGAACGATAGCCGACTTTAGCAACAGTATTTCCTGGCTTCAGTTTTCTTATATATCTATATAACGTTACATGACAAACATTGTACTTTTTTGCCAGTGCTCTTATTTTCGCATTGTCCTTAAAATGCTCATCTGCTGCTTTTCTAGACTCCAGTGTCAGTGGTGCCTCTATCAGTCTTTGTTTTGAATTATTCAGCAATAGTCGACCAAATGAAAAGTGGGTACAATGTGCTGAGTGTAAAAATTGGTCTCACGCTGCATGCATCAAAGACGAAACCCCATTTTATATGTGCCATAACTGCGAGTCTCAATAAAAGAGTCGCAATAAGAAGTTATTTTTTGTTTAGTTGATTTGTCAAAAGTTTTCTAATCATAAGAAGTTAATTGTTGTACTTACTTCAAATAAATATTTTGATTCAATGTTGTGTTTCTTTTTCATAGTATGTATAGCATTAGGCAGAGCTTATACGGTGTTACTTTTGACCCACGCCTTGTTACTTTCGTCCTGACCATGGGGTCGAAAGTAACAATCTCCGTTTTTTTACAGCTTTAATATTTGCCAGTAACAGTGATACATAAGATAAAATAATAATGGGCATTTGTCGACTATAGACGAAAGTTCAAAATGACTATATTTATTTTATCGCAAATATTGTTCGCAATCAATCAGGCAGGAAGTACAAACTGTTACTTTTGTCCCCGATCTCCCCTACATCTGCCTTGAATAATAGGTAGCTTGGTCAGGGACCTTAAGCATCGGCAATTTTTTTTGACAGTCATATGACACTGTTATAAGTCCTTTTCTTCTTTTAAATAATTAAAAATTCCTTCGCTCTCAAACTACATCACCATAAGTTCTTGCTTTTTTGTAACATTTTTCTCCAATTGTTGCGGCGGGGTGCGAGTATATAAAAAATTTAATATAAAATTAAAAGTGTAAAAATATAAAAGTATAAATATGAAATTAAAAATGCGGAGAATTTATGGAACTGCTATATTAAGCAGGGGCTAGTTCAAAGTTACATGAAGAAAGAGGGAATTAAAGGGTATCAAGTTTGGGTTTTGGAAACAGTGCACGGGGACTCACATGATCCAGGTCCTGGTCAGCTCGATGAACTCTGCAGCTTCTGCGGCCGTCAAAACAGTCCAGATCACAAAAACACTTAGTGCCGGCACTGTATCACGAATCCCAGGCGGAAGTTCTGTTCATCACTCCGAAGAATGCAAATGGCGGCGACCATGTGGTGGTCAAACGGCGGGAAAATTCAGCGGAATCATATATTCGCCTATGCGCGTCGGCGGATGCTTTTCGACTGCCACTATGCATTTCTTGACCATTTTATAATAGGTCAGAGCGACAGTAGGCGTATATGCCCCGTGCGTGGGATGGAAAGGGACAAGGATATTTTTCCCTACAGCCTACTAAAATTAATTGCTTGATAGCTATTCTTACATATTAAAGATGGCGTTAACACCAATTTTATTCTTTCCGTCTACATTAAACACGTCGAACATACATCTTGACGAGCGGCACCAAACCCAAAGTTAAAGGAAGTGTTAAATACTTTCCGGAAATAAGGTAAACGTGACAGAATAACCTGGTGGTTCCTGGTACAAGTACATCTCGAAAAAAAAAATTATAGTCAAATCTGGTTATAAATACACGTTTACGGTCTTTGCCACGACAGTCATGTGTTTCCATAGGTTTAAATTTTTGTACAAACTTTTCTATTGCTTCTTTTCGCGCCACTCCTCCACGCGTCTCTTTGGCCATTTCACCTGTTCTGAAGTGTACCCTTCCTTTTTTCAACCTCAATATGCCCATAAATCTTTTGAAACAAACTGGCACTAATTTTCTGCTTCCACTTTTGCAAACATAGTATTTTGTGGCCCATTCTTTAGTATTTCATGTTCCCTTTGTAGGTCTTCTTCTCTTTATTTTAGTAGTTTGTCAATATTTCAATATGTAATTATCTTGTCTCATTTTAGATGAGTTACTGTAACATCATTGAATTTAGCGTACTGCACGCATAGCTTTTTGTATTATGTCCACATCTAGGTCTAGTAGGTAAACCTGGAGCACAATATCTGAAAAATATATGCGCTTATTAGCAAGAACCATAATACGCTCAGTTTTAGAAAAAAAATACAAGAAATAAATAATCGATTCGTTTCTGAATTAGCGACATTTTCAATTTTTGTTTGTAAAGAAACTATATCGTATAAATTAGAGAATGGCCCGGGGATGTTCACAAAAAGTTATGGCCCTAATTTAACCCCGATTGTCCTCATAGTGGAGGCTCATCTCTCTCTATCTAGGCTCTATCATAATTTTTCTTAAAACATTTTTTTTTAAAACTTCATAAGGCAGTTCGTAGTCGTTGCAGCATTTGTTGTATTTTGAGTCCTGCTCTAATAGTTAAAATTGCATTCACCATATCATTTTAAAGCCTGTTTCTTGTTTTGTTTTTTACAATATGTATTTAGAATACTGAATACTCGCTCCACCTCACCATTCGACCATGGCAGTGAAAGCATTGCAATTGCAAAAGAGCTAATTTCTTGGAAAGGGTTTTCATCAGCGGCATCACGATAGTTTAAAACTTCAGCCTAGAATTTTATTGTATTTATTTTGTTTTCCCATGGTATAAGAGAAATATTACGCCATTGAGTTTCAGCTTTTGCAGCACAATTGCTGCAATTTCTGAAGCAATCTTCAGAAATGCCCATTCCGATCATTAGAGGCGTAATATTTTCCTTAAAAAAGTTGTTTAATAGTATTCGTGACGGATAACTGATCTATTTTACGTAAAACTTCGTAATTAACCGGCAATCTTTGTTTCAGATGCTTTATTAGCAAAATTTACTGTATGCATCTGTTTCTAAATTAGCTCTCATCAACTACAGAGAATCTACCAGTTTCTTTTATTTCTTCCAATTTCTTCTCTACTAAATATCCTAAGTAAGGGCGAGGGTCCAAATATCTTCGAAGTTGACGGTCTCAAATATATTAATGTTACGTGTGGGAATCAACACTCTTTTTCCAAGGGATTGAACATCAATTAAAAAAGACGACAGGCGCAGGGTGTATGATGCTACAATAAAATATGGAAACATTTTACCGTACACTTTAATCAAGACACACACAGTACGGTTCACACAATGGTAATTACAGTTCAGTTTAAATATACTACAACAACGGCCGCTCGCAGACAACTGGCTGGCCGGGTGCTCTTACACTAGTTTTATTCCTGGACCCGCGCATGGGTCCCCGGCTACCTGAAGTCCATGAGCGGCGAGACTTAGTATTAAAATACCGTTACTCTATGTTAGTAACAACAATGCTTACGCTAGGTTAATATTACATCTATCTTAACCTAGGTACAATACACGGGACTGCCGCGCTCCGTAACATTCCACCCCCTTGTTTGAGGGTTCAACCGAAAACATTGCCATTCGAAGGAAGCGCGGCAACCTTCACAACTGGACGTCTTAGTGTCCCATGATTTGTCTTAATGTCCACTACTCGTACGTTTCCGTCATTTCCCGGATATACTTCACTGACAATGCCACGGGGCCATTTATTTCTCGGCAGATTGCCATGCACTACCACCACTATATCACCAACTTTCACAGATTTGCACGTTTTAGTCCATTTCTGACGACGCTGTAATGTAAGGTCGGCAGGTATTCTCTCGTCCACCTCTTCCAGAACAAATCAGCCAGTGCATTAGCCACCTTCCACTGCTGACGGGCATCCGTGTCCTTGGGGTCGAATGTTTTCATAGGCGCATCTCCGGCAGCAGTGCCCAGGAGCAGATGATTGAGCACCACGGGGTCTTCATGGTCTGATGTCACATATGTTAGAGGTCGGCCGTTGACCACTAACTCAGCCTCGAGCAACAACGTTGTTGGGCGTTGAGTCCCCAGGTTCTAATATGATCCACAGTAGATTTTCTAAGGTGAGTAAATAAAACTGCAATTTAAACTTATTAGATCAGACCGAATATTATCGTCTCTTTTTATTATAGGCAACGGCTTCTCTCCATTCAGCCTACTCGGATACACATATAATATTTAACATCCTCCGGACCACAAAGAAAATTGTATCCGATATAAACACTTGAAACATATTTTTATGTCCGTTTACACATAGGTACAATACAAATAACTAATAGGTAATATAAAAATTGACAAACACGAAATTACGTTATAATAAGTGATTGGTGCAGATGTTAATTAAAATTAACATAAACATCATACCTGCTCGGCATTCTTACTGTTCTACCACGACGAGTAGAGAAACGTGCGGCCTCATTACAGGCTGTAGGCTCGCTCTGACCTAAGCTTTTGTGTGACGTGTCGCTGCTTACTTCACCAACACTGCTAGCTGTCGGGGTTGTATTACCTGTCGAGCTGTGGGGCACAATATTAGAAGTATTGTTAAAAATATCATTACTATCAGAAACCTTCAACCTATACAGTTTCTGAAAAGGTCGCATTTTACAGCCAACATGCGTTCTAACACGTGCGGATCTATTTTCACCATCTTTTCCAGCATAGGGCTCGTACACAAAACTGCGATGCGACGCGATGCGAATTCGCAACGCATAAAATTACGACACGAATTGCTGCGATGCGATTTCGTGCGGCAAGGCGTCTCCCAGGGTGACCATTCCTTCGACGACCGTCAACGGTACTAAACGTATTTTGAAGTGAAATCTGTGACATGGATCGTAAAAAGAAGTGTGCACTTTTGTTATTGCTTAGGAGATACAGAAAAAAGAAACAAAGAAGATTTTGGGTGCATCCCTTTATTAGTATTATGAATCCCGGTGGAAACTATTTTAATCAAAAATATGTAGCTTTGAAAACAGACGAGGAAAAATTTTTTGACTATTTTAGAATGAGCATCTCTTCATTCGAAGAGCTTTTAAGTTTATTGTCACCATATCTTCAGAAACGATCGTACAAGGGGAGAATGCCTGTTATGCCACTGGAAATGGTTGGCCTCACTATCAGGTAAGTAAAATAAAACAATAATTGTTTACATTAGTTTTTTAAAAGAGTTTTCCAAATATTGCAATCGATAAAATTTACGAAAAATCAAAGTCTTCTTCAGTTGAAAGTGTGCTTAATATGCTTGAGTTAGAAAAATCATTACTAGGTGAATCACTTAGATCTGGTATGTTAGATGACTGTGGACGTATATCAGTGGCGTTTGTTGAGATGTTGCAAAATGTTGAGTTTGATAACCCTGGTAGTTGCTATTTGGATAGTAGTAGCCATGAGGTTGATGCAATTCTGTTAAAATTTGAAGAACTTTGCTCTGAAAGATTAGTGTTTTATTGTCATCTAATCTTTCAAGTGATGGTAGAATACCTTTAAAGAAAGATATATGTCTATTCTCTGGTTCCTTTAAAATCTTTACAATATCCTCTTCAAAATTATTATTTACCATCTTTCTTTTTGGTGGCCGCTTTTGGTAACGTGTTTGAGATGTATTTTCTTGATTATCTTGCTCATTTTCTGATTCATTTATACTGGTAGTGGTCTCAATTTGCATATTTTTCTTAAGAAATTGTAATTGTTTATAAAGGTGGTATTCTTTTAATTTTTTTGAACCAGACCCTGACCTACTTGCATCTTTGAGTTTTTTTTCATATTTATTAAAGGTATCCTTAATCCCCCTCCATCGTTGTATGACTGAATTACCTGCAAAAATAACAATAGACAATATTTAATTTATGCATGTTATGTCGTTTTTGGTTAGTGTTCTTTACTTTTCAAGTTTGTAGTTTGTTATTTAAATTAATCCTTTTTTTTCTATTTATGTTACAGATTCCTAGCGACCGGAAATGAAATCAGAAATATACATTTAGATTATTATCGAGGAATAAGTACAATTGCTAAGATAATACGATTAGTTTGTAGTGCAATATGGAAACTTTGTTTGAATGCAAACATACCAAAAATAACGCAACAGCTGTTTGAAGAAATTGCTGCGGACTTTGACAAGAAAGCCAACTTCCCTAACTGTATTGGAGCTGTTGATGGGAAACATATTCGTATTCGTAGTCCCCAAACAGTGGATCACTTTTTTTTAATTACAAGGACTACAATTCAATAGTTTTGTTGGCTATTGCTGACTCGAAATACAGATTCATCTATGTAGACATAGGAGCATATGGAAAGGAAAGCGACTCCACTATTTTCCACAACACGAAACTGTACGACTTACTGATGAGAGGTCATTTGCATACACCAACATCGAGGCCGTTACCGGGCTTTCAAGAACCGGTTCCATTTGTTTTTGTCGGAGACGAAGCTTTTTCTATTTCGAATACGGTCATGCGACCTTACTCTGGCAAGCATTTGTCTGTTACACAAAGAGTATTTAACTACCGTTTGAGTAGGGCAAGAAGATATGTCGAGTGTACTTTCGGCATACTGGCCAATAAGTGGCGAATATTTCACCGGCCCATTAACGTCTCATTTGATTTTGCAATAGACATTGTCAAGGCTTGTTGCATACTACATAACTTTGTAATTAACCGTGATGGATTAGACACCCCTGTTGAAATGGTCATAGATGATTCCGAACTACAACCACTTCAACAAGGATTGAATGTAGGTAATCAGGTAGTAAATGCAAATATAATATAAGAAACGAATATGCGAATTACTTTACTAGTGAAGTTGGAGCATTAAGCTGGCAACTACAAAAAATTTAAGAACATATAATGCGGCTTGCATTGTTGCTCGCTTTCTTGGTAATAAATCAATACAACAGGTACAAAAGTATTACAAAAAAGTAACTCGCTGTCGACGCCTAAGCATTTGTAAACAATTTAAAGAATATTTTTTGTGCTTTAATGAATAGAATGTTTGATTTGTTGGTAGTTTTAGTAAAAAGAAGTTATACTTAATAAATGTATTTGTCTACTTACCAAGTTTAGTTTTTTCATTGTTTTCTTTTTCCTCCCAATTTGGAAATAAACTTTTACATATGTCCTTCCAAGCATCTTGTTTGATGAATTTGTTTTTGTAGTCTTCAATACTAGTGTCCCAGATAACAGGGCGCTCCTCAATCAGTGATATGAAAAAATCAACGTCGTACTCTGTCATTTTTTTACATACGTCTTGCCCACGCGCTGTCCCAGAGCGAACTAAAATGGCGCCAACAAGTGTGACGAAACATCGCAGGAATGCGCGATGCGAATCAATTCGCAAGTTCTTGCGATGCGTAGAGGGAGCTCGCAGATTTCTGCGATGCGACGTCGCATCGCAGTTTTGTGTACGAGCCCATAAACTCTTCTATAATGCCCAGAGGCCATTTCATTTCATTTTTTTTTCTTTTCTTCTGTTTCTATAAGTACTTTCTCTCCTACTTTTAAGTCTTCTCTTTTTTCTCTTCCCTTCTGAACAAGTAGCGTTAGGTTAGGTTAGGTTAAATCTGTGTCGAAATTGATCTCTCAGTTCTTGTAGATATCAAGTCGGTCTCTTTTTATTATAGGCAACGGCTTCTCTCCATTCAGCCTACTCGGATACACATATAATATTTAACAAACGTATACAGCACTTCTTCTTTGGGCGCACGTTCCTTTAGGGCAACGGTCAGCAACACGCGGACCGCGGTCCGTTTAAATATTGTAATGTAGGTATTGTAGGTATGTCAAGTATAAACAAATACGTATCATTTTTGAACCAATCTAACTGAGTACATACCTAATCTAATTAATCTGTTTTACAATATCGACATCGATCAAAAACATCGCGCCGCCGAGTCGCCGCGCGCGCTCTGTTCATACGTACTTATAGCTCCGACGACAAGGAACATAATACTCTAACGAGAAGAAGCGTAACTTCATACAAAAAAAACGTTCCCGTTGTTTATACTACTAGCGCTGCGGCGGTTGGTCATATGAACAAATTTTAGCGGGAATTTTAAATGGGAGATTTCAGATCGATATTTCAAAAAGCTGCAAGCACGAAGTTGAGACTCGCAACGCGATATTAAACGCGTACTTGTGAATCTCAACTCCATGCTCACAGCTCCATCTAAAATCAAAGTATTTATTAAAAAGCATTTACAAATAAAACAACGTACATAGTACAATACACAATATTTATTTATTTTTCAAAATTTTCATTTTTCTCTCCAATTGTTTTTTGTGTTCCTCTTCTGAGAATTCTCTGTTCTTTAGTATAAGATGTCTTTTTATTACAATATAAAAAACAGACGTTCTTATAAAAACACCATTCTCATTACAGTGTAGAGGGCAAACCTTCAAAAAATGTAGGTCAACTTTTTGCAAGGTTGATAAGGCAGCCGCTCTAGTATTCTGTTTCCATAGATCTGTACGGAATTTCTCGTTTATTACGGTTGCGGAAACTTCTACGGCCTGTACCAGGTCACTCGTGACATATTTTAAGCTTTTATGACTTTCGTCATACTCTTTGAAGCTTGTGAATATGTGTGCAGGTTCATTGCTGTCTGTTGCTAAAAGTACTTTCTTGCAGATGTTGCAGCTTTCGTTGCGCATTTTTTTAACAATGAACCCACACACATACGCACAAGCTTGAGCTTCTGGTGAGGCCATATCTATTTCGGTTTCAATTATTTCTGCTGTGTCAATGTCAGGTTCAATATTCGTTTCGACATTTAATTCGGGCGTCATCAAAAAAGCTTTTAAATTGTCAACCAGTGCCGCATTATCTTCTTCACAATTTTTTTTTGAACTTGTGTGTCGTAAATTGCTTATTATTGCTGTTTTGACGCCCGCAATAAATTGGGAAACTGTCGGATTGCAGTTTGAACCGCTATTGTACCTGACACAGCCAAAAAAATTTTCCAGGGGGTCTTGGTTTAATCTGCGCGTAGAAAGACTATGGATTCCTAAATTATTCAAATTCCGCCAGAGTCTTTCTACTGCGTTGATAGTTCGAATCCAACCGGATTTCGAAGGCGGATCCCTTGAGCTACCTACAAATTTAAGAGAATTAATGAATATTTTCATATCCTCATATAATTTGAGATGTGGGCTCCGTTGAGTCATGTTGGTGCAATTTTTTTTCCCGCGTCTTGCGTCTGGTGTATCAGCATTCAAAGCATCGAACAAGTCGTCGAATTTCTTTAAAAGTGTGGCGGTGGCTAGAGCTTCAACCGAAAGTTCATCTGTAATAAATATAAAGTACAACATTAACACCATTTAAAAGCATATAAACCAGTAGTTTTGAAATAATAATGCCTGTTTGAAATTACACACTTACTTGTGGTCACTTTGGCTAAAATCCCAGCTGTGACTGAATGGCTGAATACTTGCGCAGCCAATTTCACTCGCATCTTTTGTTTTGCATTTGGATTAACGTGTTTGTCGGTCAGAGCAGGTGCGTATACGAACTGTGGATTGCTTTTGTCCAATTCATAAAAATCTTTAATGTGGCTCCATTTCGCTGTCCCTGCAAATTATATAACACCGTATTTTAATCATTAGGTTTTAACGTTTTTTGCTTGAAACAAGTGAAGATTTATTATTTTATTTTACCTTTAACAACTTTACCGTCTGATTGCATTTCAGTGTTGCATTCGATGTTATGACTGAGAAACATGTTTCGTGTGCACTTTAGCAAGTGAGGTGGGTCTGCAATAGTAACAATTTCTTTCCCCCCATGCGTGAAATATGGTTTATTAAATGTTGCGCCGAGATTTTCCAACGCTTTCATATTTACCGATGCCATATCACATACGGTACCAAGCACGTTGATGCCAGCTTTAAAACATTCTGTTAATACCTGTGAAGAGAAATGTAAAAATTAAAGATAATATTAAAATAATAATACTTAATGATAATGACAAATGTAAAGATTGAAGTTTTCTCTAAATCTCACCATAAACGCAAGACCTAATCCCCGAGCGGTAAGCAGAGGAGGCTAAGCTGAACCGACATAAAACTGTTCTGCTCACTCTTAACACAATCTTGTATATGAGTGAGCGTGACCGTTTCATTTATAGATTTATTATTTTTGGCGGCCATGGCGGAATCGGGAACATTAATAGAAAGGGAAATTATTAAAGCTTATTCATAGTTAATGAGGTGAGACCTGGGACAATTTATATGCTGGCAAAAAAAAATGTTTACCTCTTTTATTAGAACCGCTAATCTATCTGCTGTTACAGATTTCCCTGACAAATAAAAGGCAACGGGCTGTTTCCACTTCTTTCTGATGCCACAAGCCATGAACACCAGCGCGTTGCACGCAACTTGGTTGCTCCTGCCTTGTTCCCCGCCATGGTCTTGAAAGCCTTCAACCAAGTCAAGTTTAGGGTTGTAGCTGAGAAATTTTCGTATAGCCATTTCATCAAAAAGTAGTGTGCACTGGTTTTCCTCATCTGTGTGCTTCTCTGACATATTTTTTAGGCCATTAAATATTTGTGGGTTTATACCTGGCCTTAAAGGCACTCTATTTAATAATTTGACAAGCGTGCTTTGAGAAGGCAGCGCTATAAACCGTCTCAGAAGCCGATACGTAGCTGGAGATTTTTTATATATACCCAGTGCCAATATTTTTTCATCCAGGGTATATCGTCTTCCGTTTGGCCTTTTTGGACAATTTTTTATTTGGCTTTGAAGTAATACAACAAACGAGCTGCTTAAATTCAAGTTTAAAAGCTTCTGAATTTGCTCGTCGTTACAAATTTTTTCGATTCTATTTATTTTACTTTTACTTTTTATGTTCTTTCGAAGGCGGTTGATCTCTTTTAACGTTTTTTTACATACGCCATACAGTTGCCTTTCCGGTTCTGTGAGTTCAATATTTTTCTTTAAGGTCTTCAAAATTGAGTTTGGTTTTCTTCCTTTGGCTTGAGTTGTATCCTAGAAAAACATAGTGAGTGTTATAATTTTTGTAAAATCAATCAAATAGGTAATAGATAAAATAGCCCACTGAGTTAACCAGTGTGTGAAATAGGGAAACAATAGCAAACCATCCCACAAAAGGGAAAGGAAGCGACTAAGAAGTTGTCATAAACATATATATTTTAAAAATGTATGTCATACATTGCCTAAGAGAATCTGGTATTTTATACAATGTCATAAGGTATTGTATTGTATTGTACATGTCGCAGGCAAATTGTATAATTCGTCCGTTTACAAACGGCGTCGGCATTTTACAAACGCTCGGCGTTTTGCAATTTGCCGAAGGCATTTCGTGGTGAACATACATGATAGTGCCGACGACCACTTGTAACTGAGCGTGAGCGGAGCGCGGCCTAGCGAGCGGGTTTTGTTAACACGCGAGCGAGAGCGAGACGGCATGCACTAGCAACAGCGTGCGCGAATTAGTTATTGTATGTAAATGTGATTTAGCCATTCGCTACGAAACATCAGCAGATTGAGCGTATCATTTTTATGGTAATATGTGGGAAAGCATTTCATATTTCGCGTACTTAGCGAACTGTGGCGCGCTTGCGACTTTGTGTTTTGTAACAAACGCGAGCAAGTATCGAAATCGGGGGTCCGGGCGCGAGGGCGGGGGAAAGCAGACTGCCAGTCGGTCTCGCTCGGTCAGTCGCAGCCATAATACTCGTTAGAGTATTATGTTCCTTGGTCGCAGCGCAAATCGTGGAGCAACAGTTCATTTGTTTTGTGATTTCTTGCGTTTTAGTTCGTTTAATAAAAAATATTTTTTTACCTAAGCGTGATATGGATCCTAAAAAGCGAAAAGTGGACAGTGAAAATAGGAGGTTTTTAGAAGAATGGACTGAACAATATTGTTTTACGCTGCCTGATAGACCTCAAGCAGTTCCAGTGTGCCTTATATGCAATAAAACTGTTGCTATTGTTAAAAGTGGAAATTTGAAGCGACACTATGAAACAACATATCAGCAATTCCACAAAAACTTCCCTCCTGGCAGTGAGGCTCGTAAAGAAAAACTTCAGGCACATCTCAGTTCTTACAATAAAAGCACAAAATTACTAGTTCGTTGCATGAGCGACAAGAAAAATCGAAAGAAGCAGCGTTACGTGTGTGCTGGACGCTTAATAAACATCAAAAACCATTTTCGGATTCGGAGATAGTGAAGGAATGTATGTTGGCAGTAGTCACAACACTTTTTGAAGAAAAAAAAGATGTTATCACTGGAATTCAAAGTATTCCATTATCAGCAAGAAGCAATACACGAAGGACTGAAATTTTAGCTGCTGATATTAAGATGACTCTTCTCAAACTTCTGCAAAAGGCACCTTGCTACGCCATAGCACTTGATGAGTCATGTGACATTACTGATGATGAACAAATGTCAATTTTTGTCAGATTTCTTGACATTGAGTCTAAAACTTTTAGGGAAGAGTTGCTAACAATATTGCCGTTAAAAGGTAACACTCGAGGACAAGATTTATTCAAGGTAATTGATGAATTTATTACTAAATCTAACATCAGTTACGACAAAATGGTGTCTCTTTCTACTGACGGGGCTCCAGCAATGATTGGCAAAGAAAAAGGTGTCGTCAAGAGAATCAGGGATAAAAATTCAGGCCTAATATCATATCAGTGCATAATCCACCAGACAGCCCTTTGTGGAAAACTTAGCGATACACTGAAAGAAGTGATGGACAGCTTGGTGAAGTTAATAAATTTTATAAGATCTCATTCCGCTCTTCAGCACCGACATTTCAAGGAGTTTCTTTTTGAATGTGATTCAGCGTATTCTGACTTACTGCAACACAACAATGTTCGTTGGCTGAGTAAGGGTCAAGTTATTGAACGTTTTTGGTCAATAAAAGAACAAGTAACCTCCTTCTTGCAAAACTTAGATACGCAGGCAGCTAAGAAGCACCTTAAGTTCGTAACAAATAAGCACAATATGTTGGTTGTGGCTTTTCTAAAAGATATTTTGAAATATCTAAATGCGCTCAACACAGAGTTACAAGGAAATGGAAAATTAATATGTGATCTGATACAAAGCGTGTCTGCTTTTCGTCGTAAGCTGGATATCTTTGAAAAAGATATTGCAAGACAAGAATTTGTTCATTTTCCGACAATTCTGGAATATAATAAGGAGAACTCTGAAGAAGACGTTGCAGTGTTTACAAAATTTTTGGCCGATCTTAGCAACGAATTTGCCACAAGATTCCAAGACTTTGCAGAGATGGGCAAGCTATCTCTGTTTCTTAAGTCACCCTTTGAAGTTGATGCAGCAGCCGAATGGACAGATGTGGCTGCCAAGTTATTTAATCTGCCAAAGCCATCACTTCAAATGGAAATAATCGATCTGCAAGAAGATGTGTCTTTGCAAATATATAAAAAGCCCTTCGGCCGTCTACAGAACCGGAGTTTCGGAACTGGTTCCGTACGAGGCTTTTAAATTACTTGTATGGAACTGGTTCCCTACGAGGCTTTTTTTTACCTGTATGGAACTGGTTCTGTACATGGCTTTTAATTTACTTGTATATAACTGTGAGACCTTGTTCACCGAAAAAGGTTTGGCATGAAGGCCGTGTCACTGGGTATGCAGTATTTTCTCCGTTAAACGCTTTCATGATAAGTAACTGGCCAGTTAGATGAATAAATAAGACGTCATAGGTACGTGAAATGATTTTATGACAGCTATAATATTGATATGTAGTGCAATAGGTCAATTCATGTTTATTTGAGAAAGTATTTATTTCTATTGCTTATATTATAACATAAATAATAGGAGTGTTTTCTGTTTATACTCGTCATTGAAATGTCTTTAAGAGACATTGAATTTATTTCAACGCGAAGAGGAGGTATTGCTCTATTATTTGAAGGTCGGAAATATCATCGTAAGAAGACATACACAGACGGTAACACTATATTTCTATGTTCAAATTACAATGATTGCTGCAAAGGGAGTATTAATTTAAACAAGAAGAACGAAGTGGTCCATGATAGAACCAAAACACACAATGCGGACTGTTTACCAAACCAAGCCCAAAATAAAATATTAAAAGAACTTGACAAGCTCAAAGACAACACTGGCTCCAATTTTGATTCTATCCATAAACAATACGATGAGATGGTATACAATCTAGAAAATGAGGGCGTGCATTTGATGGCGGAAATACCGGCTTTCGAAAATAAAAAAACAGGTTTATTTAATAACCGAAACAAAATATTGGGTGCACCCAGGATGCGTTTTCCATCATGTAGTGATGTAGTAGTTCCAAAAAAGTTTCAAGATTTCCTGCTAGCTGATTACAATAGTGCAACTGATGGAAAAAGAATTCTTATATTCTGTCGTAAAAATGTGAGATCCTTGGTTATAAGCTTCAGACATATATTGTCTGATGGCACTTTCAAATCCAGCCCAAAGCCTTTCAAGCAGCTATATTCGATCCATGGTTATAACGAGGAAAATAGATCCGTGACTCCGATAATTTTTTGTTTGCTACCTGATAAAACACAAGAAACATATGAGATTCTGTTTCGACTAATCCAATCAGTCTTTCCTGACTGGAAGCCATTAAAAATTACAATGGACTACGAACAAGCTGCAATGAATGCAGTAGCCAAAGTATTTACTGGCATTAAAATCAAAGGCTGCTACTTTCATTTTAATCGATGCCTAATTCGAAAAGCCAAAAAATTAAAAATTACCACACCTGTGATGCAACGGCACGTGTCACGATGTGCTGGAATTGCACGCTTGCCACCGGAATTTACAAAGAGTGGTATCCAGTATGTAATGCGTAAAACCCCGCCTGGTGAAGCTATAAAAAAATTTAACACGTACTTCAAATCCCAATGGCTACAGAACTCTAACTTCAACAAAACCAGTTGCTGTAGTGAGGAGCAACTACGGACAACAAACAATTTAGAAGGATGGCACAGCCGGATCAATCGTTTTATTGCGAAAACCAACCCAACAGTTGCAAATTTACTAGACATACTGATCAAGGAAACGAAAATTACTAATATTTTCAAAAAAAACACAAAGAAGGCAAAAATCTATCTTGAAATAGACCAGGAAATTAATAGTGCAGTAAACGATTTACATAATGGATTAATTACAGCAGGCCACTGCGTTGAGTTAATTTGCCCTTATGCTTTTAACTTTTAAGATTGTAGAAGTAAAGCGGATATTTAAGCTAATAAGCAAAGTTAGAAGGTTATTTTCATTTAGATTTTCTGGATATTGAATAATTGTCAGAGTATATATACTCTTAGTAGGTATCCAAAGTTAACAGAAATAAAGTTTTGTTGAATTTAAAGTTGTTAACTTATTTCTAAGCGAGTTTGCCCGCGGTTTTTTCCGCTCCGTGTAGACTTAGTAAGGTAAAATGACTAGTGCTCACCGTTGCACTAGTCTTCGACCATTTGTTGCCCGTGGTCCTACCGCGTAGTCCTACTGGTAGTACCACGGGCAATTCTTTTTGTCCGTGGTTCTACCGGTAGAACTGTAACAAGAAAATCATAATTATGTATGGGCATTGGTCCTACTAATTTGTATAGTACAGTCAATGTCAGTTCCTTTCGCTTTTGCGTCCGCTCGCTGTATCTTTACTCATGAGTTCCGTACACGGCTGATGAAATATAATAATTACTTGTATGGAACCAGTTCCATACAGGTAAAAAAAAAGCCTCGTAGGGAACCAGTTCCATACAAGTAATTTAAAAGCCTCGTACGGAACCAGTTCCGAAACTCCGGTTCTGTAGACGGCCGAAGGGATAAAAAGGTGTCAACTGAAGAATTTTGGGTCAAACATGTCCCAGAAAAATATCAAAATTGCAAAAAACTTGCTATCAATTTGGCCACTATGTTTGGCTCGACATACATATGCGAAACATCTTTTTCAAAAATGAATTTTTTGAAAAACAAATATCGTTCGAGATTAACAGACGCTCACTTAGAAGACACTCTTCGAATTAGCTGTTCTTCACGAGAACCAAACTTTAAAAACCTGGCTCAAGACCGCCGATGCAATTTTTCACACTAATTTTAGGTAATAAATAGCTGTACTTAATTATTCAGTTTTTTTTTTTCTGGACCTTTTAAAATTTTCGAGCAATATCCGGACCCTACTTAAAACTACTTGCCGACCCCTGCTTTAGGGTGACTCTAAGCGCATTTTTAACAGAGCGTACCAAACGCTCCCAACACCCACCCATATGAGGAGCAGAGGGGAGATTGAAGCGCCACTCGATCCCTTTCGCCAGTGACTCGTCTCGAACACGCTGGTGATCTAATATGCGCAGTGCTGCCCGTAGTTCCGCTGTGTTCTAAAACGGCTCAAAAATGTAGGCGTCCGACGAGCTACGATACATATTTTTAAAAGACAGCCAGTCCGCTCCCTTTCCAAAAAATACGGCGGTTCGTATACCTGCCTAGGTACCGGTTTAGGCTGCCTGTCCATTGAAGCGGAGCGAGCTTGCGGAGCGGGGCGAGCGAGTATTGCGGAGCGGAGTTGCGGACTGTGTCTGTCCATTGACGCGGAGCGAGATAGCGGAGCAGAGCGAGCGAGTATTGCGGTGCGGACTTGCGGAGCTAGGCCGAGTTCACGCGACGAGTCATTTGCGCGGAGGGCGGCGGGCGGTCAGTTCAGTTCACGAAATAACGGAGAACAGACATGTTGTCGACACAAAAGTTGTAATACTACCTTGCATTGCTTGAGGAAGAAAAGCTGGACTCGGAAGAAATAGTCACAACATACTATATTAATAATTCTATAAGAAAACATAGATTTTGGTTAAGAAAACATATCAAGTATCGTTCAGTGCACGGTGAATATTATACTTTTTTCCAAACTGCTGATGAAGAAACATTCGAAATTTCTTATAGAGTTTCACGACCTACTTTTCATGAGCTGCACTCTCTGGTTCAACCATATATTCAAAAACACGACTCAAATTTCCGAAACTCCATCAGTAGCCGTGAAAGGTTAGCAGTGTGTATAAAGTAAGTACTCATTTTGAAATTAAAGTAACTTTTATTTATTTTTTAAGTTGACGCCATGATATATAATTCAAAAATTTAAATCATTGTTATTATGCACATCTGCCATTTCATCCGAACCTGCTAGCTCTACAGCAGGCGTTCCATTACTTCCAGTGTTCTGAGTTTCTGGAACATCTGAAGCGGTAGCAGTAGATATATTGATATTATCTTGTGGTAATGTTGAGAAGTGTTCAGTAGTAACCTCAGTTTCTTCAACATGCGAATACTTGCAGTATTATTACTGATATTTATATTGTCTGATGTTGGTGTTGAGCTTGTAGAGTAACCATAATTATTCGGAGAATACCAAGATCGTTGGAGATTAGTTTCTTCAGCTGTCATTACAGCATTGAAACAATTCCTTTTTATTTGAAGTTGTAAATAATATGGCAGCTTTTTTGTTGACGCAGCCAAATTTAAAAAAAATGAGTCCATTTCATCGTGCTTGTCCCTGGCTCCCATCATATTTTTAATTTCCATGCGTTCTTGTCTTAAAAGTTCGCGGTTTTCTTGATTTTTTCTCAACATATCTAGGATTTCATCGTTTTTCCTTTTTCTCGATGTGGATGGAATCGGCCCAGATGGTGTCGAATTATCGGAAACATTTACAGAGGCAAGATTATTTGCAGTTGATGGCAAGATACCGCTTGATTCTTGAGAATTATCATCAGTATTTGGCTGATTTGAATTATCATTTGACAAGTCTTCCAAGGATTCAAAATTTGATGCCCGATCTCTGTTACACATGTACGGTAAAAGAAATGACATGGCGTTTTGATATTTCCACTCCTTGCGTTGTTTTCTAGCCTGTCCACTCCTTGTTGCGTTTTGACGTTTTAATGCATCACGATGGTTGTCTCTAAGTTGTTTCCATCAGTATTTGGCAGTTGTAACTGAAACAATCAACAAACACATCATTGTATTACCACACAACAATATACAAAAAAATAATTAAAAGTTAATAACATTTTCATTTTTTATTTAGGTATTTAGTTTTTAATATATTGTTAAACGTTTAAACGTTTAAACGTTTCTGATTACTGAAGGATTTTTCTACTTCTACTGACGTCACAGGAGCATAACGAAAATATTTGTATTTTTCCACCGTTGACCGCCTGTTGTTTGAATTTAAAATCACTTCATTGCCTTTAATCAATTCATTAATTTTTTTAATAGTAGCGTATCCAATGTTCTTCTGCAAAACTGTTGTTAATTTTTTATAAATAATCTTTCCGTTTTGATGTAAATATAAACTTGATAATTTAGCCTGTACCATATTCACGATTTTTAAACTGTCATCTAAAGAAAGGTCCGTGGATTCTAATTTTGTAATAGCACACCTAACAATAGATAAATTTTCTGATATGAACGCCAAATCATTCTCAATATTCGGTCTAGATAATGCACTTTTTGCTTTAGAAATTGCTTGACTCTCTGATGATGGAAATGTGTTAATAATTTGTCTTATATCGCCGATGTGTTCAGCATAATACGCTGCAGCTTTAAGCCACGTACCCCACCTTATAATTATAGGTTCAGGTGGAAGTGGCACATTCGGAAACATCCTTTTAAATTTCTTCACTCTTTTTGGCGATTTTAGGAAAACTTTCTTGACGGCTAGTATCAATTCGTTAACTTCAGGATAAAGTGTTCTTACTGTTTCAGCAACCCTATGTAAGCCATGTGCCACACATGTTACATGGGTCATATTCGGGTAAACATGTATTAAATTATTACCAGCTTTAAGCATGTAGGCAGCTGCGTCAGTCAATAACAACAGAACTTTGTCTACATTTGATGTCCCCATTATATTCACAATTGATTCTGTTACCAAGTTTGTAATTGTTGCATGATTTGTTTCTTCTAATAATTTACTGGCGATTAAATGCGACCTGCTCACTTCATTTTGAAGCAGTTTTCCAATGATGACATTACCTATTTGTTGCCCTTTACTGTTAACAGTTTCATCTACAGACACGTAAATGTAATGATTTTTAATTTCACTGCGAATGTTGTTTATTGTATCATCGTACAACTGCGGAAGATAAATTTGTCTGATATAACTCGACGTCGGGATTGTTGAATTTTTATATAGACCATTGATACAGTTCACGATAAAATTGTGAAAATGTGAGTTATCTAACTGATACCATGATATGTTACATGCTGTCATAAATTTTGTCAAGTCGCTATAAAATGATCTTTTCTCTTCACGAAACTTATGCATTTCCGATTCCAAATGACGATGAACATTGTATTTTTTCGGAAAAAACTTAACTCACATTTATTGCAGAATAAACTTGAATCGCGTAACACAATGTCCGGGCAGTCCTTTATCCACACATTTATTATACTTTCATGTGGTATATTTTGTTGACAATACAAATGAAACAAATTACTGACGTCAATTGCCTATTTGTGTGAAAGAATAAAATATTCCGTATTCAAATTATAAAGAAGTATTTCAAAAAGAGATTTACTGTAATACTTTAAAAAGCAGGATTTGCTTGGAATGCCATGTACGAGTAAAAACACGTGATGCTTGAGGTATTGGTTTATGCCCGAATGACTCTTGAACTTGAACTACTGACTGTTATTATGAGTCACGTTGTTGCAATATGGAACATTGTAATTATCGATAAGTATGCATTTATCGATAATGCTATCACTAGAAATATGTCAATTTTGCCCCGACAACTTCTATGTCTAGTAATATGCAATCATTTGATCGGCTCGATCTATGCCGGACATATATTGATTGTAGTCTGCCACTTCTGCGGGCTTTATTTTTCTTTGCTGAAATCTGTTTCGCACTTCTATAAGTTTGGGATGGGTCGAAGTCGTCACCATAAGGACGGGTCGTTTATCTACCCATTTCGAAACGTATACCTTGTTTTTCCGGACCCACACATGTTCCTTCTTTTTCAGTTTCTTCTTCGCAATGTCCTTGGGGTTGTCTCTTCTATTTGCACGTAAGGTACCAGTTGTATGAGTCTTTAAATCGACTAGCTTTTGAGAAAGTGTTACCGAATTATAATAATTATCCATACACCGTGACCGTTAATAACCCGAAAGATTTAAACCACGTATTTTTGACGACATTACGAGTAAATAATGTTATATCAACATGGGTCTAATTATGTGTCTTAATTAAATTACTATTTCAGTACAAATTAAATCTTATTAATTGCCCGCTTCTTTGTGAACAAGCCTTTAGGTGAGAAACTCAAGTTGAAGAACAGAGAGCGAGCATGACACTTCACGTATCGCTCCGAAATCACACGACGAACGGCGAATGCCGTGACTTGTATTCCATGAAGGACAAGAAGTGTCAAGTTATGTCTAGCACGATGTTTGTATTGAAATTATTTTTATTTATTGGCACCACGAAATACCACAAATACTTATGTATCCAAACTTTATTAGGTGCTACGACATTAAAGTGCACTTACATTATTATTGAAACTTTGTGTCTTAGGTATCTTTTTTTTGACTGACAATCATAACCATAAATTGTTAGGCATGATAATATTCGAAGGAAATCATACCACTTATTTTTTTACATCATACTTACCTCATACAGGAAAGGGACTTTGTTGTAACAGCGATCATGCTAACCTGTACCTACAGTAAAATAAACAACAACAAGAAACAGTTACGCATTTTTATTACGAGTAATTTAATGAATTAGATTTTCAAAATGTGTACCGCCGTTTTCAGCACAAATATTCAATCTTGAACGGATTTCATGATTCAAGTTAACATAAGTGTTCTTGATTTCTTCTGAAACCGTTTGAATTCTTATTAACAACTCTTCTCTAGAGTTCACAGGTGTTGAGTAAACCTTATCTTTCAGAGTTCCCCATAGAAAGAAATCTAGCGGAGTTAAATCCGGTGACCGGGCAGGCCATGCTAAAACTTCGCTCCCACGGCCGATCCATCTCTCGGGGTATTGTTGGTTCAGCCAATTACGAACATCTAAGCCGAAGTGGGCCGGGCATCCGTCGTGCTGGAACCACATAGTTCGTCGGGTTTCCAAATCGACATCTTCTAGCAAGTCGTTTAATTCATTATTTAGAAATAATAAATAGTTGTAAGAATTCAGTCTATTTGGAAATATGACGGGACCTCAGTGGGGAAGGGTGAATATTTTCACAAGGGAAGCCCGACCAGAACAAAAAAACTTACCAACACTTACTTCTAATGAGGTGCTAGGCGTGATGATGTGAGTGTTGTCTTCTCGGTATGAAGTCAGCAGTGATGCAATTATGACCCACATTCAGAATATAAGGAAGCACTGGTATATATAAACAGTGTCTTTCATGTATTATAAAGGTGGCTTTGAAAAAAGCCGTTTCATGTAAGCATGCAGGAGTGAAAGACCAACACCAAACCAACAATCTAAACAAACCAACACCGAAGTCAAAATCAACTAGGTAAACCTATTTCGCTAAACTATTTTTAGTAGGCTATAGGAATCACAAACTAGCCTAAAGGTAAAATAGATAGAAAAATTATGTACACAAGGAAATACCAACACCAACACAAAAGTCACTCATAATATCCAAATAAACCAATTTCAACATTTCGATCAACTATTTTTAGCCACTTGGAATATAGTTTTAATGTAGTAGCCAAAACCTAGTAAATTAGTTAAAACAAAAGCAATAATAAAAACTTAGAACCCCAAACCACACGACCAAATAAACCTATGAAAAAGTATCTTATTTACCTACAGTTATTTATTTATATTCTAAAGCTATTCTTCGATTTTTCGTTACAAAATGAGCTAAGACATTGTCGTAAAAACTTGGATTATTTTTTATTTTCTTCAACAAGTGTTTTTCTATGGAAAGTATAGCTAAATCCGACAACCTCTCTTGTTTTTGCGAATTTCGTACGTATGTATGTATCCGCTTTAAAGCAGAGAAGGGCCTTTCCGCGGACGCAACGGTGACAGGAAGAGTCAAGAAGAGGCTGCATAACGTCATAATCTGAGGAAAGGTGTCACACAGTCCAGTATTTTTTAAATGAAGATACAGCTCGTATGTATCTAATGTATTTAATAATGAAGATGAATACAAGACTTTTAGCTCATTTTTCAAGGCAATGAAGTCTGAAATTCCCGGGAATTTTGATAGCAAAGCAGATACTTTTGCATCAGGGAACGATCGACTGTATGATGCGTATTTTGACTTATTTAATAAATCAAGAAAAGTCAGCTGAGAAAATGAACTGTACCTTTGATTAATTTGCGATTTTATATTATCAATGATTTCTACAAAAAGTCGCCTGTACCTAGTTGTCACATCCACGTTTGAATCCATTCGTTGACGTCGTCGCGGTGGTTCCGAATATTCTTGGATGCTGTCATAAACGGAATCAAATCTGTTCACAAAATCATTTGTGAGCCACGTTTCGAATAATTCTATTTCTCGCTTTGCGACGTCTACATCAACTTGTTTGGATTGCAGCAAGGCAAAAAGCACATCAGTTCTTTTCAAAAATCTCAGAAAATACGTGAAGTAAAAAGCAAAATTGCTTGTCTTCTAACTTACTCTGAAAACATTCGGACAAAGAAAGGGATTCATTGTCCCAGGATTCTGGGTTATCCAGTATTGAACGAAATGTTTCGATCATATCAGGCCTGCAATTAAAAACGTTTATAATACGGGAATGGTAATGCCAACGCGTTTCTGATACTCCCGGCAAACGGCGATTAGCTATTTCTTTTAAAAGATTGGAGCGTTTTGACGATTTATTAAAGAATCGAACCATACTGTTGATGTGGCCAAAGAATACTTTCAGTTCAGAAATATTTTCCAATGAACGACTCAGAACCAAATTTAAGACATGTGCATAGCACGGAATAAAAATTGCCAAGGGACATGCCTCACGGATTTTCGCCTGCACTCCACCGTGCTCTCCAGACATCACAGCAGCTCCATCATAGGATTGTCCTACCAACTTTTATTTGCAAGAATATTGCTCAAGTATGCTTAACAGCTGCTCAGATAAAACAACAGCGTTACGGCTGCCACTAACATAAAAAAAAACCAGAAATCGCTCCTCGATGCCAGTTTCAGACATGTACCGGAGAATAACATTCAATTGTTCCCTATGGCTCACGTCTGGTGTTTCATCTATCATAGCAGACACAAATTGAGCTTTATTAATTTCTGATTTAATCTCGTCTCTTAAGACTGCAGTCACGCTTTTTATTAAATCATTTTGGATGTCACTCGAGAGACCTGAAAATACTGGATTTTGAGTTGCGGAACATTGATCCAAATGGGAGTCCATAACTGTGTCGTACTTGCTTAAATATAATAAAGTTTCGACATAATTACCGCGGTTATCGGAGTCTGCTTTTTCATCATGCCCGCGAAATGGTAATTTTTGTTTTGCCAAGAGAATAACCGTGTCTATGAACCGTTTCATTAAACTACGATTCCGATCCACTTTTTTATTATGCGCTTCAAAAGTATTGGCAAGAAACGTTTCAATACGAATATTTCCAAATTCATGTAACGACAAACAACTACGTATATGTTTTTCCGTTTAAACATGTTTTTTTGCTGAATTTACTAAATTATTAATATCTGTAAAACCTGTGCGGCTCCACACGCTACTGGAATCGGAGAATAATAGACACGGGAAACAATACATTTTATTTAATTTACAACTTCCCGTTAGCCAAGTATACTTGTCATATAGTGAAGTATGGAAATGTTTAAAAAAGCCGTCTTTACGTTTGTAATCTATTGTCATGTCTGGTCGAGCACGGCCTAATTTTATTACATGTTTTTTATTCTCAAAACTTTGTTTGGAAAAGGACGTTGCATCATTGAGCAAATAATCCGTGAGACAACACTCAATTTGCACTAACGCAGCCATTCCTCACCTCAGCTAAGTTATCTCAGCAAGCTTAGATAACAACAAACACAAACAAACTAATTAGAACCACAGAAACTTCACGAAAACTACAAATGACCACCTGTCAAACAAAACACAAACAACTATTTTTGTACTTGTATTTTAAACAAAATGACTGTTGACGTATAACCCAGTCGAATACCGAGTCAGACTCTCTCTAAAACAATGCGTCAATTCTCTGACCTTATGAAATAGTTGTCATAATAATGGTAACCGGACCAAATTAAATCGCATTCACATCCCATAGTGTGTGTTTGCACACCGCGACCATCTGAAATGGGATGGTTATACCCAGAAGCCGATCGCAGTCGGCTTATTTTGCCCATATAGAGCGAATGTGGGACTGAAATAGCAAGCGAACAGATTTCGTGAGTTCGAGAGAGAAGGGCGTTGAAACTGTTGAAGCATCTGTATGAGCCTTTAAAGCCGTAACTGACCGGCTTGCCTTTGCTTTGTACTTTTGTTTAGGCGTTGCGTTTGCTTCTGAGAAATGATAGAATGTTGTTTTTTTGATGTTGATTTTAAACTCTTAGTGTAAGTGAGGAAGGTGCGGGGATTTCAAAAGGGAAGCCGATAGGAATCGTGTTATATAGACCCTTCGCCACTGCGACGCAACCATCAGCAAATAAACGAATGTGCGAGATGTCAGTCAAATCTGTCTTATTGAGACGATCGTACACCACAGACGCTATTTCATTAGAACCTTTAGCGTGAATGTCTTCAGTCCAGAGGTACCAAAACACGTTGTTTTTCGTTAAAGGATCTTTAGAACTACCTTCCACGACGGTACAATTATATAAATATAACTGTCTGCTATAATAGCATGACTGATCTGGAACTTTGGGGAGTGGGAGGTTTTTTGACAGTCAAAAGAAAGCGTTTTCACGCCGTCTCGTTTTTCCTTGAGCATGGAAAAAAATGTTTTAGCCCTGAGGCGATGAACTCTTTGCATTATTCTCAAATCGTTCTTTTTTGATTCATCTTTCTCAATTTTAAATTTTTCTTCGAATTGCAGACAGGTTGAACACACATCTGTACGCGGAGTACCAAATCCAAGGTTATATTGAGTATCGAAAATTGTCCGAAAGTAAGACCTCTTTATCGACGTGTGTCCAGTTTCCTGAATAAATATTTTATATAGTTTATTTATGCTCAATGTGCTAGGCAAGGAGCGTCTTGCACAGCTACTACCGCGGCAATAGTGAGCTTCTGAACACTTTAATTTATTCATAAATGCTTTGATTGCCTCTCGCTTCTGTTCAAATAGGTGAGCCTTATGATTGCCACCTCTTCTCTCTACAGGAGCAATACCCTCACGATAGAAATTTGCAATAACATATTTTACTCAGTATTTCGTTATGTTCAAACACTGCAAAAATGTCTTTTGGCAAACGGGGACAAGTTTATTATTAACGTTTATGTGATATTTAATAGTAAACTCACGACCTTTCCTCGAAGTATTCTCTGCTTTACGTCGCACAACAGGCGTCCCATTACAACATTTTAAAATAATAGCATCTTGAGTCAATTTGTCGTTCTTTTTATAAAATGCTCTTTGAAAATTCATCAAGTCTCTCATACTAAGTGTCTTACACATGAGGTTTTTGGCATGGTTGCAAGTTGGTCGATTTGGCAAATCTTTAGATGAGTAGGGTAAACAGTATAATGATTGGCACCTAATGCGGACTATTGTCTATTTCTTTAAATTTTTAATTGAAATAACCTTGTGTTTAAAATTCCTTCGCTTTTAGTGGGTTTTAGGATAGTAACAGATTACTGAAATGATACTACGGATAGGAATTTATCTGTATTTATTACTATAAAATTAAATGAAACTTTTTTTTACCTAAATATACAGTCATTGGCATTAAGGTATAATCATTAGCATTATAATTTTGTATAATTATTGGCACTCTCAATGGCACTACAATTATTAGCATGGCACTAGAAATATTCAATTACCTTACCTAGATGTTCTTAATTAACAATTTAGGCTTAGCTTTAGGTCATACCTACCAATCAGTCATCTTCTAGAATTTTGGTTAAATCCTCGTCTGTTAACGGCTTCGAGAGTTTTTTCTTCTTTCTTGTCTGGTTACTGTTCTCTTGTTGATCTTCTGTTCTGTGGATATCCTTGTAATTTTCCTCTTTTCCTATTGTGTTATCTTTTTGAATCTTCTTTGTCATAGTTGTAGGTTTATCGTTAAAATTAGCTGGTTTGATTAATATATTCTGAATAATCTTCAGTTTTTCCTTTGTCGTCTTTTTCTTTTGTGATTGCGATTCTATTTTTATAGATTTCTTTTTCAAGTTTTCAGTCTGTTTTCGTTCTTTGTTTAAACGCTTTTCTTCTGCTTTTTCTAGTCTTTGTTTCTTTTTTTCTTCTTTTAGTTGAATTACTTCGAGTTTTTTATTCTGTTTTTTTAATTCTTCATTCTCCCATTCTCTGCTAGTTAGAACAAAGGAGCGATGTTCTTGATTCTTTCCGATTTTTTTAATGGGAGTTTTAGGAAACACCAAAAAATTACCCAGTGTCTTTTTTGCAGGACTTTCCTGTGCAACTGTTACTGGTATTTTATTTAAAGGTACCCATTTTCCATCAGTATAAATTATATCTCGTCGACTTGTCGTCGCAAGAGAATGCGCGTAATCGATAGATTGGGGGGAAGATGTGGTTCTTTGTTCAGGTTGTAGACTAAATTCAGTAAAAATTTCGTATTTTTCGGCTGGTTCCGGGACATCAGAGTCTTGTAGTATCAATTGATAATGATTCATACATTCATTCTCTATTTGTTCAGATACAATAATGATAGTTCTATCAGTCTTTTCATTTTCTTCAGTCTTATTATTTCTGGCCTCGTTATTATAAAATATATGTGATCCACTGCGGATATTGTAGCTCTCGCTCTTTTTAATCATATCATATTTTTCTTCCTCTTTTATCGTTTCAGGTTCTCTTCCTTCTGCCAGTTCAAGGTTCTCTATTTGTGTTGCCATTTCAGGTAGTTTTCTCTTCTTTGTCATTTCAGGCGCTTTTCTTTCTTCTGTCGGTTCAGGTGCTTTTCTCTCTTCTATAATTACAGGTGCTTTTCTCTTTTCTATCGTTTCAGGTTCTTCTCTCGCTTCTGTCATTTCAGGTTTTTCTCTTTCTTCTGTCGTTTCAGGTGTTTTTCTCTCTTCTATCGTTTCAGGTTCTTCTCTCGCTTCTGTCATTTCAGGTTTTTCTCTTTCCTCTGTCATTTCAGGTTCTGCTCTTTCTTTTGTAATTTCTGATTCTTCTCTTTCTTTTGTCACTGCAAGGTTTTTTTCATGTTTTGTTGAGAAATATTTAAATATTTCGTACAAAATCTTAGCTTCTTTAGATGGCCCAATTAGTTGGTTCCTCATCCTCCTCTCAAGGTCAGACCCAATTATTTTGTGAAATTCTTCCTGGCTAAGAACAGTTGAAGGACGTTTTGGTGTTGTAGGACTTTGTTGATGACCTGCTTTAGATTGTACCAAACATTTGCTGTAGTCAACCGCATCTGGGTTAAATGGGCATAATCCTGTGGTGCGGAAACCATTTTTCAAAGTATCTGCTTTGATTTTCGGTACTAAGACCTTCAGTATAGGTCCTACGTCAGTCTTCGTCAATGTCTTTGTCATATTGTTTATGCGCCATTCTAGTACGGCTTTGCGCCATAAAGTCTTTACTGGTCGAAACGCAGCAACATCGGCTGGCTGCAAAATTCGGGTAGCATTGGGATATAAGGCTATTAAAGGCACAGTCAGTCCGTAGGCCTCTTACCGTACGGACGCATCGCCAGTGCAACCACTTACTCACTTTTTGACTATTTCCACCGGTTCTCAAACTACAAGTATGAATACGTCCGCGTGTGTTGTGTGCCGTGAGGCCCTTTTGGAAGGAGCTCTGTGCTCTATTTGTAATCATAAGCTGCATTTCCATTGCGCCGGTATAACTGAGAACGGGTATCGGAAGTTAGGTGACAGGCGGCAGACGTGGCGCTGCCCGAAGTGTAAGTCCTCCGGCACGCCTACTGCAACGACGCCGACACCGCAGGATGCCAACAAGCTTGACCCGCTGTCACTTCTCAGTACTCCATCTCATCAGGTAAAAAACACTAAGCCGTCACTGCCCACCATCACCATTGATACATCGGTAGCGCCTATTACAGCGGCACCAGCTGAGACTGAATCGGACTCCTCCATCTTGCAGGACATCAGGTCCAGGCTGGCTCCACTTCAGGTGCTAACTGAAGAAGTACAGGCACTTAGGACCGAATTCCTTGCATTGAAGACATCTGTCACGGAATCAAACAATTCCGTGAGGCGAAGTTTGTGAAGATCGAGGAGAGACTTGCCCAGGTGGAGAAAGTACAGAAGCAGGTTAACTTGATTGAAACTAGGCTGGACAAATTGGAATGGGACTCGAATAATAAGGACCAATGGTCACGCAACAATAATATAGAAATAAAGGGAGTAACCCAGAAAAAAGATGAGAACCTTTTCGATATTGTATGTACACTGGGCACAAAAGTCCAGTACCAAATTTCAAAGGGTCAGATAAACTTTATCACCCGGGTCCCTACACGAGATGATGATCAGGACAAGCCCATAATAGTCTGTTTCAACAACCGTTATGTGAAGGAAGATTACATTGCGGCTGCCAGGGCTGCTAACAAAAAGACAGCCTTGACACTTGCGGATCTGGGTCTAAGAGGGAGCCAGAAGAAGATCTTCGTCAACGACCACTTAACCCCTCGAAATAAAGATTTACTGACAAAGGCTAAGAAGGTCGCTAAAGAACGGGGTTTTCGTTACATCTGGGTGAAGCATGCGAAGATCCACGTGAGGAAGGAAGACACATCTCCGATACTTTATGTGAAATCCGAAAGGGACATTGCAAAATTAGTTAAAGGCATTTTTTACTTATATTGCATTTCATATTTAACATTTTATTACTTTATATTTGTGAGGTGTCAGTCAGTTTGGGAATCTTAGGTCTATGTTGTGAGCATGTCGTTGTCCAACTAGTTTTGTGTCAGTTATCTGGTGTAAGTAACATATTCTCAGTTGACTGCGTGCAGGTGCGTATCACATTACATACTAATTACGACCTTAATGCTTCTAGCTCTAAGCTGTCTTTTCGATACGAACCATGGGTTGTTACGTCTAACATGATTAGGCCGGCGTTATCTCAACGTTGCACCGAGCCTATTGTGCCTTTATTGTCAGGTGACTCGGTAACGTGCGTCAGTGATCACTGTGTGTCGCTGTGTTTGCTGCATTTGTGCCAGTTGAATTATCTGTTCTACCTTTCCTTTTTGAATCATTTGATTATTGTGTGCTTTAATTGCTTATTATTTATTTGGCGCATTTCTAAGCTACAATGCAGTTTAATTCGGCTTGTAGGCTTATATTACATTGATATAGTGATGCACAGGCGTGGCTACACTTAGTTTATACTACCAAAATACTCGTGGCTTGCGCTCGAAGACCAGTAATTTATTTAGAAACGTATGTTTAAGTGCTTACGACGTTATCTCTATAACGGAAACTTGGCTGGTAGATAGTATTACAGACAGTGAAATGTTCGATAGCAGATATCTCGTCTGGAGGCGTGATCGGGACTACGCTAGGACGGGTCAAACTAGGGGAGGCGGTGAGAGCCTGTGATGAACCTCTAGTCTAGGGGTCGGCAAGTAGTTTTAAGTAGGGTCCGGATATTGCTCGAAAATTTTAAAAGGTCCAGAAAAAAAAACAACTGATAATAATTAAGTACAGCTATTTATTACCTAAAATTAGTGTGAAAAATTGCATCGGCGGTCTTGAGCCAGGTTTTTAAAGTTTGGTTCTCGTGAAGAACAGCTAATTCGAAGAGTGTCTTCTAAGTGAGCGTCTGTTAATCTCGAACGATATTTGTTTTTCAAAAAATTCATTTTTGAAAAAGATGTTTCGCATATGTATGTCGAGCCAAACATAGTGGCCAAATTGATAGCAAGTTTTTTGCAATTTTGATATTTTTCTGGGACATGTTTGACCCAAAATTCTTCAGTTGACACCTTTTTATATATTTGCAAAGACACATCTTCTTGCAGATCGATTATTTCCATTTGAAGTGATGGCTTTGGCAGATTAAATAACTTGGCAGCCACATCTGTCCATTCGGCTGCTGCATCAACTTCAAAGGGTGACTTAAGAAACAGAGATAGCTTGCCCATCTCTGCAAAGTCTTGGAATCTTGTGGCAAATTCGTTGCTAAGATCGGCCAAAAATTTTGTAAACACTGCAACGTCTTCTTCAGAGTTCTCTTTTATATATTTTTATTATATAAGTGAGTAATAATTACTTCTTTTTAAGTACTATATTTATACTGTTATTTATAAGTGGAAATTTATTATTAGCATATTTTTATCTATGTATTCTAAGTCTATTGTTGTTATGTATTTGTCTGTTAATTTCCCTAATAGAAAACAAAAAAAAACAAAAAAAAAATTATGCCTAGGTTTTGGCATAGTTGTGACAACTCCAAGGTTGTGTGACTTTTGTGACCATCCACAAATAAAAACACCGGAAATTCTACATTGTCCTTAACCAATGCAGGATGAAGGACATTCTTTACATATTGAAAAAACGTCGCTGCTTGCATCCAGCCATTATCGGAGAGTCCTATTCCCCATTCTGAAGGCACGGAACGCTGAATTTCCATTCGCATTTTCTTTAATGGGAAAATTATCATTGGTGGCGTCACTTTTCCGTCAGCCGAAAAAGTGAACATCACTGTCACACAGGATTTAGCCTGAGCGTGATCCACTTCATAGACATTCCTGTCACCTTTTGGTGCGATCACCTTGGTATTCTTGGGGCATAACATGAAGTTGGTCTCGTCCCCATTTAATATTCTAGAGGGTTCGTTAAAAATATGGAATAAGTTATTTTCCGTCAAGTTATCTTCAATTTGTTTGAACCAATTTCTTAACTGTCTCTCGGATACCTTCGAACTTGCCTAGGTCACAGCCTCTGAAGTCCTTTCAGTTATTATAGGATGTCACTTCATGAAGAGTTTATACCAGCCTTCACCGGGAGTATTATCAATGAATTGATTCTCTCTAGGATTTTTGTCCAAAAAATCTTTGACGCTTTTTACTAGGTCTTCACGGCGACGAGGGAAGCCTTTTCTGGAGCTTGTTATGATCCAGTTAACAAGCGCATCTTCTTCTTCTTGTGTTAGAACTGTAGAAGGACCAGGCCTATTCTTTATGAACTTAGTGCTTAACCGAAACTGGAGAGTAGCTCTTGGAACTTTGTACTTAACGGCTGCTGTTTTCTTAGGCATTCCATCTCGAACTGCTTGGACAGCGTTTTCCAAATATTTTTCGCTGTATCCTTTCAGATACTTTTTCCCTGATGGTACTTTTGGCATCGTTATCCAGCATGTAGGTCTGCAATACAAAGATAATACCACGCACATAATTATTGGCACACATAAAAAGTACAATGATTAACACTAATTACCTGGAGTACAATCATTGGCACATTCAAAAAAGTACAGAGATTGGCACTGCCAATATTTAAATACGTTAAACATTCGAGCTAAAATTGATTGCAATAGAGTCTAATCTTACTTATCAACATATGCCGTTAAGATTAAACCGCTATTTAAAAAGTAATCTAGACATATAGTGATTGGCAGATGGGCCAATGACTGTGCCGTCATATAAGTTTTAATGCAATGATTGGCACAACAAAAAACTGTTGAAACAATAGTATTTGTTGGGAATAATTACAGATTCATGATGAGAATACATTTAGTTATGCACCAAAACAAAATAATTATTCAAAACCATACCTAGAAGCGTAGATTTTCACCCCAGATAACACTCTCCACCAAACTTTTTTAAGAAAAACTTGCCGCAAAGTTGCACTGTTGAAAGAAACCAACGAAAAGAAAAAGTGGTGTCATTTTGACGTTAGGTTAAGTGTTGCCAAGCATATGTTTATAAATTCGCCGTTAAATGCTAAAGTTGCCATCCCAAACATAAACTTGCTTTAGAAAATATCTTGAATAAAAGGCCAAAGTGCCAATCACCGGGGGGTGCCAAGAATAGTACTGGTTACCCTACGTACATACGTACTGTAACACCTCATAAATGTTTTTGTCAAACGCCTGTAACATCTCATAAATTATTTTGTCAAGTACCTCTTGACAATAACCCGACTATAATCGTGCCACTTAATGTTCCTTATAACATAAGTCCAATAATGTAAACATTCTGTCAATTTCAAACGTGAATGTCCCTTAACACTTAATTCAAGTTATGTGCTTTAGTCCATTTCAGATGTGTGTGATAAATATAGGTTGAAAAGGAACTTATAGCCATACTACTCTAAAGATTCGACCGTTGACTTGTGTGCTTTAGTCAGATCACGCGTCGTTAGATTCTTGACAATTTTAACGGAAAAAAAATATTGTGATTTTTTTGACTTTATGTGCTTTAGTCCGCCGACCCTATTTGTCATCGCATCTCTCTTTGGATTTAATAAGATTGTGTCATGAACAGAATATATCGTTTTCTTTTTTGCCTGCGAATAGTACGCACTTGACCCAACCGCTGGATGTGGCATTTTTCGCCCCATGAAGATGGCATGGCGCAATATTATTTTAAAATGGAAAAAGACTGATGGGAAGACCCAAGCGTCTGTTCCGAAAGGATGTTTCCCAAGACTTTTGAACAAACTTATGGAAGACCTGACTGAAAATGCCAAAGACAATATATTAACTGGATTTAGAAAGACAGGAATAAAACCGATTGACTAAAATCAAGTTTTGAGCAGATGTGAAGTATTTAATATCCGGCACGCCTAATGGTTTGTTTAATTATATTTCTCAAGGGTTCGAGGGTAGAACAAGTGACGTTACCATAGTAGAAAACTGTAACTTTCTAGATGGATTACAACAAGGAACTTACATCTTAGTTGACAGAGGCTGAGAGCACCTTGAACAAATACGCCATGAAAAGGGCATGAAACTATTAGGTCCTTATATATGAAATTGGCGTTTTGTCGTACTGGCCACTTTGATCTGAAATATCTCCTCTTTGGTTAAGAATTCCAAAATCTATAAATCCATATAGCTGGTACATTTGAGTTTATAAAAAAGTCAATCATTTGTTTTTTCCTGACTAGTTTTTTCTTTGGCGTCGCTCATATCGCACAATGGAAAACATGAAATATCGCTATATTTACGAGTAGGTACGAGTTCTACCGTGGCACCAGTACTGCAGAAACAGCTCGAAGGATTAATGTTGTGTATGGCGCTGGTGTCGCAAAAGAAAACATGGTACGTTTTTGGTTCCAACGTTTTCGTTCTGGAAATTTCAACCTTCAGAACTTTTAAATAAAATGGCTTCAATCTTTCGTTTAGAAACAAAGTCGGCTATATCTCCTTCAAAATGCACATTGAAATGGCGCTTTAGAATCAAATCTGGATATCTGTGAAAGGTTAGCTTCAAAGCTGGCAATCTTAGTCCGTTGATCAATCACAGCCCTTCTTTGTGTCGGCCATTTTGATGGCGGATGCGTGCAGAGTGTGTGTGTTGTTCTGTGTGTTTTTAGTGAATTTATTAATGTTTTGGCTACCAAAACATCATAATTTTATAAAAATTCAATACCATGGAGTCGTCACCAGCTCCAGTCAATAATGGCTACGCAAGAAAGCGCCAGAGACAACCAGAAAAATGGAAGCGAAACGTGCAACAGAAACAGAGGTTAGATCATTCATAGGGCTGGCTCCTTATGCTTTTAACAAATAATATTTTTTGTTTGGTTGTAATTTAACTTTCGAGCTTAGTTTAATTATTATTGAAATGCTCGTATACATTTATAATACGGGTGTTTCGCCGGACCGTGATTTTCGCATGTCCGCCCAGGCCGGCGAACATGCTAAATATGTCCTTATTGACTCATTATATTTTTATGTCAAGTTCCTATGCATTCACATATTTTATGGTGCAATGTAAGTCATTTCATGACGCAGTACGAGAACATTAAAAAAAATTAAGCCTAATTTTCTCACCTCAAAGGAAAAACGACTCTTTATTTTAGGTAGTTATAAGGTTAAATTTTATTTTAGAATAATTTGGCAAAGTCACAGGTTTGTCGTGTTTTTCAGGTATTCTGCAAAAACCTTGCCGCAAAGGGTGTGCAATCACAACACAAAAGCGCTGCAGTGCGCCAAACTATCCATGGATCAACTAATGTCATTACACAACAAATTTTATGCGCGCTATAATAATAAAAAGGATCAAAATGCAATGATTTTAAAGTACTGTTCCATTGCATCAGCTGACCGTCGGCGTCGGCTTGGCTACAAAGGAAAAAGACAAACTACAATCAAATACTGCGTGTTCGTTAATAAAGTTAGAGTACGTGTTTCCAAAAAATTTTGATGAAAATTTTTGGCATAACAAAGCATCGGATTTCATATATTATGAATAGATTTAATTATGCTGGGGACGTTGTTATTACTGAAAAACGAGGAGGGAACCATAAAGAAGTAATGTTTGCGCCACAGAAAGAGTCCATTCATGCCTTCATCCAGAAATTGAAGTGCATTGAAAGCCATTACAGTCGCAAAACGAAAACGGCTGAAAGAAAATACCTACCGTCGGAGTTAAATATAAAAAAGCTTTATGAAATGTATAAAAATAGTGACGATGCTCACCTAGGTGACAAACAATCTTATTTTCGAAGTATTTTTAATAACCACTACAACATCGGGTTTGGATCTCCCAAAACTGACGCGTGTTCCAAATGCTTAGAGCTTAAGGAAAAAATTAAATATGAAAGTGATGCTAACAAGAAGCGAGTACTTGGAACTGAAAAACGAGTTCATTCTTTAAGAGCCAAGGCCTTTTTCGAAAAACTAAAAGAGAATGTAGATGACATTAAAATAATATCTTTTGATTGTCAAAAGAATCTGCCCCTACCTAAAGTACCTGACCAAGTGTGTTACTACAGTAGACAGTTATATTTTTTCAATTTGACAATGGTCGAAGGTTCCTCGACCATGCCCATGACCAAGGAGCGGGTTTATTCATATTGCACGGAGGATGAATTCCGTAAAGATTCGAATTTAGTCGCGTCTGCTGTATATCACCGCCTTACAGAAACAGACAAAACTGGTATAACTACCGTCCGTCTTGTGGCCGATGGTTGCAGCGGCCAAAATAAAAACCAAATGGTACTAGGCGCATGCAGTAAATGGCTTTTGGAAAATCGAACTATAAAATCTATAGAGCTAGTTTTCCCGGTTACGGGGCACTCTTTTATGCCGGCTGACAGACAATTTGGAATAGCTGAGAAAAAAATGAGGAAAATGGAAGTAATCTTGCATCCTGACGAAATTAAAAATGTAATAGGTGAAACGTCCACACTAGTTAAATTAGGGAGAGATTGTCCTATCTAAGACTGGAGAGACGCAGTAAAAAGTGTTTTTAAAGAGACAACGTATTGGCCCATGGCATTCCAACAATGCAAAAGATTCATTCTCAAACGATCTAAACGAGAAGGTAACGTACTTGTGCGTGGCGAACCACATTATAAAAGTGATTTATCTGTCCCAGGGTAATTTGCATTTCGAACACCATACGCCCTATACTGCATTACATACAATGCACGGACGTATGAGTTGAACTACTATACGATTAGTGTTGTTCAAAAAACGTCGAACCACGCTCGATGAATGGGTTCAGTAGCCGTGGTCAAACCGTGCTATTCTTGTGTTTATTTTCGCGGACTATTCGATTGATAAACTTATTGTATGAGGAAAACGAGCGAGGTTCGAACCTTATTTATAGTTTATAGATAAGTAAAATGCATTGGCGTGACATGGTCAATGTCATGTTATTTTAGATTTTGGTCGAGTATAATGATGGTGAAATGATAATATTTATATTCTTGGACATTGTTCATCAAACATGACTCGGATTGTATCAGGCGACGATTTAGTGCGTATTTTAGAAGATAGTGATGGTGAAGATGAGGTACTGGAACGATTACAGAATATGCAAATAGATGGACCAGAAGAAACTATTGAAAAACCATTAATGCAGGGTTACCCAAACCATGGGTCGCGACCCACTAGTGGGTCGCGAGCGAATATTAAGAGGGCCCTGCCTGTAGAACGACACACCACCAGATTGTTACGACCGCCCGCCGAGCCGGTCGGGCCGAACGGATTTAGGCTGGTTTTATAGCGACGCTTACGCCAGCGCGGTTGGTAAGCGTCGCGGGCCACGAGCTTTCCGCCTCTTGGATCGTTACATAGTCGCGCGGATGACCCGCGCTGCGCCCGCGCTGACGGCAATTCGGCCGCGCTGATCAACCGCGCGCGGGCGAGGAGTCATTGTGTTCAGTGTGCGTTACACAGTCACGCCGGTCGAACGCGCGCGTGCGTACTGGCGAAGCCAAAAAAATTAATGCGAATTACATCGATACGGGTCGATTGATTGAAGAAGTTCGCTGTCGACCGTTGTTATGGGATCCATCGGAGGAATTATACAAAAACAAAGACGCAAAAAATAAAGCGTGGAAAGAAGTTGGAGAAGCAATCTTTGGAGAAAATGACGTAAACAAAGACAAAGGTATGTTTGTGAAGTTTTTATTTAAATCAATTAAGTACTTTATGTTATGTTGGTACAAAAGTCGTTAAACATAATTTGGAGGGTAAGATTGAATTCAGTGGCATCACTTTAACTTGTTGGAGCACTATTTTTATGAATTTGAAAATAGATTGCGTGGATTTTTGATGCTTTGAACATTCATCAACGGTTTACATCGGCAGAAAAAACAAATTAGATTAATCATAAATGACTAAAACGCCAATGAATTCAATTCCACCCCATAGATTCAAATAGGTACTATGTGCCTCTAGAATATTTGTCTGTCTTGCCACGAAACGCTGCCAGCAGGCGTTATAAAGTAATCGGCAAACACTTGGCGTAGTGTGTCTCCTGTTCTAGAAACTGGTTGAAGATTCATGTCAATCAAACCACTTATGCTTAGTGAGTCATTTTCATTGTAGCCGTCTCGCACTCTGATAAAATTGTGTAATACGCAACAAGCTTTAACTATAGTTTTTGCGTTTGAGAAGCTCACGTTCATTGGAGTGTGAAACACTCTAAATTTGTTTGATAATATTCCAAACGTACATTCTATGTACCTTCTGGCACGACTTAGACGGTAGTTGAATATCTTCTGTTTGTGGCTCATATTATTTCGAAGATAAGGTCTCATTACATAGTTCGATATGCCAAATGCACCATCACCAACTATTACATGAGGCGCCACAATATTAGTTCCTGGCAAGTACTTTGGAGCCGGTAATCCTAAATTATTGCTTTGCAACCGTTTAAATAGTACACTGTTTAGGAAAATAGTGGAATCAGGGTTTCTGCCGCAAGAACCAATGTTGAGATAAGTGAAGCAATAGTTGGCATCGCACATTGCAAGAAGGACAATTGAAAAAAAATCTTTATAATTGTAAAACATTGAGCCTCCACCTGCGGGATTGACTATACGAACATGTTTTCCATCTAATGCCCCACAACAGTTAGGAAAGTTTGCATACGTCTCAAACTCTGCACTAATACGTTCCCACATTTGTGATGTCGGCTGAGGAATGCATTCATCACGTAGTTTTTCCCATATCTCATAGCAAACTTCTTTGACGATATTGCTTATAGTAGTAACTCCCATCCTGTATGTGACTTGTAGATCGGAGTAAGTGTTCCCAGTTACGAGGAATCTGAAAAAATATATAATTATTACAACTAGTAGAAAGTGGTATGAGATTAATAAAAACTACAGGTGGGAAAACGTCTCATATAAAACCTTATTTTTGCCAATTTTTAGTTATTTTTTTGTTTCAGAGAAGCTTATACGTCAAAGATGGAAATCAGCAAGAGACGGATATTTTAAAACCAAAGCTAATATGAAAAAAATACCATCCGGTAGCGAAGCAAAAGTCGTTTCAAAATACATTTATTTCAAAGAATTACACTTTCTTGATCGTACCAAAGAAAACGACGTTTCAGAATCTATGAACAGCGTCAACGAACAGTCAAGTTCGTCTGAAACAGTAGCTGACGCAGGAAATAGCGGCGACATTTCTGGCTCTACTCAAAACAGTTCTACTCCTGTGGCTGACCAAAATAAACCAACATGGACTCGGAAGAGAAGACATGAGCGGATGCAAGAGAATTCCGCATTTGAGAAAAAGTTGGTAGATTTGTTGGACAAAAATATGCCAGACTTGAGCTCTGACGATTTGTCTTTTTTTAATTCTTTAGGTCCAATATTAAATTCTTTTAACAGTTACCAAAAATTACTATTTCGTTCCAAAGTGTTGCAATTCGCCATGGATCTCTGCGCACTACGGGCTTCTTCAAACTTCAACGGGCACTACGTCGACGTCAAATTTTGGAACATCAGGCAACGTATGTAATGAATACTCCACTATCTTGTCACCAGAAAATAACTCAAATTCCACTATAACATCAGCAACCAATCATTCTAATTATACTACACAACAAGGTTATCAATCAGCAAGTCAATACGTCATGTCTCCAGAAAATGATTCGGATTCTTCTGTAATGTGTGGAACCAATTCATCTTATTTTTCAAACCTAACGCTACCAGCCAACGAATCAATGTCTAGTACGACCATGCAACAAGGCTATCAAACAACAAATCAATATGATTCTCAGTCTAATAATTCTGCTCAGCAAGGCTGTGAAGAAATACAAGACTTTCCAAATATTGCATCAGAAAACGACAATTTCTGTTAATTACATTCCAACGAATTTTGTTTTTTGATTGTTTAAATTTTCTTAATAAAGTAATTACTAAAAATTAAATAGTATTTTTCGTGCCACTTACCTTAAAGTAATCGCCAACTTCTCAATAGGTTCTATAGGTGCGCGATATAAACTTGATCGTTTTAAATTATGTTCTATCTTGCAGAGTAATTCATCAAATGTTGTTACTGACAGATGAAAATGTTTAAAGAACTTGTCACTGTGTTCTCTTAAATCCGAAAACGATGTAGAGAAAGCACCTCTCAGCATTCTAGTGGCATTGTAAGGATGTATTTGTATTCGTCGTCGTCGTTGCCTTTTCTTCCATATGTAATATAGTATAATAAATACGAGAAGTCTCATCACGACTGCACGAGGCGGCAAACCGATCACGACTGTACGACGCACGGCTAGCCGCTGCTAACCGCGCGTCTCTAAACTTGTTCAAGCGGGTCATCAGCGCGCTTACGGGCCGCGCTTACCAACCGCGCTGGCGTAAGCGTCGCTGTAAAACCAGCCTAAGATCGTCGAGCGTGAGTGAACGGAGCGGAGCGAACGAGAAGCCGGCCGGCGCCTAGGGGTCAACAGAGGTCACGCGCTTTCATTTTATCATAATTTTGGAAAATGTTTTGTTCATTACTCACGTTTCACAAAAGAGTTTCGTAATCACACATACACTATTTTAAAGCTTAACATTTTAGCATCACAATGGTATATATCACAAGATAGAATATGAAGTATTTGTAAGGTTTTTGAATTGTTTTGTCGGAGCGAAAATAAATAGATGTTACTACCAACAGTGCGAACGAATGAATGATGAAACACATGTGTGTGTTTCATATACATGTGTGTATATGAAACACACACATGAGCGTAGGGACTCACAGGTAAAACGTAGTTTTAATACATAGCAACAGAAACAAGAAAGTACAAAGTTACGAGTACAAGCAATACTTACATCCATGTTTCTTGCAAGGTGTAGCCCGTAGATTGATGTAGAGGTGATGTCAAGACTCGCTCGAAGCAGTAAGTCGTACGGAAACGTTGAAATGTACTGTAATGGCTAGCCGCTGCTAACCGCGCGTCTCTAAACTTGTTCAAGCGGGTCATAAGCGCGCTTACGGGCCGCGCTTACCAACCGCGCTGGCGTAAGCGTCGCTGTAAAACCAGCCTGAAAGCGCAAGCGGCGCGGCGGCGCGCGTGCTGGGGGGTGGGACGCGGGAGGCGAACGAACGCATTTTGTGAATCCGAAGAATTCCGAGCGAGACGTCTTTTGTTTTGTGAAGTTCATTCCGCATTGTGTCGTATTCGTTAGCGTATGTCATTGTTTGAATCTTGCGAAAATTAATATTTACGTTCGACGATAAAAATGGAAAAGTGGTTAAAACGGGGAGCAAAAACTACCGCGCCGCCGTCAGTTGATTGCGAAAATAATAGTGGAAATGCAGATGATATTTTGAGTAACAAAAGCGGCACTGAGCCTGACTTCCAAATGCCCTCAACGAGAGTCCATGGAAATTGGTAAATTAACGTACGACCTTTATAAAGGGATTGCTTTACAGGCTTCGCCATGGGAAAACGACAAAATGTTCATTTTGATGCCAATACCCATTTATGGACTATTTTTTCTCAAATTATAACAGATGATGTAATTGATTCCATGGTCGCGGAAACAAATACTTATGCAAGCCAAACGTTGCAAAAAGAAAATCATAGTACATTTTCACGTATAAAAAGATGGAAGCCAGCGACGAGGACGGAAATGATATCGTGTTTGGGCATATTATTATTATTAACTGGTTTAATTCCGTTCCAAAAACTGAAAACTGACAAAGCGGAGCAGACGTCATTTCTCCGCCGCAAAGCGAAAATTTAAATTTTTATTGTATATAATAGCCCTCATGTCCTGGCGCCTGTGTGCTGAAGGGGCCCCGCTGGAGGATGTGCCTCGCATGTAGGCAGCACATGCACCGCGCCTGAACAGCTGTTCTGTTCGTGTTTTTGTTTATACCCAACCGAACGAAGCAGTGACAACAGGACGCCATCCAAGATAGCTCTGTTGCCTGGCAACGCCAGCCGCCAACGATGATGATTGGCCGCCGCATGCGGTTGCCGTAGCTACGCGCAGGGCTCTAGCAGTCCGCGCATGCGCTCAACCAGTATCAACACTTCAAAAACTCTAATTTCAATATTTCATAATTTCTTTTTTCTACGAGTGGTTTACGTGTTTTTACTTCTTTTAAGTGTCTATTTAGTAAGTATTTAGGTTATGCTAAGTAAGAATGTGGTGCGCGCCAGTAGCCAGCCGACCGCATCGTTGGACAACCCCACGCAGTGCCCCGTATGTTCTCGATTTTTTAAAGGACAGAGGGGTCTAAACATCCACACCGGGAAAAGCCACATAATCCGGGACCAATTGCCTAGTACAGCTCCCATTTCGCTAAACCCACAGGTACATACAGACCCTGTTTTCGCCCCTCCGTTCTATGAAACCTTGAGCCTACTCAAAACTTCTGCACCGATTTTAAAGCGCATACCTCGTGGCGCCAGGACCTCAGTAGCACAAAAGCTCGGCTCAGAAATCCGTGCAGTCACATCCAAAAACACGAAGCAGGCTTGGGAGCAACTACTAACCTTTACCTACAGCATTCTACATATAAGGAAGGACCCAAGCTCAAAATTGTCTTTGACTGCACGCATCAAATTGAACTGCGTGGACTCCTACAGTAGCCACGGCCCCCGTACACAGCACAACCCCGCCTCCGCCACTCGTCACCCCTACAGGTTAGTGGAAGCGAATCTAAGTGACGGAGATATAAAAGGGGCCGCTCGCCTACTGTTTTCCAACGACGCGGTCGCCCCCGATAACTCGGATATTCTTACAGCCCTCCATAATAAACATCCGCTCCCTGCTGCAAACCTCCGCCTCCCTGATGCGCCACTTGTCTGAAAACAAGAAATTTGGAGCCCAGGTGTTGACCAAAAGAAGGAAAAGGGATGTGGAGCGCGATATTTACATAAAAAAATGTCAGATGGAAAGGATATATGGTCAAATTACTGTAGAAATGTATTTGTACAAAATAGCTCTGTACATTGCATCTTAACTTTTATATTATTATGTGAAGTTTATTTTGTTTCACAAGGATGTCTTGTTTAGTTTGTTTATATACCAGGATGTTCTTTTTAAGTTCGTTTGTTTATGAACTAAATATAAGTAAAATGGCTTATGCCAAGTTTTAAGTCATTTTTGTTTTAATTGTAAATGTTGGTAACGTCTGAATTATTTTTTAAAAACAACCACAATGATTAACTCATCACATCACATCACTAACCGAACTACAGAACAAGTCTCAGTAGTTCGGTAAATTTTACAAACGAACTATTGAGACTGAGAGGGTCTCAACAGTTCGGCACCGGACAAAATAACCGAACTACTGAGACTAAAGGGAAAAAATTGATATAACATTACTGGATAATGTAGGGCTACAAGACTTTTGTATGAAGTTTGGATTATTTATGAGTAGTTACAGTTTTTCAATCTCAACTTTTCTTTTAGATACATGATCTTAAATGTGATATATGCAATCTTGGGCTACCCAGAACTAAAAGGACACAACTGTTTTTTGAACTACTACCAAAGCAAACAAGAATATACTTAAACGACGAGGGATTAATGTTTTCGGGAAAATGTGAAGACTGTAAAAAAACATACGTCGCCATCAACGATTATGGGGACTTAGTGCCAAGACATAGAGTTAATAGTATTGCACTGAATGCATTGTACTGCATCGACTGTGGAGGTGACTTATTTTGTCTTAGATATTTCTTTTTGTAATTCAAATTAAGTAAGATTTAGAATGTTTTAAGTTCAACTTAGTAAGTTTAAAACGCGTGTTACACTCAAATGTATTTTAAGTTCAATTTAATGTATGGTAAGGAAAACTGTTTTAGTTGTTCAATTAAAACTTTATTATTGTTGTTCGATTAAAATTTTGTTATTTTTTTCCATCTTGAGTATGGAATTCTCCGGGTTTCGCACTTGGCGGGTTTAAAAAAACATAATTATCGAGCTCTTCGTGAACAACACTACTTGTTACTGGCTTTTACCAGAATAAATTGACCTGTCATGTCATACTCATAAGTATCGTTTAAAGTATCAAGGTATATTGGTTTACCACTCCATATGCAATTTCTTAGTGCATTACATGTCATGCACGGACGTACCGAGTTAAGTCTTCAGTGCATTACATGTAATGCATGGACAGTGAAAGTGTTAACTTTCAGACATGAACTGTAATTTACGTGAAACCAATATCACTATAGATTATGACTAAAATGATTCTTCAATCTTTCAATCCACCTAAAAATCTATAAACATTTTTTGACATTTGCCGCAAATGAGTGAAACGTCAGATAGTCGCTTTTGACCTTTGTTCTCATAAGGCCAGATTCTCAAAAGGACAGATTCTCACAAGGACAGATTCTCAAGAAGACAGATTCTCAAAATACCGGAAATGGTACAGGTGCACTCATAGGGGACATTGACAGTGGTATGGTGGGTCCGGAGGGGTTATTTCAAATACGCCTTGGTATCATAAGTGCAACAACGTGTGACGCGGCGGGCGACTTTGTTTTATAATATGTATGGTGGATAAAGATGATACATTAATGCAATCTCCTTGATATGCAATTTGTTTTGTTACTGGTGATTAGATAAAACCATTTCCTCGTCATTGACATTGTCATTGAACAATTTTCTCGTTAGTAAACTATTTTATTATATTGTCCAGGAATATAATATAGAATATATTAAAATATTGACCTTTATAAAAATGGATACAGCGGGTCCTAGTTCTGGGAAAAATGACATTGTATTAATTGAAGGAAATAAAGGTACGACTCAATTTTGATATTAACTGTTAGTTTACAATGTTTGACTTGATTTTAGATGTTTATTGACTATATTTTTAAGTGAAATAGTAAAATAACTAAAGTATTATCACTTACAAACGTGCCTACATGTAATTAATGTGCAGTGACAGTGAGAAAACGTCAGTTTTCGTGTCGAGATGGGTTTGTTTATAATATTTTTTTTCCTGATTGAAACACACTTTAGGTACCAATATTCTTGTAAACATTTTAGTGTGGCAGGCGAACAAACTTCTATACTTCTTTTCTTTTCTTGTTATACGAAAAGGCCGGTTACCAAATCAAGGAATGGTGCTTCTGCACGCTGGCCATAAATATAATTTTGTTAAAACAAATATGTCTGGTTCAACTAATTGGCGATGCGTCAATAAAAACATTTGTAGCACTTCCATAACATTATCTGATAATAAATTAATTGTGAAAGAAGCTAAACATGTGTGTTTACCAGATTCTCCAAAAAGTCGCTCGTCCTCATTATCACTACTCAGTTCATCATAAACAACACTTTTCCGTTGTCTTTTAGCTTCACTCTCCATTTCAATGTCGATTTACACAAAAAATAATCAATCAAACACGAAACCGCAAGTGGGTACGTAATGTTTAGAGCCTCGCGCGCGATGCCTATGCATAAACAACGTTCCTTCGCCGACGTCGGCGGAGCACTGATCTGATTTATTAAGTTTGAGTAGTACCGCGCCCGCTCCAGGGCAGGGTCGGCCTCCCGCGCCACAACCCGCACCCCGCTGTGGAGCGGGGTTGGTACTCAGTGTGTTAAATTTGTCTGTGATAACACCATTTTTAAAATAACTGTCCTTAGCTTTTGCCTTGGTACGGACGCCGCAATCATGGGATTTTCTTGACATACATAAAGCCCACATGAAGTTTTTTTTTTCTTCAATTTATTACCAACTGTCTTTCGGACAGATAGTTCCAAATATCTATCTCTTTTCATTGCAGCTGTACCAGGTATTATTGCGCCCATTATGTTAAAAATAATTCATACGTGGTACTTACACTGTCGTTTTTACATTTTTAAGTTAAGTATAGTAACCAACGTTATTCTTAAAGAAAAGTGCAAACATAAATGCGTCTATCTTAGGTAGGTTGTTCAGCTCGCACAAAATTTGACTCCATTTTGAGATTCGAAACGAATATTTATGCGATCAGTAACTGGTAGTTTTCTGATAATTTTTGACAAATCTAATAAGATTAATCAAAAAAATTCAGAAAACTACATCAGAAATAGTTCAAAGATCGAATATAAAACTCAGAAAATATAAAACGAACAGTCGAATACAAAAGAATTTGCCATTACCGAAAGTAGCAGATCAATCGGCATATTATTCCAATTATACATATATAACTTCACAGTGGTTGAAGGAAACTCTCACGTAAGCCTAACGAGTGACAATGTCTATTCCTATGTGTGGACGGAGGACCAGACATCCAAAAGAGCTAATGAAATAGCATCATGTGTGTATCACTGCTTAAATCAAGTAAACCTTTTAATAACAAAAAGCAGATAAGGCTGGTGTGCGACGGATGCGGTGGACAAAATAAAAAATCGATAATAATCGGAATGGTCGCCAAGTGGCTACTCGATACACACTACAACATTAGAAAAGTAGAGATATCCCGTCATAGGCCACAGTTATATTCCCCCGGATCGGATAGAAACTATAACTAATCCTCAGACCTATATTGATGTAATGGCGGCTAAAGCTACCATTCGCCGTTTAGTAACCGAAGTCCCAATTTTTGATTGGAAAACTGTGCAGAGACGTGTTGAAAAGCACCCAAACATTATATTTCCAAATCAGTAAGTCGAAGCGGATTATCATAGAAATGACATCCCGCCAGAAAATTTTGGTTCAAGGCGAAGTTTCTTACAGGAACGACATTTGCAACCCACAGTCTATAACCAAGCGAGGAAAAGGTATTAAGCAAATTATACCTGACAGAACAGAAGGAAGTTTTAATGTCAAACCTGCAAAATTAAACGACGTATCAAGTCTACGGCAAAAACACTTCGGTGAAGCATGGAGAGATATACCTGATTTGACATATTACAAAAATGCGTTGTCCCATAATGATGACATCTTGCCTCAACAAGATGAAGATGATGCAAATTATTGTTGATTACTTACCAGAAGATATTTTAGATATTGTATAATTATACTTACGTATAAAATAAGGTTAGGTACTTAGGTGTGACATAAGCTCGTTTGATATGTAACGACACAATTATAATTCATTCATTCATTCTATTAAGTTGTCATTGGGCCCTCCGTGCCGGTAGTACTACCAAGAAGTACAACTGGTAGTACAAATGACACACCTAAGTATCTCTAGTACTACCAGTAGTACTAGTGACACGGATCGGCATTGGTAGTACAACTGAACATTTATCATGGCAATCGATATTCGTTATTGATAATTCTAAACTGGCCACTTGTAATATAACTGGCCACTTGTAATATAAATGATTTGAAGTAACTCTTGGATGATGGATTATAAAATGACATTAAGTGTCAAGGAAGCTTCCATTATACTTACATGAGTTTAATTTTATGTTCATTATAAATTAAAACAATGGGAGATTCGGCTTTAGCTTGTTGTTTAGACGACGTAAAGATAGTAGAACGTGGACGTGGCAAAGTTTTATTAAACAATGGTCACCAATACTACTTGCTTAAAAAATACAAAAATTTGAATAGCATCTGGAGGTGCAAGAACTTTAAAGTTACAAAATGCAGTGGAACAGTGACTGTGACAGAGGTAAGGTTTTTATTTCTTTTCAATTTTCGCCGTAGTTTGAACTTTGATCACGAGTTTTATTCCGGGTGGCAATATCGGAACAACCGACCTCTATAGTCGATTTCGGTTAGGCTGTTGTCAGATGATAAGACTGGATGTTTTTTTTATTTCACAGGACCAATCAAAAGTGCTTAAAACAAGTATCCATGCTCAAACCTGCTTGCCTAATGAAAACGAAAATACTCTTAGCTCAATAATATGCTCAAGTATCAAAACGGCAGCTTTAACCACAGAAGAGACAGTGTCTAGAATTTATAAAAAGACAGTGGCATCCATGAAGGATACGGGACTCCATTTAATTACAAATTTACCAACTTACAGCAAATACCGATCCGTGGCTTATAGAAAAAGAAGGAAACTCGCAAAAGTAGAGAAAATAGTGTACGATGACCTAGAAAAAGTTAAGATACCACCAGGATTTGATGATTTTCTTCTTGGAGATTATAATGACGATGAAAGCAATCGTATATTAGTGTTTGCGTCAAAAGAAGCACGGGAGATTATCAAAGTCGGCAAAATATTTTTAGGTGATGGCACCTTTCAGAGGTGCCCGAAACCGTTCAAGCAATTATATGTGCTATTTAGTGATTTAGGCAGTAGTGATGACAAAAATAATGTAGTACCCGTGGTATACGCACTTATGCCTAACAAATTAAAAAAGTCATATTATAAATTGTTTGCGATCATAAAGTCGCAAGTTCCGGAATGGACACCAAGTAAGTTTATAACTGATTTCGAACAAGCTGCAATCACTGCGATGAAAACAATTTTTCCCCAGATAACACACCATGGTTGTTATTTTCATTTTCAAGATAAGCTTAAGCGAAAAGCGAGGCAACTTATGATTATTAAAAGGGTTAAAAAAATACGAAAAAGCATTTGAACAAAATTGTCAGTTTGTGTATGGTGTTGCCACTTCTCCCGGAAGCACAAGTTGAAGAAGGGTTTAGATATATACTGGAGGAGAGTGAAATTGTAGGAAGTAACAAAAACCTGCGACTGTTCCTATCTTACATTAAAAAATACTGGATGCCGAAAAAAGCTTTATGGTGTAGTTTCGGTGAGCGACACCGTACTAATAACATCTGTGAGGGATGGAACGGTGAATTTAATAAACTTTTTAAAAGAAAACCAACCATTTTACATCTTTTGAAAATTCTCAAGGACGATGCAGAATTTAACCGAACCAGCAAAAAAGCGTTCAAAGAATGTTATAGAACGGAATAATTATATTCTTCACGTTCAAATGCAGCTGGTCAATGGGCAAATTGATGTACCTCTTTTCTTAGTAAAATTACGTTAAGTAAAAAAACAAGGACGCGCTCCCACTTTCTCACATGACAGTTTTTTTTATTTATCTCTAAAAAATTACAAACTGTTATGCCTTTTAAAACATTTATTGTACTGTGGATTAGAATACAGAACGTCAAGTGAATTTCCTTTTTTTAAAGTAGTACTAGAGATACTTAGATGTGTCATTTGTACTACCAGTTGTACTTCTTGGTAGTACTACCGGCACGGAGGGTCATTGGGAGTGGGAATTGGGGTGGACTCACTGGAGGCGTCCATAAAAGCACACAGCCATTTGGTTGGGAGGAACTGGATGTGCTAAGCTAACAATATTATTATGCGATTTGCTATCATATGATTTGCCTAGGGTGGGCTTGGGCCGAGGTTCCCGAAATAAAGTTTTTTTATAAGATTTTTGGGTCGGCGGATAGGGAGAGAAGAGTGGGGTGCTCTGAGGGTTGGTACGCTTGAAATGGGATGGGTGAGGAAAAAGATATTTACAGAAATGTACCTCCATTGCCACAATTCAAATTAACCATATTTTTTCCTGGCCATACGTATATGCCGTATGTACATTCAATGCATTGTGATAGAAAAAAGTGTCACAAATACAATTATTTGGTCACCGTCGCAGTGGACGACTGTTAAACGACTGGCGAGGAAAACACCCAAACCCTATGAAGTGGAAAGTAAAATTATTGTGAATGTTTTTAAAATGTAGTGACACGATTATTTGAACATTAATTGTTACAAATTACCTGTGACAATTAAAAAGTAAAACCATTCAAGAGAAACAACTAAAAATGGTTTGTTACTGGTATCGGGAAGATGATGGAAGAATGCAAGAGAGCAAATTTCAGTTGTTAACCTTCAATTACAAGAACAAGAACAAAGAGGGGAGGTGAGGTAACGTCTATGTGCAAAGAATTCAGGTTCAAAACAGCAAATTTACCTGTTTTTACAACATGTTGGCATTTCAATGATGGCAAGTGCTTCCTAAGAAAATTCTCATACTGTTAGAGGTTATACTGCTCTTTTTTATATTTGCCCAGAATCTTGTTCGACACTATAACAAAATGTCTACAAATATCATTTTATTCGTAAGGTACAGAAAAAAGCGGAAAATGCTCAGGAAATACCCAAAACCGTCGCGTTGAAACGCATTGGTAGGTCTCACTCATGCAACGAAACGACGGAATAAAATAATTCAAAGCCAAGAGCACTACAATATTATGGCCAAAATACGCCATGCGACAGAATCACATCACCACTTTATAAACAACATCAATCAATTTATAAACAAACAACAACGTCCAAATCAGTGCAACAACGACAATCACAACTAAACGAGAAGAAGCAAATGAAAGATATAATTTTAGCTTTGGTTTATTTGAGGAGGCTATTTCCATCCAGCATAAAATTAAAGGTCAGCGTTGACTATTCATCCGTTCGTTTGTCAATCGAAATAAAGGTCGGCGTTCACTATTCATTTATCAATCATATAAACGAAACGTAGAATAAACCAAAGCGCATGATTAGAAGATTTTTGTGGGTTTGTCTTTTTCTGTTTAGATATGTTAAATCTAACGGCGCTATAATTTTAACGACGCACTATATCACGGGGCGCCCGCATGCATGACGATTGATACAAGGATAGTGAACACCGACCTTTTTTCAGTGACAAAAGAACGAATGATAGAGAACGAAATTGGTACCAAGGTAGCTTCAACCGTACCGAAGTCTTTTGCGAATTTCCGGTTTTCGATATATTTGTTTTGTTTGTTCCCTTGCTCGCTCCTTTTATGTTTGGAGAATTGATGATTTTGCTGTAAAATTCGTGATCATTGTGAAAGTTGGATTGCAGTTGCAATTTCTACCGTTATTAGACGAATAACAGAAATGCAAAAGGTAAGATACTTTGTCTAACTGGTTTTATTTTTGGACGCAGTGAGGTTATTTTACAATTTTTTTGATATATTGTAGCATAGCGCCTTCCATCTTATTTCTTATTATGTTTTGGTTTAATATTTCGAAATGTCGTCTTTGTCATTCTCACTCACTTTGTCTAGATCTTACATTGCGAATTGCCACAACAACATCTTTGTAACTTCTGCCATGCTTCTGATGAACGATGGTAGGTAACAGTTTGTGCTTAGGTATTTTTCGAAGCTGCTCTTGTAAATAAGGGGGCACCAAAACAACGATAAAAGCCCCACGAACGTGATTTGGAGTGTGGATGACGAAAAAGCATTTAGAAAAATTTTGATTTGTTGAAAATTCGGTTTCACAGAAACCTGGTGGATCTAGAATCGATAAGATAGTTTGCATTATGACAACCATGCAAAAAGACCCACTTGACTCCTTCAAATCCCGTTGCCTTATCCCTTACCTTTTACTCTGACCCATGGTTGTCATAATACAAAACATAATCTAAGTCAGTATGTCAAAGGTTCTGCGAGTGAGAGGTATGAATGTCCACTATTTTATCAAAATTTATTAAAGAAGAAATTCCAAGACAGTGGACAAAGTCAAAAATAATACTAATACATAAAAAGAAGATAAAAATAAAATAGACAACTATAGACTATCTCACTAAGAGCTAAAAGAGGAAAGTCTGATACGTGTATCCTCCCTGTACTCGCATATGGATGCCAAACATGGATCATACACTAATAGCAACATGCAAAAACTTAAAGTTTGCCTATAGTAGAGTATAGAGAGGAGCATGTTAGGCATAAGGCTAAGAGATAGATGGCGGGTTACTAAAATTAGAAACAGAATGAGAGTAATGGATGTAATCCGTAATGCAAGAACTCTGAAATGGAGATGGACTGATCACATGATGAGATCCAGAAGGGACAAATTGACAAGAAAAATCACAGAGTGGTACCTGCGAGACGGGAAATGTAAAAGAGGCCGAACAGCAAGACGCTGGGAGGACGACCTGTTTAGACAGGTCCATCCCTTAGGGGATGGAGAGGAACGGCCCGGGATAGAGAAAAGTGGAAGGACTTGGAGAAGGCCTATGTCCAGGGACCACCTGCCGATGTCAAACATAGTTGATATGTTAATTCATATTTGGCAGTGAATAAAGGCAAATTTTTTTTAGTGTTAGCAGAATCAACTTATTTTTGTATTACAAGGGCAATTGCATACCTATTACAGTAATTACAATATGAAATTTACATTATGTATGAAGTTTTGGTGAGATCTCATTGAAAAGATCTTTAAAGGTTGGCCTATTAAGTCTAATGTTTCTTTTAAAAGTTCGTTAGTGATTTTGTCATCTCCAGGAGCTTTATTGATTTTTTTTGGGATATGATGGCTTTCCGTACTTCACTTACAAGTATATTGGGGATGTTCTCTTCTGGATTTGTGTATCTTTTCTCCTCTGTATCTGATTCGTTTTCAATTCAATTCAATTTCGGTAGAAGTCTGTCGTTAAAGTCCCTATTTGTTATCTTTTTCTTGTGTTCTCTTCTTTACCTTCTGTGAAATCCTGTTGTTCAAAGTTTTTAACTTTACCCTCAGAGCATCGACAGCACCTAAATCGATTCCTGTCTACAGGCCTCAACTAAACACCGCTATATTGTTCACAGATTTGGTGACATCTTGCATCCAAATCCAGCCTTTTCGAGCTATGGACAGAGACGACAAAGATATGGCAGGTGTAGATTATATGGAGGAAGATTTCCTTCGTGTAGTTGAGTAAGTGTTTCAATATTTTTTCTTCTTATTCAGCCGATCTTCCCACTGCTACTTATAGGTGTTCATTGAAATGCCGTATAGTTATCTGCTAGTCTCTTATTATTATTAAGAGGATAATAGGAATCATAATGCTGGTGTGCCTGTATCACAGTGTCAGAAAAGCCTTTTGTTGTAAATAATCACTTTACTAGGTTACTTTTACTTGTCGGCCTGGGTAGGTACCAACTTTTATCTGCTAAACAGCAAAGCTTGCAATGTTGTGTTTTATTTTGACAGGTAAGGAAGCTAGCATAATTACATACAATTACCATACATACATTTAATACATGAAATTACCAATACATGAAGGATTCCACTTAAGACCTCAGGTACAAGTTAAGAAGAAACATTGAAAATCCTATAATGAAGCTACAGTGAAGTGAAATGTCTGGGCGATGGTGGCTACTTACCATATGGTCCACCAGACATTTTATAGAAAAACTGATCAGTTACTTTGTAGATAATTCATAATTCTTCTTCTTCTTTCGTGTTGATGATCCGAATTAGATTTTTCCCGACCAGAAGGCAGCCATTCATAATGCTGTTTTACCATGTTATGTTCCAGTCAAAATACATTGCTATTTAAGTTTTACTAACATTATAGAGTATTGTTAGACACATTCAGGTCTGCACATTGGGGCCGGCTTTAACAGCCAAACGCTATACATGTCCATTACTAGTATACACACACTCTTTCACTATTCCGCCTATTTACAATTTCAATGTTTTTGCAGATCTGAAGATGAATTTAAGTCTGAATCGGAATCATCATCAGAGGGGAGTACGTCTGAAGATTCAGAGACCGAACACCAAGCAGAGGAGGAATGGACAAGTATAGATATTCGTAAGCATTTCCCATTCATAGGTACTCCTGTTATGAATGTCGGTTCAGCCAAAACTCCTGTAGATTACTTCAAGCTCCTCTTCAATACCACATTTATTAATTTACTAATCTCCTGTATTAATATGCATGCTGTTGAGATTCAGATGAAACGGCCGATACCTGGAAATGAATTCAAACCAACCGATGTTGAGGAAGTGTACACTTTAATTTCTATTTACTTGCTTATGGGATATGTGAAAATAAACGAATGGGCTTATTACTGGGACTCTCATCCATTGTACAACTTGAAATTTGAAAATTATATGAATAAAGACCGTTTCAGCCTCCTAGTGAAAGCTTTGGCATTTAAAAGAAAATGGGACGGCCCAGACAATGGTGATGCACGTCGTAGTTGGTACGATGCTGCTAAGCCCATTGCGGACTATTTCAACGGTGTTATGAAAACGCTGGTGACTCCGACAAAAGATTTGAACATTGATAAGTACACAGCCCACTGGTTTGATGAACTAAATTTTGTGAGGAGGAAGCCTGAACGTATACGAATGCATTTGTTGTCTGATGAAAACGGGATATTTCAGAGAGTCTATTTATGTCACCCTGATTCAAAAAATAGAGGTGATGATGTTGTGAAGTATTTATTGAGAGACTTCTTTGATACTGGCCATTCGCTATATGCATGCCCTTTTTACACCAGTGTCAGTCTAGCTGAAGAACTTCTGATTAAGAAAACGTACCTCACTGGAATTCTCAGGCGTAAAAAGAACCGTAATCCGGCTTTTGCTAAGAAGAAGCTGAAAATTGGCTCCATCAAAACCCTGTACAATAGTCAAGGAGTTTGTGTGTGCAATTTTAGGAAAACCCAAACAATTTTGAGCCTGTCTACGGAACACAGTGGCAGCTTGAATATTCGTGGCAAATCAATGCTTCCCGAAATGACTTCACAGTACAAAGAACATACAGCAGGAATGTTTAAAAGGAACCAGACACTATCGGACAATGCACCACAGGATATAACGAAGAAATACAACAAAACAGTATTGTATTTGCTACAAGTGATGTTCATGAATGCTTATGTGTTGTATAACTTCAATCGGTCTGAAGAGAAGATGAACTATACCGATTTTAGAAGAGAGATTTTGGAACATTTTCTTCCAATACCAAAAAATCTCGAAAATTGTGAGAGTGATGAAGACACAGATGCGAGTGTGGATTCAATGGATCGGAGAATGTATTCCGAGGTGATTCATCTGCCCGCAAAGCTGGGTAAAGGTAAAAAAACCACGAGAAACTGCCGTCACTGCTGGCTAGAGAATGGTGTACGTAAAAGTACATTCTTTTATTGTCCGCAGTGTCCCCAGAAATGGGGTTTGTGCATCGAATGTTTTAGGCGATTTCATAATTATTAATATGGTCCGAAAACCTTACTTTATTTTAAGTCTAATAATTCACATAGTGAAGTGACTGTTTAGTGTTTTCGACTTGTATGGGTTTTTTAATTGGACAAAATGTTGTTTAAAATTCTTGCCCATGTTGAACTCTTGTATGGAATGGAAGGAAAAGTCTTTTTTTTATGTTTGACACATTAATAGCACAGAATACACACAGAAGGTCTGCTCAATACAAACGCGCGAAAACGGTTCACGCACGCACGGGCTCTGCGCACAGGCGATCTCAGAGCAAGGCAAAGGAACTCAGCTCGAAATACACGCGCTGTGGCGCTATCGGGTGGTAGGTATATTTTTTTGTGCTTTCAATAATCTATATACATTGCCAGAAATATTCTTCGCAAGCTACCTACGGTCGAGTGACGTAGTGTGTATTCTGTGGTAATAGTGTCAGTTCTCAAAATGTATAAAGTATATTTTCACATAATATTTAGATTTCTTCATCTTGGATAAATGTTTCATTAAGTTAATTGTTTATAAGAAATTGTTGCATTAGTTTAATTTTAGCATTATATCAAGGTTGTGATTAGCCTAAGAATAACTATATTTGCAAATTGTTGAATCTCATTGTCTGTGTGATACACGGTCTAATATAATACATGTATTGACATCTTGCGGGGCGAATTAGTTTAGGTACAAAAGGGGGTCTCCTTTTTTTTTGGTAACGGGGGGAAATCTTCGAAAGACACCCAGCCTCCCGGGGGAGAGACTGGGTTATGTGAGATTTCCACTCACTAAAACCCCCTCGATGACCGGCCTCGTGCTTATTGGAGGGCTCCCGGATCTCCAGTGGAACGCACCGGTGCCCTCCTAGCATTTGCTTTGGGCTCCTCCTGGGAGGTGTACATTCCACCTCCCGGTTCCTCCCGTCACAGCAACGTGCGGCCATAGCACGTTGCTGCCTTCCACAGGGTCGCCCGCCAATGAACGGTCAAAGTCCGCCAATGAACGGTCAAAGAAAAGGGGGACTCCTAGTCTAGGTGCTAGGATTGTTAAACACGTGATCATTCAAGTTAAGCAATGTTGGCCGCAGTCAAACCAGGATGGGTGACTGCTAATGGCACACATCTGGGCCTCTCCGCACCTTGGAGAGCACGTTAATTTATCTCTGTTCTGTGCCAGTTGTTGAAGCTCTTGCAGGTCCTTCTCCACGTCATCGTGCCGTATCAATCAATTATATTAGTTGATTCGTATATTTTGTGCGGGAAACTATTTTTTTGCGATTTTCTGAAAAAAATATGCGTCAAACTTATAATTTGAACTACGCGGTTGTAATGATGCCACAGACCTACGCGTCAAACTTATAATTTGAACTACGCGGTTGTAATGATGCCACAGACATACGCGTCAAACTTATAATTTGAACTACGCGGTTGTAATGATGCCACAGACCTACGCGTCAAACTTATAATTTGAACTACGCGGTTGTAATGATGCCACAGACATACGCGTCAAACTTATAATTTGAACTACGCGGTTGTAATGATGCCACAGACATACGCGTCAAACTTATAATTTGAACTACGCGGTTGTAATGATGCCACAGACATACGCGTCAAACTTATAATTTGAACTACGCGGTTGTAATGATGCCACAGACATACGCGTCAAACTTATAATTTGAACTACGCGGTTGTAATGATGCCACAGACCTACGCGTCAAACTTATAATTTGAACTACGCGGTTGTAATGATGCCACAGACATACGCGTCAAACTTATAATTTGAACTACGCGGTTGTAATGATGCCACAGACCTACGCGTCAAACTTATAATTTGAACTACGCGGTTGTAATGATGCCACATACATACGCGTCAAACTTATAATTTGAACTACGCGGTTGTAATGATGCCACAGACCTACGCGTCAAACTTATAATTTGAACTACGCGGTTGTAATGATGCCACAGACATACGCGTCAAACTTATAATTTGAACTACGCGGTTGTAATGATGCCACAGACCTACGCGTCAAACTTATAATTTGAACTACGCGGTTGTAATGATGCCACAGACATACGCGTCAAACTTATAATTTGAACTACGCGGTTGTAATGATGCCACAGACTTACCTTCCCTTCCTCGGGAGGTCGGGGGTTAAAATACATCAATAGTCTGACTAGGGTGTTTAAAAGGAATTATGCTCATTTGAGCTCACGGCTTCGCCTCCAACCAAACCTACTGCATTTGATAGATCTCATCTAGAACTAAATATTTCACTACGGAAAAATTATCCTATCTTATCTTATGATATGCCAAGGATAACCCCAGCGGCACTTCCACCCTCAGGGATCTTTTGTGCTCACACCTTACCTTAGTCTCCTTCCTGTTCCTTAAAGATGCTTTGCATCAATGACGCTATACAGCTTACATGAAGGAGCCTATAGTCCTCTGGTTTCGGGTAGGCTACCCCCAGAAGACTCATAAGCCAGCGAGTCACATTCGCACAGCAAGTGTTCCATTGACTCAACGCTGTCACCACAGGCTCTACAGGTGGGATTGTCTGCCGGTCTCATCTTGTGTAGGAGGCTCTTAGTGCCAAAATGGCCTGTGAACGGCCCTACAATGAGACGGGTGAGACTCATCCTAAAGGCCATCGCATATTATAGCAACTCGACGCGAACCCGGCACCAACTCAACTCAGAGCAAAGCATTGAAATGTGAGCTTTATATCGTATTACATACAGGTTTTCAAAATTCAATAAGTATTTTGTATTTTGAAAACCTACTGTATGTAATACGATATAAAGCTCACATTTCAATGCTTTGCTCTGAGTTGAGTTGGTGCCGGGTTCGCGTCGAGTTCCTATAATATGCGATGGGCTTAAGTCGTGTTGGATAGGAGCTAGAGACCAAACATATCTTCATACTAACTGCCCACATTATCTTGCTTCGCCATCAATTAAATGAGTAATTCAGACTTAGGATGTTTGTTTCTTGATAGTTGATGGAATCAGGCGTTATTTTGCGGAAATCCATTAATAATTATTTGGCAGGTTCTACTTCCCCAAATAATTACAATAATTTGTTTGTTTCTTATTAAAAGTTGTGTTTCTAGGTGAGATCTATCAAATGCACGGTTGGAGGCGAGGAATAGGTTATTATTTATTTTATTTTGTAAATATCTCGTGTTATTTAAGATGACTATTTCTTTCGTATGCATATGTACCATAATGCCTATTGTAAGCTCTTCCAGGGCGACTCTGTATTGATAATCTGAACAACTTTTGCCAAGCAGTTATAGACTTATAGTATGTATTTACAAAAACAAATCAATGCTGGTCAAAAAGGATCAGTTAACATTGCTGAGTCGCCCTCTACAAGCTTTTTTTTTTCACCCTGTTTGTGAAAGGCCATGGAACATTTGCCAGGCTCCAAGGCACCTACATTCCGTGATTATGAAAAAAAATATGACGATTTCTTGGCGATCGATCCCAGGTCGATAATTCGATAGAAGACATCAATAGAAACATAAAACCTATCTTGACACAAAACTCCTAAAGTATCTCTGAACACAGATATTTGATGTTGAAAGTCGCATATTTTTTTTAGTAAGATTACTGGGTCAAATATCTGGATTCAGAGATACTTTAGGAGTATTTTATCAGGAGATGTTTTATGTTTCTATTGATGTCCTCTATCGAATTATTAAGCTAGGATCGATCGCCAAGAAATAGTCATTTTTTTGGATATGGCGGAAAGGTATGCTAATAAGGTTCCATGACCTTTAACAATGATTTGTGTAAAATAAACGCAAATGTGTAAGATATGGTTATTTATGTCAGTGTTTATTTATTGAATGGTGGGATAACTGTTAAGGTATCCCACCATGATACGCAAGCGAAATTAGCGCCACGTCCGAAAAAAAACATGCTTCTGTATTAAGGCATTTTATTGGTAAAATCGACATTATAGGTGAACCATTTAAGTCAGGTTTCGCCCGCGACGTAAGAGGGGCACGGGGCAAGACAACAGAGAACGCCTCTGTCGTCATTCCCCGCGCCCCTCTAACGTCGCGGGCGTAGCCTGTCTTAAATGGTTCACCTATAGAATAGTTTCATAGCGGTAGCAGAACTTTTTATTATGTTTTGTAGCCTTGTATTAAGCAGTAACGATTAGAAATTCAGGATATATTTTTTTTCATCAGGGGCGCTGGTTTTACTTGGGTAACTATTTATAAGTATAGTACCAACACATCTGATACCTACTGTCAGTGTGTTCTTTACATTGATTTTGATATAATTTCCCCACTTTGTTTAAAATTAATATTCAGACCAGAAGGCAGTGTCTTTTGTAATTAAATTTTTTTTCTGTCATTAGCTTGAAGTTTCTTTAAAAAATTGTGACCAGTCCTATAGTGTAGAGTAGTTTAATTCTAATTAAATTAAAATAAGAAAACAATCTAATAAAATGTCCACTGACTCGATTCTAAGAGAGCGTTCCATAACAAGTTGAAATAATTCACGTTGATAACTATCTTGTTCCATTACCACGTTAACAGCTGAAAATGTATGAAACTTGTATTCAAAACAAGCAATGGAACGTGTGCATCTGTCAACGTGAATAATTTCAACTGGTTTTGGAACGCATTCTTAGTCATTGATTGTTAAGGCGAAGCACTTTGTTCTTGTCTCGGGTTATTCGTACAATTGATGGTTTATGCATGCATCTCCGCCAGTACTATGCGGGGAAAAAATGCACGTCATAAGTAAAATGAAGCTATACCCGTGGCACCACCCAATGGCACCACCGGTAGTGTCAAGGGTGGTGGTGCATCACAAGGGACTCTATTATTCGGTAGTGTCAAGCGTGTTTTTCAATCCCCATGGCACCACCGGTGGTGCCATTGGGTGGTGTCACGGGTATTCCACGTCCTCTTGGTGGATTTTACTTTACTGTCTCAATTTCAAGCACGGCTCTGGTGAGCTCTGCAACCTAAATTTCAAGCACGGCTCTGGTGAGCTCTGCAACCTAAATTCTCGGCAATGTTGTTAGATACAAGTCAACCTTGGGTAAGACGTCAATTGTGAATCTAAATTAGCGTTGGGATTTAAATTGATGAAAATAATTTAGTAGTCCGAAATAGTCCGAATGTAAGGTGGTTACACCACCACTTAACTTGCCATTTTTGAACGAACTTTATCGTTGTTTTGTTTCGTTTTTTTTGTTTAATTGTTGTTGCCGTTGTCTGTCGATAGTCTAGAGAAATTAGAAAATATTCCAAAAATCTTTTTGCTGATTCCATAAAGTTGTGCAACCTAAGTTGTTCAGTTACTTATCCTTGACTTTTGCTGTTCTGGTCCTGTTGCTACTTTTTTTGTTACACTCTATAAGTCGCTTTTTGTTGTATTTTATTCAATAGGGTATTTGACTAATTTTTTTTATTGCATCAATCTTACATGGACACCTGTAAAAGGATCTAATATTATTTTTCGATATCTCAACTAACATCAGAGTTATTAATGGTTAAAGTTAGAATTGGAGAAATGCTCCGTCTCTTTTTAACAAAACAGTCCTTTATACGAGGTGAGGTCCGAAAGTGTCCGGCCTAACAAAGAAAAAGGACACTCAAGGTCATGAAACTATTTTTATTTTTCAATATTATAGTCTCCATCTTTTTCAACACACTTTTCGGATCGTTTATTTAGCATTTCTATCCCAATATAAAAATAGTCAGAAGTTTTGTCTTCAAATATATGCTTAGATGTTTATGGCGGTGAAGCAAGCAATGCATCCAACAAGTGGCATCAGTTCTTTTATTCTCGTAATAAATCCGGTTTTTGAACGAAATATCTATGTATTTCTTCGCCTAATCGACATTGAAATCTTGTGTAGCTTTAAGGAACATGTTATATAAAAACTGACCTTGTTGTATTCGTGGGAAGAGCTTTACAAAACAGTATTTCTTTAATCAATCTCTCATTCGAATTAAAACGCACAAAAGCTACAAACTGCGCACAACCCATTGCGGGTTGTCATCCGTAGATTAATCAAACTGCAGGGATACAAAAGTACTTTCTTTTATTTTTCCTATGACTTGATCACGAACGTCAGTCGCCATATCGCTTATCCTGCGTCGAATGGTATACTTTTGAGCTGTTCCACCTCTTGTTTGCCAAACGTAATCTCTGCTATATTTAAAGCCGCTGGTAAAATCAAATTTTCGGCAATAGTGTGAGGTTTTCCTGCCTTAACCACACGAAAAGCTACTCGATAAGTAGCTAGCAACGCTTTCTCATTTTGGTTGGCCATGTTCACTACAGCAGTTCTTTGATGTTGAAGGGTCTTCAATTTTCTTCATTAAAAAAATTCCAATTGTTTTTTTTTTCATTTGGATGTTTTGTGTCGAGGTGGCGCGCTAGTTTTGATGGGTTCATGGTTTCTTTTGATAAAGTTTCGAAGCAAATAATGCATTGCGGTTTATTTTCAATAGCGCCGCTCTGGTGTACCCCCCGACGCCCCAGCAGCCTCGTATCCCGCTCATTCACTCAACTCTCGTGCTCGCCGGTGGCCTGTCCTAGTGTTGGACATTGAAAAAAAAACATCGATGTTTTTTTTCGATGTAATGCATCGGGTAGTGGCATCGATGTTATATCGATATATCAAAAAATACATCGATGTTTTCCATACATCGATTGTTTATTCTATAAGTTGGATATGTATGTGGTTTAGATATAAAAAACAGGCACTTATTAAAAAAAGCTTTATTACGCTTACATTTTACAAGCTGACAAAAATATTGTGGACAAAAAAACGACGATAAAATCATGATATCATGATCAATACTTTGTAAAAACAAAAGTTTGCCCAATCTTTTGCCCTTCAATCTTTTTCTTTGTTGAGTCATCACCTACGCCGCTTGCGAAAATAGTATTTCAGATGGAACCGATGTTCCCACGCCTTCGGCCGCCAACGTAACCGCAGTTTCGTAACGCATAATTCGTCCTCGTACGATACCAGTTAAGTAGAAATACGTGTTTTTCCTTACCCGAAACTGGGTTTCCAATTCGTAACCAGTTACGAACAACGCACAATTCGTCCTCGTACGTTACGTAGAAATACGTATATTCCTTACACGAAACTTGGTACTTTAAACTTTTGGTGAACTGTTACAGGTCATTATAGTTATCTATGGTTCTCTTTTATATAATGAAAAATTCTATATTGCAATAAAATTAATTAAACAAAAAAATTGTGCGCCTCCTAGCATGCATGAACAAAACAAACCTAAAAGATTACCCTATTTTAAACAGAAAATTACTGCAATCATAATTTAAAACCGAAAAGAAAACGGCCTTATAATTTCGATGCAGGGACCTACGGTTATTTGGTTTGCATTTAGTTGAGCTATTGTACGATTAATGTCATCGTCAATTTCAATATAATTTTTTGACTTCTTGGTCCTTTTTTTGAATATGTCCACGACTTTCGTTTCTTTACTCAATATGTCTTAACAAATGGGCCACGGACGGGTTCTTTCTCCCAACAAACCTATTTAATCTGCTGTGCCATCCCTCCACATTGTTAGTAGTTCTGATCGTCTCTTTTGAGCAACAGCAGACTTTTTCAAAGTCTGTCTTCTGTATCCATTGGGCGTTATAGTATTTATTAAATTTAGTTACCTCCTCACCAGGCGGACTCATTTTCATTATGTACTGTAAGCCTCTATGTAAGTATTCCTTAGGCAAGCGTGCGAGGCCTGCGCATCTCGCCACGTGTCTCCTTTTGACTAGTCGTCGTATTCAAAGATTTCGTTTTTCTGAATAAGCATCGATTAAAATGATAAAAACATCCTTTAACTTCAATTTCATGAAACTCTTTTCGTACAGCTTTCATAGGTGCACTGAAAGAAATTTCCTCCTGTAATCGGCCTTTCCTACCACGAGTTTACCTTCCCTTTTGACTCAGTGGGAAAAATTCCTTCCAGATCAGTAGTAAATATAGCGGAAAATATACCTTCCGAGTTTATCCACCGAATTAGTATCCTAGCTTTACCTTCCACATTTCCATCTATAGTTAGTGGGAAATAGATATCCTTCCAATTTTTCCCACTGAGTCAAAAGGGACGGTAAATTCGGATGGAAATATTATCCACCAAATCATTTACCGTCTATAGATGGTAGTAAATAAGTACCTTCCAAATTTTCCCACTGAGTCAAAAGGGACGGTAATTTCGGATGGAAACATTACCATCCAAATTCATATTCCTACCAGCACATTACCGTCCATGCTATTACCTACTGAATCACGTATCCTGCCCAAAACGGAAGGTAAGTACCTTCCCTTGACGGTAGGTAAAAGGGAAGGTTATTGGGCTTTAACCGTCCACCGCAGGTAGGTAATCCGACATTTCCTTCTGAATGCTCAAATAACCTACCAGCGATGGAAGGCAAAACGGAAGGAAATTGGGCTTAACCGTCAGCCGTAGGTAGGTAATACGACATTTCCTTCTGAACTTTCAAATAACCTACCAGCGATGGAAGGTAAAATGGAAGGTAAAACGGAAGGTAATTGGGTTTAACCGTCCACCGCAGGTAGGTAATCCGACATTTCCTTCTGAATGCTCAAATAACCTACCAGCGATGGAAGGCAAAACGGAAGGAAATTGGGCTTAACCGTCAGCCGTAGGTAGGTAATACGACATTTCCTTCTGAACTTTCAAATAACCTACCAGCGATGAAAGGTAAAATGGAAGGTAAAACGGAAGGTAATTGGGTTTAACCGTCCACCGCAGGTAGGTAATCCGACATTACCTTCTGAATGTTCAAATAACCTACCAGCGATGGAAGGTAAAACGGAAGGTTATTGGGCTGCAACCGTCCACCGCAGGTAGGTAATCCGAGATTACCTTCTGAATGGTCAAATAACCTACCAGCGATGGAAGGTAAAACGGAAGGTAATTGGGCTTTTACCGTCCACCGCAGGTAGGTAATCCGATATTTCCTTCTGAATGCTCAAATAACCTTCTAGCGATGGAAGGAACAACGGAAAGTAATTGGGTTTTTACCGTCCACCGCAGGTAGGCAATCCGACATTCCCTTCTGAAAGATCAAATAACCTACTAGCGATGGAAGATAAAGCGGAAGGTTATTGGGCTTTAACCGTCCACCGCAGGTAGGTAATCCGACATTTCCTTCTGAATGCTCAAATAACCTTCTAGCGATGGAAGGTACAACGGAAAGTAATTGGGCTTTAACCGTCCACCGTTGGTAGGTAATCCGACATTTCCTTCTGAATGATCAAATAACCTACCAGCGATGGAAGGTAAAACGGAAGGTTATTGGGCTTTAACCGTCCACCGCAGGTAGGTAATCCGACATTTCCTTCTGAATGATCAAATAACCTACCACCGGTGGAAGGTAAAACGGAAGGTAATTGGGCTTTTACCGTCCACCGCAGGTAGGTAATCCGATATTTCCTTCTGAATGCCCAAATAACCTTCTAGCGATGGAAGGTACAACGGAAGGTAATTCGGCTTTAACCGTCCACCGCGGGTAGGTAATCCGACATTTCCTTCTGAATGATCAAATAACCTACCACCGGTGGAAGGTAAAACGGAAGGTAATTGGGCTTTTACCGTCTACCGCAGGTAGGTAATCCGATATTTCCTTCTGAATGCCCAAATAACCTTCTAGCGATGGAGGGTACAACGGAAGGTAATTGGGCTTTAACCGTCCACCGCGGGTAGGTAATCCGACATTACCTTCTGAATGATCAAATAACCTACGACCGATGGAAGGTAAAACGGAAGGTTATTGGGCTTTAACCGTCCACCGCAGGTAGGTAATCCGACATTTCCTTCTGAATGATTAAATAACCTACCAGCGATGGAAGGTAAAACGGAAGGTTATTGGGCTTTAACCGTCCACCGCAGGTAGGTAATCCGACATTTCCTTCTGAATGATCAAATAACCTACTAGCGATGGAAGGTAAAACGGAAGGTTATTGGGCTTTAACCGTCCATCGCAGGTAGGTCATCCGACATTTCCTTCTGAATGCTCAAATAACCTACCAGCGATAGAAGATAGAACGGAAGGTAATTGGGCGTGAACCGTCCACCCCAAGCAGGTCATTCGAATAGGTATTTCCTACAAAATCCGCAAAATACTTATCTGCTATGGAAGATAAAACAGAAAGTAACTGGACATGAATCATCCACCACAACGATGGACGGTACACGCCTGCTTACTCTGTTTTATCTTCCATTGCAGTTAGATAGTATAAGGATTCTGTAGAAAATATCTATTCGAATGACCTCCTGCGGTGGAAGGTTCACGCCCAATTACCTTCGGTTATACCTTCCATCGCTGGTAGGTTATTTGAGCATTGAGAAGGAAATGTCGGATGACCTACCCGCGATGGACGGTCAAGCCCGATTACCTTCCGTTTTTCTCTTCAATCGCTGGTAGGTTAATGGAGCATTCAGAAGGAAATGTCGGATGACCCACCTGCGGTGTCGGTTCACGCCCAATTACCTTCCGTTCTACCTTCCATCGCTAGTAGGTTATTTGGGCATTCAGAAGGAAATGTCGGATGACCTTCCTGCGGTGGACGGTCAAGCCCGATTACCTGCCGTGTTACCTTCCATCGCTGGTAGGTTATTTAAGCATTCAGAAGATAATGTCGGATGACCTACCTGCAGTGGACGGACAAGCCCGATTACCTTCCATTTTACCTTCCATCGCTGGTAGGACATTTTAGCGTTCAGAAGGAAATGTCGGATGACCTATCTGCGGTTGACGGTTCACGCCCGATTACCATCCGCTTTATGTTCCATCGTAGTTAGGTCATTTAAAGATTCTGAAAATCTTTGAATAATCTACCCGTGGAGATGGCGCACGCCCGATATACCCTCCGTTTTATCTTCCATCACAAGGTGGTTATCCGAGGATTTCCTCGTTTATCCTCAAATAACTTGGAAAATAAAACTAAATCTACGAAATAACACAAAATACTAAAATAAACAAAAGCTTGTATTACCATTAATAAAAATATAAAATTGTAGAGCACCTAACCTAATACCTACTCTACCTCTTGAAGGGTGAAAGTACCCATGTACAGTCGCCAATAGAGATATGTAAATGAACAGTCGCCATAAGAGGTAGGTAACCATAAAAAAAATCAGCCAAACTTACATTTTTTACTGGTGTACATAATATAATAGACTTTTAAACAGTCTGCTAGTGAAAGATCTCTCATGCTGTCCCTGGTTACCTATCTCTGTTGGTGACTATACTACAACAATCCACAGAAAAAATGTGTATGCATTGGTGGTTACTGAACCAGTACCTATACACTTATGCATACACATATATTTTTTTGAAATAATAATAGTAACACTGGCCAAATACGGTTTCAAAAAGACATTCTCAACTTAATGCAAAAAACATACAGGGTGGAAACGATAAGTGTTTACAGGCGATTATTTCGTCACTAATATATCTAAAATCTGTTAACTGATATCGCTACTAGGTTGCCTAATGCAAAAAGTGGCATGTAATTATTTTATTTTTTTCTGTGAGAAAAAGTGCTAAGTCAAGAAATGAAATTTTTTGTGTGCATAGGCTGTCATTTTTTAATGTCATTCAAAATATTTATTTTCACTCTACACAAAAGGTCCAGTACTAATAAGTCAAAACCTCTTCCATTTCTGAGATAAATCGTAAATAAATTCCCATAGTAAATTATCAAATTACAATACCTTTCTTTTTATCTTTTAAAATTAAACTTTGAAGTAGTAAAAAAAAACAATTTCGAAATTGCAATATGACTTTGGAACAGATCGGTGATAGATAAAATGTCCAGTCAAGTTTAAAATTATTGGTATAAAATTAATTGGCATCTACCTATACCTTATTCGCACGCCTTTTCCAAAACTATTGACGTATTCAATCATTAGTAACCTTTTGTGTAGAGTTAAAATAAAACTTTTTAATGGCATTAAAAAATGGCTGCTTATGCACATATAAAATTAAAAAATTGGACTTAGCACTTTTTCTAAAGAGAATAAAATAAAAGACAACTTTTTGCACTAGTGCAGCTTTGGAAATAATTAATTGTAATTTAATAATTCACTATGGGAATTTAATTACGATCTATCCCAGAAATGAAAGAGATTTCGACTTATTAGTACAGTCTGATGTACCTAAAAGTATACAGGGGCAAAATGAATGATTGAGATTTTCTTAAAAACTACTGGACCAATTAAGAAAATATTTTACTATCATGTAGTTAGGACTTTGTACTATATATCAGTGAAAGAATTTTTAGAATCGGTCCAGCAGTTTTTGAGAAAATCTCAAACATATATGTTGCCCCTGTATACTTTTAGGTACATCTGACCGTACTAAACATTTTGTGTAGAGTTGAATAAATATATTTAATGGCAGCCTATGCACACAAAAAATTACATTTCTTGACTTAGCACTTTTTCCTACAGAGGAATTTAATAATATTACTTCCCACTTTTTGCATTAGGCAACCTAGTAGCAATATCAGTTAACAGTTTTTGGATATCTCTATTAGCGACAAAATAATCGCCTGTAAACATTTATCGTTTCCACCCTGTATATACCAGCATAAAAGTAAATAATAATATTATAAACGTATTATTATTAAGTCTTTTACACTCTACGAGTACATACATAATGTAAATACATAAATAAATAGAGATCAGAAGCGAAATTACGCAGTGTTTAGTAGAAATCTCTGTTCCTCGCTAGTATCGCTAGTGCAATCTAATAGCGGCTGAATTTTCTATTAATACTTACGTAATCTAATCAAATGCGGATCTAGACCGTTTATACATACATGGGTATGTGTAGTAGCAAAGGTGTACCTATACGTGGTGTATGTAGACGCGGACGTGTGTGGTGTGTGTGTGTGGTGTGTGTGTGTGTGTGTGTGTGTGTTTGTTTGTATGTTTGTGTGTGTATGTGGTTGTGGGTGTGTAACTACAACCACACCCAGCCCTGCGGTGCCACCCTTGGGTTCGACTGTCCAATGGTTGTATGTATAGGTTCGTCACTGGAGAGTTACTAGGTGTGGGTAGCTGTAGGTGCGTGTTTTCTCGCGCCGCCGCCTTCGCACGGCTCTCATCTCTCGCTTATATCTTACGATGTAATTTTATCAAAAAACATAAAAATAATGTAACACTACCTACCGGTTGTAACAAACTACCTACCTGTTGTGATCGTTTGGTGGTTGACTAGGTATTATTTATTTATTCTGTGGTATTAATGTAAGTAAACCTATTTTGTTCGAAAAAATTTGGTTGTTGAAAAAGTGTTTTGTTATTTTTCAAATGTTGTAAAGCTGTTTATTTACAGTTAATGGATGGATCACTGTGCAAACAATCACTACAGATATTTTGTTAATACTCCGTGTAGTTATCAGAAATACGCTAATTATTCCTAGCAATGTCTAAGTATACATATTAAAATTTAAAACTAAAAAACATAATTTTACACAAATTTACCGAACAATTTTCAACTTCCAGAGGGTGCTACTTGCAAAATCTTTTATATTCATATGTACATCTCTATTTTTGAAACTAAAACGTACGTACCAAAGACCACGTGGAGGCAATTTTGTCAAATTGTTCGGTTTAAAAAAAATCAGAGATCATGATTAACATACTGTTTGAAATCAGTTTTTTTTGCACAATATACGTTCACATGGGGATCAAAAAGAACATTTTTTACGACATAGCCACCAAAATAATTTAAGTATAGTTATCAAAAATACGCTAATTATTCCTAGCAATGTCTAGGTGCATATTAAAATTGAAAAACATAATTTTACACAACCGAACAATTTTCAACCTCCAGAGGGTGCTACTTGCAAAATCTTTTATGTTCACATGTACATCTTTAACTATTTTTGAAACTAGTCAAATGTATTTCGTGCTATTACGTACCAAAGACCATGTGGAGGCAATTTTGTCAAATTGTTCGGTTTAAAAAAAATTAAAGAATCATAATCAACGTACTGTTTAAAATTAGTTTTTTTGACACAATAATCATTCACGTGGGGATCAAAAAGAATATTTTCTAAGGCATAGCCACCAAAATCGCCTGTTTATACTTTATGGTGAGTTCTAATATAATAAATGTCTGAAATTTCAAAGAAATCTGGTTCACCAGTAGTTTCGTCTATGTTCAGCGCCAAGCATTGCTTCATCTCATATCTCAGACCATTTAGAGTGATAAAACTTACAGTCACAAGTTTTACTTCTTGTGAGAGGCGGAACCGATTCGTTAAGATTTCAAACGTCTCAATGTTTACGTCATGGTAACTTTTAGAAGACTCAAAATTTGAATCAAGTTCGTTTTTCATAAACAAATAATTCAATTGTAATTGATGTTTAACAGCAAGAGTTTTAGGCAGGTTCCTTCTGTTAGTTGAAGCTCTAGCACTAATTTTAAAAACTCTATGCTTTGATTCATATCGCATTGACCATAACTTGTGAAGAGGACCTAACTTTTCCATGACACTTGGGTAATGTATTAAGTGATGAAATTTTGGTTTTAAATGAGAACCACTCAGTAACATGAAAAGCTGATTAAATTCAAAAACTGCATACCTAAGCTCGTCGCAATTTTCTGGATATACACTTTCGGACATGCAGAGGTCCAATATTTTTTTTAGCAATAAGTACAGTTCCCAATGTTGATCTCCTTCGGGGACTTTGTGGGAAACAAAACAAGGTAAGTACCTTGTAAAATTGAACGTTTCCATTGCGGACATTTTCCATTTAACACTTGTTAAATTATCTGAGATAAGCTGTGGAGGTTTGCAGTTTGAATCTGGGCCATAATTAAAAGAAATTACACGATTATTTAATTCTTCTAAAGTGAAGAACTTTTTAGTTAACAACCCTTTCAACACTTCCTTTAGAGTATAACGCGCTACGCCTTCTAATATATCGTGCATAATATCCACGGCTACTTGCTTAAAAATATCAAAACCTGTAACTTGAATCCACACAGATTCTTCTTTTATGCCCGTCGCGCTAGGATTTTGAGCGTTCACATCCGATCTGTAATTACTTTCATTTCTTAGTAAGGACACGTCCTCCATGCACATAGTTTTCATTTCATTTTTATGTGCTTTGCATAGTCGACAAGAATAATTAGCACTGAAACTTTCCACAAAGCCTAACATCGAGTGCAAACCTAGGTTGTCGCCAATTAAAGCGACTAATTCAAATTTAATACAACCCTGAAAATATCCTGGAATATCCAAATCTATGCCATGAGCTGACAAGAAATTCAATTCATTAATAACTTTATAGAAACAATTGAAATTTCCGTCTTCACTTGTACGATCCGAAGCATAAAATAAGGCAAACAGGAATATATATTTTAATTGTGAGGCCAAATTAGGTGGTAAACAGGCTATAGTCGCATAAACCCCACCTAATTTATGAGTTCCTGCATGTGATCCGAGAGGATTGCCAGTCTCATAATCGTCATAATAGACGCAAAGAGGTAAAATCTTTTCATTGTCTTGAAGTGATTGGCTTTTATTCAACCAAACAGATGTACGCACCACATTTGTAACAACTTTTTGTTGTAAACAATAGTGTACATATTCATCAATAGATTTTAAAACTCCCGGTATACTTAGGAACTTCTGGAGTACAAAACGTAATGGAATGAATTGACCCGTACCTAGAACTTGCTGTCGTCGCCCCCTAAAAAAATCATTTCTTGGTTCACTAGTAGTGGGATACTGTTCAGGAGCAATGTATGTGCCCATGTCTGAAAAGTGCTTAATCAATTTATGTTCACTAGTAAAATTCGAAAAACATGTTTTAATTGTGTTTACAAGCTGATCCACATTAGGTTTACATCGTAAGCACTCTTCCTCCAGTAGCACTCCCGAAGACCAGTTCTCCAGAGCAAATGCCACGGTATTAGTGACATAAAAAGACATAAGTTTTATAATAGACTCTGTAGTTTTCCTTGGTATAAATGGATCAGCTAAAAGTGAGCTTATCATTAAGGCTGTTTCTGAGGTGAGAAAATGTTTAGAATTTAGCTCGGTATTAATATTAGCATCAACAGTTTCAAATATTTCCTCGTCTCGTCGTTTGTTACTGTGTTGGATATTTATATTTGTACTATTGTTTGGCAATACATCATTTTGACTAGGAAGTGATTGATCTAAAACACCTAATTGCGTTTCTACGCGAGCAGGATTTCCGGTTTCTGTGCTTTGAACTGTTGAAGAAAAGTGTAGCCGTTTTATATGCATTCTCAGAGTATTTATTGAATCGAAACGTTCATCACAAACACCTTGTCCACACTTATACCTGGATCCGCTAGAAGACCTATTGGGTAATTTAGTACAATTATTTTTTAAGTGTTTCACAAGTGCGTTAATGTCTAGAAACCTACTTGAACAATGACCGCAATACAACATATTGGAAAACTCAAGAGCTGGTAAATTTATTTGAATGACTTTCTTATTCTGGTTTGGGCTTGCGGTCTTTTCAGATGAATGTCAAATTGTTCAGCTAATTCTGCTGTCGATCGGTGGTTCCAGTCGAACTCCGTATAGATTTCATAAACGGCCTGTTGTATGAATTCCCATACATTGTGGCATTCTAGAGGATATTCTGCATGAAATGAATGGAAGAGTTGGAAACACACATCCACTGCTTCAACAATGCTGTTAAACGTGTAAATTACTTTGTCCACTACAATATGTACTTGTTCAATTTCGAACCATGAAGAACCTACAGCAAGTACAAAAGGTTGTAACAGTACTCGATTTTTCCAATTAAGTTTATTTTGCACCTCCTTGAGATGACTCCGCAGTTTTTCAATTCCGTCAAGAACGTCTACTTGGTTGTCAACTTTATAAATGAAAGCATCTAACGTATCACATTTTGAAGGCTTCCAGTACTTATTAACTTGGTAGACACCTGGAAACAGGAACGGCAGCATAAGCATCAGTCCCGTAGTTTGCCGATTTATGTCGTCATCTGAAAAAGAAAACAACAAAAATTATAGGATAAGGAAATTTTGGCAAGTTTGTCCACACCTATGGAACATGAGCATGAACAGTATGTGTGAGCAACAATCAGGAGTCACCAATGGGCTTGTCTCAAGGATTATGGGCATAATTGTATGAGCACCGTCCCCACCCTCCAACAGACAGCATGGGTGTCAGTATTTTTTTAGCGAGTCTCAAAAAGACTAACCACTTGTTTCAAGTCCAAAATCAATGTATTTTTTTAAATATGAAAAATTCTGTTTATGTGATACAAAAACAAAAACCAAAACAGAAATGTGAAAAGGAGCAAAAAACAAGCGTGTCAAGCAGCTTCGCCGATAAAATAATTGTGATCTAAGTGGGTGTCAAGTTAAATTAAAGTTCCTTCAAACTAACCCACAGAAATATATAACATTGTTTAAATTGTTTAAAAAGAGGAATTATTGCTTGCTTACTACTACATAACTTGACAGGTTTTCACATACGAGTCAACCATATGAAACATGTTGAACAATCATTTAAATGATATAAATAATGAGGATAAAAATAATATTTTAAACAATAAATTAACAAAATTATTTTTAGCTGAGATACATGCCAAATCTGTTGGTTAGTGGAGACGGACCCGCCCATTGGCCATACAGAGTTTACAGAGTGTTATAACAGTAGACAAGACAGTTATAGAGCCCTAAGTAATATAATAAATAACCGAAGTCCTAGCAGGACCTAGTACGAACTCTAGAGCAAACTAACGTCGCGCCGTGGTCACGAACGGCATGTCGCTCAGGTCAATCCAAGTGCGATTCAACAGTTAGCTATAGGTGAAAAAACAAAAAACAAATTGACATGCAAGTATAAACAGCGAAATTTACCTTCGGCCAAAGAAATAAATTTTGTCACATTATCCCTTTGTATCGGTGCTGTCAATTTAGTGTTTTTGGCAACTTGTATTAATTTCGTTCTGTTAGAATGCAGGAAATCTTGCAATTTATTGGAGCCAGACTCATTGACGAACAACTCGAAGTCCTTTTTTATCTAAAAAAATAAATAAAGATTAAATTACCAACACGAAAGAGTGATGTGCCGTATAGTAAGTAGCAATATTGCCTCGGCAGGAATATTACTTAAAAAATAACTGTAAGTCTCTTTTCGTTCATTAATAGCCTTGTCGCATTGTACACGCTCAAATTTAAAGTCGCTCAGCGAGCCATGGAAAGAGCTATGCTCGGAGTTTCTCTGATGGATCGAATCCGAAATGAGGAGATTCGTCATAGAACCAAAGTTATCGACATAGTTCATAGGACTAGCAAGCTGAAGTGGCAGTGGGCTGGTCACATCTGCCGCAGAACCGATAACCGTTGAACGAGACTTGAACGAAGACGAGTTCTTGAGTGGAGACCGCGATTAGGCAAAAGTAATGTGGGACGCCCCCCTGCTAGATGGAGCGACGCGGCTGGCAGTGACTGGATGCGAAGAACCGAAGATCGGGTTCAATGGCGCGCCTTGGGAGAGGCCTATGTCCAGCAGTGGACTGCTGTAGGCTGATGATGATTGTACACGCCGCCCGTACTATTTATTGAGTACTTACTAGTGAAGGTCCAATGTTTGGTACAGCAAGAGCTTTATACAATTTCATGTAATCCCATAAATTACCCTTTGACGTAGTTAGCTCGTTTTTCCTATATTCGTGTGTTTGCACCCATGCCTCTAGCAAATCATTTGATAAGTAAGTAGGAACTTCGCTTCTTAGAAAATTCAGCTTTGATTTGATTTCCTCTATGGGTTCTGAAAAATAAAACAGAAACAATTCATATTTGAGGCACGGATTTAAAAATAATTGGTCAAGTGAAGGAGGGTTCCGTACCCAATGCAGCCTTGAAATTTTCAACTACGCGAGTACCTACAGTGAGCCAATTCCGAAGTCTAGATCATAATAGATTACGCAATAGAGTTCTGATAAATTTGGACTAAAATATCGAAAAATATAACCTATTTTGACTCCTACAGTTTATTCTCTGAACATTTGAAGTTTACAGATGGACAGACAGACAGCCGAATTCGAATATCACTGCTGGACTCTTTGAGTACGAAAGCCTAAAATAAGCATTTAAAAAATTATACCAGGTGGACAATACAACTGATCATCGCTTGACTCTTGGCCTACAGGTCGATAGCAAGATGCTCTTGTTATTTTTTGCGGTTCTTGGGCTTTGCTTGTGGAAGGGCAATTAGTATTATCATTGCTAACACTCGAAGATGACAGTGCTTGTGGGGTTGTTCGAAGTTTTGCAGTTTTATCCTTCAGCAATAACTTTTTTCTAAGAAGGCTCAGTTGAGTCTGTAAACTTCCTGTGGGTCTTCCTTTGCGCACAACTTTTAATGATTTGGTTGTGTAGTTTTCAGTTTTAATGAAGTAAAATCTGGTAGAATTTATTCCGGGAAATAATGGCTCAAAGTAGCTTTTAGTCCAGAATGTACAAGTTTCAGGCAGAACTTGTCTTTTAGGAGGATTAGCCGATGAAAATAAGTATTGAGCTGTTATTTTCGCAACTTCTTTTATTTCATCAGCGGTTAAAACGGTGTCTTCAGGCAAATAAGCGATTCTTTGACCCTCTGTAGAACCTTTACTTAACAGTACCCACAACGGGTTTTCTTTCCTGCAATCCGGAACTTCAGATTGGGTTTTCGGGATGACATTTTCAGTTTTAGTAAAATCAAATAGCTTAGTCTTTGACAAATCCTCCACTTTTCGAAGCTCCGAATTTAAGAACTCCAAATCGATATCTTTATCAATTAATATCAGGTTTAAGTCATCAACATCACTGCTTTCTATTTCCAAATTATCAGTGGCATGAGACGTGGAACGCTTTTCGCTATCTGTATTTAAATCGGCATTCGGCGACTTTGAGTTGGCATGCTAACTCAAAGTCCATAGTAATTTTATTAAACCGCCAATCAGGGAATTGGGATTTTATCAACCGGAAAACAACTTCATACGTCTTGAAATTTTTGTTTGGAAGTAGACAATATATCAATGGAACAATCGATATCGAAATTTCGTCATAACCATGAATTGTGTAGAGTTGTTTGAATTCCATTGGGCTTGAGCTAAATTCAAATTACCCCTTCGTAACTCGTGTCACATTTCCTACTACGAAACCCAGTTTCGGGTAAGGAAAAACACGTATTTCTACTTAACTGGTATCGTACGAGGACGAATTATCCGTTGTTCGTAACTGGTTACGAAACTGCGGTTACGTACCATTGTTAGATATTTAAAGGCGATTTTATGCAATATTGGAAACTGTAGGGGGGACTAGTTGACGGTACTAGAGTAGACGGGTACTAGTTGCCACAAAAATAATATAAACCACGTTATGACGAAAAGTAACTAAGATACCATTATTTTACATGTTTAATTATAATGTTTGGTCCATCAGTCTTTATTAATTGCAAGATTATCACAAAAATCAACTACCAATTAAATTAAAATATTAAGAAATTAAACTTAAGTCTAGTGTGACAACTTACCCCGGACATGGGGTATGTTGTCACAACGATAGGTCCATGTTGTCACACCACGTTCTCGCTGTCGCTGTCATCATCTGAAGCACAGTTTGGGCAGCAATAAAATAAATCCTTCTTGCCACTACATGCACTGTGTACCCAGAGCTTACATTGAGTACATTGGACCCATTCTTCATTTGGTTTGCTGGCTGATAAAGGTTCGAAACAAATCAAACAATATACTTCTTCAGAGTCATCGTCTTCCTCGCTGCTAATTTGTGCCTTTTTCTTTTAATGCTTTTCTTTTTAGGCATCTTCTGCTTTGTTTTTCTCATTTTTTGTTGTTCTTCCAATGCATTTTTGATTGGTGTATCAGTTAGGACAGCACTAGTTCTTTTTCTTTTATTTAAAACAGTTTTTTTAGGGAGCCTTAGAAAGACCGTACTTGTAAAATAACTCACTTACCAGCCATTTGAGAATCCATAAGAAATATTTATTTATTCACAACACAACTTAAATAACAAACAGTTAAAATATGAGTTCTAAAACAGAAATGACGAAAACAAACAACCACTACGAGCAATGTCTGATTTCAGACTGACCTTATCGCCTGAAATTTGAGGTACCGGAAATGAAAACAATGGGGTTGGGTAGCCCACCTACCTGGTTTTTCCAGGAAATCATTTTTTTTTACCTGAGCGTAATTCTGAGAATTGTAATATTGGCCAGCTAGATAGTGCAAATACCCCTTAGTGCAACGTTGGTACGCCAGCAATGTTTTTGAGGACCGTGCCATCCATGTTGCGCGGCAAAGGGAGTTGCGATAGTTTGGGCTGGCAAACATACGCGTCGAATTGATAACCTCCTTTGAAGTCGGTTAAAAACATGACAAAAAGTACGTATTTAAAAAAATGCTAACTTACCAGCAGCGCTTTTTTCTTTACTACTTTTGTCCTTGAAGTTGTTAATAAATAATTCACAAATCTCTTCCCAGGCTTTTACTTTCTCATTTCTATTGCTGTATAGATCAGAATGTAAATCCCAAATAGCGGGACGTGAATGGATTTCCGATATGAATGTATCAATATCCATTGAGTTGTCGCGCTCCATGGTGACGCGTGCGATGCGTAGGACGCGTAACGGTTAACTGCGCGGGGGGTGGAGCAGCGCCACAGTGTCGAGTGTCGGCGTTTTGTGTGGCCCGCAACGACCACAAGTGGCGAGTCGCGGACACTGCTGTAGCGAGTGGCCGCCACCCTGTGTTGCCAACCCCAAAAAACTAAAAAACAACAGCTCGCCAAAAAAAAACAGGAGAAAGCAGTAGGTAAAGTAAAAAAGGCAGATTTCATACTTTTGCTCATATAATTAAAACAATAAAATTTTTTCTTAGTTACCAGAACTCACATACATTGTTATATTATTAATCACAACAAAAAAACAAAAATCAAAGTAAAATTATTTTCCACTTTCATTCTCAATTGCCTCATCTTCAGTATTATCACACTCATTTTTCTTTTTAAAATCATACCTATTTTTGTTAAATTTCTTCATGTGCCTTTCTGTGGCTTCAAATGAGTAGCAATCGGTTATTTCGGATTTAGTGTGTAATACTCCTTTAATAGTTGTAGTCGATATTCTATTGCGTAATTTGGTTTTCATAATATTTATAGCAGAAAATAACCTTTCCACGGTGGCGCTGCTATGTGGTAGGCACAAAAGTTTCTTTACCAATTCACACGATGTGGGGAATGTTTTAGATTCGTCTCCATTTCCCATTTTAACAAATGTAGGCACTTACTTATTTAAAGTCAAAACTTACTGAACATTGAAATTATCAAAAGACATCTTAAAAATGATTCGGCCTCTGCGGCCAATAGCTGGCATAGGCAGTTTTGAAACGATATCCTCTAAATGCTTGATTTCAGATACATCTTCCAGAGTAGGATAAGTAAAAACCGTTTGTTGTTCTATTTTAGTCACCGTCTTTCTTACATATTTAACAACAGGAACATCATTATCGTTAATGTTTAGCACTACACCAACGTAATGTTTCACAGATCGTTTTGTGCAAAATTTTACCAAGAGCCAGTCGTTTTTTACGATATTTATATTAGTCTCATATGTATCCTTCGTTTACAGATCTCGTTCTTCACTCTCGTTACCTGTGCGGGAAAGCAGTCGGAGAAAGAGAAGAGATCCGCGGTGCAAGAAAAGAACGTTGAAAGGCAAACCACTTACCACTCGATGCCGACAGCCCGGGACAACCGGGAGCAAGTAGGAGGAAAACAGCAGGACAGGACACCACAGACTCTTCTAGAAGGCACGGTACACATCACACAGACAAAGAAAGTTCGTGAACGCAAACGCTGCAATAAGTGCAAACGATCCGAGAGTGAAAGATGCTCTTGATCTTGATCACTGACGGGAAGGGCCGTTAGAAAGGCTAATGTAAGAATGTGTAAAGACGGAAAGGTCTTTGGCATCGCCGCACACAGAGGTCGGGAGTTAAGGACAACTTTGACCGGTCTGATCAGGGTATGGAACTCCTCGAAGGTAAGAAGGTGGTCCCCTATAACCCGAGTAAGATGGATCTCATCGATTAATAGATCGCTGTAAAGCAGCGATGAGAGCAGATGTGGACAGATTTCACAACGCCAAAACTCTAAAGGAATAAATAAATCTCTAAAGAAAGACAGAAAAACAATAGACAGTCGATAAACTATTTATTACAGATCGGCAACCTCGACTGACGCCGGCCGAGAATGGCTTCGAAAGGTCCAGCATAATCACAACTCACGCGTTGGAAAGTCACCAATAATGAGTTGTGGTGGGACAGGTTGGGCCCGAAAGCACGGGACGCAACGGACAGACATGAATAGCTCTACAAGCATAAAGTATTACCCAATAGTACTGGGACAGGAAAGATTTTGTTTAAAAATACGAAACGAAAGGTTTTTTTATTTTTACTCTATATCCTATGAAAATGCCAAAATGTTATGTGAATTTAATGGGAGAAAGCGAAGCTTCTTGAAGCTCCTTGTCACATATCGCCCCAATATGTGACTTGCTTTCGCATACGATTAAGGAACTTACGCACATTTGCTATTACTCTAAGGATACTCTTCCAGAAAGAGTACCTGAGCAATAGCATCTGTATGGGGTCACTCTCGGGTTCTATAGTGAGAACGAAAGTAGACCGCAACTCTTCATACTGTAACTCGGATGTTACAAGATTTGAAAGGGGAAGAGAGGAGGATGGCCAACACTCGAGAGGTTGTGATAAAAACGAAGGACTGGTCCACCCCAAAGGGTGCGATGGAATCTCCTTAGGAAGCAATCCTTTCGAGCTGGCGTCTGCCGGGTTTACGGTTGTGCTATTGCAGTTCCATTGCGCGGACGGCAACTTATGCTGAACCTTGGTCATGCGATTTTCTACACAGGTTTTACATTTGGAAGGAAGGGAAGAAATCCAAGACAAGAAGGTTGTGATAATGGACCAAGCATAAATTGCGTCTACGGTAGTGATGGTTGAAAGTACAGGACGGACAAATTCCCAAAGGAAGGTAAGAAGAACAGCGGCACATAACTTAAAGCGGGGGCGAGTTATGCGTCTAGTCGGTTTCGACGAGATAGCTCCGTCAGGAGTTTCAACCTGACGGTCTTCCAGTTTCATGGAATGACGGACGGCGATAGTATTATTAATACTTAACGTCGGCAAGGAATTTTCGAATTGAAACTCAACGATAGACTGGTTCGTAGAAGGATCACACTCGTGAGTAGAAAGGGATACCTCTTCACAAGTTTTATCTCCGGGTAACAGAGTCTTGTTTTGGTTAGAAAGATCTTCTAACTCCCATAATCGTTTCAACTCCTCATGAGTTTCCTCCTTACAGGACGCAAGTAGAGTGTGGACGGCCGACAGATGAGAGGACGACGAAGGGACAATATCAAGACAACGAGAGGGGCCCATGAACACCCAACCAAAGACACTGTTCATCCCAAGAGGAGTATTGGAGTCTCCAGGAATAAAACCGGGAAGAAAGATTTCATGCCATACCTCAGGGCCCAGTAACAGGTCAACTGGCCCTGGCAAGTGGAGTGAAGGGTCAGCAGGCTTCACAAAGCCTAATTGATCGAGAAAGCTGTTATCAAGTTTGACAGATGGCATGTTATCACATATGCGCTTGATAACGATAGCTTTAAAGGAAAGGTCTTTTTTGTTACAACCCACAGGACGGATTGTGCACTGGGCTGTACCCAAGACAGGCGTGGACATGTTACCCAAACCAAAGACGGACATTGAAAGACATTCGAAGGCCTAACCGGTTTACTAAACTCTCGGTTACATAGTTCGCTTGACTACCTGAGTCAAGCAACAGACGACAGGGATGGAAAGCTTGTCCATTATCTAAGATCTCCGCGCTAGCAGTGGAAAGCAAGACAGTTTTACTAGCGTTAGAGGAAAGCGCCTGAACACCGAATGTGGTGTTGACAGGGGGAGGATGTTCACTACTGGATGAGTTCGAGGGGTTGTTCCTCGACGGGACAGACCCGGACGAACGGACGGACTGCTTGTGAAGAAGAGAATTGTGACGCTGGCCACACGCTCGACAAACTATGCGAGACGTACAGTTGGGGACAAAATGGCCGGTGCGTAAACAATTATAGCACAGTTTTTTATTGAAAACTACTTGTGACCTTTCTTGTATGGACAAACGTTGAAAGTCAGGACAGTGACTTATAAAATGTGCCTTTCCACAGCCCTCACATGGTGGGGGCGGTGACTCGGCAGGATGGCCGTGGCCGGACAGGAGAGTGGTGAACTTCGGCGCCGGCGGCGGCCCGACGGAAGAGGCACGGCGGCGGCGCGGGCCCATACTACATTCACCACGCAGTGTGGGAGTGGGCTGCACTGCACGCGGAACGGGACCAGCGTGCTCCAAAGCTTTACAATAATTTTCTAAATAATTTTCCAGAACGACATAACTTGGTATATCTTCTGCTGTAACTGTCATCTCGAAATCCTTTCGAACCGTGGGATCCAATTTCATTAACAAGGTGTGAAATTTCACAAAATCCCACTGTTCTACTAGTAGGCCTAAAGCCTTAAGGACAGCAAGGTTCTCTTGGAAAGTATCTACTAAATGACGGAGAGATTTCGATGTATTGTTCGTTAATTTAACATTTAAGATAGCTTGCCAGGCAAAGAACGCTAACTGGCGTTTGTTGTTGTAGCGCCTAACCAATGTTTCATACGCTTGGTCATAATTTGATTCCGAGATAGGGAAAGCCTTTAACAGATTTAACGGTTCGCCCTTTAGGAGGGTTGACAGATATTGAAATTTCTCTATTTTTGACGGATCCGAGTTATTGTGGATTAAAGTTCGGTACAAGTCAAAGAAAGTGATCCATGACTCATAACTCCCTTCGAAAATAGGTACATTGATGGGTCCCATGCGGACATTAGAGGGGCGATGCGTCGGAGTCGAAGTCGAAGCGTTAGGGACAACAGCCACCACCGCGGCGGGAGGCTGACTATTGTCCTGAATGATTTGATATATTTCTAATATTTGGACACATATGTCGTCGAAAGTGGCCCGACAACGATCCTCTGTCGTTATCTCAGTTTCATCAGTTAATACCGAAACAATTTTTGAATGGTTATCATCAAAGTTCTCACGTAATTCTGGTATCCGCGAGATATGTACTTTAAGACGGGGTAAGACAGTTATGTCAGTGGCACATCGGTTAGCAAGTGATAACGCATCATGTAAACGTTTAGTGGCGATAGATCGTTTTGCCTTTTCTAAAACGAACATGTTTTTTCAATTTAATAATGCGAAAGAAATCAAACAACGGGTAATCAAATGAAAGTAAAAGAAATGATAGTAAATGACCTCTATAGCGTTAATTTAATACGGCGTATTATATTTTTATAGATAAAGTATAAAGTTGAACCAAGTTAAACACCTGCGCGAACGCAAGACGGATGGTTTGGTATGTTAAATACCTAAAGACGCAGGTAGCCAGGCGGCCGGCGGCCGGGATGACCTACTTACTTACCGTACAATACGACTCGATAGAAAATTACCTTTGATATGAATGATTTTAATTTAACGATTTTAACAGTTTTACGTAATTATTTGCGGAAAGAATTATACAAATTAGATAAATATTACGAAATAGACGATAGATATCACTAGTTTAATGCGAAAAAGCCTTTTTAAATAGAAATAACATCCATTGCTTATCCTTTCGATAATTAGGTATTGTTTTAGGAGACTGTAAATTCTCCAAAAGTACTGATAGTTAATTTATATAATCCGTCTCGAAGGACCATGTGCGGGAAAGCAGTCGGAGAAAGAGAAGAGATCCGCGGTGCAAGAAAAGAACGTTGAAAGGCAAACCACTTACCACTCGATGCCGACAGCCCGGGACAACCGGGAGCAAGTAGGAGGAAAACAGCAGGACAGGACACCACAGACTCTTCTAGAAGGCACGGTACACATCACACAGACAAAGAAAGTTCGTGAAAGCTCACTCAGCGCACAGCACGCGCGACGTGATCGACGGTCGATAGATGGCTGGCTTGTCGGTGGTGCGGGTTGAGGTACGAGGAAAGAAGAAAGGGGGGGGGGGGGACAGGGATGGTCACCCGCGTACACGCCGACATCGCCAAGCAAATGGTTTGCCAAAAATGTCCTTTGTTGCACAAATACGGAACATTACCATTGATTATTACACCCCTCTCTTCTTCTTTTTCACTTCTCAAAAGTTGGTTACAAAATTGCTCATAATCTTGTTCTTCCTCACTCTCATCAACAATAGACATTTCTATATCACTTTCACTAGAAGATGATGTAGCTGGCATGCTTGATTTTGTACGTTTTTTCTTTTTATTACGCAATACATTGGTCCCGCTTGCATTTATAAATTTTGGAATTTTTCTTTTGTTTCTTGTGTTTTTAGATTCTCATTGCCTGTTGCTTTAGATTTTTGTTCAGTTTTCTGCTCTATTTTCGCTTTGATCAATTGTTTCTTAATTATTTATTTTTTGCTTTGTTCTTCTTTTCTTCTTGTTGTTTTAGTTTTTCAGCTTTTTGCAACTCTATTAGTTTTGATCTTTCATACACATCGTCATGTGTAATAACTTCAGCGCCAGTCGCAATCCTCGTTTTTTTCAATTTAGTGTTAGTTCCTGCTTTTACGGTCATGAGTAATAATTCTTCAAACGAGATCAAGCGGTTTTCAAGTACTTGAATAACAGGTTTTTGCTTTTCTATTTCTGAAGTGTGTATGATTTTAGAACCTTCGGTTGCGGTATTTTTCTTGTCATGAGAGCCAGTAAAGTCTAGTTGCGTTTGATGTTTTTGTACCACGCAGTCTATACCAGAATTGATCGATGCTAATGCAAATGTAAATAATGACTTTGGGCCGCTGGCATTTAAAGGGTTCGTCTGTTGAATATTGTTTGTTGAATGGATTGACGATTCACTGGGACAATTCTTATCAAGATACCGGTTACAATTCGTGACGTCTTTTTCGTTTGATGAACCAGCTTGAGGTTCGTGAAAATATGTTTTGGTGCAGATCTGGTTATCACGCAATGGCAAATTAAGAGCCGGCAGATTTTCACTGTGCTTTGATGAACTAGGTTGAGGTTCATGGAAATTTGTTTTGGTGCAGATCTGGTTATCATGCAACGGCAAATCAAGAGTCGGCAGATTTTCACTGTGCTTTGATGAACTAGGTTGAGGTTTTTCAAACTGATTAACATACGATGGCGAATCAGTATGGGCTGTTATTAATAAAAAATGTACGTAACGGATATGAAACAGACATGATTATAAGTTGTATGTAACAGAGAGGATAACAGATATGAGTTCTAAGGACGAGTACATAATGTAAATAAAATATCATTCATCAAATCAAAGCATTAATTTATTATAAAATTGTATCGCAAGTTACCAAACATAAAATAGTGCAGACAGCATTAGATCAAATTACCGAATTATTTCAATTTAAAATTTTGAAAAATTTTAAAAAACCCTCCTCAAATCAAAATATAAAAATGTGTCATAAGTTACGCACATAACACAGTGCATACAATTAAGTCTAGATGCTACATAAAATGGTTAATTTTATAATTTTAAGTAGAAAGTTTGTAATTACAGTATCGTAAGTACGGAACACAAAACAGTGCAGAAACAGCATATGATCAAAATATCAAAAGTATTTCAATTAAATTGTTATATTTAACATATAAACAAAGTATCATTGTAACAAAAATCAGTATCGTAAGTTACTAAACATAAAATAATACAGACAGCATAAGATCGAATTGCCGATATTATTTCAATAAAAATGTTTAATAAATTCAAAAATTCAAATAAACGTAGTTTTGGGCACGGCTATGAGGGATTTTATTGATTGTTTGTTATCTTGCTCAATACTGGTTATGTCTTCTTCGTCAATACAGAGTAATTTAACTTTGGTTTCGTTCTCCAGAAGCATATATGCAGATTCTGCGCTAAGGACGTCTTTGCCATGTGAAACTTTTTCATCTAAACTTCTTTTAATGACGCCGCCCACACCATCTGCAGCTCCTTTTCCGTGGGCAGCCTCGAAAAAGTTCCAAGTCCCAGTTAAACCAAAATCTTTTATGATCGTATTAAATAAAAAGAAATTTTTCTTCTGCTTATATTGAGTCGATGGACCATCGGAAAAAAAGTGTATTGTGTCAATCTCTGGTGTATTTTTTGTTATATCGGTTAATATTGGCTTCAAATGGGCCCAAATCGCTTCTGGCGAATGATTAGTGGAATTTGATAAAGTGCAGTAGCACTGTGGTTTTTTATTTTCTTGATATACAACACTTGTGTGTAATGTAATTTGAAATTGAGAGGTGCCAAAATGTACAGCTTGAATCTCTTTATGCATTTTGCAATTGTAATTCTCCGAAAAATCGCAATGTAAAAGTACTTCATTTGCATCAAGAGTATCTTTCATATCTTTATACATCTTATACTGATGACTGATGTTATACAAATGTTTTTTGAAGTGCTGGAGATCTATTTCAAATTTGCTAATTAAATCTTGCAAAGTTGTACTCATAATTGCTTTTGTGCATCTTTTAGATGTTTTTTCTACGTTGTCCTTTTTATATTCCACATTTTTTATCCCCCATTCCACCCATGATACATGTTCATTCAATGAAGTTTTGTCAAAATCATATCTTACTTCTTTATTTTTACACTTTCCACATTGTAGGTACATGCATTCCTGACACTTTGGGTTGCAAACCAAAGAATTCACAAGATCATTAACCGTGTTATGTTGATTCAATACTGACAGTCTCTTTAGAGCATTTAATTTAAATTCAATATTAGCATGCTTCTTGCAAGCACATGTGTCGCGGTCTGATAGTTTTGGCTTGACTACGTAAAAAGGCTTGTATCTTATGAAAGTCGCATAAGACGTTTGCATTCCTGTATCTATTTTGAACTTTTTATGTAGATGAACTAAATTATCAAGTAGGGTGACATACCCAATTATTGGCACTTTAAGAGTTCACTAAACTTCAAGTCCGAAAATTTTATAGAAAACAGAATTTAACGCTTATTTTAATGTGTCAATAAGGTTTCCTTTTTATTAATTGCTCTATTAAACTATGTTTTTCATTGAATTTCTTCATAATTGGTTCTGTATTTCAATTATATTGGAAAATGGGTCTACCTCCATTTTTTGGCACCGTCATCACCAATTAATGGCACACACCTACCTAATTATCAGCACTGGGAAATACAATAGGGCAGAGTGGGACTATATGGTCCATGTTACTACTATACATACCAGTAAATTGTATTTTACTTTTATCTGTATTAATACTGACTCCTCCAGCAACAAAGGGCTTTTAAAAAAAAAAAAATTATTAATGTTTTAAATTTTAATTCTAGTCTATAATTTAATTATCTATGTTATTAAATGTATTATATAATTAGGTAATTAGTTGGTACATTTGCATGAAATGGTTACACATCTTTGGCACGTTAAACTTAACATAATTTGCTTATAAAATTCAATCAGAGATCAAGGTACCTAGTACCTGCAATTAATCTTACTTTCTAAATAAGTAAAATATATCTTTCAAGGAACTAAAATCGAAATGGCACAGCAATAGGAACTATAATAAATTAGGTACCTGGCTACTATCACTTTAATAAGGCACTAAGGAAATTAAATAAAAAGGTGTGAAAAATATGTTTCCTTCCTGAACGATTTGTAGTCGTTAGTCTTCAGAAAGTATCCTTTGCAGCTCGTCTATTGAGTAAACTGTTTTATTGCTAGCATTTTCAATAAATCTATCAAGTACGTCGCCATTAGTCTTTTTTCGGGTAATTTTAGAAGTACTTGGTTCTTTTTCGCCTTCAGTCTTTTTTTCAGTAACTTTACAAGTCTTAGGTCTTAATGGGAAATTGCCCTTTACATCTTCAGTCTTTTTTTGTGTAACTTTAGAAGTGTTTGTCCTTAATGGGAAAATGACTTTTTGGTCTGAGAGAATTTGGATCTTTTTTTCTGGTGGTATGAAAGTTTGTCCCATTTCAACTTTTTGTTTCTTCGATGTAATCTGTATCTCTTCAATTTTATTGTCACTCAGTTGTTTTTGTGCATTTAGTTCTTTTTCATTTATTTCTTCTACTGTAGGTCTGTCCATTTTACGTTTAGTTGAGGTCAGGTGGTTCTTATCATTTTCTTTATTTTTAGACAGAGGTGTCTCATGAATTTCCACTTCATGGGATACTATCAGAAAGTGTGTTTGATCTTGAGACAAATTATTGACACATAGAGTATTAATTTTATCATCTTCTCCTACAGTTGTAGTTATTTGTTTTTGCAATGTGTCTGATCCTGTTTCACGTTTAGTTTTCTGTTTCTTACTAGTTTGTTTTTTAATAACATTTGTTAGAATTTTCTTCTCTTCTAGTTTTTGCAGTCTTTCTTTTTTACGTGTTTCAATTTGTTCTTCTTTGATCTTTTTCACATTGTATTTTTCTATTTCTCCTTTGTGCCACTCATCTGAGGTTAGTACAAATGATGATCTTGCCACCTGTCGTATGCCTTTCCTTTGTGGAGTTTTCTGTTTAACCAAGACATCTTGGATTTTGATTGGAGTCAAGCACTGTTTATTAAAATATTTTTGATTATCCTCCAACGTAGTCGCGGCTATAGTTTCGGTTTTATTGTCATTTGGGCTTGGTGTGACACGTTTTTCGGCATTAACCACAATTTCGTTAATATCATCCAAAGTATTTTGCAAGTTAGTTTCAATATTATCTTTGATCAGGTTTGGTGACTTTGATGTCACTAAATCGTCAAAAAATAATAGTGGCAAATTATTGATGTTGACGTAATCTGAAACATTATTTGTTGAAGTCCCTTCTAAATCATTTGTCAGTAGGTCTATTGAATCATTTAAAACTGGGGCCGTATTATCCTTTTCATTATTTTGGAAAAAATTGCAGATTTTTTTAAGTATTTTGTCACTATCTGAAAGACTATCTATAGACACATTTTGTAAAGCAGTCATCTTTTGTGTCCCAACTAGTTGATGCAAAATGTCTTTAGTCATAACCTTCTGTTCTTCCTTTGTGCTTTTTTTCGTTTCGCTGGAGCCTTTTCCTAGACATTTTTTGTAATTAATAGCTTCGGAATTCCATGGATATAACCCGGTTGTTCTGAATCCATTTATGACTGTGGATGGTTGCACGCCATTTTCTAACGCGTCTTTCAGTAGTGGCACAAAATTGTTCTTTGTGAGTGTCTCCAATGGATGGTCCCTTCTCCATTGCAGTACGCTGTTTTTCCATGCCAACTTTAGAGGTCTAAATGCAGCAACATCGGCTGGTTGCAATAATCTTGTTGCATTAGGGTACAGCGCTATTAGGACAATGTCCAGACTCCTGCACAGCTCACTGACGTCAATGCTAAGATGGGTTTTATGGCCATCCACAAATAATATAATTGGGAATTTCCTTTGTGTTCGCAGAAGGTAAGGATGAAATACGTTTTTTATATAATCGTAGAACAGTTCGGCTTTCATCCATCCTGAATCGCTTAGTCCTATTCCCCACTCACCCGGAACTGTCGATGTTATGTCCTTTGGAAGTCTTTTATTGGGAAAAACAACAAGAGGAGGCGTTATGTCGCCGTTGGCTCCAAAGGTGAATAGAACTGTGAGAGCTGATTTTGCAGCCGCATGATCTACTTCATAAACATCTCTTTCTCCTCTTAAAGCAAGGACTTTCCCGCTTTTGGGGCAAAGCTGAAAATTTGATTCGTCTCCGTTAAAAATCCTACTCGGATCAGACAGGACTTCATAATAGTCGTTATCTTTTAAGTATGATTCGATATTCGAAAACCAACCTTTGATATCCTGCTCAGAGACTGCAGCACTTGCAGATGTAACTGATTCAGGCGTTCTTTCGCTCAATTCTGGATGGCGTCGCATAAAAAGAGAATTCCATTTTTTGCCTGGAAAGCCATTTTTAAAAGGATTTTTACGGCCCGCCTTTTTTATGAAACTTGCCACGCTTAATTGCAAATCTATCTTCCTTTTGGGGAAGCCTTTACGGCAGCACTCATTTAACCACCTTACTAAGGCGTCTTCTTCTTCTTTATCTAGTACCGGATTGGGACCTGGAAGATCTTTACAGTTCACATTTTTCAATCAACATTGAATGGTCCCTCTCGGTACATTAAAAGTTTTTGAAGCCAATTTTTTGGACATTCCCTTCTTCACTGCTTCTATAGCATTTTTCAAACTTTCTTGGTTGTATGCTTTTCTTTTTTTTACTATAGTGTTCTGGTTATCCTTCTTGTCATTTTTTTTCGGTTTCATTTTAAGGACGCTTATTACCCGTGTTACCCTACGACAGAAAGATAAAGTGTTAGACATATGAATTAGTTGAATCCAATTATTGGCATAACTTTCAACCAATTATCAGCACCGCGATCCAATTTTTGGCATAAGTACAACCAATTATCAGCATCGTGCCAATAAATGGTAAATGTGCTTTCAGCACGGGGCCAAGATTTGGAACCCGGCGTTCAATCAACTTTTTACAATAAAATTCGATCTTAACCCTACTATACACATGGTCCAAAAAGAAAACAAACAATAAATCAGTTTAAACCTATTTTATCCAATTATCAGCAGTAGTGCTGGAAATAGGCAAAACTATAAATTCAGTACCCAGATGTTGGCACCCTTTTAAAAAGCAACAAAATAATAATAACCTCAAAATAATTTCTCGAATTACTGTACAAAAACTATCTATAAGACCATTGAAAACCGACATTTCTTTACAATACTCATATTAAACTTCAATTATGATGATAAATTGAAACACACACTTACCGTCGATGAGACAAAATGGCCGAAAAACACTGAGAACTGTAGAACGACAACTTTGGATCACGATTGTAACGCCATTTTGAATGGCAGCAACTCATAATGTTGCTAGTATTAAAGTATAAGAAGTCAATATATATTTTTGAGCTTGGCAAGTCGAATACAATAGACAAATACCTTATATTTTTATTTGTTTTCCAAGGTGCTGATAAATTAGTGTCAGTGCCAGCAATGAGGGGTTTTCTTTTTTTTTTTTTTTTGTAGTATCATTTCGTTCTCATAGATGGCTCTCGTTAGTAGGGAATATCTGTCAGTGAATAAAAAAGGAAAGTCCCATAGATCAACCATAGATAATGGGTATTGAGTATTTATATATTCCTTGATGTAATTTTAATAATTACAATTACCTAAGTACATTAAACGTCCATGTTATATTTTATAAAATTTTATTCGTACGTTACACTTGCGTTACATTCTAGCTAAATGTCTAATAGCCGCTGTATTGTGGTTACGTGCAAAAATATGGGGACTCATAATTTTCCTAAAGATGAAACATTGAAGCGGCAGTGGATAAAAGCTACAAGATTAAACACGCAACGAAAATTTGGTCCAAATGCATATATTAAAAGTGCTCGCATATGTTCTAGTCATTTCAAGTCAAGTGATTATGTGCCCTCAACCATTCTATCAGGTAAATTTTAGTGCATTTTATATAACGCTCAAAGAGTATTTATATGACGCTCTTGTATATAATGCTGATTACAAGACATACAATTTTATTATAGATATAATTCATTTTTCTTGCTTTCCAGCTGGTGTTCGTGAGCGAAAAATATTGAAAAGAAATGTTATACCTTCAATATTTCCTTGGAGTAATACAAAAGATACTTCAACAACATTGGAACCACCTGTGGCTTTGGAGGATGACCAATCAACTTGTGAAGACTTTGATGCATCGTCGAATTCTTTAAATGTTTTATATACCTATTCCAGACCAGGTACATTATTTCGAGCAACAGTATACTTATAACACTATATTGTGTTGGTACAATACAATATTTTTATTTGATCTCTAAAATGTCTTAATATAAACTTTTTTTTGTTATAGTGCTGCCAACTACTTTTGTAGAAGAGTTACCTTTTTTCGGGACTGATACAAACGATATGGAACAAGATCCTTTGATGTTGGAGAATGAAAATCAGGAATGGGAGTTAAATGAGCCTTCAGTATCACCAGTTGAAGGAAACTATTCTGATACTACAATTAATGATGTGGGTGCGGTCATAGAAATTGAAAGTGCAGATCATGTAACTGAATTACCACAGGCACAAAAACAATTAATAAAATTAACAGAATCAAATAGTGACCAGTCTATTCAGACTGATGACATTCAGAAAGCTCCAGAATTCACCATTAATATATATAAACATAACAAAAAAGTTATGCACTTTTACACGGGGCTAGAAACATTTGATAAAGTCATGCTCGTTTTCCATACCCTAGGTGAAGACGCTTACCATTTAAAATATATTTATGATGGACCGCCAAAAAAAATAGATCCTTTGAATCAATTTTTCCTGACGTTAATTATACTCCGAAGACACCGAACTTTTGAAGAAATGTCTATGACGTTTGTAATACCCATTAAGCAAGTATACAATATATTTGTTACTTGGATCAGATTCATGAGTCTGCAATGGAGAAATTTAGATTTATGGGTTGATAAAGAAACAGTTGTAACTTATATGCCACTAGATTTCCATGATAAATACCCAGCAACCCGTGTAGTAGTGGATGCAACAGAATGTCCTATAAAGAAGCCAAAATTACCATTGGCTCAACAAGTAACATTTTCCACATACAAGAATAAAAACACAGTCAAATTTCTACTTGGTATTACACCAAGTGGTTTGATAAGTTATATATCTCCCTGTTACGGTGGATCCGCTACAGATAGACAAATTATTGAAAGAAGTGATATTCTCAATAAATTTGATTATGGGGACGAAATTATGGTTGACAAAGGTTTAAATGTACAAGACATTTTCTTATCCTATGGTGTAAAAGTAAATATGCCAGCGTTTTTTAAAAAGGGTAATCAAATACAACCTGACACCCTCACTTCCAATCGGAAAATAGCCAGCAAAAGAGTACATGTGGAAAGGGTTATTGGTTTGTTAAAAACGTATAAAATTTTGACTGAACCAATGTATCAAACTGAAATTTTACTTTCAAGTGATATCACTTTTATATGTGCTATGTTAGTAAATTTTAGATCAAATATTATAGGTAAAAATGCATAAAACTACTTCATAGAAATAGAATAATTCATAATACCTACTGATTGTTGTATTGTATAAGATATTTAATAGAATCAGGTGTTACTTTGCGGAATTCCATTATAAAAGAAATTAACCTATTTTTAAATTTATTTATTTAATGGGTAGAAGGGCCCGCCCTCACCCTCAGATTCACTTTCCCAAGCGATTACCAAACCCGGAAAGATTTACAATCGCGTAGGTTAACAAATGTGACCTCCTTAGGATGTGATAAGGAAAGGGGAGTGAGAATAGAAAAGGACCAAATGAATAGCAATATTCCGCTAGAAAGTGCGAATGAAGAGGAATGAAGAGGCGAAACACGGTCGTCGAACGACCGTGTTTCGCCTCTAAACGAAGCATCATCAGGAATGAGGAAAGCTCAGATGTCAAGAGCAAAGTGAAGCCACACTCCATCGCATCGCCTTTATCCTGCCTAGTCCCCACACTTTTACTACTACTACTTTATCTATTAAATAAATAAATTTATAATGGAGTTCTGCAAAGTGACACCTGATTCTATTAAATACAATTTAAACTGTTCAGCTATGCTTGCTGTTTTACGATATTTATATTGTATAAGGACAAAAACAAATAAAAAATTGTATTAAAAGTATTATTTTTTATTGTACAGGTATTTGTGTAAAAATGCATGTTTATAATGATTATCATAAAACATTTTGAGATTTTCCAGCATTGACTGGATAAAATCGTCATCCCTCTTGATTTTTATACTTAGAAAGTCGGTCAGTGTATAAACACAAAAATATGCAAAGTTCCTCTCTGTGCACAAAAGCTGACCTTGCACCTGGTAATAGTAATCATGGTTTTCTTTTAATTTTAGATTTCCACTCCAATCACACAAATACAAATAATTAATATTTTCTGGTGATATTGATTTATCTTTGCTGGAATAGGGACATTTCACTTCCAAAACACCGTCATCCCCAACCAGTCTATCTGGTGTACTTCCTAGGAATTGGAAGTCCTTGTTCACAATTAATCCACATTTTTCCGTATGGATGTTCATTAACTGTTCAAATTTGAGAACAGCTTGATCTTCATATTTCAGGCCATGTTTAATCGCTGTAGACATGATTTCTATGTTTTTTAAGAAAGTTTTAGCCAGCTTTCCCTTGTCCGAGTCTTTACATTTCACAATTTTTCCAAAATTTGAGCTTTGCATTCTTTTTAACCGCTCAGCTTTCCACACCTTCTTATTGTTCCTCGTCTTTTCTTCAAGTTGAAGCCGTTCACTCTCATTTAGCTGAAACTGTTCTAGAAACTCCTCTTCTGGTTTTTTTTTTAAATAATCGTGGTCAACACTAATAGATTTCTTGTCAGCTGGTTTGACCAATTGGGTCAATGGCATGGTTGTATTTGTCAAAGAGCAATAATTAACAACCATGCTTTGGAAGTTTTCCATGTATTTTCTTTGTTTGGGGGATTTGGGCGGGGGTCATGTGCAATGATCTCTTTTAAATGTTGATCACGTTTTCTTAACACTAGTTTATCCACAGTTACAGGATTGCCAGTATATGACTTACCGGGATGGTGAAAAGTTTGGAGATTTGCTGTGCAGCTTGATTGTGTTTTGATTTTTTTATTCTTGGTAAAATCAATCAATCCATAAATCAATACCAACACATGCTTGCATTGTGCATAGGGTCCCATCCCTGCTGCACACTCGCACTGCGTCTCCAAAATTACGTGCTCTTTAAATTTGATAGTTACATTATATGAAACGCTTTTCCGCATCTCTGATGAACACACTCCTATGACATAGAATTCTCCAGCAAGCTGCGCTATACGACTTGTCATCAGGAATCCCTCATTATACATGTTTGATGATGTGGCCACATCCTCTCTTCCTACCAATGCGGAGAATCGCGCAAGATCCTCATCACTCAACACTGGGACTGACGTATCACTGGTGATATCTCGGAAGTCTTGGGGAACAGGCACGGTAATTTTGTATGTAGACTCAGGATCATTTATAAGACTCCCAAATAGGTTGTCATATTCTGTAAGTCTGTAACAAAAAAGGGTGGTATTATTCCTTGTGCATGATGTAAGCAAATGCAAGAACAAAATAACAATGCAATGTATTAGAATATAACAAAGAAATTCACCTCTGAACAAGCACAGCTTTCTTTCCCGTAACTTTTGCATTACGCTTTCTCAGTTCAATCTTCAGGTCTGCAAGAGACCATGAACCATAGTCTTTGCTCATGACGGCACGGACTAAACTCTTCAATGGCAAACGCAAAGAATATTAGAAAATTCAAAACGCTTAAATTTTCAATGTGTATTTGTGGTGTATGACTGTATTCAGAAGATTTTCTAAACACAAACGATACAATGATGAAGATGATTTTTTTGTCCTTTCGGGACAGGCAAAGGGATCAAAGCCCATACAGCACAAGTCGGAGATTATTCTTATATCAATTTGTGATACGCAAAATAGACTGACAGTTATATATATCCATTCCAAGATATCCTTGCCTTGAAAGAGTTTTTTTACAGCTCTGGGTGTAAACCCTTTTGAGATTTAAAAAAAAAATTCCCTTATCGAGCCATCTAGTGAGCTTCTTGGAACTAACCAGAAAACCCCTCATTGGGTATGTGACCCTAGATATCTCTTTTGGATTTTTTCTTTTTTATGTGTTTTAGTTTCTCTTTTTCCGGCAGTCGCTCGCGACACGTCATCCTGCAGAAAGAATTCTCTTATTTGTTTACCTAATTTGGTTTCTTTGATGTTCACTTGTTGTTTGGCGGTACGGACTCTTCCCTTCAATCCAAGGTAGTCGCTAAATTGAGTTTTCATTTTATATTTCTGAACTAAATCATTATTGACGACATTTTTAAGAACATTTCTGTCAGCGTTACAGTTAGCATTTTGGTAAGTATTTGTGAAAGCCTCTCTTAACACGTTTTTTTCAAATAATACTTTTCTGACTTTATCTTTTTGTGGTGTAGGAACACCTTTTAATTCGTTAACCCTTTGACTGGTAGAGGAAACTAATCATGCGATTGAAGTGAAACTTATATATGTTAATCATGACATTTAATAAAAAATAATTACACAAATTTTTTATTTTTTTTTGTGAAAAAAATTATGATGGCAATATGCTTGCCACTACTGGTATAGCTTATTGTTGAATATGAAAATTTTTAAAACATGGTGCGGCGCACAGCGGTACTCTGGATGTGTCGCACTGTAGGTTTGAGCGTTTATTGTTTGCAGCACTACTACAAAGTCGGCAGCGTCTATAAGTTTCTATTGGTTCTGGAAAATTATTTCCAAGATTTGTGAAGCGGATTTCGTCAGGAACGCTTTCTTCTGACGAGTGTTACTTTCGTCGCTGTTTTTAGGTTTTTTAGACAAAAACTTGGGTGCGCTCGCAAATTTTCTTTTTCGAAATGTCAAATTATTGACAAGCTCTCTCGCTAGCGAAGACGAAATTCTTTCTGGTTCATCGCATTGTGTACTCTCGGATTGTTTTTATACAATATATGGGCATTAGTTATTGCCAGATCTATTAGAAAGTAAAACAACCTGTTCCACCACTTTTTGCTTTTGCGACCCAGTCCATAAACAGCTTTTTGTTGATCGAATCTGTCTACACCTCCCATTCGCTTTGTATACTCGATGGCTGCGATAGGACAAGGGTAGGATTGTTTAGTCCCATTCTTTTGTGTGCGTAAACAAGTCGCCTTTTCTTTTGGATGATACGCGGTACTTAAAATTAACACCAATTTTGTATCCCTCCAGATGGTAAACGCCACATGATTCTTCACTCTCCATTTATATTGGCCCCTTTTTAGTGATTGCACTTTTTTTTTTTGCTTCTTCATGAGTTCTATAAAGTTCTTCTTCGGGCCTGGAGGTTTTTTCACTAGAACAGGTAATCCTATTCGATCATTTTTCGTTGTTGCTGTGGTGTAAATATTGTGATTGTACAAATATTCTGCCAAATCCACACTGCTAAAAAAACTGTCAAAAGCTATGTGTGCCCCACAACCTTCGTCAATAAGAGTCTGGGTCAAACTTTTTACTACGTTGCTGCCAAGACCAACTTCTGGTGTATCACCTTTTCCAGTATATACCTGGAATTGGAATACATAGCCAGTCTTGCTATCTGCTCGGACCTAAACTTTATATCCCCGTTTTATAGGTTTTAGGGGCATGTACTGTTTCAATGAACTGCGCCCTTTAAATTTTATCATGGATTCGTCGATAGACTGAGATTTTGTATTTTTGGCATTGTATCGACACTGGCGACATCTACTCCGGTAGTTTACTAGATAATGTTGCCAGGTAAGCAAATTAATTTCCATTTTGGTAAATATTATAAACATCGTTACAGAGATGAATAACAGAGAGGAACACTACAGCGGACATTAATTATATTGTAAATAGTATTTATTCCATGTAGTATTTTTTTACTTTTTATTACATAATAATCAAAGTTAAGGCAAAACCATTGTAATCCAGTATAAAATTGTTTCTTGACACCGCCCAATTATTTTTGTTTAATATTTAACAAAGTGCATGGAAAAAGGGGACACGACTCCCCCTATGAGATGACGAGGCGGTATAGATATACTGAAATTATAAGTAATACAAAAAACGTATAACTTTTCAAAGTTACCATGAAAATTAATTAATAAAATTGATACTCTTAGTATAAGAGCAAAAAATAAAAAGTTTTGCGAAAGAACATTATTAGAAATCGCGCTGGACGTTGAAAGAGTGTAAAATGTACAATTTTTATGAATAACAGCCTATGGCTGTCCACAAAATGCGTAGTTTTCTTCCATTCTTGTAGAAGCACTTGGTTAAATTTGTCTTCTGGGACAGCGTTTTTGTTTAGGGGGTAAATGCCTGATTTTCTAAATCCAGCTGCACAAATGGTGGGATCTATTGTGGCCCAAATTTCGCCGAGAATTTTCGAAAACTCTTTTTTTGGTAATAATTTACCAATGTTTGATCGCTGCCATTTGACTAAAGCAGGATCCCACTTATCTTTTAGTGATTTATTTACAGCCAAGTCCAATGGCTGCAAAACGTGGCTCGTATGAGGAGGAATTTTTAAAATTGTTATTTGAGCCTCTCTGGCCTTTTCGATAATTTTTATTCCCACGTGGGTTGAATGTCCATCATAGACAAGAAGAATAGGGCGCTTCTGCCCTACTGTTGGTAAAAACACTTTGTCGAACCACGCCTCAAAAACAGGTGTCTCCATCCATCCGTTAGATGTAGCTGCGTATGCTGTTCCGGGATAATCTTCCTGTGAGGTCCCTCATCCCATACGTTCTTACCTTTAAATATAATCAAAGGTGGAGCTTTTTCTCCGAGGGCGTTACATCCCAACAAAACCGTCGTATTATCTTTACCCGGCGACGCTATCGTTCGGGTGGAAGTAATTCCTTTAAGACCCACCACTTTTGACTTAGACGGATCTTTGCTGAAGCTTGTTTCATCCACGTTCCATATATCGAGGGCTGCGAGGTAAAACCCGAAAAGTACGCAAAACATGAAACTGAGAAAATCGAGTTCAAAGTTTTTGATAAAATGAAATGGTCGTAACATTTTACCAAGTAATCCTTTCGTATCGGTAAGTTTTATATTGAAGCGAAATATATTTAAGAGTAATAAAAACCATAATTTGATGATATTAAGATTGGCTATGTAAATCATTTACCTAACCATATAAAAAGGGAGACCCACTTATACGATTTTACCTATATAAAAAAAAAAAACTTGACATTTATGGTTTTTTTATTATAAAAATAATAATGACATTTTAAACTTATCTCAGCATAAAATTAAAAATTTTAGGGTTAATTTAAATCAATCAGAATCTTCTGTGGGTTTGTTCTTCGTGGCTTTCAGGGAATAGACCCAGGGATGCAATTCTTCAGGGATTATCCCCTTTCTGCACATTGTTAGCAAATCTTTTTTCTTTGCTTCGGTTATGGGCAGCGTTTCATCGTACAACCTCGAAATGTTTTGGGGATATGCATTTTCAGCATTTTCAGGAATGTTGGAGAATTTTCTGGATCTAGTTGTATGAGTTTTCACAGTTTCTTCTGCATGTACCTGTATAAATCGAAACTCTTCGGAGTAGTCGTAATTGAAAAATATTTTATATTTCTCGCCCTTTACGTATTTAAGTATTTTTATTTTCATCCAGTTCACTTTTTCATTTAAGTTATCTTTCTCTCTGTTTTTTATTATCTGTTGAGCGAGTTTTTTTAAATCAAGCATCACATCATATTTAAATTCTCTAACTTTGTACGGTTCTATATTGTGCTTTTCATCATTCACAACCCTAACTCTTTTCTTTCTGGCCAGTTTAAAAATATTTTTCCAATCTGACACACTGTTCACTGAAACGTTCCTAGATGCGTTTTCAATGCTGGCGTGCATGGAGTCTACCTCCATGTGAGTATGGCCGCTTTCGAGGAACTTTTGTTCTATGATATCAATGTGATCAATAGTGTTGACAGCTCAGAGCAAAAGTGCAGCAATGAATTGATTGCGGTTCTGTCCACCGCATGTATCAGAAAAGATAGGGAGGTGCTTTACTTTTTCCGGGATCTCTTGTGACAGGTAATGGAATAAACAAGTACCAATCTCACAACTCCCTTTTTTACCATTGATCTCACTCCAACATAAACAATAGGCTTTATTTGGCAATCGAGATTCGTAAACAGTAAAATTCAAAAGAACTAATTTTCTCAAGTAGTAAAGAATACTTTCGCCTCCATTGGGTATTTGCAAAACAGCTTGTAAGTCGACTGTAATGGACATAAAAGTCTCATCAGAATTCGCTCTTGCCTTATCTGCATCTTTAGTCTCCAAACTAACGGTCTTTCGACGTAAATGTTCTTGATAGTCATTTTCCATTTCCAACTTAGTTTGGTCATCGGCCTTCTTGTATCTAGAACACAACAGTAGGGTATAATTGGGGCTTCTGCATCACTCAGTCCTCGCCCCTCGGACTGAGTGATTCAGAACGCCCCAATTCTACCTTTTTTACGTTTCGAATCCGTTTTAATTATTTCATATACTTTACTTCAGTGTTCGGAGCAGATTTTCTGATTATCATATCGTCTTTACGCATCATCAAATGTACTTATCAGCGAATGTTAGCGATTATCTTAAGTATGCATACTTTTCAATTAGGGAAAATACTTTTCGCATAAATCAAACCATTGCAGTTCATATCAAAATTTTATTTAGTCGGAATACAATACAATAAAGTTTATTGTCACAAATACAAAAAATACAGGAATAACAATCGCAATACAAACAATACTTTTACAATTTTTAAAATACAGGAATAACAATCACAATACAAACAATACTTTTACAATTTTTAAAATACAGGAATAACAATCGCAATATAAACAATACTTTTACAATTTTTTTCTTGCATAACTAAAACTATAATTTCAAATCTAAACTATTATCTTTATCATTTAACCAAAATTTTAAACAAAGTACATTTCTTAGAGCACAATATTTCGAATGACTTATACAGTTGTGTGTTTTAAAGTCTCTGATATAATTCTCTGTTAATAACTTAAGGTTCGGACAATCATATTTTTCTAAATTAATTACATTTTGAGTATTACATATTTTTGAAATCCATTTACGTTTTTCCTCACCTTTGCAGTAAATAACTTTATTTATAAAACATTTTTCAATTGCTCTTTTAAAGTCTGACAGGTTCAAATAGCCTTCGCTCCAATAAATTCCTTTGTTTCTTTGAATCCAGTTCACATGTTTTCTTTCATCCTTTGACAACTTAATATATGGAAACGGTGGTTTAATCAAAAAAGTTTGCATAATATCATGGGTGCAAAATGCAAATTCCTTTAAAACAAATTCATCGTTAAGTTTGAATCCTTGAACGTCAACGAGCAAGAATGACATTATGATGATATTTTCTTGACAATGTTACTCAATGGTTTGTACTCAACAACTGTGTCGTTGAGTATTAAACAATATGCTGCTGTTTTATCGGGTATTTCTTGATCAGTTTCGATTTCTACGCGCACATCTACAGGTCCTGTTTTTAAAGTTTCATTTTGTCTAGAACAGTCGATAATACACAAAGGAGCAATCTTTTTAAAATCAGTTATATTTAATGTAGGATTAGCTCGATGGCCGTAGTAAGACTGATGAAAGTTTGTGTAGAGCTCATATAATAAGCAGTAGTTGTTTTCTTGAAATTTGATATTCAATGATTCGTATGGATAATAACACGAATTCAAATGAACTCGGATATTACGAAGATTACAATGATCAAATCTAGACATATCTTTTTGTGACGAATTTTTGCGATCAGTTTGAAGTCCAATGATGATGAATCTAGGTTTTTCCATTTGACTTGTAGTCTTTATTGACCATGTAAATTTTGTTGTTTGTGGGAGTAAAGGGTATTCAAATAAGTCCCAGCTTCGGAAGGCAATTTGCAATGGACGATCTTTTTCCAAATATTTTAAGAGAGATAATCGATCTCGGTCTGACACTTTTATGTGAGGTACCCGCCATACTAGTTTTGATATTGCTATATCAGAAATGTACTCTCCATCGTTTAATGTCAATGAATTAGTATTCAAGTTACTTCTGACTAGAATTAATTCATGTCTGCAATTCATTATAATTTTGCGATAATCTTCGGCAAAGCCCATTATTTTGTTGAGAGGTATGTTAACGCTAAAATGTCCATTATGTTCGACCATACCATCTACGTTCCATCCCCAAATTTGCGATGACTTTGCTTCATCTTCAGTCATAGATATGTAACTTTTGATCGTTGTAGTTACACCAGCATTTTTTATTCTATCAATCTCTACACCATTTAGCTCGTATCGTATTTCTTGAAATAAGAACAGAATCGGGTTGTTTGTTAAATTTACTTGAGTAACTTTTTTTGGTGCGTTTGTTGCAGGATCAGTTTTAAAAACATTTATTACGCCTTCTATGTGAATTGAACTTGTCGAAGGCAAAACGTACAGATCTTGCTGGTTTATCGGAATTCTTATTTCGTCATTGAAACCAAAATTATTTACATATGGTTTGTATGAATGAATTTCATAGCTTTCTATAGAATTATCATAAAAAGGCTGTTCAGTAATATTTAAAATACTCATTTTAGTAAGCCAATTAATTTTAAAAAGTCACGGTTTTCTTTCGTCAACTTTATTTTCTGACGTGCGCCTTGTTTTGCATAGATCTTTCTACTGATCGCTTTGTTTGAATTTACAGAGCTTTTATGATTAAAGACTAACATTGTTTTCTTAAGTGCAAAGACACGAATATTTTTTCACCTCTGAAATTAACTAAATTGTTGCACTCATCTATTATTCTCAAGTTTAATGTTGAAATTGTTGTCGATTTGCAAGGGAAATATATTATATTATCAGGTTTTTCTAAGATCCTATAGCCTGGAGCAACGTTCGGCACGAACTCATGAATTGTATGACCAGGAATGCCATTTATATAGGAGCCACTAATGATGTCACATTCGATCCTTATTACGGAAGATGAAACAATATTAACTGGATGATTGGATTCATGTATTATATTTGCTTTTAAAATTGAGTTAGAAAACCCTAACAAAGAAGCAAGAGAATCGCTTTTTTGGAAGTCAATATCTTCAGAACACCTTATGCAGCATTTCAACGTATTATTGTTTGATGAAATGTCGATGAAATTTTCACCTAAATTGTATTTTAGAACTTCATTTATATCTTCCAGTTCATAAGCGCCCTCAGGTATTTCAAGGACGTTGTTTTGTCCATAGTAGAATTTATTATTTTTGGAATCTATATTTGGTACAGCATTAAAAGTAGAAAAGTATACAAGTCCACATTCGTATGAACCATTTAGTTGTATTTCGGGAAAAACATTTACACTTAAATTTGACGAGCATCCAACAACAGACAGAGTGAACGACATTATTGTAATGAATATGTCTCAAGGGACGTTGTGTTTAAATATTCTTTCCAAAAGTCAAAAAGAAATTTTAAGCAGAGATGGCCGCAATTGAAAGAACTAAACTGCTGGTATTGGTTATAATTGTAATATATACTTTTACTCTTTAAATATCTTAATAATTCTGTTGGAGGCTTCAAATTACCAAAGCTGTCAAAGTATTGGCAGAAAGTACCTAATTTTACATATGCTACCCAATGCGTTCCGTTATGCTGCTGACTGTCTAAATTAACAACACCGCATTCAATTTTATTCACCTTTGCAGGTAAATTATCCCTCATGAAAACTCCTCTAAAATATGGAATTCGTTTTGCATAATACAAAATATCGATATCGGTTAATGCTCTTTTGGGTAGCTTCGGTGTTAGTTTTTTGGAGTTTTATTAAGATAAATTCCGTGTCCAGTCTTGTATGGTTTTATAAATAATCCATGACCTAAAGCAATCGCCTCCATTTGACGGTTATGACGTTCCATTTCCTTTAAATTTTTCTTAGCAGATTTGTAGTCGATTACAGCTTTTGCGACTCCAGCAGCTCCACCAGTTAATGCTCCTAAGGCTGACATACCAGCGAAAATTGGTAACAAGGGAAGTATTCCTCCAGTTTTAGGCAAAGGTATTACTCTAGGTATTATAACATTACTATTTTTACTAAGTATCTTCTTAGCAATTACAAAAGCTTTCTTTATTTTATCACTATGGTTAACGTTTTTCACCTTTTTTAATTTATCTTTAATCTGTTTAATTAAGGACTTAAAGTTAGTTCTTTGTCCCCTTATTCCGGCTCCAGCTTTAACTTTTGCTTTCATGATTTTATGAACGAGCCACGATGCTGCTTTTTCACCTTTTCTCGCATCTGAAGAATTGATGCGGTTTTTAGCTTTTCCCATCAATGTGATATCTGCTTTTCGACGAGCCTTCATATCTTTACTTCTATAAGCTATGTCGTGTTCTTTGCAATATTCGTCAAGTTGGTTAATACCGCGATCTCCTCTTGCTAATCTCTTATCTAATTTTGTCCCAGGTCCGCAATAATTATACGATGGAATGTGAAGTTCAAATGGTAAATTATTTACTATAGCATCAAGTAGTCCTTTCCCTTTCATAGTCTTCTCACAAATGAATTGTGTTTTAAGAAGGAGTAGTGTTTTATGTGTTTTAGAGTTTGTTGTTTTTATCAATCCAACAATTTTCAGTGGAGGGCAAACCTAGAAACTTAACCAAAACTTTATTCTTGGACCGTCTTATAACTTTTTCAACCAGATATATATCAGGATGTTTGGTTTTTTGTAGTTCAAATTCATAAAAACAGCCCAAAATTGGAGCTCTATGCATATCTTCTAAAATATATGTAGGAGGGTCTACGCTGTGTATTTTTATAATCTTAAAAATTTCTGTCGACCAATTGGGAGTGTAACCTTTCTCAAAAGCGCCTTTGTGTTTGCTTATTCGAACGAAATCGCCGATATTATATTTTGGTCTTTTATATAGAGATTTATAAGCTTTCTTTTTAGTCATGATAATTAAAACTTGTTTTTCATTTAAGGAATTAATAGCCTTGGGCGCAAAATTAGTTGATGAGTGTATGGTGTTATTATATGCATTTATAACTTTATTTAATGTAACATCTATCCAATTATAGCTGCCGTTTATACTGAAAGCTTTGAATAATTTATTCTTTATTGTCCTAATTAATCTTTCAACCATTGAAGCTTTCTTCGATGAGTATGAAGAATAATGATTTATTACATATTGTTTCATAAGCTGACTAAACGAGCTATTGTAAAATTCAGTTCCGAGATCTGTTTGCAAATGCTTCGGTGTTCTTTTAGACCTGAGTAGTATCGATTTCATAGCACAGGTTACCTCTGTTTTATTTTTTGTTTTTAATTTTTCTGTCCAAGCGTAACGAGAAAACGTATCTATTACAATTAAAATAAAATTGTATCCCTTGTTATCTGAAGAATATTTATGCATATCTATAAGATCAGCTTGCCATAAATCATCGATTCCATACATAACTACACGTCGTCTTGGAAAGTTTCGGCGAGCAGGTTTATGGATTTCATTAATGATGTCAATTTTGCTCATACTTTTATAACACTTGGATTTTTATCAGTTATATAAGCACATTTGTCCAGCAGTTCTCGATGTAACTGTTCGATTAGTAACTCTAGTTCACCTTTTATATGACTTTTGTATTTCTCAATTTCATTTGTGATTTCTACTTTTATATTGTCGACGTAAGACTTAGTAACAGCATCGCAACTGTCTGTAGGTAATTGAATACCTTTCAGTTGTATGTTTTGAAAATCTATATGACCTTCATTAGTGCGATGAAATCCTAACATATGAGAAGAGGTTTTAAATCTTTTATGCACATGCTGTCCAAATTTATCTATATTCATTTTTATTTCACGTTCTCTCTTAACAAATAGTATAATTAAACTGTTGCAATAATTAAACATCTCCAGCTTTTATAGTTAAGGGATTATTTTGCTCTCTTGTAACTCCTCTATTATAGATATTATTTCATTATCCAAACCAGTATTGCCTGCATCTCTAGATGCTATTAGTAATTTTAAGCGACTAACTAGTTCATTTGGATCATCCCAGTAAACATAATCTACATTTTTCTTCCATATTTTTATTTCAGGTACACTGGGGAATACTCCTCCACCTCTTTTTTCTGGACGAAACAAAGGTCTAATTACGTTCATGTATTTAAAGCCCCTATTACTCTTAATGGGTTGTTGGGAATCATAATCTCTCCTGTGAGCATTTGTTTTAGTTAATATGTTCTTGTAATTTAATTTATCTTTTTCATTCACTAAACGAAGATTAGGATGATTTGCAAATAACAGCTCATTTAGACCAGGAGTCGAAGGATATGTCTCATTTCCAATAGTTATAATGTTATCGTTAATTTTTACAGATTGGTTTCCCATCATTAATTTATTATTTTCTTTACGTACACCAAATCCTACGTTATAACTAGTCGCTTTATCATCAGATTGACTGATTTGCATTGAATGACTTTCATTACTACTAGTATTTGATAAATATTTAGAGTCTGTATCAGCTGACGTTTCATCATTAGTTATTACATCTTCAAAATCCTTGTTATCAGAATCTGCCTCATCGGATTGCATACTGTTACAATCAGGGTTTTCTAAATTGAGTAAACTTTTATAACCATCTTTTTCATTAGAATGCGCATTGTTGTTGTCAAGATTCGCTAAGTCTGTTAAATTTTCATATGTATTATACTTCTTAAGTTTTTCGAGTTTGACATTTTCATGAGTGGTAGGTTTTTCATGTTTTCTTGACATGAGATGTAATGGATCGATTATTGGCTTAAACATATTATTTAATAGTCTATCATTTTCATCAGCATCATTTTTTATTTGAGACACTTTCTTCTTTACGGCTCTCGTGGAATTTATTATTTGTTGCTTTATATGTTTGTCCATTGTATTTAATAAAAAAAAATAACGAGCTAGTATATTGAAACTCCGTTAGAAACTGATGAAATGCTATCGTTGCATTGATATTTATTTATTTATCAGTAAACAATACGAATTTGTCGAATTTTTTTCTGTACAAGCCATTATTTTTTTCGCAGTCTTTATTAATAACCAAGTAATCATAAGGTTTCGACCATACATTTTTACATAAATTTAAAAATTCAGTCCAGTTCATATCCGTATTAACATGTTCATCATATACATGCCTTAAGTTTATGTTATCTTGACGGAAAAGAACTATAAGATTTGCATTATCTCGAATTAGCTGCTTCGGAACTTTGGAATATGTTTGACTTAGATAAAAACTATCAACTGCGCTATGCCTTCCCATTGAAAAATAATCTCTAATCGTATTTTGATTACCAATGACAACATCATCGAAAATAATAATGGAATTCGGTAATGCTTCAGTAGGCTTAATAACATCATCATTTTGATCAAACTCGTTATAGGTCACATCTGAAATTTGATTGAGAACTGTGCTTAAAAATTTGTATTTGGGTTGAAAACGTGTTTTCGAGTACACATATACATTTTTATATCTTAAGCCCTTTTCGTGTAGAAGTAAACCTATCATCAGGTTTGTTTTACCACAATTACTTGGACCGCAGATAAGACATCGAATTGTATTCGGAAACAATGAACCATGTCGCAAGTAGCTATGTTTTATCTCTCCATAAACATTATCTAAATCTAAAGACTGTTGCTGCTGTATAAACTTCATGTTTCATTTCTAACTTTCTTATTTGTCTTTCAGGTCTTTATTACCGAGTGTACACAAAAACAAAAAAAAATCTCAGAAATTCAAAATGTAATATGTGTCTACGATCGGAAGCAGATAAAACATATGAGTTAGTTTTCGAGAGTGAGATGCTTATATATCTTTAGTCATTACATGCGCACTTTCTTTCTCTTTCATTCATCAAGTACCAAATTTTTACAAAAAATATATATTAGTTGTGACTCGGCGAGCACTGAAGTTACTTGCGTGCTGAACAAATTTTGGACTCAATAATGGTAAGTACATTATATAAATTACATAAGCTAGATTACTTGGATGTTTTTTTTTTTCAGTCTAATAAAATTATAATAAATCATAATTTTTTTTACAGTTTTCGCATCAATGGTTACATGGTCCAACTTCGCCCGAATCGCAAGATGTTACACGAGCATGGGATGTACCTTTAAACATTGGCAATGATAACAAACCAAAGAAAAAGCGAGTACGAGTTTCTAAGTCCAGCAAGATAATGGATAGCTCGACAAACTTTATTTGTACACCAAACTTAAGCAAGCCTCAAAAAATTATAAAAATACAAGTGTATGATGTGAAAGGTATTGATAATATACTAAGGACGCAAATTCAGTATGGTTATTCGGAAGACTATCAAGATGATATTTACCAGATGACTTGTAACTTAGTCAGTAGAGTATCTAAGAAAATTTCAACTGACTCTTTCAATCAAGCATGATTATTTATGCGCATTTATTCGCCAGGTTGATGTTGTATATTATTAATTAAAACAAAGATTGCAAATGTAAATGTTTTTTATTTATTGATTATGTAAATACAATGCCCAGGCATACAATATCTTCAGTAACATATTAATTATTAAACTATACATTGATACAATAACATTATATATCTAACTCTATGAAACGTAGGTACATACAAATCATAAAACAGTTTTAAAATATGGTGCTGTAGTGACCCCAAGGCAAAGTTTCAATTTTGTTTTCCATAATTTGCCTCTTGTCATCATCTGCACTTAGCACTAACTTATTGATTTTTTGAGTAAAAACTCTATGATTTTTCGATTTAATCACGCACATGTTATCCCTTAGACACTCGTTTAAAAGTAGAGCATTTTTAAATGCTTTTAGGCATAGTTTTTTTGTTACAGATTTTTTTACTCCCTTTGCTTTCCTAATAGCTTGTTTATTAGAGTCAATACAGTATAACTTTGCTCGCAGCCCAACGAATTCAGATATAATATCACCACCCATTTCATCTTTAAAGAATCCTGGTATTTTTGTATTTGCTTCAGGCATATTATAAACATTATCTACTTCAAAATTACTAGTATCAAAGTATTGGATATTATCCCTCATGTCTTTATAAAAGTCATCAGTGTTTATCAAATATAAAAGACTATCGGTATCTGTATAACAAAGTTGAATATTCTCATCATACAAACGTTTCATGACAGAGTAATGAAACTCATATAAATGGGTTTTGGCCAATTCTAATACTGTAAAGCCGATGTATATTGGTCGGTCTAACATAATTTTTGTTTGTTGTAAATGTATCGCTACTAAAGTTTCAGAAAAAATTGATAAGCTTTTAAAGTTAGGTGCGCTTATATATTTCTCTGCGCCACATAGTCTGTTCGTTGTGTTATAAACATCTTTCCACACATTAACAAGCTTTACATCCACCTGTTTACGTTTATTTTCTATGGTTTTGCCAAAAATTGAATTGTTCTGTTTTTTGAAAAAATCTTTTTCAAAGTCCGATGTTGCCTTCTGTCTCAGTGATGTATTTAATGTTATGTATGGCTCTAAAAATGCGTCTTGTTGAAAAACTAATATTCTATGTATCTTTAATAATTGCAAACCGTTTTTCAGACATTCTTTTAAATGAACATAATGAATTACGTATCGATGTTTATTATATAAGTTTGCAATTAATTTTGGGTTTTTACTACCAATAGGAGTAAATCTCTCAGGCGCAAAGGGTAAATCAGAGTGATAATCGTGAATATTAGAAGGATAAGCAAGATCCACTTCAAGTATATAACCTTGCTCATTATCGTTAGATATATTTGTCACATCAAAATTTTGTACTTCCTCATCTTTCAAGAATTTAAAATTACTAGTTGGAAGTTTTTTCATCATGGCAAAACCATACAAATTCACACAGTCTAAGTAAACCAAATAAGAATTGGGTTTATTTTCATTATAATCTGACAAATGTTTGTTATTAGCCTCAGCATGTCTCAAGGAGCACTGCACGAGACCTCCGCGTATACCTTGCTCTATCATTTGATACATTTCAACATTTGATATTAAATCTAACTCGACTTTTGTGTACAAAAGCATTGCATCGAAACTCAACGATGCAGATGATACGTAATAACAGGGGTCTAAATTGTAATAGTTCAAGCTCATAGATCGAAATTTTTCGAAAATATCACACAACAAGAGTACATCACATTTTAAGTAAAAATCTGTATATTCGCCTAAGTTTTTAATACCAAACGATTCCCATACTTTCAAAGCATGTTCATAATCTTCCTCCGAAATATCCTCAAAATTGAGTCTATTAAAAAAATTATTTTTATCCGGAAGTTGTGCCTCATCGTATCGCTCCCAGGAATCTATATAGTCATAGCAATATACTCCTTTTCTACGAGCTAATTCAAATAAGTATTTATCGGGGTAAAATTTTTGTAGATTTATAAAGTCATCAGCATGCAATGTGTTAACTAATTTATCTAGACCAGAACTCAAGAAATTAAAAGAATCAATGAATTTTAACTGAGCAATATTTTTCGAATCAACAGGTATAAATTTTGTGAATGATATGTACTTTTCTTTGTTTTTTGGAATGAGATTAATGCGACCGGCGATATTAGACAGTTCATTAATGAACAGATGACAGTCATATCCAGATAGATTATGAAATATTATAGGAATAAATGAACACGACTTAGCTGACAAATTACAGGCATTATGACTGGGTCCTCTATATTTTCCTGTGAAGTGATCATGGTCTGCAATTATTTTATCACTTTTGGAAAAGGCAATCTTACATATATGACAATATTTCGCATTTTCAAAAGAATCTTTTTCTTCAGAGCTCAGAGGTTGCATAGGTTTATTTACGGTTAATAACTGCTGTAATCTTTTGACGTCATTTGAAATAGTCTCTACAAATTTTTTTGCACAGTTTGATCCTCTGTAAGAAACATACTCATTGAGTTCTGGGTTAGATTTACAACATATGTAATAAGCAAAACATGTAGCCTCATGAATTTGGATATTTTCAACATGTTTGGACTTGCTTTTGTCTGAGTATTCTCGAAGTAAACTTTCAAAGTCACCGTATATTACAATAGGGATTCTTTGCGTTCTTTCAAAATTTTTAAAATACAATTTGCTACTTGGTTCAGGCATGACAGTTTTAACCCTTGCACAGTTATGGTCAAAAAGTTTCTGTTCCGTATCAAAGTATATGAAACATTCATCGCACAAAAAGATCTTAGATTTGTGTCGCGTGAGCTGTCTGTGCACAAGCCTCTCGAAGTTTTTAATTAAACAAAAATGATTCTTTCCATCTTTGTTTATATACAATAAATTTGCATGAAAAAGTTTACGTTCTGATGTTTTATATAGAGGTCCTGTTACATCATTATTTGATTCTAAACCATAGATATTTACACTTACATTGGAATTGTTTTTTTCAAATATTTTTATGTCCTCAAGACTTGGTGGGAATGTCAATCCTGAAGTATTTAATATCTTTGTGTAATGGGGATACGAAGTGACTCTATTCGGATTATGCTTTGCAGGATACATCTGCGCAATTATGCTCCACAAAAAACAGTGTTGATCTGTGTTTCGTATGTTTATGCAAGATTTGGTTCGTTTGACTTTTTCTGGTAAAGAAACATATGAACCGGCTCTTAAAGGATTATATTTATTGATATTAATTTCCAAGTGACTGATGGAGTTGATTGCCCAACCTGATTCTGAAAGTTCAAACTCTGAACATTTAGTAATAAGTTTATCTACAAAATTCGAATAAATTGAAGAAAAATCAGTACTCGGAACTACAACAACATATTTAGTATTGAAAGACTTTATCGACTTTTCATCATTTTTTGGCAAAATATACGAAACAAAAAGTTCCAGATTTACCTTAAGCGCATTGTGTGCGCCAAGTGACTTTGCGATAAGGTTATTTACTGTTTTCGAAACTTCATTCAAAAATATTTCAGGTGTCAAGCATGATGTAATAGGATTTATTCTGTAACTAATAATTCTGTTTCTGAAAGCGCTTGCAATTATTTGGACATTTTCAAATTCAGAATGGATCAGACAGTTAGACTTGTGAATATTGGATTTTTTGTGCGACGCGTTACAAATCACATTACAAATTGAACAATACATTATTGATATGATAACTGAAACTCAAACGTCTTTCTGTTCATTGAATGTTTTAATTTCGGAATTCACTATCTGTATTCCAATTTTAAATTTTAATTTTACTATCTTAGATTTGTGCTGCTGTAAAAAAAAAAATCAATCGCAAAGTTTATAAACTCAAACGTGATTCTGTTCATTGAATGTTTTAATTTCGGAATTCACTATCTGTATTCCAATTTGAATTTTACTATCTTAGATTTGTGCTGCTGTAAAAAATCAGTCATAAAATTTATCAATTTAATCATAAATGGAATATTACAATAGCTAAGATAACATAATTATGTATTTGTGTATATTGAAAAGTAAAAATCAATACAAATTAAGCATTAAGATACGAGTAATATAGATAAATCAAATCAAAATATTTATTCAACCGAACCAGGGTATAAAATAGGTCTGATAGCCTTAAAATCCGCCGTGCCCGCTTGGATGAGTTGAGTCAGCGCCTTCCAGACGTTGGAATTTTTATCAGTCGTCTGTTTCAATGTCACGATAGCATGTTTCCAACGACTATTGGCGCCGGCTCGCTCAGCCTCACGGGTATCGTACACCCGCAACTCCAAATAGTATTGACCCTGTTTAACAGGATCCGTCTGTGTGGTGTATCCGGAGGCCACGCGCTTTACAAGTATGCTACGCAGCGTTGCCGCTCGAAGTGGTGTGTCCACCAGCTCCCTGCTATACAACGCTTGCGGTGGCGTGTCTGTTTCCTCCTGAAAAAAAAAAGAAAAAAGAAGAAAGTCATACCTATTCTTTTGCAATGAAAACGATTATAGTTTGTTGACAAATAAAATAGAGTTCGTTCCTAAAAACATCGTCAGTATAAATAACTATTCCTATAAAACGACTTTGATTAAAAAGTTGAAACTCACCTCAGATTCGGAAAGCAGAGGAGCACGTTTGCGCTTGACGGCTGGTTCTCGCGGGGGCTCTGACGCAGGCGTAAACTCGGCGACAGGCGTCACGACCTCTTGCGATGCATCAATTTCATCCTGAAAAATAAAGTTACTCGTTTATAGGCGCGGTCGTTTGTTAACAAATAAATTTAATTCGTTGTTCAATGAGACTATAAATAAATTAATATAATATGTAGGTACTAACTATAGTCAGCACTTTAAGTTATTGTACGAGCAGATCAATGAAAAATAAAAATCCTACGTTTTCAAATTGCTATCAATTTAAATAATTATTTTTTCAAGATTATTTTTAAAAGCAGTAACTTACATCAGAGTCGACAAGCACTGGAGCTTGTTTACGCTTGACGCTAGCTCGACGGGGCTGGGTGTCGGGCTCGGCCTTGGCGGCCGGCTGACAGCGCGCAGGCGGCGCGGGCGTCGCGGGCGAGGGTGCGATCTCCTCCACTTCACTGTTGGAGGCACTGGTGAACAACTCCTTGGCCGAGGGCACCGGAGGATCGGAAGACGACTTCTTTGACTTCGCCGAACGCTTGGAGCTCGAGCTCTGTTTCTTTTTGCCGTCGCCAGCTTTCTTCGACGGGCCTGCTTGTGTTACGCCTTCCTCGTCCCACAGCGGATTCAGAGACCAACCAGGCCTAAATAAAATTTATTGAAATTAAATTCACAGCCAAACACACAATAATAATAATAAAACTTCAAAATAAAAATCTCACGCACATATTTAACGACGGATGTAACACTTAACGTCGCGAAAATCGGAAAGAGAAATAACTCATCACTGGAGACCGCACGCTAATATAACATTGATTTCATAGGCTGTATACACTTGCGAGTCATAGTAAAAAGATCGTTTAAAAATATATATTTGTGTAACATATTTTTTCGCATTTTGAACCTTATGAACACCATCTTCAGAGTCGACTTTAATATTATTATAATCTTGTCTTTCACCTGACTTGTGATCGAGTCTTTATGCCCTCTAAATTAGGTGTAGATCGCGCCCGGCGCCGCGCCGCCGCTGCAATTTGAGACGGAAATCTAAAAAGGTAATGCTTGGTACTTGCACTCACGGTGTCCCCTCTTTACTTTCTACGGCGCGCCAGGGCACCGCGGCGGGCGCACAGTTTGGGAACCCCCCTGGATTAGTCTAATTTATAATAGTATAATTTAGTTTCCTAAACAATAAGTTTAATTTCAACAAAGGTTACAATAATAGTTTATGAAACTGTCACATAACATAGGTTATTATAACACGAGTTTGTTATATCAAACGAGTGTTTTAATACCTAGTTATGCGCAGTTTCATACACTACTTTTTCTACGACCATAAATTACCTAAATAATTGAAAATACAAAGTAGTGTGATCCTCCAACCCGCCACAACACCTTTTCAAAACTCCATCAACAGCGGCGATGGTCCAAGTTGTCGTTATAAAAAAAAAATTTTTTTATTCATACCATGACCATACAGTACAGCTGTGCTAGCTGTACTAAAATGTAAAACCATGTTAAAATGTTGCATTGAATTTCATTTCAACGCGGCTGCTGCAGCGACTGTTGCTGGTGGTGGTGGCGGCTCCTCGTGTACAATGCGCATCTATAGCATCATTATCTTCATCAGCCTATTAATATCCCGCTGCTAGGGCACAGGCCTCCCCTTACACGAGAGGGTATGGAGCACGATCCATCGAGCGAGCCCAATGCTAATTAATGGATTTCACATGCCGTTAGAAAATTTAAATTTCCTTAGACATGCAGGTTTCCTCGCGATGTTTTCCTTCACCGTCAAAGCAGTCGGTAAATGTACGTAAGTCTCTGAAAAAATAAAAATTCAAAGAACTCATTGGTACATGGCATGGATTCGAAACCCAGACCTCCCACATGGGAGTCCGGCGTCCTAACCACTAGGCCACTGACGCTCTCGGTGTCTAGTCTAGTGCCAGTATATCATACGCTATTTCTATAGCATCAGTAAGGTTGTCTGGAAGAGATCGCTTTGAGCTATAAGACCTCCTTTATCACGTTTGGTATTATTTTTGTCGCTATCTACATGTCTTCATGCAAAATATACTACACAATAATTTCATAATTATACCTATAAGAAGTGTTTGCATTGGATTACCATCAATTAAGATGTTGGCAGTGTGTTACTAAAGTAGCATAGGTAATTGATATTTAATTTAATTGTGCAATGAACGTGTTGTCAGGGTCAGTTCGGTTTGGCCGGCTAGCATCGGCATTCATTGCGAGTATGGAACATGAAACGCGCTCGACAAAGACGCGATCCTATGTTTGCTACTCGCCTGCATGAGAGCGAGCGCTAACAGAAACACATACAGAGAGGCAGGCGTCTAGTTTCGAAGCGTTCGCAAGGCGCGCATCGAACGCGTTCTGAACATGATTCATAAATCTTACAATGCAAACAAATACCTGGTAGAATTGGGGCGTTCTGAATCACTCAGTCCGAGGGGCGAGGACTGAGTGATGCAGAAGCCCCAATTATACCCTACTCACAACATACACAAATCTTTTTTAGGTTGGTAAAACCCGATGTTATACTCTTCGCAAAAAATACTTCGATATTTAGATTCTTTTACAGGCTCTCGCTGCGCATCTTTACAAAAATCTAAATATAAGGAATACATGTGACTAATTGTCTTTACATCAAGTGCAAAATATTTTTTCTTGGTATCTTTACGACAATAATGGGCTTCCATCACAGGGAAAGATTCTATGTGCTCTTTTACATATTTTACGTCACATTCCTTAATTTTATTGGCAGGTTCTTTCTTTCCTCGTTGATCGTTTTTTGTATAAAGTCCCAAAGCGTCGCTTTTGTCAATAGCATCTTTAACAACATCATGAGAGATGCATAAAGTAGCTGTGAAGAATTTCTGGCAAACCTGTATTTCAGTGCCATGCTTCTTGAAAAAACATTTCTTACTGAAATTACGAGATTTTCTGTTTGACGTCTTTTGTACCCGACGTGTTTTTATGTCTTCCTTCTTAACCAAAGATAGAATGAACTTTTTCTTGGCAACAAAATCCATATTCCAGTAGTTTCTGCATAAAACATTTCTTTGGTCTTGTGAAAAATTTTCAGCGCATTTGAATTTACAATTTCCACATGGTATGAGCTTTGGTACCTTTGCAGAGCGCATTTTACCCTTAGTTAAATAAGGGAGGCCATCAATTTTTCTTTTGCGACTTATGTTCTTAGCCCATTCAGATGGCATTGCATTCTTGCGTCTTTTGGTTGGCTTCACTGACAACCATACATTTTGCAATACAGTCTCAAGTAAAAGCATCACATATCCAGCTGGACCATCCTCGTTATTTCGCAGATGTTTAGGCGTTCTTTCCAAAGTCTCTGGACTTTCCGGTATAAAAATATGGTGACGGCGGCGACGACAATGGAGTAAATTTATTGAATTGTCCGATTCATCCGAGTCTGGTATATAATGTGGATCTTCATCCGAATAGTCACTACCATACAAGTGCGTAGATTCTTTATCAGTAAGCGACTCTTCATTGTGGTTATTATTTGCAGAGGGTTCAGCAAAATACGAATCGAAGTTTGTTTCTTGAGTTTTAGAAGATAACGTCACAGTTAGGTTTTCAAGATCTTCAAGATCAATCAGTGCATCTGCTTGTCTTCCACAATCTGGAAAGAAAAAATTGAAGTAATGCAACTGCAGATTCAACCGTTTATCACGTACCAGTTTTATTTGGGTTATTGCTGATTCCCCCCGTTGCTGATTCCCCCCGAAAATTGTGTTGTTATTAAAACGCGTTTTATCACGCGATATCAAAGTGGTACAGTTAAGGAAAAAAGTACTAAGCTCCCTTTAAAAAGGTTTATTTCAAATCATGTCACAGATAAAATCACAGCTTTTGTCAATTTGGCGATTACTTTGTTACAACTATGTATGAAAAGAGACGTTGAAATAAGTAAACTATAACAAGTATTTAAGTCAAAATGCGCATAATTATTATAGGTAAATCAACAATCAATACATACAAAATGTCTAACATTATCATAGAAATCAGATTTCTTGAATTAAATTTAAATTCTAAGAAGTAACTTTAGTAAAAAAATAACTTTTCAGTCGTAATTAAATATTACCTACAAAATACAACAGCTATAAAATATAGAACGTCTAAAAGTACCATAATTATTGATCCTATAATTAAACAATCAACAATTGTAAACGTGATAATTACAACGTAATATAAATATAATAAATCAACAAAATGACTACACAATTATACATAATTTATTAAAGCTCAAATTAATAAATTATGTATAATTTTGTAAATAAAAAATGCTTAATTATGTAAATCAACACGAAATGCACTCAAGAGATATTAAAAAGCTTAAGCCTACATTATTATAAAAATCACAGATAGTTTTAAAAATAGTTTTAAAACAAATCAACGAATTATTGAAAAAATATCAATCAACAAGTCTTAATTATAAATAATTACATTTGTTTGTGTATAGTAATCACTGAGCTGATTCCTTGCAATAAGAAATGCACTGACATTTGTTTCTTTTCATATTGCTCTGTTGATCGGGTTATCAGTGCATCGTTTAATATACTTCTTTTTTTCCTTTTATGTACAGCTTTTCCTTTAGTGTGGAATCTGAAAAAAATAAAATATATATTTTTTATGTGGAATTTAAGACTAACCTTAAGGTAATTAATATAGTAATATACTTATATGATATTATCTAGAAACCAAAATACATTAACCGTTTAAAATTATTCGTAGCGATCGTACTATGTATTGCGTGAATACTTTACCGTTCTTGAGCCGAGTCATTGGTTGAAATGTCTAGTGCAATCATTTCAAGTAGTCGTATAAAGCTAGGATTCCTGTGTACGAATTCCTGGAGTCGCTCATTCCACGCTTCTACCGAGTTGGTGCTTCGATGGTGTTCCTTGTAACAGCACCATAAGGAAATCATGTCCGGAGACTGAAGCCATTGGTCGACAAAGTAGTCATCGAACTGGATTATTGGTTCTTCCAAGAAACTGTAATAAAACATTCTCATAAAATCATACAGTATTCAAAAATACTTTAAAAGTTGTTTAGCGCCAATATACAAAAATACTCAAAAATTGTTTAGCGCCTCACCTATTTTCCATGATTGCCAACCATCCATCCTCTATATCTTCTTTTGGAAGAAAAGCCAAGCTTATGCATGACTTTACATGTTGTCTCGACTCTTCATGCTCCAGAAGTCCTAGAGATTTTGCTCTTTGAAGATGCACAAAGCAGCCGCGGATAATGACATCGGGGAAAACATTTCTTATTGCATTTATTGCCGACGTTTCAAAATCCACTGTAAATTTCCTAGGATTGAAGCCAGGGTGGATTTCTTTTATTTTTGTCAACATTGTTTCGTACGTGCGAGTCTCTTTATTAACAAGGAGCACGTAAAATAATGGGACAATATTAGATGCATTTACGTCACTTCCTATATCTCCTTGGATGGAATATATTTGTTTGAAAGGCTCGGCACAACAATTAAATGTTCCATCACCGAAGTAATGTTGCACGTGGCCTAGATGATTCTTTACTTCTTCTGAGGCAAAGACAATAATTCTATTGTCATCTTCGATGTAATCGATTAATAAAAATGATTGAAACGCCTCTGGAATAATGACTTCTTTTGGTTCATTAAAATGTGTCTTCGGTACATTGAGATGTTTTTTTTCTACTTGTGTAAAGTAGAGTAGAAACTGATCGAAAATCAGGAACATCGGCGAATGAACTATTGTATCCTTTTTTTTCATCTCACTTTTCATTTTCATTACATTCGTTTCGTAAACTTTCTGTATGGAGTCAAAATTACTGGAAACGTCTTTTTTGGATTTACTAATCAAACTTTTAACTTGGGTTTTCAAAATATTTGGCACACAATCTGAAGAATGTTTGTTTTTAAAATGTACAATATCTGTTTCCTGCACCACTGAGATAGCACCACTGCACTTTGTTTTTCTTTTATTAACACATACCCACACTGTTGTTTTTTTATTTTTTCTATGTAATACATATGAATGACCCGCGTGCAATAATGTTTTTCCTCGTTTGTTGTCGATTATTTCAAAATTACGAGCCGCGGATGAGGGACCTTCACCCGACATTGCAAGGGATGAACTAATAGTTATTTCTTATCAGTTGCACTTCCAATCCCGAGCAAGGGACACGGCTACAAGGTCAACATGAACCGCCTACCAACGAGTGCAAGAGAGACATAATTATATTCTACGCATGTGTGAAAGAGACAGTATTACGTTGTATTGTTCCTAATCCGAGAATCCGGGTTCTAATCCACGCCGTGCAATTAATGTATGCCATTTGTCAAATTTCTACAATCCGAAATGAATCTTGTATGAATAGCTATGTAACTTAAAGTTATTTTGTAAAAATTTGAGAGATGCTATACATTAGAGTGGCGGGAAATGGCTGGATGCGGAAGGCGGAGGACCGAATATGATGGCGAGCATTGGAAAAGATCTATGTCTAGCAGTGGACGTCGACAGGCTGATGATGATGATACATTAGATCCCTTCGGCCGTCTACAGAACCGGAGTTTCGGAACTGGTTCCGTACGAGGCTTTTAAATTACTTGTATGGAACTGGTTCCCTACGAGGCTTTTTTTTTACCTGTATGGAACTGGTTCCATACAAGTAATTATTATATTTCATCAGCCGTGTACGGAACTCATGAGTAAAGATACAGCGAGCGGACGCAAAAGCGAAAGGAACTGACATTGACTGTACTATACAAATTAGTAGGACCAATGCCCATACATAATTATGATTTTCTTGTTACAGTTCTACCAGTAGAACCACGGACAAAAAGAATTGCCCGTGGTACTACCAGTAGGACTACGCGGTAGGACCACGGGCAACAAATGGTCGAAGACTAGTGCAACGGTGAGCACTAGTCATTTTACCTTACTAAGTCTACACGGAGCGGAAAAAACCGCGGGCAAACTCGCTTAGAAATAAGTTAACAACTTTAAATTCAACAAAACTTTATTTCTGTTAACTTTGGATACCTACTAAGAGTATATATACTCTGACAATTATTCAATATCCAGAAAATCTAAATGAAAATAACCTTCTAACTTTGCTTATTAACTTAAATATCCGCTTTACTTCTACAATCTTAAAAGTTAAAAGCATAAGGGCAAATTAACTCAACGCAGTGGCCTGCTGTAATTAATCCATTATGTAAATCGTTTACTGCACTATTAATTTCCTGGTCTATTTCAAGATAGATTTTTGCCTTCTTTGTGTTTTTTTTGAAAATATTAGTAATTTTCGTTTCCTTGATCAGTATGTCTAGTAAATTTGCAACTGTTGGGTTGGTTTTCGCAATAAAACGATTGATCCGGCTGTGCCATCCTTCTAAATTGTTTGTTGTCCGTAGTTGCTCCTCACTACAGCAACAGGTTTTGTTGAAGTTAGAGTTCTGTAGCCATTGGGATTTGAAGTACGTGTTAAATTTTTTTATAGCTTCACCAGGCGGGGTTTTACGCATTACATACTGGATACCACTCTTTGTAAATTCCGGTGGCAAGCGTGCAATTCCAGCACATCGTGACACGTGCCGTTGCATCACAGGTGTGGTAATTTTTAATTTTTTGGCTTTTCGAATTAGGCATCGATTAAAATGAAAGTAGCAGCCTTTGATTTTAATGCCAGTAAATACTTTGGCTACTGCATTCATTGCAGCTTGTTCGTAGTCCATTGTAATTTTTAATGGCTTCCAGTCAGGAAAGACTGATTGGATTAGTCGAAACAGAATCTCATATGTTTCTTGTGTTTTATCAGGTAGCAAACAAAAAATTATCGGAGTCACGGATCTATTTTCCTCGTTATAACCATGGATCGAATATAGCTGCTTGAAAGGCTTTGGGCTGGATTTGAAAGTGCCATCAGACAATATATGTCTGAAGCTTATAACCAAGGATCTCACATTTTTACGACAGAATATAAGAATTCTTTTTCCATCAGTTGCACTATTGTAATCAGCTAGCAGGAAATCTTGAAACTTTTTTGGAACTACTACATCACTACATGATGGAAAACGCATCCTGGGTGCACCCAATATTTTGTTTCGGTTATTAAATAAACCTGTTTTTTTATTTTCGAAAGCCGGTATTTCCGCCATCAAATGCACGCCCTCATTTTCTAGATTGTATACCATCTCATCGTATTGTTTATGGATAGAATCAAAATTGGAGCCAGTGTTGTCTTTGAGCTTGTCAAGTTCTTTTAATATTTTATTTTGGGCTTGGTTTGGTAAACAGTCCGCATTGTGTGTTTTGGTTCTATCATGGACCACTTCGTTCTTCTTGTTTAAATTAATACTCCCTTTGCAGCCATCATTGTAATTTGAACATAGAAATATAGTGTTACCGTCTGTGTATGTCTTCTTACGATGATATTTCCGACCTTCAAATAATAGAGCAATACCTCCTCTTCGCGTTGAAATAAATTCAATGTCTCTTAAAGACATTTCAATGACGAGTATAAACAGAAAACACTCCTATTATTTATGTTATAATATAAGCAATAGAAATAAATACTTTCTCAAATAAACATGAATTGACCTATTGCACTACATATCAATATTATAGCTGTAAAATCATTTCACGTACCTATGACGTCTTATTTATTCATCTAACTGGCCAGTTACTTATCATGAAAGCGTTTAACGGAGAAAATACTGCATACCCAGTGATACGGCCTTCATGCCAAACCTTTTTCGGTGAACAAGGTCTCACAGTTATATACAAGTAAATTAAAAGCCATGTACAGAACCAGTTCCATACAGGTAAAAAAAAAGCCTCGTAGGGAACCAGTTCCATACAAGTAATTTAAAAGCCTCGTACGGAACCAGTTCCGAAACTCCGGTTCTGTAGACGGCCGAAGGGGTGTGAAATATCATTTACGAAACTTCGTTTGTATGGAGCGCGCTCCGCGGAAGATCACCTTAACAGCCTCTTTGATTTTTTAACGTCATTAATCAGCGTAATTACTTTTAATTTAACTGAAAATCACAACCTTATTTTAATCACAGTCTTATTTTAATCGCAATATTATTTTAATCATAACGTTATTTTAATCACAGTCTCATTTTATTCTGTCTTATTTTGTAGCTAATACTTAACCACCAACGTCATGAGACAACTCAATACAGATGCAGCTTTATAGAGCTAAGAAATCCATAACATTGGGCGTGTTCAGAAAGAAAGCGGGTAGCCTGCGCCGATCTACAAGCGCTTATCGGAACCGGTCTACCGGCCGCCGGTTGGCGCTTATCAGTGCTGGTTTGGTTTGGCTATTTTTATAGAAACTCGGCGCTGGCTACCTGCACCGGTTACCCGCGCAGACCTGCTTTCTTTTTGCCCATACAGTGCAAATTTTTTTGTTCTACCTTAAAAATTGACAAGTTATGACCAAATTACTACAGAAGTCAACAGAGTTCACTGACTGGCCCTATGACGTGTGATGACATTAATGAGATTTATAACAAGGGATTTAAAAGTCGTCCTAACGCGGAGTATTAAATGTATTTTCATACAAACTTTACTGACCTTGGTTCGCTTGTTTTTGGCCCATACTGCAATCGCGACTTAGCCCAAAGAAGGTTGTCAAAATGATGTACCGAACATGTTTGAGGAAATTGCACTGTACCTATGTCATGGATTTCTTAGACAAATCTGCAAAAATCAACTAATATCCTTACTGTTCCTCATCATCAGTCTCATTCACAATATTCATTGATTCAACTATCGACCTGTACGCAGCAGATGAGTCAACAGAATTTGAGTTATTATCGCCAGTCGGCGATATGACATTTGGTAATTCTACTGCAGATTCATAGAGCTGCTGTTGAGGTGTAGAAGTGGTAGTATAGGCATAGTTATAATTATGAAGTGGCGATGTTTGAGCCATGTAATTATAAGTAGAATTTGCGTTCACACTATTATTAACATTATTTTCTGGTGGTGATAAATAGCTACCTGTAGAAGTCGTTGGAGCTGAAATCTCAATAACTAATTCTAGAACCTTTGAGCGAAACTGCAGCTTTTGATAAGCACTTAAATTACTTAGAATCGGACCAAGAGACTCAAAAAATGACAAATCATCAGGATTTAGGTTGGAAGTGGGAGTATTTTGGTTGAGCAACGTTATTAATTCCTTTTCAAAATTTGATTGATCTGATTTCCGTTTATTTCTCCTATCTCGACTCCATCTGTGAGTATCATGACTATTTCCAGTGTTTTCCTGTTGTCTATGGAGCTGAGATGGAGTACTCAAGTTATTCGCAGATGTGGCAGCTTCATATGTGTTATTAGTCAAATCTTCAGATACGCTAGACTGATTATCGCTTAATGAATCTGTGACTTCATTTTCTGAAATACGATCAAGGAATGTCATTAGCTCGAAAAATATATACTTCTTGTGTTTTGCAGCGCTTCCCGATGGCGTATTTCGCATATTCGCTTTTGTTCTGTAATAATTATCTCTGGCTGATTTCCATCGCTGGCGTATTTGTTTATCTGCAATAAAAACATATTTTATTGTACCTACTGAAATCAAATGAAAATACTTGTTTGTTTTCAGGTATTTGGCAACGGGCAGTACTTTCTCCGATTTATCCATCACATACAGAATGGGAATTACTACTGTAGCTAATATAGTAGATGAAGTTTGTTCTACTATATGGCAAAAGCTGCGTCATGAATGTATACCTGAACCAACTACAGAAATGTGGCAGCGCATTAGTGAAGAATTTCAATTATATGCAAATTTTCCAAATTGTTGCGGGGCGATAGATGGTAAACATATACGTATAGTAAATCCTGCAGGTGGAGGCTCAATGTTTTATAATTATAAAAGTTTCTTTTCTATAGTCCTTTTGGCAATGTGCGATGCGAACTATTGTTTTACCTATATTAACATTGGGTCTTGCGGGAGAAACGCAGACGGTGCAATATTTCAAGAGAGTTCACTTTTTCGAAAGTTACAGAATAATAGTTTGGGGTTACCTGGTGCAAAGAATCTACCGGGCACTAATATAATACTACCACACATAATAATTGGTGATGGTGCATTTGGTATATCCAACCATGTGATGCGACCTTATGTGCGATCCAACATGACTCATAAAAAGAAGATATTTAATTATCGTTTAAGTCGTGCTAGACGGTACATAGAATCGACGTTTGGAATAATGTCCAACAAATTCAGAGTGTTCCATACTCCCATGAGTGTCAGTTTTCCTGTTGCAAAAAAGATAGTTCAAGTCTGTTGCATATTACATAATTTTATTAGAATACGGGATGGCTATAACGCAAATCACACATTAACTATAACGGGAATGACAGATTTAAATGACCAGCCAGATCATAGATCAGGAAACACATTACGCGATATATTCGCTAATTACTTCGTATCACTCACTGGTAGCGTGTCATGGCAAGATAGATCTGTGTTCTGATTTTGTAGTTGATACCTACCGCGAAGTTCAATAAATGGAACGAAACGCAGTAATTTCGTCGTGCTCAGATTGATTTACCTGCCCAATTAATATATTTCACCAGAATTTCTGAAGTTCGCGGGCGGACAAAACTATTTCACTCAATTTTACACTAGGTAATAAGTAGTTAAGTGACTTTATTAAGGTACCATGCAATAAATGTTACAACAAATAATGTATTAAAAAATTTTGCTTACCTAAGTCTGTATTAAAATTTTCACCACACAATTCCTTTCCAACGTCTTCCCAGGCTTTGTTTTTCGCATCCTTATTCTTATATAAATCATCGCCCGGGTCCCATAAACATCTTCTTAATCGCACTTCCTCAATTACTCGTCCCGTGTCGATGTAATTCATTTTGTACAGCACAGTACCTAACGGCGCGTCTCAACGGCGTCACACTAAAACGCATAATGGCCGCCGAGAAGGGCGCGAGCGGCGCGCGCTTCGGCAGCGCCGGGCGAATAGCCCGCGTTTACTGAACGGCGCTGTCAACCGCGCGACTTTGAAACGCAACTACTAACCCCATACATCTCCGAGCGCGCGCGCTCCGACGGCGCTGCCGAAACGCGTGACGATAAAACCAGCATTAGAGACGCGCGGTTAGCAGCGGCTAGCCGTGCGTCGTACAGTCGTGATCGGTTTGCCGCCTCGTGCAGTCGTGATGAGACTTCTCGTATTTATTATACTATATTACATATGGAAGAAAAGGCAACGACGACGAAGAATACAAATACATCCTTACAATGCCACTAGAATGCTGAGAGGTGCTTTCTCTACATCGTTTTCGGATTTAAGAGAACACAGTGACAAGTTCTTTAAACATTTTCATCTGTCAGTAACAACATTTGATGAATTACTCTGCAAGATAGAACATAATTTAAAACGATCAAGTTTATATCGCGCACCTATAGAACCTATTGAGAAGTTGGCGATTACTTTAAGGTAAGTGGCACGAAAAATACTATTTAATTTTTAGTAATTACTTTATTAAGAAAATTTAAACAATCAAAAAACAAAATTCGTTGGAATGTAATTAACAGAAATTGTCGTTTTCTGATGCAATATTTGGAAAGTCTTGTATTTCTTCACAGCCTTGCTGAGCAGAATTATTGACTGTAGACTGAGAATCATATTGATTTGTTGTTTGATAGCCTTGTTGCATGGTCGTACTAGACATTGATTCGTTGGCTGGTAGCGTTAAACATGTTCGTATAGTCAATCCCGCAGGTGGAGGCTCAATGTTTTACAATTATAAAGATTTTTTTTCAATTGTCCTTCTTGCAATGTGCGATGCCAACTATTGCTTCACTTATCTCAACATTGGTTCTTGCGGCAGAAACCCTGATTCCACTATTTTCCTAAACAGTGTACTATTTAAACGGTTGCAAAGCAATAATTTAGGATTACCGGCTCCAAAGTACTTGCCAGGAACTAATATTGTGGCGCCTCATGTAATAGTTGGTGATGGTGCATTTGGCATATCGAACTATGTAATGAGACCTTATCTTCGAAATAATATGAGCCACAAACAGAAGATATTCAACTACCGTCTAAGTCGTGCCAGAAGGTACATAGAATGTACGTTTGGAATATTATCAAACAAATTTAGAGTGTTTCACACTCCAATGAACGTGAGCTTCTCAAACGCAAAAACTATAGTTAAAGCTTGTTGCGTATTACACAATTTTATCAGAGTGCGAGACGGCTACAATGAAAATGACTTACTAAGCATAAGTGGTTTGATTGACATGAATCTTCAACCAGTTTCTAGAACAGGAGACACACTACGCCAAGTGTTTGCCGATTACTTTATAACGCCTGCTGGCAGCGTTTCGTGGCAAGACAGACAAATATTCTAGAGGCACATAGTACCTATTTGAATCTATGGGGTGGAATTGAATTCATTGGCGTTTTAGTCATTTATGATTAATCTAATTTGTTTTTTCTGCCGATGTAAACCGTTGATGAATGTTCAAAGCATCAAAAATCCACGCAATCTATTTTCAAATTCATAAAAATAGTGCTCCAACAAGTTAAAGTGATGCCACTGAATTCAATCTTACCCTCCAAATTATGTTTAACGACTTTTGTACCAACATAACATAAAGTACTTAATTGATTTAAATAAAAACTTCACAAACATACCTTTGTCTTTGTTTACGTCATTTTCTCCAAAGATTGCTTCTCCAACTTCTTTCCACGCTTTATTTTTTGCGTCTTTGTTTTTGTATAATTCCTCCGATGGATCCCATAACAACGGTCGACAGCGAACTTCTTCAATCAATCGACCCGTATCGATGTAATTCGCATTCATTTTTTTGGCTTCGCCAGTACGCACGCGCGCGTTCGACCGGCGTGACTGTGTAACGCACACTGAACACAATGACTCCTAGCCCGCGCGCGGTTGATCAGCGCGGCCGAATTGCCGTCAGCGCGGGCGCAGCGCGGGTCATCCGCGCGACTATGTAACGATCCAAGAGGCGGAAAGCTCGTGGCCCGCGACGCTTACCAACCGCGCTGGCGTAAGCGTCGCTATAAAACCAGCCTGAGGTCCGCGGAGAGCGGGCGCGGTGGGAAAGACACTGCCAGCGGCCGCCCGCGACTGCTCGATCAGTCGCGCGCCGCCGCTGCGCAGGAGTCGTCGGAGTGCTCGCGGCGTCGCGGGCGGCCGCGAGACTTTTCAAGTTTCTCAAGCGATACTATGTATTACAATAACGAATATAAAGTATAAAATCACATCACAATGAAACTGCTCGTCGCTGCGCTGCGCGCCGCTGCCACTTCGGTGTGATTTGAGCCTAATGCTCGTAGCGTGCGCGTGAAATGCACATTCAGCGCGCACAAGACGTCCAAACTGAGAAATTGTTCACAAAGTTTCATGATACATTGCAGCAATGTGTACGGCGAATTCTTTCATTGCATGATACATTTCATGTTACGTTTCACCAGTCTGTACGCACCATTAGTTATCTTTCGTTGCCGTTGACTTCTCCTTTTGTTTTGTATTATTTCGTAACTTTTCTCGTCATAGGCTTTCTCCAAGATATCATAGAGCTCATCCATCCTTTCTTTCCTGAATCCACGAGCTCTTGTAAACGAGGTTCCCGCTGGCTTCCTCATCAGTAAACGATCTTTGTGTCTATTTAAAAATCCTTTATCGACTTGCCATTACGTCTTTGAAAGGATTTGGCTTATTATTTTTTGCTGCTAGTTGATAGGCCAATCGACACATATCAGTCTTAGTCAATCCATACAATGTATTTTCCATTTTCAGAGCATACACAACCAGCTCATTTTCAAATTGTTCGTCAAAGACGTCGTCTTGCGTCCGATATTTTTGGATACCAGGGCGTCAATAGGAGTGTCCTTTTCATTTGACAGTCGAAACAAAGTAGTCCTCGGAACATTGTACAGTGTAATATGTTTTGGATGCCTTTCAAATCAGGGCTCGGAAACGTTATTTAAAATAACGTTTTTAACAGTTCTTTGTACAACATTTTGTTCGGAACGAAACGAAGCCTCACGATATTAAAAATGTTATTATAATTAGGTATCTTCTTTTTATGTAGATTCTAGCACGATTTTTATGTAGATTCTAGCACGATTTTTATTTAAGTTTTTACGTAAGTAGGTACTGATGAAAAAGGATATTAAATATTAATAATGTTATTGCATCTTTATCTTACGAATAAATAAATATAATATTAAATTAATTTTATTAATTTAGATTTTAAATATCTTCATGGTTTTACACAAATATACTTACTACAACTAGACACCCATGAGCGATTCCATTTATTTTCTTCAGGGTAAAACTCCCTATAAATCAATAAGTATACTCACGACTTCGCCCACAGAGACTACATGGTGGTCTTCGCATGAATCTTTGTTGGTGTTACCAACCAGGAAATCTGTAACAATCATATATTCATTAAGAATAATGTTGTAATATTAAGTGGGCAAAGGACAAAAGGTAAATATTGTTTTATATTGTGTTATTTTGTAAAACATGGGTTTTGAAAACCATAATGTTCTTGTGAGACTTATTTAATAAAGACGTTTATGTTTCCATAAATTCTTGCAAAACTGAAGTATGTCCCCTGTACCGAAAATATTAGAAAACTCCTTTGATTCATTACAACAATATGGATGTCAAAATTTACCGTCCATCAAAAGTAAACAAGATGCAATGTACAGGGCGAGGAAGCGTTTTCTCAAATGTGAGAAAATGAATTTCGCAAATTTGGAAGACATAATATTACCGGATGTATTATCTGAAAAGTTTTTAATTTTCGACGACGGTAAAGGTACAACTGATCGGATTTTAATATTTTGTTCCCCGGTATCAAAAAAATTAATTCAAAATTTTGGTTCAGATATATACTTTGGAGACGGAACATTTCTAAGTTGCCCCGAACCTTTCGCACAACTTTACACCATACACATTGATCTAAACTCCGACATTGAAGTTACAAACGTAGTTCCGGTGATTTTTGCTCTGTTACCGAACAAAACCATGTCAACCTACGTCCGTCTTTTTGAAATAATAAAAAAGGAACTGGGTGTTTGTATGGATGAATATAAGTCCGACTTCGAAGAGGCTGCAGTACGAGCAGTTAAGAAAGTATATCCCGAAGTCAAAGTGTCTGGGTGCTTTTACCATATGAATAGAGCTGTATGGAAGCAATCCAAAAAAAGAAAATGTAACATTACAAAAGAGCTCAGAAGGATGACGAGATATGCAGCAAATTTGCCATTGCTACCGGCTGATAGAATGAGAGAGTGCTGGAAATCGATTCTCGAAATGAGTCCAATAACAAAATGAAATGAAAACGCAAAGAAATTTATAAGATATTTTGAGAAACAATGGCTTAAGAAATTTCCTTTGCACATGGTAAGTGTGGCTCATACACGTCATAGAACCAACAACACAGTGGAAGGCTGGAACCACAGAATTAATAGTAGAATTCGCAGGAGTCCATCACTTTTCGAATTTATACACAAATTGAAGAAAGAGGCCAGACATACTGACAGAAAAATTTTAGATTTCATGAAAAATCCATGCCACAAAAGTAAGCGCCGTAGTGCAGATATTGGGTTCGACATAGCGTATAAGAAATACCTACGAAAATTAGAAAGAAATCAAATCAAGCCTTTGGATTTTCTGCGCAAGTTGGTTTTTTTAAAGTTATTGAAATAAGGAAGACAGTTTAAGTTAAGTCTTTAAGTTTAAGTCTTTTAAGTTTAATTAAGGTTTTGCGACTTGCACCTAATGCTATGGATCGGATATTAAATGTTGGTACTTATGTGACACTGTTTTATTTAATTTTAATCTTATCATGCGTCGGAAAGTCACACCTCGGTCACACACACACAGGTTATCGGCATTATGTATTTGCCTTTTTGCGTTTTTGTCGTTCTGCGTTTTTGGCATTCTGCGTAAGTAAAGTTTTAATTACGCAGAACGCCAATTATTTCGTTTTTGGCGTTTTGCGTTTTTGGCGTTCTGCGTCGAAAGGGAACGCGGCACTGCAGCGCGTGATACAAAATTTTAATTTTGATATCACTGTCGAAGATGTAAACAAAAAAATCAACAACATCAGAAGTAACTACAGCCAAGAGAAGGCGAAAATTAAGAATTCTTCGAGTACAGGATCAGGCGCAGATGATGTTTATGTGCCTTCACTACCATGGTTCGAAATAGCGGACCGATTTTTGGCTAATGTGGTGAAATGCAGAAAATCATTTACAAATGTAGTAAGTACCTTTATTTTTAACATTTTATTAAGGCAGGTATACACGAAGCCAGCGCAGGCCGCCAGTTGGACTGGCAGCCAGAGCTGGCTTAACATTGGCTCCGTGTAAACAAGGTTTCATGCCAGGCCAGGGCTGACAAGTCTGCAGGACAGGCGCCAGCGCACTGGCTTCGTGAAAACCTGTTTATGCTAAATAGTGTTTTAAATAAAACGCTAGATGTACATACTTCAATTTTTTTTATTATGTTTAAGTATTATATTAACAAAGTTATGTATTTTTACCTATTCTAAAATATGCGACTGTTTTGCCAAGAGACTGCGCTTCTCTTACAAAATATTTTTTATATTTTTGCCTTAGTTGCTCTGCCATCAGAGAATAATGATTGCTGCCTTGATTTCCTAAATCAGCAATATAATTGGATCTGGGTTCTAGTCTCCATGCACCAGATATATCGTCGGAATCCATTACTCCCGTAGGTGCGTAGTAACGTAATGATGTCTTTATCAGCCAGTTGTGTAGAGCACAGGTTGCTTTTACAATCTTGTCAACTTTATCGGGACATACATATGTTGGTGTACGATAAATTCGAAACTTCATTACCATTACACCGAAAGCATTCTCAACAATTCTTCTGGCACGGGACAGACGATAGTTAAAAATCTTTTCTTCTGTAGTTAAAGGCAACCGACGTGAATAAGGTTTCATTAGATATTTTTTTAAAGGGAAAGCTGCATCTCCTAATATGACACCCCAAGTAGGAAAATTAAGTGTTCCATCCTCTAGTTTCCTTTTCAATATTGAGTTATTAAATATTGAGCTATCATTAACTCTTCCTTGGCTGCCTATGTCAATAAACGTAAAGCAGTAGTTACTGTCAACGAGGGCTAGAAGAACAGTACTAAAGTAACCTTTATAATTATAAAAATCACTTCCACTGTGTTCTGGTTGTTGTATATTAATGTGTTTTCCATCTAACGCACCGCAACAACCAGGAAAGTTCCAGCGATTGTTATATCCCCTTTCAATTGAAGTCCACTCTTCAGTTGTTTTTGGGATCTGAAAATGAATAAATTTAATTTCTTTTTACAGTCGGACTCAGATGCTGCTTCGCCTGATGCGACTAGTTCTCAAGATATACCAGCACATCCTTCTCCAGACATTCCATCATATTCGTCTCCAGACATACCATCATATTCGTCTCCAGACATACCATCACATCCTTCTACATATATACCATCACATCCTTCTCCAGACATACCATCACATCCTTCTCCAGATATAACAGCACATCTATCGCCCGATTTAGATATTCAAGCAGCGTCGAATTCGAATAATGAAATATTTGCTAAGCCACGTATTAACAATAAAAGATTTAAACGCACATCGCTACCTCAACACATTGAAAAATCTATTGATACGCTGCAGTCCATAAAAGACCAAGTACTGAATTGCAGAGAAAAAGAAGACGAGTTTTCACACTTCGCTAAAAATGTGGCCAGTCAGCTTCGACAACTGCCTCCCTTGGATGCTCTTTATGTTCAATCAGACATATTACAGATAATAAAACGAAAAAGAATTCAGCGAATGCACATGGAAAATAATTCCTCTTCATCAAGCAGTGCAGCAGAATATACTATTGAAATACCAGAACACATATTCAACCATCTCGATTCTCAGGTTCAGATACATGATGATTGTCAGGTTCAGGCACAACATGATGATTCTCAGCTGCAGGTGCAACATGATGATTCTCAGCTGCAGGTGCAATATGATTTAACAACACAAGAAATTTCAACGTCATTCCATGAAGTACAATATAATGCATTATTAGAAGAGGCAATTAGAAGCATCGGAGGGATCAATAATACTGAGACAGCTGAAGAATGATTTTATCTTTTAAGTTTTGATAAATTGTAATTGTAATTTGAGTTTTAATAAAAAATTCGATAACTTAACAATAATTAATTGTTACTAACCTGTATGTACTCCTCCAACCCTTCATAGATGGCATCTAACACGTATGGCAGAAACTTGGATATGGAGCTTTTTGGAACCCGAAAACTACTTTCTAAAGTTGAAAAACTATCACCAGTTGCTAAATATCGCATAACTATTTATAGTTTGATTCGTGCAGGTAGAGCAGCTCTCATGAGGGTGTCATCTTTTTGTATTTTTGGTGTTACTTTTTGCAATAGATAGTCAAATTGTTCACTGTTGAGCCTCAAATGTTTTTTATATGTATCCTTATCTTCTATTTCTACTTCACGTAGAAAATTGTCAGGCGCACCCTGCTCTTTGCACCTTAAAATCCATTTGCGGGTCCAAATTTTTCTCTTGCGTGACTTCTGCTTTTGCTTGTATTGATTTACCAACTCTTTGATTAATATGTCTGCAACAGCTTCGATACCCTGCAGCAACAAATCCGTCTGTGCCATATTGAATTGTGATCTTGAACGTAATTGAAAACGAGTGAGCTTTGATGTGTGTAAACCATTATCCCTGTACACTCGTATGAAGCCGACTCGTACGAGGGCACTCGGTCCGAGAGTACTCTGATCGTGGCAACGCGCTTAAGAAACGCTTGTTCTCGGATTTGTTGTCCAATGAGTCATAATTTGTCTGAACGCGCGAGAGAGCGGTCGCCTTGTTTCTTACAATACGCCAGCGCTGCTCCATACAGAGAGCGTTGTCAGATTTATCACGCGACTCGTCGACCGAGATGTATGCATACAGATCATACAGTAAACGCTTCCACACAGATGAAGTGTCGTTATTAATATTTGCACTCACACATCTCCATCAACAAATTAAGTAGAGGGGCGCGTCATTTGAGCTTAAGCGCTAGTTCAGACACGGCGGGAACCGCGCGATTTCAGAATCGCATGGAAATCGCGCGGGTCTTATTTGTATGAGTTATTAAGTAATCGTTCAGACATACCCGCGCGGTTAATCAAGCCGCGCGGTTCCCGCAACCCAACCGCCAGACAATAGAATCGCGCTACTCCCGCGCGTTTCTATTACTATGGAGTCTTTACTTCGCGTTCAGTTGCACTGCGGCTACCGCGCGGTTAGCACGTCCACAGCTCGTGAGTTCGCCATGGATCGTTTCGACACTGAACTATTTATTGATGAGGTGGAGAAGAGACCTGCAATATAGGATATTCAGTGTGATGATTATTCAAATAAAATAATCAAGAACCGAGCTTGGCAAGAGTTGGTGTAGATATTTGGAGATTGTGAAGACACGTTGGAAAAAAAGAATATTTTAAGTAAGTAGGTTTATTCACCAAAACTGAACTGACAGAATTATTAGCTATTACAATTATTATTATGAAGCGCTAGTATATTATACTCTCCGTATACTTTAGGTACTTAACTAAATATAAACAAACTTCGGCTGTTTCATGCAGACATTTCCAGCATTTGTCAAATGAAGGTCACAACGTTATTACCTTATTTTGTTTGTTTACATTTAGTTATGTACCTAAATATTACAAGTACGGTATGTTAGTTGTAGCTATATTTTTGTGTCGTGCCATGGAACACGCCCATCGTTCACAAAGTAATGAGCGAATTTATCTCTGATATTCAAAGATGACGGTGTCCCTCTTCCCGCATGCAAGGTAGCATTAGTCATTGGTGCAGTATATAAAGTATCTTTAAATTTTAGACCATCTCTAGTCCGCACATAGTTAAGTAGAATACAACAGGCTTTTATTATGTCTTCGGCAAAATCTATGTTTACATTTATAGGCCTATGAAAGATGCGCCATTTGTTTGCCAAAATACCAAAAGTGCACTCAATGTTACATCGGGCTCTCGATAACCTATAGTTAAAAATCCTTTTTTCATATGGTAAACATTTGCCTGAATATGGACGCATTAAATTTTCTGCTAAGCCGAAGGCTTCATCTCCAACTATAACATAAGGCATTGGTGTTGGGTCTACATTAGATATTGGTTTAGGTGTTGGTATGTTTAATGTTTTTTCTGTTAGTCGTTTATAAAATAACGAATTTTTAAATATAGCAGAATCACTGCTTTTGCCATAAGCCCCAATATCAACATAAGTAAAGCAATAATTGGCGTCGCAAAGTGCTAAGAGCACTATGGAAAAGAAATGTGTATAGTTATGATACAAAGATCCCGAATCAACAGGCTTTATAACTCGGATATGCTTGCCGTCTATGGCACCAATGCAATTTGGAAAATTTGCATATCTCTCAAAGTCTCGTACTATTGTCTTCCAGGTATCTTCAGTCGCTTCGGGCATGACTATGTTATTACCAACTTATTCCACAATGATTTACATACTTCGCGGACAATTCCTGTAATCGTCGATTTTCCTAGGCGATAATTGTAGCTAAGTTCTCCAAATGAACAACCCGAACCAAGATATATGAAACAAGAAAATTATTAATAATATTATTATTTTTAGGTACACAACTCCAATAAAAATAGAAAAACATACGAGACTGCTACAATAAAGAATACAAAAAAGAAAAAACAACTCCTTCTGGTTCAGGTGCTCGTAAAGGAGCCCGATATATGTATTTTTCAAGACTTTCTTTCCTGCAGAATAGTGTTAGTAATAAAGACACTACAACTAATATTGAAGAACAGAATGAAAGGCAAAGTGAGGAGACAAGTGAACTAAACGCCAATGCAACCGAAGCCACTGTAATACGTCCCCCTAAACGTAAGAAAACACAAGTGCCAGAAGAAAAAAATAGCTGTTTTAATAGAAAAAAGCATCGAGTCACGAAAAAAATTTCAGGATGAACTTCAAGAAAATAGTATTACCAAACAAGATGACGACAAACTCTTTTGCTTGTCGTTATATAAAGAACTCAAGAAAGTACCAGAAAATAGGCGTTTAGCGACAAAAATTGAATTACTTCAAGTGATACAAAAAGGACAAATCTTACCGCCCCCTGTTGGCTACAATACTCAGCAGATCACACCTATGTATTGGCAAGGACAACAGTATACAAGCCCGCAAGGATATTTTACTACATCTGAATCATCTCCTCCTGTTATTCCGTCACCGTCACCGTCACCATCGCAATTTAGTTCTGGCTCTCAGTCGTCTACTGTTATAGAGAATATTTATGCTGATTTTGAAGAACAAAAATAAATCTTACCTTAAAGTTATTACGAGTTTCTCTTCCGGTGACACGCTTGGCCTCAAATGCGTTTCAGAGCTTGAAATATCTTGCCTGATCAGTTCAATTAGTTCATCAAAAGATTTTATTGTCATTCTCAAATAGTCAAAAAAATTGTTATCATACATTCTTAAATTGGGATATAACGTTACGAACTGACCATGTACTAGTCGGTCACTTAAAATCTAGTCCCTCAAGTCCACTCCAATATTCGTTGTAGAGTCCGCGCCACCAAAGAAGTCCCGCGGCGAAAAAATGAACTAAACTTTGACAGGTCGCCATGTTGTTTGTTTGTTGTTTGTTGTACGTGCTAGCCCGTGTGAGTTGTGCTGTCGAATTTATATTGTTTTAGAAGGTTAAAAGATTATTTACAATGCCTAAAGTGCTACGAAGTGCGGCCCGAGAAATAATTCTCAAGGTGAAAGAGTTTTGTGAAGCAGAAATGAAGAACAAAGGCGTTCTGATCCCAATAAAAAATGTTCGAGCCCGAGTTGCAGCCATGACAGGTAAAATATGGGGTTGCCACTGTATTAATAATTACCGCGAAATTGGGAATTAGGACAGATGTTCATTTTACATTTCTCTCATAATGTTTATGTATTTTTAATCGATATTGGAATCAATTCAAAAATAAATATTTAGTATGCGCCTATTTTGTCGACACTAATATATATATATTTTATTTTCAGGTGTTTCTGTAAAGACTGTGACTAGAATTACTAATGAAGGAAAAAATGCGGAGAGTACGGGTGGTAAAATTGTTACCCCAGGGAAGAGACGACCACATCCAAAAAAATTTAATCTTGATGATTTTGATATTGGAGCAATTCGTCAGAAAATTCATCACTTCTATATTGTGAAGAAAGAACTACCGACGGTCAATAAATTACGTCTTGAATTACAAAATGATATTGATTTCCAAGGAAGTAATACAACTTTACGAAGAATATTAAAGGAAATGGGATTTCGTTTTAAACGTTGCCAGTCAAAGCGAAAAGTGTTGATGGAACGCTATGATATAACTGCATGGCGTGCCAGATACATTGAGAGAATGAGAAAGAATCGAATTGCTGACAAGCGCCCTGTTGTATTCTTAGATGAAACATATATTCATCCTACATACCATGCTCAAAGTTGTTGGCAAAGTAAAGAAGAAGAAGGAATGTTGGTTTCAGAGTCTGTTGGAGGGAGTCGGTATATAATTGGCCATGCAGGTTCTGAGAATGGTTTTGTGGACAATGCTTTACTAATATTTAAGTCACAGTCTAAGTCATCAGACTATCATGATGACATGAATTCAACGAATTTTTTAAAATGGATGAAAGAGAAAGTCATGCCAAACTTGCCTGAAAAATCCATCATCGTAATGGATAATGCCCCTTACCACTGCACTCAAATTAATAAAGTGCCAACAATGTCTAACCTGAAATCGGAAATGCAGCAATGGTTGCAACAAAAGGGGTTGTTTTATGAAGAGCGTTGGACCAAGCCCGTTTTATATGAACTCATTAAAAATAATAAAGGACAACCGGTTTATGCCATTAATGAGTTACTTGCCGAACAAAATCACGAGGTCGTAAAGTTACCGCCTTATCACTGCGATCTAAATCCTATTGAAAAAATATGGAGCCAAGAAAGGTTGCAGAAAAGAATGTTGCCCAAGATCCAAAACAAATAGTCCAATTAACAGAAGCTGCTTTTGCAAACATTACACCCGAAGACTGGCGGAAGCAGTGCAAGCATGTGGAACGTTTGGAAGACGAGTATTTCAAAAATGATGGTTTGATTGATGTCGAAATGGACAGATTTATTATTTCCACAGAAAGCGACAGCGATACAGATTCCGACGCAACGATTGAAGAGGAAAGTGACACGGGTATTCAACCATTAATATTAAGTGATCATACTTACTGTAAATTATTGTAAATAAACACGTGAAAAAAAACTTTACTCATTCAATAATACATAATATATAAATATCTATTTACATATGTTGTAATTTATATGTGTAGTCAAAAATGTTTATTTCGTGTTTCAATTATTTTTCTTATCTGGTGGGTGATGAAAGTATTTATGTTGGCAACATTTTACTACGTGCTGACAGCGCCGCGTCTGCGGGACTTCTTTGGTGGCGAGGACTCTAACTTATTATTTTATAATGGATTATTATGTTTATTCTTTTATTTAGTCATTTTTATATGTTTTAGTGTGTATTTTACAAATGTATCCAAATGGATACTGGGACTTGAAACTATAAATATGTGTGAATCCACTTGGACGCACTTACACCTATTACTAACCTGTTCTAAGGAGTACTTATGGCTAATCAATCAATGTTTTTGAGGACCACTTCAGATGTTCATACTAATGTCTATTTACTAATCATTTTGACAAAGTCAAATATTGTGTGCAGTCGTGGTCCGTGGTGCAGTCCATGGTGTAGTTATTGTTGTTCGTTTTACATTATCATGGCGGATAATAGTAAACTGTTAAAATTTTTAGAAAACAGTGATTACGAGTTTTCCGATAATGATAGTTGTACTCCTGATAACAATTCATGTAGCAATTTTGAGACTATCGGTGATATAGTGCAATTCATAGATGATTTTGATGAAGAATATAATCAGAATATTTCCTCAGTGTTAGATCCCCGGGCTCAACAAGAATGGTCAAGAGAAGTAAACGATTTATCTGGCGAATATATTTTTGGGTGGTGTGGCGGTAGGCGTCAATCAACTATCGACCCAGATATTGATATTTATCAATTATTTACCAAAATAATTGATGAGCACGTCATATCACTAATGGTTGAACAAACCAATATTTATGGGAGACGCATAAAACGGAACGTACTGAAGCCCTATAGTCGTTTCAAAAGATGGAGAGACGTTGATGAAAAGGAAATGAAAACTTTTTTGGGTATTTTACTTTTAACTGGCTTATTAGATTTCCCAACGATTGAATCTTATTGGAAGAAAGACATTTTGTACTTTCATCCATTACTTCATCAAACAAAAATGTCATATAATCGTTTTCACCTATTGTTGCGTTGTTGGCATTTCGTGGACAATTTCAGCTGTGATAAAGAAGACAGAATTCATAAAATTAAACCATTACTTGATATGATAATCAATAATGGGAGGCAAATTTATACACCAGGCCAAAATTTGGTTGTGGACGAATCAATAGTACCCTTTCGAGGACGGTTATCATTTCGTCAGTACATACCACAAAAGGCCCATAAATATGGTGTTAAAATTTATAAACTCTGTACAGACAAAGGTTTTACATGGAGCTATGAAATCTATGCAGGTAAAAGTTATCAGCTACACGATTTGGATAAACCCGGAAGTATAGTATTGAATTTAGCGGAAAAGTTGATGGATGAAGGCAGATTAATTGTAACAGATAATTACTACACAAGTCTACCTTTAGCAAAATATCTAAAGGGGCGTCATACAGATTTACTTGGAACATTAAGAAAGAATAGAAAAGGATTGCCAGAAGATGTTTTAAAAACAAATTTGAAGAAAGGTGAATTAGCCGCAATGCAAAAAAATAAAAATGTAACGGTAATAAAATGGATGGATCAACGTGAAGTTCTGATGTTATCTACATGTCACGGAAAGGCAATGAAGTTAAGTGATGGCAGAAAGCCAGTTATGAAACCTGATATGGTATTAAAATACAATAAATTAAAAATAGGAGTGGATTTGTCTGATCAATTATCAAGCTACAATGATCCGATTCGATAATCTGTAATATGGTACAAAAAAGTTGCACTTGACCTGATTACTGTGGCTGTTGTAAATTCCGTGATAATATACAACGAAATCAATTATAAGAAAAAAATATCTATATTACAAGCAAAAGAAAATATCATAAAAAAACTTCTCCAGGCAGAGTCAATGCTAAATTCTGTGCCTGAACCATCATCATCATCATCTTCAAACAAACGTAAATTGGTGAAGAAGCCCATTGTAACCGGAAAACGTAGACAAAGAGGAAGATGTTTCGGTTGCTACAAAAAATATATCAGTCACGGAAGTACTTCATTTTTGGCACGCCGACAAGCACTGCAAGTAACGAGTCATTGTCAGCTTTGCGAGAAATATTTTTGTCATGATTGTTATTTTGTCTACCATTAGCTAGGTGTATGAACTTTTTGGTGAAATAGTTATATTATTTTATACTTACGTCAAGATGACACGACTAGCGTGAAGATAATATGTAAAACAAAATTTTGATTTGTGCAAGAATACTATAGGAATACCAGCATGAATTATTATCATTTTACTCGAAAGCAACCTCTAAAATTATACTCCTTATGTCTGCTTAGAGTAACAAAGTTATTACAGTCAAGCTTTGATATCATTTATAATTCTCCGGAAGACAGTGTCCTGGAAAATGTAACATCATGGATTGTTTCGACTGACTATTACTTTTACTTACGTTGATTTCATTTGTATTCTTTTATGTTATAGATTGAAGAGGTGAAAAATGAACTATATGCTTTGAATATGCCACAAGTAATAAGAGTCGATCTATTTTTCGAATGGCTCCCTAATGAATATATATCTCTAAAAGGTGAAGAGATGTATCACAGCGGGCACTGCGAGGATTGTTTGCGCCAGTTTGGCTGCCCTCAGGGTGTTGTAGATATAGATCTGGTCAATCTTTATTGTCCATTATGTGCAAATTGTCTGTATTTTGGAATTCAATACATGTAAAATAAATTTCTTATATTTTTTTATTGTGCAGTCTTTGACCAGCGGTGGGATCTTACAGGCTAGCAAGAAATGCCGTCTTTATACTTGCCGCGATAATGTATCAAAATGGATACATGGACTTATTGGTGACAATTAAAATGTATACATTTGGATACACTTAGGATCAAATGACCACAAGTGGCATATGTATACGTGTAAGCATCACATCACATTGCTCAAATAACTTTAGACATCGAGTTTCAGACGCTACATAGGTACAAATTTAAATAGATTTTACAGATTACCTAGAATTCAGTGCCAATGCATCCTTTTGGATACATGGACTCCACGGTAACCCTGTTTTCGTATCCATTTGGATACCGTGGACAGTGAATGTGTTAAGTTGAATAAATCTTTTGAAAAGAGAAGGCCAAAGCAAATAATTGACAATGATTATATAATTCAGTATAAGCAAATGGAAATTGTCAATGAGGACATCAGTGTTCCACTGTTTTTAGAACAACTACGACCAGCGTTTTGATTGTTCCTTAGTCAGTAGTGTAGTAGTAGTTAGTACGTACGTACTAAAACACGGTTTTATTTTAAGTTTTGATAAATTACTAGACACCCTTGTTCAGTTGATCATTATTCATAAAAACAAGTTCTTAAAAAAGTGATTCATTTACTAGCGCCTTATCTTGCTTTTATATTCAATCTATGTATCGATGAAGGGGTTTTCCCCGACTTAATGAAGCTTAGTAAAGTAGTACCCCTTTTCAAATCTGGCGATACAAGACCCCAGTAACTTCAGACCGGTTTCAATTTTACCTGTTCTCAGCAAGGTTTTTGAAAGGATCATGCTCAATCAACTGCTTTGTCATTTCAATATAAACGATTTACTACATAATCAGCAATTTGGTTTTACCAAAGGGCGTTGCACCACTGATGCAGGAGTTAGACTAATTCAACATATTTTTAGCGCATGGGAGGATTCCCATGATGCAATCGGCATATTTTGCGATTTATCCAAGGCATTTGATTGCGTCGATCATCAAACTTTGCTGTTAAAGTTAAAACACTACGGTGTAAGTGGCACTGCCCTCAATTTGCTACAATCTTACTTAGAAAATAGAGTTCAAAAAGTTCAAATAAACGGAGAAAAATCTTTAGGGTCTCGTGTAAAAATGGGAGTGCCACAGGGCTCAATATTGGGTCCATTTCTATTTCTTGTTTATATAAATGATCTACCTTATGTTGTAAAGAACTTGGCGCACATAGTATTATTTGCTGATGATACTTCACTGATTTTTAAAATAAATAGACACGCACAGGATCTTGACGAGGTCAATAATACTCTTCTACAGGTATTAAACTGGTTTACGGTAAATAATCTTGTACTTAATGCTAAGAAGACGAAATGTATATAATTTAGTTTAACAAATATATCTCTCTTTCCGATAAACAGTGACAGACATTGTTACCGATGTATCTATTCATAATAAAGTTGACTTTGATACGTATCACGACAAAGTCACCCAATACGGGACTAACAAAATATTTTATCCCATTAGTCCCGTTGTAAACAAAGTTTAAATCATCCCGGGAGAACTGGGACAAAAAAATCCCATTAGTCCCGTCACGGGACAACTCAACGGGATAAATGGGACTAGACGGTTATTTGGGTATGGATTTTTTTGTTCAGAATTTTCCGTACTAGTATACATGTATTATATTTGTATATTTGGGATAGAGTCATCAGTCGGGTTTCCTTGTACACAGTATTTGTTGGGGTGAGATAGTCGTAATGAAAGAGAAGTTTAATTATTTTGTTTTGTGCTGTTTGTAGTGTTTTTAAGTTTGATATGGCAGCACAACCCCATATCTCGATTAGGTAGTCTATGTGAGGTTTTACTAGGGAATTGTATATGATATACTGAACGGATTTGGGGAAGCAACGCACAGTGCCGCGTAAGACCGCCATGAGTGATGATAATTTGGAACGAACTTTCTCTATATGGGTTTTAAAATTCAAACGACAATCCAAAATAAGACCAAAATATTTTTCGGAATTCACCTTAGTTAGCGGTTCGTTATTGACAGTCAGGGGTTGGAAATTGGATATTTTCTTATTTTTTGCGCTGAAAATCATATAATTTGTCTTAGCTACATTTATGGTTAATAAGTTGTATTGAAACCATTTATAGAGAGTGTTTAGATCATCTTGAGCCTGATTAACTGCAAAAGTGATTTCATTGCCAAAGTAAAACAAGCTTGTGTCATCAGCATATAGTAAAATATCACCTTTCAGACCTATCTCCTTTATGCCATTTATGTATATTAGGAACAGTAATGGTCCAAGAATGGATCCTTGAGGAATTCCGTAAGTTATTAATTCAGGTTTGCTATGTTGCTAAAGTATATTTTTTTTTGTTATTTTTATTTTATTTACTTCTAAACCCGCATTTGACCTCGATCTCGCCTGATGGTAAGCGACGATGAGGTCGACGATGGTGCATGCGGGTCCAGTAAATGCCTATTCACTCTGGCCTTGAAGATCCCAAGGTTGTAGGTTTCGGGAAATACAGACGCCGGCAGGCTGATATGACATGATTATAGTAGTACCTATTATTTGGCTTCATATACAAGTTTACCTACATAAACAAAATATGCAAGTTTGTTGATTCGGTTTATTCTATGTTGTGTTCTATTTTATTGTTTCAGTGTAAATAACCAAAATTTTAAAAGTTGGACGAACAGATAATTCGATGGTTGCATGAAGATCTATCTGAAGATGAAGAGACATGTGATGTTGCTGTCCCTGACCTTGAAAGTGATGTTGAAGAAGACGGAATTATAGAAGACTTTCGTACAGAACACGCAGCTGATGATTCAGGAGATTCTTCATCGTCAGATGATATTCCTCTGTCTAATTTCATTTTAGGCAATTTTGTTCGTGTCTTGCCTGTCCCTAGAAATCTGAAGGGCAAAGATGGCTTTAGGTGGACAGGTGAAAAAAAAACATGGTCCAGAACCCTACGGAGAAATATTATTCTTCATCCACCTGGACCCAAAGCTGCAGCTCGTGAAATAACCACAGATGATACAATAACTTTTGAGTACCAGTAACCTTTTTGACGCATAGTAAGTAGGATTGTATTACCTTTACTGGCCACTATTGTACGTTTTAAAAATATGGAACTTCAGTGTCATTTCTTTTGTTTTCTATACTATCAAAATGGCAAATACGAGTAATGGTTTAATTTTTACAAAAAATCAATGTGGCAACGAACTATTGATACATGACGGTTACCGCTATAATTTCAATACTTTGAATAAAAAATCCAACAATATTTATTTACAGAAGAGTGCGAATTTTCTGTTCCAAAGAAAAACTTACAGCCTCCATAAGTTTCGGAACTTGGTGAAACCTTTTATTGTAGTATGTACCGATGGCTACATAGCAGACGTTTTAGGACCTTATACAGCGGTCACTTGGGATGCAACAATTATGCGCGATCTAATGCGAGAAGACTCCCCGTTGCATGGTTTTTTGAGACCTGACGATGTTTTCATTTTGGATCGCGGGTTTCGAGATTCCATCGAAAATATTGAAGAATGCGGGTATACATGCCACCAACGAGAGGGAGAGGAGAGCAATTGACGACACCTGATGCCAAAAAATCCAGACTAATAACGATGTGTCGATGGGTGGTTGAGACAGTAAATAGTACATTTAAAAAAGATTTAAAAATCTTTCGACATACATATTTTAATGTCGCCGTGAGAAAAATGATGATTGATTTGATAATCACTGCGGCACTAATCAATGCCACTCGGCGTCCATATGAAGACAATATTTACGCCGAACAGTTTATACAATTAATAAATGAACGAATTAATCAACCCAATGACTTGGCAGAATATGTGACTGCTCATAATTTACATAGGCAGAGAGTAGCATTTGTGCGGCTAGACGGAAACGATCCAGATTTTGATGAGTTTCCACAGCTAACGTATGAAGAATTAACCTTGTTCACGTTGGGATCATATCATTTGCGAATTGCTAGATCATATTGTTACAAGCACATGCGTCCGGATGGTATCTATTTAATCGAGATGTTGTAACGTGGCACTTTTTCTTTTCTTTCAAATAAACTTAAACAATTAGCTATACATTTAAAAATTCCCTCCAGTAGATATTGACATCAAAATGGTGTAGGTATCGACATCTGTTATCGAGTAGATGAACTTTTCAGTACAACGCCATCTAGCGTGCGGTGGCTGAACCGTTTAGTTGTCTAGTAAACCAAGCCGCATTATTTTCCTTTCAGGCAACACTATCATTTTCAAGTTGATTTTTTAATTTAAATAGAATATCTAGAATCTAAATTTTATTGAAAAACAAGTCAAAATAAATGGAAGTTTAAGTTTCAAACATGAATTTATAAAATAGAGTTAAAATAGAAAAGATCTCACTGGAGAAGGAAACGTCAACATTAATTTTCTCCTGTGGCAATTAGCTGCCATCCAGCAGACTACGTAATACTTGCTTGTCAAAACAACTTCCGATTTTAAACATTCTAGAATATTTTTTATGCATTTGTTTTTGTATTAGAAAAAAAGAGGTTTTTAAGTTCGAGAAATTAGCGTGTCGAGTAGACTGTGTCATGTTGCTGGCAGTATTTCGATTTGTGATTGGTGAAGGCTGGCCTGCAATTGGAGAATCCGAGACACTGTGTCGTGGCCCAGGCTTGTTGGAAAATGCTGAAAGAATATTCTGGATTAGAAACAAACAGGAAGTCGAGAAAAGATCGGAATTAAGCGGGGAGCTCCGCAGAGGTCATTTTGCGAGCGGCCGAGGAGCGGAGCAGAAACTATCGTCGAACTGATGTCCTGAAATCGCTGTGGCCATGTGTTCTTTATAGTGTATTGTGCCAAATTTCTCAGCTAATTTTCATCATAGAAGGACGCGTTCGTATAAATAAGTATTTGTTCCAGTATTTTGGGTAAGTAGAATATCAGTGCGGCATATCTGAAAGGATTGTCTGTAGGAAGTAAAAGAAGTTCCATTTCAAATTTCAGGATTGTAACCTCAACATTGGTGTGATCCCAAGGCGAACGGGTGGTGGGAAAATTACTATGAGTAATTTGTAAGCATTGCTTTGACATGTATCGCTGACCTGAAGTCGCATAGCTTGCTTTTGCTGCATAAAATATGCTTTCAATTCCAGGTTGGGTGCTAATCTGCTGGCTCGATGTTCCTGCTTGCTTGTCGCTCAGCGGTCCAAGTTTCCCGGTGAACCTGCACGCTGTATGCTGTTCCTTGCCGCAACCCGCTTGTGCCTGTGCCGTGCTTCCTCACGCATTTGCTTCAATATCAGTTATCCGATACGGTAACATTTTTTTGGGATTGGGCACTATTGAGCAATATTATAAGGTTTTGTTCACAACAAATCAGTTTTATTGATTTAAAATTTAGAGAGGCACTATTGAACGTTTTAGAGTTTAGCGATAACGAATTAGTTTTCTTAATTTGAAACCTTGACATAAAAGTATTTTGAGAGAATTGTATACGTCTTTAAGGTTATTTTTTTCTTTTTCTTCTTTTCATAGAAGTTGTTTTCAACACGTTTTGATCTGCATATGCCTGATTATTGTCAAGAAAGCTGTAATCGAAAGTTATTTAATTACGTTATTATAACTTTTCAAAATATTTAAGTTTGTATTAAAATTAAATTAATTAGTTACTTTAAAGAAAATTTTATCTCCTTTATAAGAAAATTTATATCCTGCGTAAGTGCCCAGTTAAGAAATTGTGTCACGTATTGACAAATAAACCACAAACCAGAGAACCATTTTTTATTTAACTCTTCCATTACCAGACTACTAAAAACAGGTTACAATGTATCGCCATCAACAGTTGATCGACAATAATATATTAATAAGAGGCCGAATACAATCGCGACACGTCCGAGTGAGACAATACTACACATATATCCTAATAGACCCAACACGGATTGGAAGAGAAAGTATTCGCCAATATTAGGGTGAGGCCAAACGAGCGTAATTTTGTGAGTCGTGAGTAGCAGAATTTCGGTAGCAGAAATTCTGCTGCATTCGGTTTCATAGAAAAGTCCTATTTGATTCACACGGCGACGCAAAATGAGTTGTCTGCCGACTCACACGCATTATTCGGACCGAATTGAGTTCGCAGGGGCGAGGGGGGCCGACATGGGCCGAGCAAAGCGTCAGTCAGCTACAGATTGCTTGAGAGTCGACACGCATTTTTACTCACAAAATGCTGGACACAGAAAAAATGATAATTGAAATTGAACAACGGCCATGTCTATGGAACTTATCGGAGAAGGCGTTTAGTGATAAGTTTTTAAAACAGAGGGCATGGCAAGAGGTCGCCGAGAATTGTTTCGATGATAAGAATAATTTGAGCAACGAAGACATAAATAATAAAAGTAAGTACCTATTTATTTATTACCATAATTATTTTTATTAATACGAAATTGATAATGACATAAAAATTTTATTATAACCTGTAACAGCACTAATTAATAGTAAAATATCAGAACACTGAATTCATTCTCTCTTGCCAGGGTAACGCTCCTACTTCACTGACAAAGTAATTTTAAAAAAAATCTCTGATGGCTATCGCAGAATTCGATGGCCTCGTTCTAGTTGGAATTGGTCGAGTAGATCGTAGTTGACACTTTAGAAACTCGTCGTCAAAGTTAGCCCCAACTCTTCTTCGCACGAAATTGTGCAAAATGCATGTAGCTTTAACTATTTGAATGGCAAAGTCAGGGTTAACTTGTATTGGTGAATGAAGTACCCTCCATTTATTTGTCAATAAGCCAAAAGCACATTCCACACATCGCCGTGCTCTACTAAGACGATAATTGAAAATACGTTTGTCTTTGTCGAGGTTTCTGTTTGGATATGGACGCATCATGTTCCTATGTAAACCAAACGCCTCATCTCCGACAAAAACAAAAGGTTGGGGGTTCTCAATATAATTGGGTAAACTTCTGTCTACCGGTAAATTTAAATCGTTTCTGTAAAACTTTTTACCCAATTCAGACTTTCTAAAAACACAGCTATCCGATTCTTTTCCATAATCACCAACATTGATCGTTGTAAAACAGCAGTTTGCATCCGCCACAGCCATCAGCACGATGGAGAAGAACTTTTTATAATTAAAATAATTTGAGCCACTGTGTGAAGGTGATTTTATTCTGATGTGTTTACCATCGACAGCTCCAACGCAATTCGGGAAATTATTTTTTTTATAAAAAACTTCGGCATTTGTATTCCAGATACATTCATTTGGATCTGGCATTTCATGTGGCTGAAGTACGTTCCAAATTTTATACAAGTTTGCTTGATAATTTCACTAGTTGTAGAGCGCCCAATTAAAAAGTCTTCGCTTATCGTATTTAAATCAATACCTTTAGCAAGATACCTGAAAAAAAATAGATAAAATAAATTACGAAAAAACTTTAAAATACAATACGTAATAGTTAAAATAATCCAATATAATAAACAGTTAAAAATAATCCAATATAATAAACAGTTAAAAATAATCCAATATAATAAAAAGTTGTAATTTTTTTTTTTCAGTGAACTTTCTGCAAAAGAAATGGAAAACAGCAAGAGACTATTATATGCGTGAAAAGAAAAAAGCAAATTAAAGCCGGGTATTCATTAGGCAACATTTGTGAATAAACACTGTTTATAAACAGTTTATAAACAGTGTTTCACAATGTTTCATCATCTCTGTAAACAGTTTATAAACTAAACAAAGGTGATGAAACATTGTTTATTAAACATGTTGCCAGGGCCGTCTTAAGCCTATTCGGCGCCGGGGTGCGGGGCTCAGCCTGCGCCCTCTTAGACCGGGGGCCGCCTGAAAAAAAACGAACCCATCGAGAAAGAAAATGACGTATAGGTACCTTTCTTTGAGTACGTTCAACTTCACTTGGTCGGCCATTCCGTATCCTGGATGGTTAAGAAAAAATACGTTTTTGGTCGTACTGCAAAAACTATCAGGAAAAGTTGAGGCTTACCAAGTGTTGTTGAACACATCGAAGTAAGGTTTCTTGATGGATTTGTTTTTTTTACAGTCGGCCCCTTTATTTTCTTTTACACTGCAGCGTGGCTCGCGATGCACAACTGACACGCTGCAGTATGAAAGAGGTCCTAAGTTCCCAGTCAACCAAGAAAACACAATACACGTAATTTACATAATTTATTTCTTTAAAAAACAAAACTTGAATTATACAAATAAAAAATAAAACTATTCTCCATTCGAGACATTATGCCAATTTTCTGGAATTAACACTAGGAAAGGTCTTACTTCTTAAAAAAAGTGAAGATTTTTGAACCTCCTAATTATTACACTTTTGCCTGCCTGAAGATGATTTATCGAAACCGGTCGCAATAATTTGTAAATCTGGTAAGTAATGTAAAGGTTGATCTGCTGCTTACTGTACATTCATCAAACGAACTCAATTTTTCTTGCTCTTGAGTTAGCAAAATTTTTAATTAAATCATTAATTTTTGTATCAATTTTGGATTCAATACTTATAATAGCTAAGTTTGTTAGTCTGTCTTGGGTCATGGTTGACCGAAGATAATTTTTTATTAATTTTAATTTTGAAAAGGATCGTTCCCCTTCAGCTACTGTAACAGGCAGTGTTAAATATATTCATAGAGATGTTGAGATATTAGGAAATGAGGAGATCAAATTATTAGAATATATATAGCTTAAAATATCAGTGGGAGTACTTGTTGATGCATTGGGAAAAAATATTGGCAGCAATTCTAATTCATTATATAAATCCTCTCCGTCAATATCAGATCTATTTTTAAATGTTAGTTTTTCTTGGAGACGATAACATTGAGATTTTTTTTCTAGCAACTCTAATTTCCTCCAGGATTCAATATTTTGGAAGAGTGAAAAAACTGAATTGTGTTCCGTCATCAAATCGAATCTCTCATTTAATTTTGATATAGCGGTGTCGAGAAGAAAAAAATAAAAACATACTTTAAAATTGTTGGTTGGGTCTAAAATGGGCTCATCTGCAGCCTCGTAATCAAAATGTCTTTTTCGGGGACGTGGACGAGCAGTTTCTTTAAATTCTGTTTCGCATTCTAATTCTTCAGCAATTAATTTTGCATCAGATAACAACTGTTCAAACGCACTATCGGTGCGGTATTGTTCCAAATCTTTTTTAACTAGATTAATCATTTTGGTAGCCTCTGAGATAATTACGTCTGATTTTTGCAAATATTTGCTTACAATATTAATCTTTAGTAAAATATTGTACCATATAACTACTGAACATATGAATTTATAAGACTTTATTTTGGCTATTAATGAACTCGCTATGTTTCTTGTGTCGCTATCATACTTGTTATTTGTAAAAATAGAGTACAATGCATCGTATATTTTATCCATGTTAAAACGTAGTGCTCTAAGAGCATCAAATCTACTTTCCCAACGCGTATTTGAAAGAGGTTTTAATGTCAAAGTAGGTATCTGTTTCATAATTACATCCCAGCGTGATGTGGATGCAGAAAAAAATGTATAGATTTCTTGAACAATACCTTACCTTAGGGCCGAATCGACGAATTGAATAAATGAAGGCGTCGATTGGGCCCACATTGATTTTTCTAATAGAGTACAGTCAGACGCAAATTACTTTCATTCGTTCTTCAAATTTAAAATTTAAAATGGAGCGCCCAGTTGGGCAGGCGCTCCACTACTAGCGGCGGGTACCTTTTCTTTATTGTACCCGGAGGTGCGAAGGTAGTGGTACGGGGCGTCGTAGTCTGCTCGTCCATAGCCGTGGGCGACGCTGGCTTCTGCGTAATCTGCGCATATGATGTGCCGGGCAATGCATCTGCGTCTGGTGGCTGAGGGGTAGGCGATGCGGGGGGCGGCGGCTCAATGACGGGCAGCTGAGGTGCGGGCGGAGGGTCGAGGGCGGGGGCGTATTCTTATCAGTTGGCTAATAAGGATTGGCATTAGTATGACGTTTGATTCAATCGAGTGCGTTTAAAAGCAATTCATTAAACTAGTGCCATCAAAATAACGTACTTAAAGTGATTTTTCTCCGAGATGCCTGCTAACATCACTCACCTCATAACATAGGAATACAAGGTATGTGTTTTATATTATAGATATTGTCGTTTTTAATCGTTATAATGATACTTTAAATGACTATTGGCTATAAGTATAACTTATATAAGTCTAACTTAACGCAGAATGTTCTTAAACTCAACATCAAGCGAGGAATAGCCGACAGCCCTGCTTAATTGCTTATGAGAGCTCCCACAAAAATTCTTCCACTTCGTAATATGATATAACCCACTATTAATCCCAATTACAAATAAAATTATGAATATAATAGTTTAGTGTCAAAGTAAGGTTGTAGAGTGCTGCATGTTAAATATTTCTTTCAAAAATAGTTAACTGTTTGTTGTATTTTATGTGTAACACAAACCAATGACGTATTAATTATTTTGTCAAGTAATAATGTTATTCACTGCTATGCGTTTGCTTAAAAGAGTAAGTTTTTCACTTCAAATTTCATGTGTCGGACAGCGTCACTATCTATCTCTCTCGCACTTTTAATTTAAAACACATAAAAAACTTCACGTGTTGGACAGCGTCACTACCTATCTCTCTCGCACCTTTTAATTTACTTAAGTAAACCCATACAAAACATCATGATTCATATGGCGTCACTCTCTATCTCTTTCGCACATTTTTCTTTATTTAAGATACATTGGCGGATACATAAAATGCACAGGCAAGGCACGGATGCTGCTAAGATCTGTAATGACTTTTTAAAATAAAGAGTGCGAGAAAGACAGACAGTGACGCCATCCGACATAGATAGTTTTGTATTTTTTAAGCACTTTTAAGCACCGCAGCATATGAAAACTACATGAAACATTCCACTTCAATCTAGGCTCTAGAAACATTAAACTAAAAGTCCACAAAAATCACACTTGCTGCTACAAGTAGCATACTCTTGTCCCTGTTTCTCTAATACTATAGAACTCCTAATCACAATGTAGGTACTTATGTATGCCTGTACTTTTTTGCAGGTTACTCGTGAAAAATGTCACAAGAAATACCATCGACATCACAGGGATATACATTTCACATAGGTACCACAAAAAGAGGTGGGCGCCTTCTTTATCGGTCTGGATACCAGTATGTTTTAAGAAGAGAAAACAAAGATGGTTCGGCATTGTGGAGATGTGCTAAAAAGAATTCGTGCTATGCATCGGTGTAAACAAAAAATATTCCTACACTGTCATTTCTTCACGAAACTAGTCACAATCATGCACCAGATGATTTAGCGACTGCTGACGTGAAGATACAAATGGATAAATGCTGTAAATCTGTGGAGTCTGACCTCAATACGCCCGTATCTCAAGTGTATGATGACGCTGTTGATAAAATGAAAGACAAGGGATTGCACTTCGTCGCTAAAGTTTCAAGTTTCGGTAATGTAAAGAATAGACTTTTTAATAGAAGAAATAAGTCTGTGGGGGCTAAAAAACTCAATTTTTCTAAACCTATGAAGGTCGAAGTGCCCAAAAAGTTTGAGAGTTTGTTGATGGCTGACTACCGCTACAAGAAAACACGAATTCTCCTTTTCGCTGATAAGGACATGAAAGAATATATGGGGCAATCAAATCACTTTTTTATGGATGGCACTTTTGAAATATGCCCCAAACCATTTTGTCAAGTGTATACCGTTCATGTGGACATCGGAAGTACAGAAGAACACAACTAATAGAATATTGTTCCAGTTTTATATGCATTACTACCCAACAAGAAACGCACTACTTATGATATTTTGTTTCAACTAATAAAGCGTCAAATACCACAATGGAACCCTGCCCAAGTCACGATGGATTTTGAATCCTCTGCCATGTTGGCCATCAAGAATGTATTTCCTCAAGTGAAAATAACTGGGTGTTATTTTCATTTCAAAAGATGCCTGGATCGAAAAGCGGAACGGCTAGGAATTACGAAATCTACACTTCACAACCGGCATGTTAAATTGTGTTCTACGTTAACACACCTACCAACAGAATTAGTTTCTGATGCATGGCTCTATATCATGGAAGATTGCCCACAAGACGAAAATGTTACCAAGTTGAACGATTATTTCGTTAGCACATGGTTTGAAAATCAAGTTTTTTCGGATACCTGGTGCATTTTCAATGAACGGCACAGGACAAACAATATGGTGGAATCGTGGAACAAACATATTAAAAAGTACATTAAACCAAGCCCAAACATGGCACAGTTTTTAAATGGCATAAAAAAAGACGTCAGTTATTATTGGAATTTGTGCCGTACACAGAAAATTTCGAAACGACAGGCAGAGACCATAGAGATGGACAGACGCATTGGTAAAATTTTAGAAGATTTATTAACGGAAAAAATTTCAATCGGCCATTGCTTGGAAAAGTTACTGTAAAACTAAACATTACTAGAAAATTGTAACACATGTGATTTTCTTTATATTACTACAGTTGATTAGATACTATTACTTACTATTGTTGATTTTTGATTAGATACTATTACTTACTATTGTTGATTTTTGATTAGATACTATTACTTACTATTGTTGATTTTTGATTAGATACTATTACTTACTATTGTTCATTCTTGATTAGATACTATTACTTACTATTGTTGATTTTTAATTAGACGAATTCTTTAATCAAACAATTTAATTTTATTTAACTTCTAAACTTTTTCCCTCTGACTGTACACAAATCAAGCATTCCTACGGCTTTTTTTGTTGTGGGCCGAATCAACGAAAGGAAATATAATATTTTTAATCATTTCGTCGTTTCGGCCCTAAGGCCAAAACGAGAGGAGGCCGAAACGACGAATAAGCCGTTAGAATTATATCTAATGACTTAATTTTTGCAGCAATGCAGAACGCTGATGTTGATAATGAAAGTATTGGCTAACAATATTGAAAATGATTAAAATGATAAATAATAAATGTTTCTTAATAAATCTCTTATACTTATATAATCTTACCTTTATGAATTCCTGTAATGCTCCATAGATTGCTTCGCAAACTTCGATAATGAATTCGGATAAAGTTGATTTCCCAAGTCTAAATAAGTGTGTAAGTGTCCTTAGACTACATCCAGTAGCAAGAAAATACAGAACTGCTTGTAATTTTGTAACTGCAGGAATTGCACTTCTTAAAACGGTATCTTTCCGCTGAATTTGAGAGAGTATTTTCGATAGCAGAAAATTTACACAACTTTCGGACATTCTCAAAGTATCGAAGTATTCTTTCGGATCTTCCAGAGCTAATTCCTTTAGAAGACAGTTACTGTTAGTAGCTCCTAATGTATTTCTTCTATCGATCCATTTGCGTACCCATAGCTTCTTTTTTTTTATGAAACACATCTCCTCATCCACCTCTTCTAAAATAGCCTTTACTATAAGTGTAATTAGTTTATTTGCTTTATTGAGCTGTAGGCTGTTCATCTTGCAAAACCACTGCAAAGAGTTACCCAAACCAAAACACTACTCACCACTTGTGAACTAAACTCGAAATGAAGTGCGAACGGTTTTCCGTTTAGTAGCGACCGAGTAGCGAGTCGAAAGCGAGTCACTTGACTAAAATACTGGCCTAATGCGAACTAGGCTTAAGGCCTATAATACGGCCTGAGCCGAGCGCTTCAGTGTTGATGTCAGTCTGGACCTGTTATTAGTTATTAATTATATGTGTTTAATAACTGAAGCATGTGTAAATTGACAAATATTAATTCGCTAAAATCTATTTTTTAATACATCCTTTATACAATGTTTTTCTTTTTTTTTTAGATCCATGAACCTGCCCCATTTCTCCGTGAGCACAATAAGGAAAATTCTCATACACCAAATATGCTTCCCGTAAGCGTCGGAGTCATCTCATTGAACGTCAAGATATAATTGTATGGCGTCAGCGTTACCTTCAAAAAATAAGAGATTATAGAGCGCAGGATAGACATTAAGGTGGAGCAAAAATTTTTTTCATTAAACGGTAGTGTAATAGTCAAAATTCGGTGCCTTTTAAGCTTAATTTAAGTCATGCAAAATTATATTTAATTTGGTTTAGAGTAACTGCCTCCGCAACGGCATTGAAGTTATGAAAATATTTGGTTTTAGATTCTACCAAGACACCATGTTAATGTAAGGTATTTTAATAAACAGACCATTTTTTAAATGAAGAAACGATCACTGATATTTTCGATAACAAGAAGTTTGATTTTGTGTTTGAATTAAAATAAGGGAGTGAGGGGCGCGGGGGCGCGGGAAGGGACATTTAGCTGTCGCGCTCGCGTCACCTCAGCGCTCTATTGTTTTTAGATCGTAACTGTCGCACGCTCGTTTAAATCGATTTTCTTTCGCCGCAACTATGCAAACAACTCGTAGTGCATTCAAAAGTCCTCTTTTTGGTGATATTTGTGAGTTAAAAGGAAACGTTCTACCTACTTACGAAGATGTAATGAAGTACTATGAATGGACGAGACATCAACTGAAATTACAATTAGAAACTGCAAAAGAACCAATTTTCGCGGAGATAGCAGATACAGTGACATCCAGGATCGAAAATATATGGCAAACTGCATCAATTCCGACAGTGACTCGAACAAGAATCTTTCAAATGTTGAAAGCATATCATTTAAAATGTAAAAACCTGTTAAAATCTATCAAGAGGCTCTCCCCGAAGAAGTTACAAAGTTTTCGGCAAAGTAGTGAAATACTTTTCGATATTTCAGCATGTAAGTGCAAAGAATTTGCTCACTGCATTTGTCCTAAGGATAAAAAGGTACCTAAACAAGAGCAAGCTTTTTTAATTGATCAAAGAACATCACGAATTATGATCATCAGCGGCGTCGACGTAACTGCTACAAGAAAGTTGCAAAAAACTTTAAAAAGGAAGCATGAACGAGAAAATCGCCCAAGCACATCCATAAACACTTCAACGTTAGCTGATTTAGATGTTAGTACTTCTTCGGCGGCATCATCAGCGTCAGAAAAGCCAGAATGCACCATGATCGAACGCGCTCCTGAAAAAAGCAGTAAAAAATGTAAGTCCTTCGATTTCCCTACCTTATCAAAGACCTGTGATAGGTATGGGGTATCAGATAGAGCAGCAGCAGCAATAGCATCGTCTGTATTGTTCGACATTGGATCTGATGTTGAGGTCATCGATAGACACAAGTTACGTAGAGAGAGAAATAAAAATAGAGAAAAAATAATGAAAAATACAACTATTACAGAGCTCTCGTCTTTATACTTTGATGGCAGGAAAGATAAAACTTTGAAGATAGTTAAAAAAGCTGGTAAATACTATAGGACTAAGACTGTCGAGGAACACATCTCACTGATTCAAGAGCCGGGATCCATTTATCTGGGGTACGTAGTACCTGACGTTGGCACAGCGAAAGGAATAGAAACTGCGAAAACAGAGTTTCTGTTACATGAAGACATTCCTCAGGACCACACACATTATAGCAATTGGTTGTGACGGTACAAATGTCAATACTGGAAAGTATGGTGGAATCATAAGACTGCTTGAGAAAAGGCTGCAAAAACCACTTCAGTGGATAATTTGTTTGCTTCACACGAACGAATTGCCTTTGAAACACCTTTTTCTTCATCTCGACGGGTGTACTTCAGGACCTAAATCTTATGTTGGTCTAATAGGAAAAGCTCTGGAAACCTGCGAAAATCTGCCTGTCAAAAAATTTACTTGCATCGAAGGACAAGTGCTACCAGAAATGACCAAAGATCTGAGTACAGATCAACAGTACTTGCATAAAATAGTCACGGCGGTAATTACAGGTGAATTCCCAGAAGATCTGGAAAATAAATCTCCAGGAAAGTTATCACATGCCCGTTGGCTCACGCGTGCTAACCGGATACTACGTTTGTATGTAGGAACTGAAGAACCGTCGGAAAATTTAAAAATTCTGGCTACTTTTGTTGTCAAAGTTTACGCGCTTTCTTGGTTCTTAATAAAAAATAAACCGTCGTGCAAAGATGGCACGCGTCATCTCTTTAACATTATTATGGCCTCCAGATACCTGCCAGAAACTTTAAAAAAGGTTATAGATCCTGTTATCCAAAGAAATAGCTATTATGCACAGCATTCTTCTTGCGATGATAACAGATAACAGGAAACACGTTAGGGAGTTGGCAGCCCGCCGCATACTAAAGGCACGTAGTAAGACGCAACCTCCAACACCTAGATTGTTTCAAGTGCCATTGATCAATTTTAACGCTACTACATACATTGATTTAATAGATTGGCAGGAAAACTTAACCGAACCACCGATTTTGAAAAACGTATCTGACCAAGACATTCAATGCATCGTTGAATCTGATGGTGACAGTGAAGTAACATTTATAAGGCTTCCCTGCCATACTCAAGCTGTTGAAAGAGCTGTTAAGATTACGACAGAAGCTTCCATGTCACAATGCACAAAAAAAGGCGAGAATAGGCGCAATAAGAGCAAAGTTGGAATCACGGAACGTAATGCCTAAATTTGAAACTAAGAGAGATTTTAAAGCAAACTAATAATGTATATTTTTTAAGTTGTTCTTTAAATTTGCATGTTTGTTTTATTTGAGTACTTTAATAAATGACTAAATTGAGTTTTTTTTAATTATTTACAACCTACTTACCACTAAATTAAGCACATTTGTTTTGCCTTAAAAAATCTTAATTTTTAACTTTTATTTTTTTATTTTTGAGGTTACTGCGGAGGCAGAAGATGTCCATTAAATTAAATGAAAACTAACATGTACTTTTACTTTAATATAAGGCACCAATCCCGCACTATTCGAACTCTGAATCTTAAAAAAAAATATTTTTCATACTTCCGTGCTCCACCCTAACCCATAGCTTCTTTTTTTTATGAAACACATCTCCTCATCCACCTCTTCTAAAATAGCCTTTACTATAAGTGTAATTAGTTTATTTGCTTTATTGCGCTGTAGGCTGTTCATCTTGCAAAACCACTGCAAAGAGTCACCCAAACCAAAACACTACTCACCACTTGTGAACTAAACTCGAAATGAAGTGCGAACGGTTTTCCGTTTAGTAGCGACCGAGTAGCGAGTCGAAAGCGAGTCACTCGACTAAAATACTGGCCTAATGCGAACTAGGCTTAAGGCCTATAATACGGCCTGAGCCGAGCGCTTCAGTGTTGATGTCAGTCTGGACCTGTTATTAGTTATTAATTATATGTGTTTAATAACTGAAGCATGTGTAAATTGACAAATATTAATCCGCTAAAATCTATTTTTTAATACATCCTTTATACAATGTTTTTCTTTTTTTTTAGATCCATGAACCTGCCCCATTTCTCCGTGAGCACAATAAGGAAAATTCTCATACACCTTAAATTCAAATATGCTTCCCGTAAGCGTCGGAGTCATCTCATTGAACGTCAAGATATAATTGTATGGCGTCAGCGTTACCTTCAAAAAATAAGAGATTATAGAGCGCAGGATAGACATATATATTACCAAGATGAAACTTGGGTTAATGAAGGTATGTACATCTTTGCCTATATTAGTGATATTAAGAATAATAAGTTTCGTGTCACAATATCATTTATATTTGATTTTATGGTTAAATAACATCTGTATGGAGCGGCCTCCACAGACAGCCCGCATGGTCTTTTAAGAGAACAAATAATATTTTATTTATGTGTTAACCTACAATTTCTCTTTATTCTAGGCCACACTTTGCAGAAAGTCTGGGTTGATCAAACTGTTGAGACCCCCAGACAGGCATTTCTGGAGGGACTTTCAACCGGCCTCAAGGAGCCTACAGGGAAGGGGAGACGGCTTATAGTATGCCATGGAGGTAGTGAAGAAGGATTCTTGGAGGACAGTTTATTAATTTTCGAGTCCAAAAAAGGCACTGAAGACTACCACCAAGAAATGGATGCGGAAGTTTTTGAAAAGTGGTTTGCAGATATTTTACCAAAATTAAAAGAAAATTCGGTGATAGTTATTGACAATGCTCCTTACCACTCCAGAAAATTAGACAAAGCACCTACAAATACAAAAACAAAAAAGCTGATATTCAGGAGTGGTTAAGGAGCAAAAATATTAATTTTGAGCCGAATATGGTGCGAGCCACTTAGCTGTCATTAGTCAAAAATGTTAAGGAAAACTATGAAACACGTGCGGTCGATGAGATGGCAGCTGCAAAAGGAATCACAGTCTTGCGGCTACCCCCTTACCATTGCGAGCTCAATCCCATTGAGCTCGTGTGGGCGCAGGTAAAGGGGTATGTCGCAAGAAATAATAAAAGTTTTAAATTACCCGAGGCAAAACAATTGTTTATTGAAGGGCTAAATAATGTCACTCCTCAAAACTGGACAGATGCAATAAATCATGTCAAAAAAGTAGAAGAAAAAATGCTACGGCTGGACCATCTCATCGATGAAGTAACGGAGAGATTTGTAATAAACGTTTCTGACGATGATAGTGACAGCGGGGTGAAATAACCGATTCAGAATAAAATATTTATTTCTAATGTATTACGCTGTTTTATTTCACATAGCATAATCAGATTTTTACGTCCCTATTGCTGGAGCATAGGTCTCCCCTTACAGGGCAGTCCACCTCGCGCGCGGGCCAAGTGGGAATTGGTAAATTTTGATAATTATTATTTTCTTCAGGCATGCAGGTTTTCTCACGATGTTTACTTTGCATAATACAATTTTTGTTATTATTTTTATTAAAAAAGTGAAAAAAGTGGGCAAAGTTGTAAGGTTTCACGGTAATAGTGTAGGTTACATAGATATACATTATGACTGTATACTGTAGGTAACCTAAAGGGTATACCTACACATTTTTAAACAGCGTCGAATTGAGAACCTTCCTTTTCGTAAGTTGGTTAATCTTTTATTTTGGAGGGCCCCTGCTTTAAGAACCCCTGAAACGTCACTTTGACAGTGACATTACTTTGTTTACATTATTTCTGTGGGAATAAAAATCAGATTTTACGTATAGGTTAACATAAAAATGAAACATTTATTATTTTTATGTTACAAGGATTAATTATATTGATTTTTTTTCCTAGTTCTCCCACACTCTACAAGAATGCGACGTATATTAATGTGTTGCAAAGACAATTATCTACATGGTCTGCCCTATTTTGTTTGTGTACGCCGTGGGTCAAATGTCCGAACAAAATGCCCAATGACCTTTATAATGCTGATTTAATTTATTTCTTTACAGCATCATGCCTAGAACTTACCAGAAGCGTTTAGGCTCACGAGCCTACAAAAAATATACACTTGTCCTGCCATCAGCACGCTGTTAAACTGGTTGTTGTCCGAGTTCGTAAGTTAACATGTCATGTTCTATGTGCATTTGTTTCAGACTTGTCTAGAATGCCACCAAAGCCAAAAAAAGGACGCACAAAGGCGCTATGGAGCCAATCTTCTTTAGATACGGCTTTTCAATTGGTCGAAGATGGGGAAACAATCAGAGCTGCAGCCCGATCTACTGGTACCTATTCCTTTTTCTACACTCCAAGAGAGGTTTAAAAACAAAAATTTGAATACTCCACACCTCGGAAGGAACCCAATCTTTACAAAAGAAGAAGATAAAATGGCCTCTGGAATTAGACTCCTTGCAATGATTTTTTATGGGTGTTCTGCAATGGAAATAAGGAAAATGGCTTTCAAATATGCAGAAGGTAATGGCATCAGGCACAACTTCAGCAAAAGTTTAGAAGCAGCTGGAAAATATTGGCGAAAGAGGCCAGAATGTTGATGTAATTATGCAGGCTGTTGCCTAGTGCGGAGTCCTATAGTTTAATGTATAATGTAATGTATCAAATAAATTATTATAAATTAATGTTACTGCAGTATGTGCTATGAGCGCTACAGGCCAATACATTTCTCCAATGTTCATTTATCCACGCCAACGGCATTCGTCAGCATTGGAAAAAGACGGACCACGCGAAGCAGAATATAAGTGTTCCAAGAACGGTTGGATCAATGAAGAGCTTTTCGTGGAATGGCTGAAACATTTTTCAAAATTTGCAAAGCCTACGGAAAGTGAACCGGTGCTGCTCATTTTAGACAACCACGCCAGCCACATTTCCTGGAATGCATATAATCATTGCAAAGAAAACCACATCGTTATGTTATCTTTGCCACCACACGGATCGCATCGAATTCAGCCGATGGATGTTTCCATTTACGGTCCACTTAAAACTGCTTACAAGCAGGAATGTAATATCTTCATGAAGTCTAGTTTGGGACGAAAAATAACACAAAATGATATCGCATCTCTATTCAGAAAAGCTTATCTAAGAGTGGCAACTATTCCAAAAGCCGAAGCAGGATTCGCTGCAACAGGAATTTATCCTTATAATCCAAACATATTTACCGATGAAGATTTCCTGCCAGCCGAAATTATGACATTTGAAGAAGAGAGGCGCGATCATCATAACCGGAGACAAGATTCACCGTCCCTTCTTGATGATCCAGTATCATGTTCACAAAACATCTCTCAATTTAACTTTGATTGCAACGTTTTTTTGCGTGATATGACGCCAGCTCCTGTAGTTCCGCAGCTCAGCCACGCTTCCAACAATCCAGCCTCCTTGGTGATTTATCTTCTTGCTTCGAGTAATACAATGCAGGCCCCTAGCGTGCCACGTCTTGATCTAGATTTTGACAACCGAGTCCCCACCGTTGCTGAAATCAAACCCGCCCCTTCGACTTCCGGCATTTCATCTGATGCTTTGCGTGAGGCAACGCTAGCTCGTGCAATTCTGCAACTAAGTCTCGATACCAACAATCCTTCCTTGTTGACGTCCAGTATTTCTCTTCTTGCTTTGAATAATGCAATGCCAGCCCCTAGCGTATCACGGCTCGATCTAGATATTGACAACCCAGTCCCTTCCGTTGCTGAAATCAATCCCGTCCCTTCGACTTCCGGTATTTCTTCAAATGCTTTGGGTGAGGTAACGCCAGCTCATGCAATTCGGAAACTCAGCCTCGATTGCAACGATCCAGGCTCACTGACGTCCAGCATTTCTCTTCTTGCTTCGAGTAATGCAATGCCAACCCCTAGCATGCCACAACTTAATCTAGATTTTGATAACTCAGTCGCCTCCATTGCTGAAATATCTTATATTGAGTCGCGTAATATTACAGCACTGCCAGCACCAGATATTTCGGAGCTCGTCGATTATGATAACTCTGTATGTTCAACGTCCGGAATCTCTTCAGTTAAAGCCCAAATCGAAATAGTTACTGCTAAAGATCTTGCCATCCCAAAAAAAATCTGAAAAGAAGAAAATACAGGCATCTCGTAAGCAGCATGCTACGATTATTACAGGAACTCATAACAAAATAATTTAATACGAAAAAGAACAAAAAAAATTGGCAAAAGTAGTGAAAGATGAGATGATGAGAAAAGGAACCAACCCACAACTATGGCCAAATTGAGTTAAGTATGCAGAACGACTCAAAAACGTGTTTCATATTTATGATAAAAAGACCCAAGGCCGCTCGGCGACTTTTTCTATGAGAAATGAAATGTCATCAAAGTTACCAACCCAACAAAAGCAAACTTTTTTTCTGACAAAAGGAACCATGCTGTATGATTATAAAATATATTGTGCAGAATAAGTATGCTAAAAAGATCCAAGTCACATGGTACCCTTTTTCTTTAATATAATCATTACGCAAAATGTCATATACGAGGATAAAATCCATATTGAACAAAGTCATAACGCCCACCTTGAAGAAGCAGAGTCTTTACAAACTGTTTGAAAAATGACCTTGACGTTGATGCTTAAGGTATAAACGACCACTCAACTCTCCAAAAAATCTCTATTCGGTTCCTAGAGTCGGGCATAGTTTTCTCCCAAATGATAACGACTTTAGCAGGATTGTTTGTGCATTAAAATACCAACAAAAGAATTTATACACCTGAAGATTATATACAAATTATGAAATCCTATAAAAAAGCAAACCAATGCAGGTTCACAAGATGAAAAGGGAAGACTTTTTGTCATCTGCAAAGCTGGAAAAGAATATAACCAACAGAAAAAAAGACAGTTAACGGTTCCAAAATTTCATGGTTATACACCAAAGAGATTATGCTGAAGAAAAATAATCTCTTTTCAATTTTTATGAGAACTCATCTAGATGACGAATATGCAGAAGTGAATTTGAAAAAGGGCATTCGAAGCAGATAAACACCTATAACATAAGACATAATGGGGCCGCTTTGACCTAATGGTAAGCCTATTCCGGAAGCGAAATTAAAGGATTTGTAGGAACGCGCTATGATGGAATGACGTAACGTCAGTTGTATGAAAGGGAAAAGGGAAGATCTTCCACCAGGCGGGGTGTTGTGCCTGGTGACCAGATGTGCTGGTCCAACTGTGGATGTTTGGAACTCGTATATATATACGAAGTCCCAGGAAAATTTCGATAGCGCGTTCTACGCCGATGTGAGTAGGTACTGTATCGTAGTGGCGCGCGTCGTGCGTCGCCACATACTCCCCCTCCAGACCGGAGGTCGATACGATGTGCAGTGCAGTTAGTGCGTGCGGCGTGGCGAGTCGGCGTGACGTCAAGCCAAACGCCATTGTTGTGTGCTCCAGTCCTCGATGAGTCGGGGGACGAGCGGGGTGCGGCGACACATGCAGAACGTCGGCGGCAGCGGCGAGCAGGCTGCCACGGCGGAGTGTGTGTGACTCGACGGCGTGGGCTGCGTCGACCGGGCGGACGTTGGATGTCGCGGGTTGCATGAAGAGCAGGCCAGGAAGCCTTGGCCTAGAGGCTGCGATGGTCCTGATTAACTTCATGGTGTGACTGCTTGCTGTCGTTGACCTGGCTCAGGAGCTTGATTCGGGAGTATCGATGATGCTTGCTTCAGAAGGTTGTTGGATGTTCAATGTCGAGAGTCACCAATTGTAGAAACGATCCAATCCAATTAAGTGTTCGCAGTAAGCCTCGTATCCACTTAGCAACATTTGGCGCGCAACACGTGCCGCGTGCAACGTTGCTCAACAGCGCGCGACGTTGCCAGCTGACGCGCAACATGACGCGCGGCATGTTGCTTGTTGCGAGCGTCATTTAGTTCAGCATCAATTGTTGTCGAGTGAAGACGTGACGCGCAACAATGCCCGTAGTGTGGAGTAACGAACGAGTGATCAAATTAATCGAACTATACCAAAACTGTGAATGTTTATGGGATACTGCCCACCAAGAATATAAAAATAAATTAAAAAAGCAGGATGCATGGGATTCAATAGCGAAAACATTAGATGTGCCTGTGAAAGAGGTTGAAAGCAAGATGCATACCCTACGATCGCAGTTCATTCGCGAAAGGAAGAAATTTAAATGTTCAAAAAAAACAGGAAGTGGCAGTGAAGATGTTGTTAAAATTAAATGGTTTGCAAATGAACCGTTGCTGTTTTTGATAAAAGGTGAAACACGAGCCGGAAATGAAGACACAATTGACATTCATGTAAGTTGTTTATTATTATTAAATAAAAGACTAACTAACATTTATTATTTAAGCACGCTCAATTTGCCAAGATACCCGCCCTTGTTCGCTAACGAAATAGTTCGAAAAAATATCTCTTATAGTGTCTGGTACCAGAGACGTGTCCACATTTTCACTCCTTTCTTGTAAAGGATGTAGATTATTTCCTGTTACTTCATTACGCCAAGAGCCGTTTATTACATTTAATTCAGAATCTTCTCTGTCATAAGTTCCTGGTGGAGTATACAAGGCTCTGGAACGCTTATTTCGACTTAAAAAGTTATGCAAATATACACAAGCCGAAGTTACAAGCTCAGCATTATTAGACTTAAGTTCTATCGGGCTCCGAAATATACGAAAAACTACAGCCATCACACCAAAAACATTTTCTACGATTCTTCGTGCCCGCGAAAGTCTGTAGTTGAAAATTCGTTTTATGTTACCTTTTTCGTAAGTTCCGAGGTGAGGTCTCATTAAATTTTCAGACAACGCGAATGCACTATCTCCAACGAGTACATATGGTAATTGCACATTAGTTGATTCTAAAGTTTCCACTGGTGGCAACGACAGTGTCTTGTCAGCCATTTTCTTATAGAATGCTGTTTCACGAAATATTCCTCCGTCAGATGATTTACCTTTAGCACCGACATTAGCATATAGAAATTTATATTGTGCATCAACAATAGCTAAAAGGACAATACTGTACTGATCCTTGTAATTAAAATAATCACTGCCAGAATTTGGTGGCGCTATAATCAGCACATGTTTACCATCTATAGCACCGACACAGTGGGGAAAATTCCACAGCATGTCAAATTTTCTTGCGACGTCCTTCCATTCCTCTTCATTTGATGGAGTCTGAAAAGTTTTATACATGAGTTTAATATATCATATATTTTTTTAGGTCGAAGACTCAACGCAAAATCTAAATCCACATAATTCCACGGAACACCAAAATGATGAAGCGCGAGCAGATCTGTAACGATGTCGACTTCATCGTCCATATCAACCTCCTTGCCATCAACTTCAACCTCATCGTCAGCGTTTATCTCATCTCATTTCGTATTGGCATCTTCATTTCTTCATTTAAATTCAAAATCATGTTCCAATTCCATTTTTAAATTTCATTATTCCATTAATTTCATTGTTTTATTTGTACATTCACTTTTGATCTGTATTTCGTCTCGAACGGACGTCTCCCGTCCTACTACCTATTTTCTGTGTTACCTACTATGTGTTCTTTACCTTAAAATATATTATTTAAAAACCAATTCTTCTATTTCTTCATCTGCGCACTGTCCTAGAACCCTGCTAGCCGGCAATAGAGGACAGATTGTAGCAGTGGCGCCCAAGTGTTAATATTGTAAATAAGAAAAAAGAAAACTACGGTTTTCGATGTTACAATTACGATATAGAATTAAAAAGATAAAAAGATATACAATTTTTTTTTATTCAAGAAGACAAGAAAATTGTGAAGGAAGGCAGATACAAAGAAGTGCCTTCCCAGTACGTCGTTCCAGAGCGTCCAAGAGAGTTCCAGAACCTAGCCGATTTTTCGGCAGAGTGTAGAATTCCAGAGTGTCGATTGGATCACAAGCGATCCAAATCATCTGCGGCAAAACGTTCCAGAGCCTCGCCGACTTGCAGAGCGTAGAATTCGAGTGTCGATTGGATCACAAGCGATCCAAATCATCATCTGCGGCAAAACGTTCCAGAGCGAAACCAGACTCCTATCTTCTGAAATAATAATTTGAATTAATTTTTTATTTTGTGATTTTTAAATAATTCGTGTGCCTCAATTGTTTAGTGTATCACATCATTCACGTCACCCACATAGGAATTACAGGTAAGTACCTTACACCCTTTCGAAGTCATTTAGGCAGGACTTACTTCAATTTTTATAAACACACGCACATACAGACACAAAACGCGTCACGTTAATCTAGGGAGCCAACAAATGCTGGCCTTGGAGTATCTATTACTATCATAAGTAGTAGATACTTGCCCTACTTAACGCAACGCACAACAATCATTACACTAAATACATAGTTACAAATCCATACCATTTCATACCATACCATAATATAATAATAATACTTTACATACAAACCATTCTTTCCCCCAAATTCTAAAAGCTTTATGCACGGCAATGTAAAACACAAAATTTTAGCTATTTCTTTTACATTTTTACTAAGTAGTTTTCCTTTTTTTTACCATTCTTATAGGTAGTAGGTAGGTAATTTATAGTTATTCATGCAATATTGATTGATTTATTTAATTTTATTACACTACAATAAACTTACAACATAACTTTACACCCCACACACATACACTACGTACGACCGCTAACAACGGTTTCATAGTTTTCGAAAGCTTGCAATTTAAACCACGGTTATTGCAAGTCGTAGAAAATACTGACAACTTACCAAAAGGAGAATATCCTTTTGAGTAAGTACAAAGTATTACATATATTTATTTACAAAATCGATATTGCATGATAAACGTCAAAAACATAAATGTCAATTATTATCCCATATTTAAGAAATTTTTTTCTTCATAAAAAGATACAGGATGGACCAAAAGTCCGTTAACATTTAAATAGGTCGCTGCGTCGGCGCGGGCGGGGTATTGGCGCGGGGGGTGTTACTACAAGCGAGAGCTACTAATAGGGATTTAGTACCATGGCGTCATTCAGCGGAGCGCAACGCGCATTTTGCGTACGCGAGTACTATCGAAACAACGATTCTACGACCGAAGCTAAACGGAAATTTTGTAATCATTACAATATACGGAACAGAAATCAAGCACCAACAATTCAAACGATTAAAAAATGGGTACAGAAGTTCGAAACAACAGGTTCAACTTTAAGTCAACCACGATCCGGCCGACCTAGGACATCGCGCGATCCAGTAAACATAGAGCGTGTACGAGCGTCTGTTCGAGAACAACCTGGTCTCTCTACTCGAAAGCGGTCTAGTGCTTTAGATGTGCCCAGAACATCTCTAAATCGCATTCTACACAAAGATTTACATTTACATCCTTACAAAATTCAAATTGTACAGGCTTTAAAGCCAAATGACCCTGCTCAGAGATTGCAGTTTGCTAACGAAGTGCTTGAGAGGTTTACGAGCTTCAATAACATCTTTTTCTCAGACGAGGCACACTTCCACCTAAATGGACATGTCAATCGACAAAATTGCAGATACTGGAGTGACACTAACCCGGACTTGAAGCACCAAAAACCTTTACACTCGCCCAAGGTTACTGTATGGGCCGCATTGTCAGCCAGCGGAATCATTGGTCCATATTTTTATGAAGATCAGAGAAACCGCGCCGTCACCGTTAATACAGAGCGATACATTGTGATGCTACAGAATTTTTTTGCTCCAGCATTACAGGACTTCTCAGGCTTTAATCGAAGCTCTTGGTTCCAACAAGATGGGGCAACATGTCACACCTCCAATGACTCTATAGCAGCACTTCGTGAAATTTTTGGCCAAAAAGTCATATCCAAAAGAGGTGACATTCACTGGCCACCCCGCAGCCCGGATTTAACTCCAATGGACTTTTACTTTGGGGATATCTCAAAAGTAAAGTTTACATCAGCAACCCAGTGTCTATTGAGGAATTAAAAGAAAATATACGCGAGGAAATGCAGAACATTTCACCAACCACTTGTCGGGCGGTCATGCAAAATTTCCGTTCCCGGTTACAGGTGTGCCAGGATGAACAAGGGTCACATTTGAATGATGTTATTTTTAAAAAGTGAAATCCTAATTTGTCTACTTTATTATTAAATAAACAGTTTTTCACTAAAGTAGCATTTGTATTTTTTATAACCATTTTAAATGTTAACGGACTTTTGGTCCAACCTGTATTTTGTTACCAAAAAGATCTTATTACCAAAAAATATCTTATTATTATCTCTTACTAATAATTAAATAATTTATATTTAATTTCATAAAAAAAGATCTTATTAGGTACCAAAAAAGATTTTATTATTATTTCATACTAATATACAAATAATTTTAAAAAAACTTTTTCGTAAACTTTTACAAAGTTACTTACTTACTTACTTCTTTAACTTTTATTTCTTTTATTTATGTATACAATTTTTTTTATCGTGATAAACACGACATTCTTATTTTAACTAATTTTTTTGTAAGCATTTCATTAACTTTCGACCCATTACCATTTAATTGCACATTATTTTTATTATTAGTGTTACAATATAAATTGTTCACTATTAATATTATCTCAAACAGTAAGTTAACAGTTAGAGCGGTTAAAAACTCTTTAAATAAGCCCATTTTAATAACCATTATTTTAAATACAAAAACCCAAACCCTGTAGTGCGGTAGACAACACTTAAAAAAAGCCTCGGTCAAAAACTCAATTTATTCTACTTTTAAGCATATTATTGCTTTACTTATCTACTTTCTTACGTATCTCTGATACGTCGTACCCTACAGTACGTAGCCTTACAGGCACAAACTTGTACATATTATCGTATTAGCGGGTTGTGACTATAAAAATAAGCCATCACTAATTTAATTCAGTGGGTGGTGACTGAATAAAGTAGCCTTCACAAAAAAAAATAGTAAAGTTTATGAGAAATTCTTTAATAAATATAGAATTCCTCTTTTTATTCAAGGGTCTTATTTCCGCATAGGAAATAAGACATTGAAAGATGTATGAACTAATGATAGGTATCATGCGTGTATTAAACCTTTACTATTTGTATATAGGGTCACATACCCAATTGCTGGCACTGCACTAATTTATCAGCACCTTGGAAAACAAATAAAAATATAAGGTATTTGTCTATTGTATTCGACTTGCCAAGCTCAAAAATATATATTGACTTCTTATACTTTAATACTAGCAACATTATGAGTTGCTGCCATTCAAAATGGCGTTACAATCGTGATCCAAAGTTGTCGTTCTACAGTTCTCAGTGTTTTTCGGCCATTTTGTCTCATCGACGGTAAGTGTGTGTTTCAATTTATCATCATAATTGAAGTTTAATATGAGTATTGTAAAGAAATGTCGGTTTTCAATGGTCTTATAGATAGTTTTTGTACAGTAATTCGAGAAATTATTTTGAGGTTATTATTATTTTGTTGCTTTTTAAAAGGGTGCCAACATCTGGGTACTGAATTTATAGTTTTGCCTATTTCCAGCACTACTGCTGATAATTGGATAAAATAGGTTTAAACTGATTTATTGTTTGTTTTCTTTTTGGACCATGTGTATAGTAGGGTTAAGATCGAATTTTATTGTAAAAAGTTGATTGAACGCCGGGTTCCAAATCTTGGCCCCGTGCTGAAAGCACATTTACCATTTATTGGCACGATGCTGATAATTGGTTGTACTTATGCCAAAAATTGGATCGCGGTGCTGATAATTGGTTGAAAGTTATGCCAATAATTGGATTCAACTAATTCATATGTCTAACACTTTATCTTTCTGTCGTAGGGTAACACGGGTAATAAGCGTCCTTAAAATGAAACCGAAAAAAAATGACAAGAAGGATAACCAGAACACTATAGTAAAAAAAAGAAAAGCATACAACCAAGAAAGTTTGAAAAATGCTATAGGGGCCGTTCAAGTATTACGTAAGCACTATAGGGGGGTGGGGGGGTCTTTGTACTGCTTGTTTTGGATGACATGGGGGGCAGGGGAGTCCAGATGATGATTACGTCATCGATAGTTATTTACTTTTTTACACGAATGGCAACCCTTACATTGTCTATGCTTGAAAACGAAACGTATTTTCGGGGATTCCCGCAAATATACACGCATACGTTTAGGCACTCGCTTTCGAATCGATTCGGTGAATTACCGCGCGCTGTTCACTTGTCTAAATTTCTTCTGTCAGTGTATTGTTTTGTTCGGATACTATAGCGAGTAGACGTATTGTAAGCATAGCAAAGCAATTCAACATTTGTGTTTCAGTTGACTTCATTAGCCAAAGTTTAAGGTTTAAATAAGATGTCGTTTCAAATAGACAAATCCAAGTTATACCAAAAATTGTTTGAAAGTTTTAAAAAATCTCATACAAGTACGAAAGTGCAAAATGTACAAAAGTTAGTTAACGAAGTGTGGCGAAATTATAAATTACAAGCAAAGTCCGACAAGGAACTAGATATTATTGTATCTAAGAGAATTGAAGAAGAATTGCAAGCGGCGACTAAGAATAAATCCAATGTACTACATTTTTTTTCCAAGGTGAGTGACGAAATAATTTTAGGTATCTATGAGTACTAGAAATATTAGAAAGGAGATCATTAAAAGTGGCCCAAATGATGTCCCGAGGTACACTTTGTAGAAAAAAATCCTTATTATATGTTTAATATCACTAAATTTACTTTTTTAATATTTGTGTTGGATCGGTAAATGCCAAAGAAAATGCCAAGTTGTCGAGATCATAGTAGGTATCGTCATGAACCAATTCATAGGGCAAAAAAGCAGAAATCCAGAGAGAATAGCCAAGTTACTAGTATTATATAATATGTGATAGTTATTATAATTATTAATATTATATTTATACTTTGTATTATCAAAATACTCAAATAAACAAACAACGTATAAAATATGAAGTGCCAAATAGTCGACGGCGTTTTGTTATTATTAGATTTGATTTGTGTATTTTTGTAAAGTTTCTTTTAATATTATAATGCAATGTATTTAAGTAAAATTATGTAAATACTTTATAAAGAAACGACATAATAAACATTTTTAACTAACAGAACGCCATAAAATGTCTGATTTTGTCACATTTTTAAATTGTGATGTCGATTAATAAAACTTTGGACCACAGATTTTGATATACCAAGATACCGGGAGCAGTATGTCCACGCGTCCCTGGCGTTAGTCCAACGGACTAACGTCAAGCATTTGCAAACTCTGTTTACTTTAATTCGCGCCGGCAGCGAGTCGTGTCGTCGTCGTATTCTTACTTGTAATGTTAACATAATTTTCGAAATCCTTTGTTTTTTCTTTATAATTTGATAGGCATGTACCTTTAACTTAACTTTGGGCAAACTTGTATGGGCTTTTAATGACCTCCTTTACATGCGAATTTTGCAATTTCCCTTTGGGGAAAGTTGCCAAATGACGGGCTATGGCTTTAAATAATCTTTAAATGCAGTTTTTATTGCATACTTTGGATTTATGTAGCTTAATAAGAGAATCTTATTACTTTTAGGCAACGACTACCTGTAAACCTGCAGAACAAATTATACAGCCAGCTTCAAATATTAAAAAACAGGAAGAAGATAAAATAAAACCCGATAATGAATCACAACAGCAACGCGAAAATAATGAAAATGCAGATAAACAGAGAGCAAAACCTTCTCAGGAAGCTATGAAAAATAAGATTGCTCTGCTCGAGAAAAATCTAAACGCTTTGTATTCTGCCAGAGATACTATGCCAAGCCGTGCTGAAGTTGATAAACAGATCATTAAGTTACGTGAGGAAATAAAAGCAGCAAAACAGTCTTTAAACAGGAAGATTCAAAACGCAGTTGCCCAGAAGAAACACAGGGATGGTATGAAAAGAAAGTTAGAAGATATTTGTCATGAAAATCCAGAAATAAAAAAAAGACTATCTCTGAGGGATTCAGTGGGACGTCCTAATCTTGAAAGCAATCAACCATTACTATTGAAAACAATTTCGGATATAGCTTTGTTTGGGAGTGCAGCAGATGATAGAAGACGAACGGAATCTATTCGCAGCGTAAAAACTCTTGATGAACTCACACAAGAATTACGTAAAATAGGATTTGACATTAGTCGCAGTGGGACATATCTTCGTTTGATACCCAGAAAATCTAATTCTGCAGAGGGACGAAGACATGTATCGACAGTCCCTGTTAAGCTCATTCGGGCTCAAACTGATCACCACAAGAGCCACTTAGATAGCAAGTTTGCTGAAACATCAATCCATTATTTAGAGAACATAGCATCCATACTTGGACCAGATCAAGTATTTTTCATTTCTCAAGATGATAAAGCTCGAGTCCCTATTGGCGTAACTGCGGCAAATAAGCAAGCACCTCTTCTAATGCACATGGAATATAGAATCAAATTACCTGACCATGATTGGGTAATCGCTGAGCGTCATAAATTAATACCATCTGTTTATGCTGGTATCAAAATCACTTCCAGTATGCTAGGACAACCGCAAGCCGTTGGATATTCTGGACCAACATACATCGCTATTCGAAGTGGAAAGCATAGTTCATCTACTGCTAATACTCACGCTCAGGATTTCGAGACGCTTCTCGAACTTGAAGAGTTTCGACCATTAGCTAAAACTGACCATGGACTAGTAAAACCAGTGGTAATCATGACGGTTGATGGAGGGCCAGATGAAAATCCGCGTTATGAAAAAGTCATAGGGTTTGCTATACAACATTTTAAGCGACATGATCTCGATGCATTGTTTTTAGCTACCAATGCTCCTGGAAGAAGTGCGTACAACAGAGTAGAGCGCAGAATGGCTCCTCTCAGTCGGGAACTGGCTGGTTTAATATTACCTCATGACCATTTTGGGACTCATTTGGATGAACGTGGCGTTACAATTGATGAACATTTAGAAAGATCTAATTTCGAATTTGCAGGAAATGTATTAGCTGAAGTATGGAGTTCAATGGAAATTGATGGCTATAATGTTACTGCAAAATATATTGGGGCAGGACAACAAGATGTTCCTGTATTTCCAGACATTAAATGGTATTCAGAACATGTGCGTGAAAGCCAATACTTGCTTCAAATTGTAAAATGTAAAAATATAGAATGCTGTCGTCCAAGAAGTGGTCTATTCAGATTACTGGATAACAGGTTTCTTCCACCACCTGTAAAAGTAAAACAAACAGTTGATGACTTGGTTTTGGATGAAGGAGGGCAATTTCTTGATCTTCCAGTCAATTTAGCTCTACGCTTAAGTGCTTCACTCAAAGATTTCCGGCAAATGCCCTACGATTATTTTTGCCCGACAGTAAAATTGAGGCTATCAAGTCGAACATGCAAAACGTGTGGTCTTTATCATGCTTCCATCAAGTCACTAAATCGTCACATCGAGAAGATCCATAAAAAAGTAAACTCGCACACTGATAGGAAAGTTAGACCTGTAAGAGTCGCTGCTCGTCGAGCTAATGAACTGATGTGCATTATTCAAAATTTAGAGCACCATGATGTTGAATGGCTCGATGAGAACGACGTAGACATACCAAAATCGGATGAAAGTGAGCAGACTCACAACACTGAGCAGCAATCCAAGCAATCCAATGTCATCGAAAACTTAGAATCATGGATTCAGGTTGCATGGACTGAAGACTGTTAATTTGAATTTAATATGTGTACCAAAAATTTAAAATTAGTTTGTTATGTTCGTAAGATTTTAATATTTTTGTCCCTTACTCTATGTTGATTACTGCATCAATAAAATCTAATCTCCAAGCTAAATCAATTTTCTTATTTTTAAAATTATAATTATAACATTATAATTATAATATAAAAAAATACATTTTTAATTGAAAAATGTTTACGTAAGCATGGGGGGAGGGGGTAAAAGCTTTGCTTACTATTGCTGACAAGGGGGATGGGGGGGTAAATAATTGTAATAAATCTGCTTACGTAATATTTGAACGGCCCCATAGAAGCAGTGAAGAAGGGAATGTCCAAAAAATTGGCTTCAAAAACTTTTAATGTACCGAGAGGGACCATTCAATGTCGATTGAAAAATGTGAACTGTAAAGATCTTCCAGGTCCCAATCCGGTACTAGATAAAGAAGAAGAAGACGCCTTAGTAAGGTGGTTAAATGAGTGCTGCCGTAAAGGCTTCCCCAAAAGGAAGATAGATTTGCAATTAAGCGTGGCAAGTTTCATAAAAAAGGCGGGCCGTAAAAATCCTTTTAAAAATGGCTTTCCAGGCAAAAAATGGAATTCTCTTTTTATGCGACGCCATCCAGAATTGAGCGAAAGAACGCCTGAATCAGTTACATCTGCAAGTGCTGCAGTCTCTGAGCAGGATATCAAAGGTTGGTTTTCGAATATCGAATCATACTTAAAAGATAACGACTATTATGAAGTCCTGTCTGATCCGAGTAGGATTTTTAACGGAGACGAATCAAATTTTCAGCTTTGCCCCAAAAGCGGGAAAGTCCTTGCTTTAAGAGGAGAAAGAGATGTTTATGAAGTAGATCATGCGGCTGCAAAATCAGCTCTCACAGTTCTATTCACCTTTGGAGCCAACGGCGACATAACGCCTCCTCTTGTTGTTTTTCCCAATAAAAGACTTCCAAAGGACATAACATCGACAGTTCCGGGTGAGTGGGGAATAGGACTAAGCGATTCAGGATGGATGAAAGCCGAACTGTTCTACGATTATATAAAAAACGTATTTCATCCTTACCTTCTGCGAACACAAAGGAAATTCCCAATTATATTATTTGTGGATGGCCATAAAACCCATCTTAGCATTGACGTCAGTGAGCTGTGCAGGAGTCTGGACATTGTCCTAATAGCGCTGTACCCTAATGCAACAAGATTATTGCAACCAGCCGATGTTGCTGCATTTAGACCTCTAAAGTTGGCATGGAAAAACAGCGTACTGCAATGGAGAAGGGACCATCCATTGGAGACACTCACAAAGAACAATTTTGTGCCACTACTGAAAGACGCGTTAGAAAATGGCGTGCAACCATCCACAGTCATAAATGGATTCAGAACAACCGGGTTATATCCATGGAATTCCGAAGCTATTAATTACAAAAAATGTCTAGGAAAAGGCTCCAGCGAAACGAAAAAAAGCACAAAGGAAGAACAGAAGGTTATGACTAAAGACATTTTGCATCAACTAGTTGGGACACAAAAGATGACTGCTTTACAAAATGTGTCTATAGATAGTCTTTCAGATAGTGACAAAATACTTAAAAAAATCTGCAATTTTTTCCAAAATAATGAAAAGGATAATACGGCCCCAGTTTTAAATGATTCAATAGACCTACTGACAAATGATTTAGAAGGGACTTCAACAAATAATGTTTCAGATTACGTCAACATCAATAATTTGCCACTATTATTTTTTGACGATTTAGTGACATCAAAGTCACCAAACCTGATCAAAGATAATATTGAAACTAACTTGCAAAATACTTTGGATGATATTAACGAAATTGTGGTTAATGCCGAAAAACGTGTCACACCAAGCCCAAATGACAATAAAACCGAAACTATAGCCGCGACTACGTTGGAGGATAATCAAAAATATTTTAATAAACAGTGCTTGACTCCAATCAAAATCCAAGATGTCTTGGTTAAACAGAAAACTCCACAAAGGAAAGGCATACGACAGGTGGCAAGATCATCATTTGTACTAACCTCAGATGAGTGGCACAAAGGAGAAATAGAAAAATACAATGTGAAAAAGATCAAAGAAGAACAAATTGAAACACGTAAAAAAGAAAGACTGCAAAAACTAGAAGAGAAGAAAATTCTAACAAATGTTATTAAAAAACAAACTAGTAAGAAACAGAAAACTAAACGTGAAACAGGATCAGACACATTGCAAAAACAAATAACTACAACTGTAGGAGAAGATGATAAAATTAATACTCTATGTGTCAATAATTTGTCTCAAGATCAAACACACTTTCTGATAGTATCCCATGAAGTGGAAATTCATGAGACACCTCTGTCTAAAAATAAAGAAAATGATAAGAACCACCTGACCTCAACTAAACGTAAAATGGACAGACCTACAGTAGAAGAAATAAATGAAAAAGAACTAAATGCACAAAAACAACTGAGTGACAATAAAATTGAAGAGATACAGATTACATCGAAGAAACAAAAAGTTGAAATGGGACAAACTTTCATACCACCAGAAAAAAAGATCCAAATTCTCTCAGACCAAAAAGTCATTTTCCCATTAAGGACAAACACTTCTAAAGTTACACAAAAAAAGACTGAAGATGTAAAGGGCAATTTCCCATTAAGACCTAAGACTTGTAAAGTTACTGAAAAAAAGACTGAAGGCGAAAAAGAACCAAGTACTTCTAAAATTACCCGAAAAAAGACTAATGGCGACGTACTTGATAGATTTATTGAAAATGCTAGCAATAAAACAGTTTACTCAATAGACGAGCTGCAAAGGATACTTTCTGAAGACTAACGACTACAAATCGTTCAGGAAGGAAACATATTTTTCACACCTTTTTATTTAATTTCCTTAGTGCCTTATTAAAGTGATAGTAGCCAGGTACCTAATTTATTATAGTTCCTATTGCTGTGCCATTTCGATTTTAGTTCCTTGAAAGATATATTTTACTTATTTAGAAAGTAAGATTAATTGCAGGTACTAGGTACCTTGATCTCTGATTGAATTTTATAAGCAAATTATGTTAAGTTTAACGTGCCAAAGATGTGTAACCATTTCATGCAAATGTACCAACTAATTACCTAATTATATAATACATTTAATAACATAGATAATTAAATTATAGACTAGAATTAAAATTTAAAACATTAATAAATTTTTTTTTTTTTAAAAGCCCTTTGTTGCTGGAGGAGTCAGTATTAATACAGATAAAAGTAAAATACAATTTACTGGTATGTATAGTAGTAACATGGACCATATAGTCCCACTCTGCCCTATTGTATTTCCCAGTGCTGATAATTAGGTAGGTGTGTGCCATTAATTGGTGATGACGGTGCCAAAAAATGGAGGTAGACCCATTTTCCAATATAATTGAAATACAGAACCAATTATGAAGAAATTCAATGAAAAACATAGTTTAATAGAGCAATTAATAAAAAGGAAACCTTATTGACACATTAAAATAAGCGTTAAATTCTGTTTTCTATAAAATTTTCGGACTTGAAGTTTAGTGAACTCTTAAAGTGCCAATAATTGGGTATGTCACCCTATTATCGATGTAAATATCATTTACACCTCTCTAAATTATTCACGCACATAATTCATATTTGTTAGGTTTTCTATTTTTAATTTTATTTTAACTTAATATTTTCAATTCTTTTTAGACTTTTTTTAATACAATTATTTTTGGCTTACCTTTTTAAATTCTAATTAAATACACTATACAACTTTTCATCTACTCATTCATTAACTCATTATTCGACATCGTCATTTTTACCCAACCCTACTTCAGACTCAAAAAAATCTTTCAGATTTTTTTGCACTGGGGCCCCCGGGTATTGTAACGATGTCGACTTCATCGTCCATATCAACCTCCTTGCCATCAACTTCAACCTCATCGTCAGCGTTTATCTCATCTCATTTCGTATTGGCATCTTCATTTCTTCATTTAAATTCAAAATCATGTTCCAATTCCATTTTTAAATTTCATTATTCCATTAATTTCATTGTTTTATTTGTACATTCACTTTTGATCTGTATTTCGTCTCAAACGGACGTCTCCCGTCCTACTACCTATTTTCTGTGTTACCTACTATGTGTTCTTTTCTTTAAAAACCAATTCTTCTATTTCTTCATCTGCGCACTGTCCTAGAACCCTGCTAGCCGGCAATAGAGGACAGATTGTAGCAGATCAAACCGAAACAATTACGCCAACAGAGGAAAAAGGAAAGAAGAAACGGAGTCACGACGAAAAACTGTAGTGTAACTGACAGACCTTTTGCAGATGACAATGATGATGATACAAATGTGGAAGTTACCCGCAGATCTCCATCTGTACCGCTTGCGGTTGAGCAAGATGATGAAACAGACGCGGAAGAAGTTTCCTGCAAGTCTCCAATTGTGCCTATTGTGGTTGATCATTGCAACTCTCCTTCTCTTTTGGATGATACTCAACAAAACATTACTGGTTCTCCTGATGCAGCTGAAGTGCTTCCTAAGACACCAGAAATAGGCGTATTTAACACGGATTTAACTCCTGTGCCCCCAAGCTCTTCGAAGGCTGGAGGTGATGTTGCTGGACCTAGTCATTTTATTTCACCCGATGAATTCCGTCCAGTACTTAAAGCAGAACCACGAAAGAAGACTAGAAAGACTAGAAAGCGAGGGAAGAGTATTATCGCGACAGACACGCCCGAAAAAGAAGCCTTAGCCCAGAAGAAAAGGAAGGTAAATAAAACCCAAACAAAAAGAAAAGCTAAAATGGTCAAACAGGATTTATTTAAGAATTGTAAAAAAGCGAAGAACATGAATATTAAAAAATCTGACACGTCCGACGATGAAAATGAAGAATTTAAATGTAGCGGGTCATCTTCAGGTGGTGAAATATTCATAAGCGAGTCTGAAGATGAAGTTGTTTTAGATGAGGATTTTTGCCCCTTGCCACGAGACCCTCGCGTGGACGATTATGTCCTTATTCAGTTCAAATCTAAAAATATTAATGTTTACTATGTAGCTCTAATATTAGAGGATCTGGACGACGACGAACAGTGCGATTTCTACGTATCTTACTTAAAACTAAAGAGCAAGGTATACCAAAAATTTACGGAACCTCTTGATCCGGATACAGCTGGAGTAAAACGCATGGATATCAAATATATTTTGCCAGATCCAAAAATTGAAGGAACGTCTCGTCGTAAATCAACTTATAAGTTTCCACTGGATATGTCATTATTGAATTTACGCCTTTAGTAAGATATTGTATGTGTCTGGTCACCAAATCAGGTCACCAAATAAGTGATTACGGGTATATTTATATAACGAGATTGTTATACAGACTGACTGTCATTGTATGTTCCTAAAAATATTTATAGTGAGAAAAGCCCTAGCATTAACCTAATAGGATGATTTAATTTTAAGGATTGTGCTATCGATATTGTTTATTTTCCATTAACATTGGATTTGGAGTGAAGTTATCGGCTTAGGTATTGTTTTTTATTACTTAAATATAATAATTATTATAGAAATAAAAGCGAGACATGTATAAACTGTACTTTTGTTTATTAGTCCCGATTAAAAAGTATAACTTTATGAAATTGTAGTACGCCTGTCTCATTGTATACACCCTGGACCAATGTGTACCACCCCCCCTGCCCATTGTGTACCATGGGATGTACACAATGAGACATTTGTAGCATTTTAAAAAACTTTATTTAATTCATTGCATAGTAATTTTGAGAAGAATCAAAGTATGCTACTAGAAAGACAATTAAATTTCATATACATCGGTGAATAAAACATTCTAATCAGACATATGCGGTAAGAATAATGGCGTTCTAAACTTTTCCCGTCTCATTGTCGACCACCTTATCCTACGCATTTTTTATTTTTTGTGTTCTTTATTTCGGGGCGTTACCCGTGGTCCAACTGCAATGTCCAACTGGTTGTACCAAAGGGAATGTTTTTTCCCAGTGGACCAACTGCTCAATGTTCAACTATATTTTATTCCCCGTTGTTCAACTAATTATCCACGAACTGCACGCTATAATAAAACGTTATCATAATGCGGAATTGGTATCTCTTCAGAGGTCAAACGTTAATCCCTTTAGTTTCAACTCCTTGTAGATCAGACGGTATAATCTCTTTGATTGCAATTTGAACTTGTGTCACATTTTGACATGAAAAAATATCTAATCATTGGGTTGTACGATTCATTTATTTTTCCGAGAGCCCAAAACCTATAATGTCGGAGGAAAATACGAGTAATTTAGTTTTTCTCAAAAGAAAAGGTGGAAACGTTCTCCTCTTCGATGGAAAACAGTACCACAAAGTGAGGGATTACAAACGAAACGGAGTCTCGTTTTGGCGATGTTCCTTAGCTCGGAAGGAAAAATGTGCAGGTTCCATAACGATTAAGGTACGTAAAACACATTTTTTTATGTAGAGCATGGGTGGAGTGGTGTCTAAAAGACGCAGGACTCCTGTATTATTACCAACTAAGGAGCACTGCGCAATAGTAAAGATTCTTTACACTCTGACTGCGCTTTGGCCCGTTTCATTATTGTTCTGCTATGTTTTCAGGACATGACCATACTGAAGGACCATTCACATTCATGCAGTGGAAATCAAATTAAAAATGAAATGGCTATTGCGTTGGATCTGTTGAAAAAGGAAGCGGGAAGTAAAGATCATCCTCTGCCTAAAATGTACAAAGAGACTGAGAAGAAGTGGCGTGATGATGGATTTCATTTACTCGAACCCTTACCAGAGTTTCAGAAGGTCAAGCATAGTATATACGATTCAAGAAACAAGGTTGCAGGAGCGTCTAAACTTAAATTTACAAATTTTGACGAGGTGCAAATACCGGAGCAACACTCAAATTTAATTTTAGCCGATTACGACTTCGAAGGTACTAAAATCTTAATTTTCTGTACAGAAGAAGCCAGGAACGTCATCACTGACGTAAAAGAAATATTTGGTGATTCTACCTTCAAAAGTTGCCCATCTCCATTCACACAACTCTTTACTATACTTGGAGACTTTGGCAGTACGTCTGAGAGAACAAAAGTGTTACCATTAATATATGCTTTATTAAGCAACAAGAAAACCGAAACGTATGTTACTTTATTTAACTTAATCAAATCACAGCTTCCATTTTGGACACCAATGAAGTACCATTGTGATTTTGAGCTTGCGGCCTTAAACGCAGTGTACGAAGTTTTTCCAAACATGGTAATAAAAGGGTGCTACTTCCACTGGCACCAATGCTTGACGAAAAAGGGAACGAAAATATTCGGTAAAAAGAAGACGAAACCAGAAAATAGAATCATGACACTCTGTAGAGTTTTACCATTGTTGCCGAATGAAAAAATTTCAGATGGCTGGAAGTTCATAAAATCGCAATCTGAAAGTCTGATAGGACATGACAAGGTGAAGAAATTTTTGAAATACGTGCAGTCCTTCTGGTTAAACAGACGCATACACAAAATTTTATGCGTGTTTGGTGAACGCCATCGCACAAATAACGTTGCTGAAAATTGGCATCGTCAAATTAACAAAGAATTGAATAAAAGCAACACGAATTTGTTGCGATTGCTTAATTTCATTGAAAATTATGGAGTAACTTGCATGGACTACAAAAACAAAAAAGGGGCACAAAGAAAAAGAAAGGATATTGAAAATGACGACTTTATAAGACATGTGCAAATGGAATTAATTACAAACGAAATAACTGTTGGGTCTGCCCTCGATAAATTGAGATAGAGTAATCTATTAACGGTGTTGCTAGTGTCATATTACTTAGTTTGCATTTGATTTCTTTTTATTGCATTGTATTCGTACAGAATTACTTGTTTCATACTCTTTTGTTTGCGTTTGCTTTCTTTTATTATATTTGTAGAGGATTAATTTTATGTTGCATAGGTACTCATTTTCAGCTTTGTATGGTGGAAGTTCCCTAGTGGCGGACACCTAAGATTTGCAGGATATAAAAACGATTTCGAAAAATTTAACTTTTTTTATTCATTATATTACTTATGTTAACAAACTTTAGAATCAACATTAATTAACAAAAATGCATCTTCTGCATAATGATATCAAAAAAACTTTGGTGAAAAGAATCAAATCATGCAATCACTCGAAGTGGCACCTAGTACCAGACGAACTTCGACACGGGTCACGCACGACAGTATAGGCCGTGATATGTTACTGCCGATTCTCGATAAAATTCTGCCGTGTCTTACCCTTATAATTAACTTCTAGCTGTTTTCTCAAACATTTTCAACCGTATGGAAAAAGGCCTACATGTTACCGGTACCAAAAATTGCTGACCCTACTTATTTTCAACCATGCCATGTAACCCTGCCTTAACCAGTGTTAGTCTAAAGACCAACTGCTACCAAATCGTATTTTCTGCTTAACATATATGGACTGTGTTTATCAACGTTATTGATAACCTTGCATTCTTTGTATTAGTTGGTCCATGGGGAATGAATATTCGTAATTTATTTAGTACAATTAAACAGTTGGCCCACTGGGAAAAAAAAATCCCTTTGGTACAACCAGTTGGACATTGCAGTTGGACCACGGGTAACGCCCCTTTATTTCCAGATATTTTGAAAAAATGGATAGCCGAAGGAAAAGTAAATTACCGCTTACTAAAATAAAACTAAAGGAAGTTATTGATAAATTAGATGATTTATCTGATTTATCAGAGTATGATTCTGAAGATGACCCGTGCTATGCTGATAGCATACATAGTCCTTCTGCTAATTATTTAAATCAACCAGATGATTGCTTAATAGAGCATCGTCTTGAACAAATATTTGGTATTGACGATAACCTTAATGACGATACACTGGAAAATGAACCTTCAAAGGTAGATGAACCCACTACAGAATCATTACTGTCAGTTTTGTCTACACCAACATCAGAAGAGATGATTCGCACAGCTACTTCAAATAATTTAGTTTCTGAGCAAAATACTAATAATAACCAAATACAAGTAGAAGAATCTTCCACTCAAGAACAAGACAGTGACTTACTTGCCATAGACAATTTTACAGAAGATAACCAACAAGAGTTTCAAGAAATTATTTCATTTCATGAGCAAGATGATCGAGAAAACATGATTACAAACATTATGGAAGATAGCCTACAGGACAATCAAGCTCCTAATGTAATATCCAGGGACCGGTCTCAACCACGAGAATGGAAGACGGTGGAGAAAACCCATGATATACCTATTTTTGAAAAAGTTTTTCAACCCAAGGGCAGTTACACGCACAAATCTTCGCCATTGAATGTTTTTGAAAGGTTTTTCACTGATAATCTGATACTGATAATAGTAGAACAAACAAATAGATATGCCCGTCAGAATAATAGTAGTAATTGGAAACCAGTTACTGAAGAGGACATTAGAGCCTACTTAGGTGTTTTAATCATGATGGGTTTAAATCCGCTTCCAGACATGGAATTATACTGGTCTTCTGATCCATTTTACTGCAATAAAGAAATCTCGGACGTTTTCCCAATAGTCAGATTTAAGAAAATCACAGAAAATATTCACCTAAATGATAATGATTTGCAACCGTCAAGAGAATCTGATCAATATGATAAATTATACAAAGTTAGACCTTTCATCTCAGAGTTAAACAAAATTTATCAAAAAGAGTCATACAATTCGGCTGTGCAGTCAGTAGATGAGTGTATGGTAAAATTTAAAGGCCGTAGCTCTTTAAAACAATATATGCCCAAAAAGCCCATAAAGCGCGGTTTTAAAATATGGGCCCGTTGTGACGCTAAGACTGGATACTTATATAAATTCGAAATATATACCGGAAAAGGGGATGGTATAGAAAACGAAGGTCTTGGCTACAATGTTGTAATGAACCTAAGTAATAATGTGCCTAGAAATACATTAGGCGCATTTGACAACTTTTTTACTAGTTGTAATTTACTAGAAGATTTGTATGAAAAAGGCATTTACGCAGTTGGAACAGTCCGACGTAATAGGAAAGATCTCCCTGATATGATAAAAAAAAACAACCTGAAATCGGAAATGCAGCAATGGTTGCAACAAAAGGGGTTGTTTTATGAAGAGCGTTGGACCAAGCCCGTTTTATATGAACTCATTAAAAATAATAAAGGACAACCGGTTTATGCCATTAATGAGTTACTTGCCGAACAAAATCACGAGGTCGTAAAGTTACCGCCTTATCACTGCGATCTAAATCCTATTGAAAAAATATGGAGCCAAGAAAGGTTGCAGAAAAGAATGTTGCCCAAGATCCAAAACAAATAGTCCAATTAACAGAAGCTGCTTTTGCAAACATTACACCCGAAGACTGGCGGAAGCAGTGCAAGCATGTGGAACGTTTGGAAGACGAGTATTTCAAAAATGATGGTTTGATTGATGTCGAAATGGACAGATTTATTATTTCCACAGAAAGCGACAGCGATACAGATTCCGACGCAACGATTGAAGAGGAAAGTGACACGGGTATTCAACCATTAATATGAAGTGATCATACTTACAATTAAATTAAATTATTGTAAATAAACACGTGAAAAAAAACTTTACTCATTCAATAATACATAATATATAAATATCTATTTACATATGTTGTAATTTATATGTGTAGTCAAAAATGTTTATTTCGTGTTTCAATTATTTTTCTTATCTGGTGGGTGATGAAAGTATTTATGTTGGCAACATTTTACTACGTGCTGACAGCGCCGCGTCTGCGGGACTTCTTTGGTGGCGAGGACTCTAACTAGTCTATTCAAAAAGATATTTGTTACAGAACGATGGGAAATTATTTCCCACTTAGGAGGCTATTTTGCAATGCAGTTACGAATAATGGGAAATTATTTCCCACCACAACCCCCCCCCCCCCCCCCCCCCAAGCAACCCCTAAGGAAGTTTTCATAACATTTTTTGAGATCCACGCATCGAACTCACCCAAAAACAACTCTCAGATTTCGATTTTCGCGAAAAAAAAAAGTTGCGTTTGATTAAGGGTTCAAAAGTACACGCATAATCAAAATTATCAATCCTATTCGGCACAATATTATGGTTATTATTCTGGGAATGCCAACATGCTCTCTACTCAAACTCTTCTACATCTACCCAGCCTTCACCTACAATTCAGCCTTCTCCAACTCATTCATATTATTCTGACAAGTCTATGGATGGCAACATATTATTGCCTACTCAAAACTCTTCTACATCTACCCAGCCTTCACCTACAATTCAGCCTTCTCCAACTCATTCATATTATTCTGACAAGTCTATGGATGGCAACATATTATTGCCTAATCAAAACTCTTCTACATCTACCCAGCCTTCACCTACAATTCAGCCTTCTCCAACTCATTCATATTATTCTGACCAGTCTATGGACAACTGTTCTGTTATCGAAGACATGTTCCGTGATGATGACGAGTGATACTAATAAACACTGAATAAATGAATATAAATACCTACGTGTTTTATTTGTTAACTAGCTGTTCTCCGTGAAAGAAAGAAACTACGAGGGATTTTGTAAGACAAAGAGGACTTCACATTGTGCATGGGCATGTATATAAGCCTTTTTACTCCTGAATATTGTAACTATTCAAGTGAAAGAATTTATTTCAATCAAAGTGATTATTCTTACTTACCTTAATGTGATAGCTAGTCTTTCCGTAGGGGCGATGCTTTTACGCATGTTGGTATCGTGGTGCTTTAATCCAGTATATAATAGAGCATGTAGTTCCCAAAACGTAGCTATACTTAAACGAAAATGTTTGAAAAACTTTTTTGGATGGTTTATAAGATTATCGAAATGCTCGTTACATTTATGTACATTTGTTAAAATTGGATGTATCCAATAACTACGGTTTCGTCTCCTTCTACGACGTGTTCTTATCAGAAGCAGCGCAATTAAACCTTCTTCGTCCGAGTCCATTATGATACTGCATTGCATTTGCATGGTTAAAAAAATCCCTTCGGCCGTCTACAGAACCGGAGTTTCGGAACTGGTTCCGTACGAGGCTTTTAAATTACTTGTATGGAACTGGTTCCCTACGAGGCTTTTTTTTTACCTGTATGGAACTGGTTCTGTACATGGCTTTTAATTTACTTGTATATAACTGTGAGACCTTGTTCACCGAAAAAGGTTTGGCATGAAGGCCGTGTCACTGGGTATGCAGTATTTTCTCCGTTAAACGCTTTCATGATAAGTAACTGGCCAGTTAGATGAATAAATAAGACGTCATAGGTACGTGAAATGATTTTATGACAGCTATAATATTGATATGTAGTGCAATAGGTCAATTCATGTTTATTTGAGAAAGTATTTATTTCTATTGCTTATATTATAACATAAATAATAGGAGTGTTTTCTGTTTATACTCGTCATTGAAATGTCTTTAAGAGACATTGAATTTATTTCAACGCGAAGAGGAGGTATTGCTCTATTATTTGAAGGTCGGAAATATCATCGTAAGAAGACATACACAGACGGTAACACTATATTTCTATGTTCAAATTACAATGATGGCTGCAAAGGGAGTATTAATTTAAACAAGAAGAACGAAGTGGTCCATGATAGAACCAAAACACACAATGCGGACTGTTTACCAAACCAAGCCCAAAATAAAATATTAAAAGAACTTGACAAGCTCAAAGACAACACTGGCTCCAATTTTGATTCTATCCATAAACAATACGATGAGATGGTATACAATCTAGAAAATGAGGGCGTGCATTTGATGGCGGAAATACCGGCTTTCGAAAATAAAAAAACAGGTTTATTTAATAACCGAAACAAAATATTGGGTGCACCCAGGATGCGTTTTCCATCATGTAGTGATGTAGTAGTTCCAAAAAAGTTTCAAGATTTCCTGCTAGCTGATTACAATAGTGCAACTGATGGAAAAAGAATTCTTATATTCTGTCGTAAAAATGTGAGATCCTTGGTTATAAGCTTCAGACATATATTGTCTGATGGCACTTTCAAATCCAGCCCAAAGCCTTTCAAGCAGCTATATTCGATCCATGGTTATAACGAGGAAAATAGATCCGTGACTCCGATAATTTTTTGTTTGCTACCTGATAAAACACAAGAAACATATGAGATTCTGTTTCGACTAATCCAATCAGTCTTTCCTGACTGGAAGCCATTAAAAATTACAATGGACTACGAACAAGTACCGTAAAACGTGGATACTTGGGACAACGTGGTTACTTGGGACAAACATGGGACAGTTTAGAAATCGGTCTGGCAACACTAAATTCTATAATTTATGGTCAGTTGACAATGGCTTCTGTGTTCGTAAGGTACTAACGGTTGTATCTTTTTGTGGCAATAATCAACTGTTGTGAACAAACGGATGGTTTCGAGCGTTTGTTGTGAGTATCAGTAAAATTGGTGTGTTTTTATATTGTAAACTTCTGCAGATAAGTTGTAAACTGTACAAATTTGTGAAACTCTTTTTTGCTGGTGAAGTTGCGTAGTTATTGGAGTATCTAATTTACCTTTTCGTTAAAGGTTGCAGTGAACATTTTGTAAACTACGACTAATTTATTCCGTCGGTACCGTGTTTTGGGGTTACTTGGGACCATGTCCCAAGAAACCCCGAGTAACGAACGTCCCAAGTTACTCGTCCCAAGTTTACTAATAATTTCTTTTGTTAGAATAATATGCCCCGAAAACACCAAAAGGCCCCGGGTTCCAGGCCATATGCTAACTGGTCTGAACAAACTCTACAAACAGCTTTAGCAGATATACGAGCAGGAACACTTTCTTACAGAGATGCACAGGATAAATATAATATCCCTAAATCGACCTTGCAAAGGAAAATAAATAACAAGAATATGAAAAAAGTTGGTAGACCTACAGAATTACATTCTGAGGAGGAGATCCAGCTGGTTGATGGATTGATTGTCTTGGCCGATTGGGGGTATCCTGTCTCACATCTCGAGCTAAGACTGTTAGTGAAATCATACTTGGATTCTATCGGTAAATTGTTATCTTTTGTAAAATCAATGTTTTATATTTTTATTATTACCTTTTTATAAAAAGCAATATATTTTTTACAGGAGTGGTGAACCCAAGATTTAAAGACAATATGCCGAGTGAAGAATGGTGCGTTTCATTTTTAGAAAGACATAAAAATCGTCTCACTACAAGGTTATGCTCGAATATCAAGAGGGCCCGATCTGAGCTATCAAGAGAACAATTGACAGAATATTTTACTAATCTCAAGGAATCTCTCATTGGCGTTACTCCTGACAATATCATCAATTTTGACGAGACAAATATGTCTGATGATCCGGGGAGGAAAAAAGTTCTTATAAAACGGGGAAGCAAACGGGCAGATAGAATTATTGACTCTTCAAAAAGTAGCACTTCCGTTATGTTTGCAGCCACCGCAACGGGTGTGCTATTACCCCTATATATAGTCTACAAGGCAGAACACATCCATACTACATGGACGCAAGGTGGATGGCCAGGCACAAGATACAATCGTTCACGGTCAGGGTGGTTTGACAGTGTGCTCTTCGAAGATTTTTTTGAGACAGTGATTATTAAATATTTTGAAGGCATTGAAAAAGAAAAAGGAGAAAAATGCCTAAAATTGATAATAGGTGACAATTTGAGCTCACACGTATCATTGAGTGTTATAAAGAAATGTGAGGAACATGGCATAAGATTTGTGTTTATGCCCCCCAATGCTACACACTTGTGTCAACCTCTGGATGTAGCATTTTTCAGAGCTCTAAAGCAATCCTGGAGGAACAAGTTGACGGAATGGAAGCTTCAAAATAGGGGCATAGTACCAAAGGACATCTTCCCACGTCTTTTAAAGAATACTTTGATAAATATGGGAGACAAGATCAAAACAAACATTATCTCTGGATTTAAAGCAGCTGGTATATATCCATGTGACCCAAACGCTGTATTAAAAAGATTACCGGAAGAACCCCAGCAAAACGCCTCATCTGATACACATTGGTCTGATGTGTTTTTGGACTACTTAAAGAAAGGGAGAGAAAAACCATCAACCCAAAGACAAAGAAGGAGGCGATTAAATGTTGCACCAGGAAAAAGTGTAGCTGAGAGTGATTTTGACATGCCATCCACTTCTAATCAAGTGCTGTCAGATTCTCGAGTGTCATCACCTCTCAATGAAATAGAAGTTGTATGTTATGGAAGTGACAATGAAAGTAATTCATCTGAGAACGCTGTTACTGGAGGTGACCCTCTCACGATGGGAATTGAAAGAGATATTTATTTTGATACAGAAACTAACAATCAAAGCGACCATGATGAAACTGCTCAAACTGTGAGTTCACAATTGATGGAAGAAGGTAGTACACTAGAAGACAGACAAATGATGGATAATAATTCAGTAGTAGTTAGTGATGAAATTTTGCAAGAAAATGAGAATTTACAACATAACAGAAAGGCATTGAAAAAACTGCAAAAACTCGATGATGAGGAAAACAAAGAAAATGCTATAAGGTCTGAACTACAACGGAATGATATTTGCAAAGTTGATGACTTTGTTCTTGTAAATCTTGTTTACAACGAGAATACAAAAAAACCTGTCAGGAAATATTTTGTTGCAAAAATTCTTTCCATACAACCTGATGGGATTTTATGCAAATTTCTAAGAAAGAGTCAAAAAAATACTTTTATTTATCCTCCAATAGATGATGAAATGATTATCCAAAACAAGGATATAGACAGGATTCTAATGAACCCTACCATTAATCGAGGCCGCCATATCTTCAAGGATATAAAAAACATTAAGTTCTAAAAATTTATGTGGTGTCCCATGTTTCAATATTTTGTTTTGGATTTCTGTTATGTTGTCCCAAGTTAAATTTTAACGAATTTGGAAAAAAATTGTATTATTAAATTTTGACTGTTTACAACCCTATTATTTATGTTTAAGCATTAGTTATAAGCATGATAAGCAGTTAACGTGTTAATTGCTGTGTTAGCACTGCTATATGAATAAATATTCTACTTCTTTGAATTTTCTTGTTTATTTTCCAAAATACACGTCATATATAAATCAAAAATACTTTCCTGAGTAATTTTTTTTTCTCTTATGTCCCATGTTACATGTGTATATATCTAACTTGAGCACATCAAGAGATATCGTGGTTGTCTCAAGTTACCCCGTATCCCCGATAACTTGGGACAGACATAAAAAAAAATATATAAAATCACATAACGTATTTCTTATTTATATCGTCACCTGCAACGATTCTACGATGCAGGACTTGAAGCTTTCTTTAGTTGAAATGATATAATATAACTAAATAAAGAAATTGTAGACGGTCAAAAGTCTATACTGTCCCAAGTATCCACGTTTTACGGTACACCTTTTTATTTTGTGCATTAAAGTATAAATAAATAAAAATAAAACAAGCTGCAATGAATGCAGTAGCCAAAGTATTTACTGGCATTAAAATCAAAGGCTGCTACTTTCATTTTAATCGATGCCTAATTCGAAAAGCCAAAAAATTAAAAATTACCACACCTGTGATGCAACGGCACGTGTCACGATGTGCTGGAATTGCACGCTTGCCACCGGAATTTACAAAGAGTGGTATCCAGTATGTAATGCGTAAAACCCCGCCTGGTGAAGCTATAAAAAATTTTAACAGGTACTTCAAATCCCAATGGCTACAGAACTCTAACTTCAACAAAACCTGTTGCTGTAGTGAGGAGCAACTACGGACAACAAACAATTTAGAAGGATGGCACAGCCGGATCAATCGTTTTATTGCGAAAACCAACCCAACAGTTGCAAATTTACTAGACATACTGATCAAGGAAACGAAAATTACTAATATTTTCAAAAAAAACACAAAGAAGGCAAAAATCTATCTTGAAATAGACCAGGAAATTAATAGTGCAGTAAACGATTTACATAATGGATTAATTACAGCAGGCCACTGCGTTGAGTTAATTTGCCCTTATGCTTTTAACTTTTAAGATTGTAGAAGTAAAGCGGATATTTAAGCTAATAAGCAAAGTTAGAAGGTTATTTTCATTTAGATTTTCTGGATATTGAATAATTGTCAGAGTATATATACTCTTAGGGCCACTGTTACCAACGTGTTAAACGCATTTAGCGTTTGATTTAAACAGTATTTAAATTTTAAACGCACGAAACATCTTTCACCATCCGTTAAACGTGTTTAGCGATCTGTCAAAATTAAACGCTCGTCGATGGCTATTTAACTCCCTAAACGCATTTAACGTCATCCAGCCTCTTCTCAAAAAGTGGGGTTATCCGTGTATTATTAGTGATTCTGTGAACATTCGTGTATTAAAATAATAAAATGGACTTGTGGGACATTTTAACAAAACTATAAACCAATTATTACAAAAAAACTATAAAATACCTACTTATTATATTACTTTTGATATAATGATTAAACAACACAAAGATAAATCGAGAGATAATATTATAATAAACAACACGAACGAACTGGTTTTTGGTTATTGATTTGAGGTTAGAAACTCTTGACTTGACATTGACATAACTAACGTTGCTACTCTGTTTTACGCAGCATAATTTCATACAAAAAAGTAGTTTCGGACGAGTTTGACGTTTGACGTATTAACAAACGTGGAATGGAACGCAATCAGCATATGTCATTTTGAGGTCATTTCCACTAAACGCATTTAGTTAAATAGCTGTCAAATGACTATGGTGCAAGACAAATAAAACGTGATTAAAATAAACATGTTTAGCGCGTTAAACGTAATTAGTTAAATAAGTTTAGAAACAATTTTAATTACATTTGGTAACAGTGGCCCTTAGTAGGTATCCAAAGTTAACAGAAATAAAGTTTTGTTGAATTTAAAGTTGTTAACTTATTTCTAAGCGAGTTTGCCCGCGGTTTTTTCCGCTCCGTGTAGACTTAGGGCCACTGTTACCAACGTGTTAAACGCATTTAGCGTTTGATTTAAACAGTATTTAAATTTTAAACGCACGAAACATCTTTCACCATCCGTTAAACGTGTTTAGCGATCTGTCAAAATTAAACGCTCGTCGATGGCTATTTAACTCCCTAAACGCATTTAACGTCATCCAGCCTCTTCTCAAAAAGTGGGGTTATCCGTGTATTATTAGTGATTCTGTGAACATTCGTGTATTAAAATAATAAAATGGACTTGTGGGATATAATATTTGACGATGATGATGATGAAGAGTTATTAGAATATTTAAATAGACGGACACGTGAAGTACGTGTCGTAAATGAAAGAACCAATTTGTTTGAGACTTTACCAGATCATAAATTATTACAAAAAAACTATAAAATACCTACTTATTATATTACTTTTGATATAATGATTAAACAACACAAAGATAAATCGAGAGATAATATTATAATAAACAACACGAACGAACTGGTTTTTGGTTATTGATTTGAGGTTAGAAACTCTTGACTTGACATTGACATAACTAACGTTGCTACTCTGTTTTACGCAGCATAATTTCATACAAAAAAGTAGTTTCGGACGAGTTTGACGTTTGACGTATTAACAAACGTGGAATGGAACGCAATCAGCATATGTCATTTTGAGGTCATTTCCACTAAACGCATTTAGTTAAATAGCTGTCAAATGACTATGGTGCAAGACAAATAAAACGTGATTAAAATAAACATGTTTAGCGCGTTAAACGTAATTAGTTAAATAAGTTTAGAAACAATTTTAATTACATTTGGTAACAGTGGGGGCCACTGTTACCAAATGTAATTAAAATTGTTTCTAAACTTATTTAACTAATTACGTTTAACGCGCTAAACATGTTTATTTTAATCACGTTTTATTTGTCTTGCACCATAGTCATTTGACAGCTATTTAACTAAATGCGTTTAGTGGAAATGACCTCAAAATGACATATGCTGATTGCGTTCCATTCCACGTTTGTTAATACGTCAAACGTCAAACTCGTCCGAAACTACTTTTTTGTATGAAATTATGCTGCGTAAAACAGAGTAGCAACGTTAGTTATGTCAATGTCAAGTCAAGAGTTTCTAACCTCAAATCAATAACCAAAAACCAGTTCGTTCGTGTTGTTTATTATAATATTATCTCTCGATTTATCTTTGTGTTGTTTAATCATTATATCAAAAGTAATATAATAAGTAGGTATTTTATAGTTTTTTTGTAATAATTGGTTTATAGTTTTGTTAAAATGAGCAACGCAACAAGTCGAGCTCGGGCTCCGAACTTCACAAGAGAAGACCAAGAAATACTGCTTGATGTAATGCAAGCATATTCAAATATAATTGAATGCAAAAAGACTGACAATATTAAGCTCAGTCAAAAAACAGAAGCATGGGCAAAAATTACATTAGCTTACAATGCTAATACAAAAAACGTTGCAAGATCTACGGAAAACTTAATAAGTTGCTACAGAAACATGAAGAGCAAAATTAAAAAACAGCATTCGGAGGCTAAAATGAATTTAAGAAGTTAGTAAATGTAATTATAATATTTCTTCCCCAATTATATAATGACTTATACAGGTTCATTTCACATTTGCAATTACACATTCATCAATCATCATCAACAGCCTATAAACAGTCCACTCCGGGGCTTTAGGCCTCTCCACACTGGGAGGAAATTACCTTAATATATACCACGCTTGGCGAGTAGGTTGGAGATCGATATGTTGCACAGATACAACAGAAAACACTGCCACCCAAATACCACATGGCATAATTTTGTTTTAATTACATATTGTGAGCAGATTGTTCCATGTTATTATTTAAGTATCTATATTTTTTCCTTTCAGATCCCATTGAAAAGGAGGAATTGGTGAATGCCATAGAGGTAAACGGAGAAGACTGGGACACAGTGGCAAAAACTGTCAATAAGCCTGTTGATGTTTGTAAGGCTAGTTTTTCATCTCTTAAAAGGGAATATAAAAAACACGAGACCGAATATAAAAAGAAAATTACTGGAACAGGTATATACTGGTTATATTGTAGACAGATACATAAACATTTATTAAACTGAGATTTTGAACTAAAACAATATAATTTGTATGTGTTGAATGTCTAGATCAATATGTGATTTTATAGATCAATATGTTAGCAGCCAGGCTAAGGTCCCATAATACATATATATGGAAATTGAGCTTCAGGAATGAAAACATATATTTAGCAGCAACAAATTGATGTTTTAAATAATAGATATGGAAAAGTCATTGCTAGGTATGAAATTGTTGTAACACTATATTTTATATGTAAACATTTCAGGTGGTGGGCCTCCTCCAGATAATGACGAGAACCCTTTAAAAAAATTAAAATGCATCATAGAGCCACAGGTCGATGGCCTTTATACAATATACGATGGAGATGCTGAAATTATGAAAGCGTTTCAAGAGACTCTTCCTGAGGAGGAGCGGGTGAAACCAATTGACATGGTAGTACATGATCAGTTGGAAAATGTGCTACTAGAACCAGTTGCTAATGTAGAAATACATGAAGTTCCATCACATTTAAGGACACCGTTACGGTCCAATGTTAATGTAGAAATACATGAAGTTCCATCACATTTAAGGACACCGTTACGGTCCAATGTTAATGTAGAAATACATGAAGTTCCATCACATTTAAGGACACCGTTACGGTCCAATGTTAATGTAGAAATACATGAAGTTCCATCACATTTAAGGACACCGTTACGGTCCAATGTTAATGTAGAAATACATGAAGTTCCATCACATTTAAGGACACCGTTACGGTCCAATGTTAAACCTATTATTAATAGGCAGGAGTTATTGAAAAAGAAGCGAGATTCGGCCCTGATTTCTTGTAAGTAAGATAAGTTTACTAGCCCCCCTCGGTCTCGAAGTTATCTCTTGTCAAACTACCGTAGTTCTCCTTGTACCTATTGTTTTATATCAATAATCAAGTACTACTTACTCAATTATCATATGAATTTTATTTGTGACCAATGCTTGAGGGTATGCATATTCCTTTGCCTTTTAGTTATGCATAGTCTTGTATCTGTCATTAATAATAAAATTTACTCCGTAATAATGTCCATATTTGGTTATTTTATAGGTAAATATGAAAAACCAACTAAGAAGAGTTGCAACGAGTCTTTCCACTCTCTCACCGAAGCAAAGTCAGAGTTAGTTAGACTACAAACAGAGTTGGTGGCTATGGAAATTAGCCATAAGAAACAAATTCAGGAGATGGAAATAGAGGAAATTATTAAAGAAAATAAGTTTAAGGAGGAGATGCGGCAAAAAAAACTTTTGTTGTTAGATTTGGAAATAAAAAAAATGTCTGAATAATACTTTTATATTTGTTTCATTAGCATTTATTTCTACACATTTATTAAGTACAATTTTTCACATTACTCTATTGAATATACCAGAATACCGAATTAAGACATAATAGGTATCTAACAAAAATATTCAAAATAGACACATGTGCTGAAAACAAGTAGGTACCTATCTCTGTCCAATCCTTTATTTTGACATTGTCTATTTATGTTTATTTAAGTACCTTCTTATAATGTTGCGAAATATTCATTAATGAGATGAGAGCGTTCTATATTACGCACTACCCTGTGCTGATGTCTGAGTGAAAGTTCTGGAAGATCAGGTATTTCATCTAGCACTGGATACTCAGGGTCTATAGGAGGAACAACGTCTTTCTGTCTTATTGCTAAATTATGTACGACTGCAGTAGCAACAATGATACCTGGTACTCTACGTAATTTAACATTAATTCCTCTAGACAAAATTGGAAAACGTCTTTTCCAAACTCCAAATGCTCGTTCTACAACATTACGAGTCTTCGTCTGAGATTCTTGATACAGTGCTTCTCCTCTACTTCGTACACTGCCATCAGGCAAGGGTATCATCATAATACCTGTTTGGGCATACCCACTATCTCCCAATAACACTTTATTATTAAATTTTCCTTGCAAAAAGGCTCTTTTCAAAGCACAATTATCCCAAATATTTGAATCATGTGCAGATCCATGCCAACGAGCAACTACATCAATAAATGATAGATCAGCTGCAACCACGCACTGTGTATTTATTGAAAAATAACCTTTACGGTTTCTATATAATTCTGAATTATTGACACCTGGTGAAATCACTTTTATGTGTGTGCAATCAATTGCCCCGTTAACCCGTGGAAACTTAGCAATTTTATAAAATTCACTAGCAAGTTCTTGTTGTTCCTGATTGGTTTGAGGATACTTTATGTATTTCTTGTACAACGATGCAATAGCATGGGTTACCCTGTGAATTATTCTGCAAGCTGTTGGTTCTTCCACACCAATGACATCGCCACAAGTTATTAACTGACTCCCAGTCGCATAAAACCTTAGGGCGCATAATAATTGGTTCATTGGAGTAACAGCATTATTTCTGTAACAAAAAAGAACAATTATATTTTATCATAATGTACGTAGGTAAGTATAGTAGGTAGTTAGATTTGCCAAAACAGGAAAGGAAATATGAAGATTACCTACATAGATAGATAATTGAGAGGTACTTACTTATTGGTGTTAAATTCAAGATGATGTTGAATTTCTTCTAATAATAACAGTACAGTTCGTTTAGTCAATCGGAATCTCCTCACGAATTTATGATCTGGTAAAGTCTCAAACAAATTGGTTCTTTCATTTACGACACGTACTTCACGTGTCCGTCTATTTAAATATTCTAATAACTCTTCATCATCATCATCGTCAAATATTATATCCCACAAGTCCATTTTATTATTTTAATACACGAATGTTCACAGAATCACTAATAATACACGGATAACCCCACTTTTTGAGAAGAGGCTGGATGACGTTAAATGCGTTTAGGGAGTTAAATAGCCATCGACGAGCGTTTAATTTTGACAGATCGCTAAACACGTTTAACGGATGGTGAAAGATGTTTCGTGCGTTTAAAATTTAAATACTGTTTAAATCAAACGCTAAATGCGTTTAACACGTTGGTAACAGTGGCCCTTAGTAAGGTAAAATGACTAGTGCTCACCGTTGCACTAGTCTTCGACCATTTGTTGCCCGTGGTCCTACCGCGTAGTCCTACTGGTAGTACCACGGGCAATTCTTTTTGTCCGTGGTTCTACCGGTAGAACTGTAACAAGAAAATCATAATTATGTATGGGCATTGGTCCTACTAATTTGTATAGTACAGTCAATGTCAGTTCCTTTCGCTTTTGCGTCCGCTCGCTGTATCTTTACTCATGAGTTCCGTACACGGCTGATGAAATATAAAAAAGCCTCGTAGGGAACCAGTTCCATACAAGTAATTTAAAAGCCTCGTACGGAACCAGTTCCGGAACTCCGGTTCTGTAGACGGCCGAAGGGAAAAAAATAGCAGCCACCGACCACAAGTGGCTGTCGCGCGCTTCAGCTACTTTTGTAGCTGCGTCTAGCTTTTCGTGGCGGCGTTTGTGGCTGTGGCCCGTGGCTCGTGTGCGGCGACACTTAAAGTGTTTTAATAAAGAAGTACAGAATTACATAGGTTTTTATTTTGAAGAAGGGATCCAACTGACATGACTTGAAAAAAACACTATTTTCTAAAAAAGAACCAGCGATGTTTTGCCCCAAAAAAGTCACTCCCACAAAGAGAATCTATGGTGATTAAGTTTCTCCTTGTCATGAACATGGTACTTTACAAGATTATTCACAAATTATATCAAAATAAGTAGTATGTAAGTTTCTACATCGTCTTTAAAAAAACATCAATTATCTCAAACGTAACATTATGTGGGTTGGTTCCTTTATGCATAACTAGGTCCAGTTGTGGTATAGGTGTTTATCCTGTGGACTTTGGGCCCACTCGAAATGCTCAGGATGGGATTCCGCTGAAGGTTACATGTGTGATTTATGCTCCCACTAGCATTGACTGGTTTTATCCACCCTTGCGTAAAATACCGGTAATGAAAATATGGCTGACCGGTATCAAACAAAGGCTGACCGGTTTTACCCACCATTGCGCGTAATACTGGTCAAACACGTATTTAAAAAAAAAGTTGTTTTGCCAAAACTATTATTGCTATTGATCTCAATTAATGTGCCAATGTTAGAAAAATAATGTACGACTTCGTGCCTTTGGCAGTTGAAACCGCGGGACCGTGGGGCTCCGAGGCCAAGGATTTGATTCGCGCTGTGGGGAGACGAATTAAGGAGAGAGGAGGTGATCCGCGAGCCGGCCACTTTTTAGTACAGCGCATTTCCCTCGCCATTCAGCGAGGGAACGCCGCGAGTATCCTGGGTACTTTCGACCAGGGGGCACTTCGCGGGGGGCTGTTTGACTGAAATTATATTATATAATTTTTACCTAGTTATAGTATGACAAAGAAGAATAATTATATTTTCTAATATTATTAGTTTAATAAAGAAATCTTGATTCATACTTTCCGTGTAATCATTTTTCCTTAAGTGACCGCCATTACCCCATTTTGCCATATCAATCATAATTTTCAAAAAGTTTGTTATAAATTTTAACACGCGATAAATATGAATTTACACGCTAGATAGACGACAGATAGTATGCAGGCGTCTCTCAGGTAGGTACAGAGGGAAAGAAAAATACGCAGCGGACGTACAGCGGACTTTCTTTCTCTTTCACTCCTTTTATTCGAAGTAACGGTTTTAGTCGGATCGATCAGTCAGTCAGTGTTATCCACCGTTTGTGACAGTTGTGTTGTGTGATCTAATATGGCTTCGACAAGCTCCGGCAGTTCACCGACTGAGGTAAGTAAGAGATATTTTCACTCACTTCTATATAAAAGTGTTTTATTTGATCCTAATTTAAATTGTTCCAGGTGTCGTTTATAAACACAAGCAGAGGAAAGCGATCACTGTTACATGACGGCCACAGTTACTATTTTCATAGAACTTTCACCAGTAATTCAAAAATAAGCGTGTGGAGATGCACTGAGCGGAAGATCTGCCAATCCACGATAAGAGTGTGAGAAGACCAAAACGTGTTAAAAATCATAGAAAAAAAATCGCATTCATGTGAAAGAAGTGAAGCTAGAATTGAAGTTTTGCAAAGAAAAGACGAATTCATTCAAAGAGCAGTGAATGAAGTTACTCTAATACCGAAAATTTACGAGAAGTGCTTCAAAAAGTGTAATGACAATGGTTATGCAATAATTGCGTATGTACCTAGCTTCAAGGTTGTTGAAGTCTGGTCTTTATAAAAAAAGAAATCGCCATTTAAATGTTCAAAAGACTCATTTTCATAAAAGGGGAGACAATAATTCCTGAAAAATATGCATCTGGCTTTTCATTATCCGATGACGGAATTGGTACAGAAAATAGGATGATAGCTTTTGCAACGGAAAGGTCACGAGTTCTAATACCAAGCATAGACACGTTCTTCTCAGATGGTACCTTTTGGACCTGCCCTAAGTTATTCGCTCAATTATTATTATTATTTAGTATAATATATTATATAGTTTATATAAGTTAGTATATTATATTACTTGAAGCTATGTTAGTAATATATATATATAATACCAAGCCCATGGTACCGACCTCAAACAACTGGAACAACTGGACTACTTCGCATTGACTTGGGACCACTGAATGTGGTAAGAGAGTTATTTCCAATGGTCGCTGTGAAAGGATGTAACTTCCATCTGAAACGAGCCTTGTTCATGAAAGGCACTGCCCTCGGTTTATACGATACACTTGCAGGTCAAACACATGTCAGATTGTGCGCAGCTTTGGCACTTCTGAAAGAGGAAGATGTAGTAGATAGATGGCTTGAGATTTGTGAAACGGCGCCAAGTGGTGAAAATTTCACTTTATTCAATGACTACTTCGTGTCGCAATGGCTCGATGACGCGAAGTTGCAAGGAATTTGGAACTGTAATGGTGCTCGTCATAGAACCACTAATTATTATATTATGCAATAAGCAAGCAGTTTTGATGATAAGCCGTGCATGTTTTACATCAGTTTCAATGTGTTTTAACAAAACTCTCCATTTATTTGTTATGGCACCGAAGTTATATAATAAGGTACCGAAATCCATACGAGAGTCTAAAGGTAGCCTTCGGTTCTTAGCGACCGCGACGCGCGACTGCGACACACGACTGCGACCGGGTCGCGCGACCCACTGCTTAGTATGAATTTAAGGCTCCCCCACACAGGCGCGTTATTATAGGTCGATAATATCGCATGCAGTATTGCGTTAATGCGTCCCGATTCCTTTTACATTCCTTGCACACAGCTGCGTTTTTATCGTCCGATATTTCTTACGAGAGAGCGCCGCGCCGCGACGGCACTATTACACATGCAAGGAAGACTCCAACAAGTCAGCGCGTATTTGTGTGTTCTTTCGCTATATTGCGTATTTTAAAAATGAATATCGAATTATTCATAGCTTTAGTGAAGGAACGACCTGTTTTATAAGATTTACGAAATCCACTATATAAAGACAGAAGGGAGAAGGATAAAAAATGGAGGGAAATATGCACAGCGATGGATATAACTAGTAAGTACCTACTTACAAGATCGCGCCATAATGAACCAAAATGGCGGACGGCCGTCCGCGCAGGCATACCGAACGTAAACCGTTTTATTTTTTTTACAGTCAGGTATTTTTTATACTAATTATAAACTTATTTTATTTTATTGTTTTGATGCGCGAATGTCATCGCAGTGCCATGCTATAGTGATATTATTCACAATACTGGCCGTAACATTACATGTGATAATTTTTTTACAAGTCTGCCCTTGATTGATAAACTGGAGCAAGAGTATAGGTTGACAATCATCGGTACTATTCGAAAAAATAAAAAAGAGTTGCCCAAAGAATTCACTGAAATCCGAGGCCGAATGGAGAAATCCAGCTTATTTGGCTATCGAGGCAATTGTACTCTGGTTTCGTACGTGCCGAAAAAAAATAGAAATGTATTGCTTGTGTCTAGTATGCATGATAACGGAATCATTGATGAGAATACTCAAAAACCTGAAATAATCATGGACTACAATGCAAGCAAAGGAGGCGTCGATACCGTGGACAAAATATGCGAAACTTACAATGTTGCAAGGGGCACGAACAGATGGCCCATGGTGATATTTTATAGTCTAATGAATGTGGCAGGAATAAATTCGTACGTCATATATGTCCACAATAATCCCAACAAAAAAATCAATCGCAGATCATTTTTGGAAGCCCTATCATATGATCTCATAAACCCACATCTGAGGCGACGTAGTACAAACACACATTTACCAAGACTCATAAGACAAAGACTTGCTGAAATTTGTAAATTAGATGGTCCAGAGTCCACAGCTACAACAAATAATAATAAAACGGGTCGTTGCTATTATTGCAGCTCCAAAAAAAATCGCAAGACGCGATATAACTGCACTACTTGCAAGAAATATTTTTGTATGGAACATGCAATTATGGTGTGCTCTGACTGCTATGGTGGACCATCAGAGGAAAATTAATCTATAGCCTTTTATTGTTTATTTAGTTATTTTCAAGATTTAAGAGTTTTTTTTTGTTTGATTTCAGAAGAGATATTTTTTGTTGAAGTTTATGTAGTTTATAAGAATAAGTACTGTTTTTCAAAGGCTGTAATAAAAAGACTGTTAGTCAGTAATAAACATTAATATTGCCATAAATTTCGTTTATATTGATTGCGTAAAAGTCCTTCTTAATCATAAATTACACTTGTGTGGTTATAACGATAGCTATTTATTTAGTAAAAGTTAGAACTATCGGTCCCAGAGACCGACGCGGGTTAAAAGATTTCGCCAAAAATGAAATTGACATCAGGTTGCAGATATGCAAAAAACAGGTTGCAGATATGCCAGACGTTCCCATTCTAAAAAATTTCAGAGATACAGTTGAAGGAATTGAAAATGACGGTTTAAATTTTATTGCAAAAACACCTGACTATGAAAGTGTTAAGTCTGGTCTGTACAAACATAGACATAAAGGGGTGGGGACCAGCAAAACCAACTATGTCAATTATTCAGAAATAGAAATACCCCGAAAATTTGAACAGTTCCTTATCGCTGACTATCAGAATGAATATATTCGCATTCTAGTTTTTGGAAATGAATGGGCCAGGAAAGTAATGAAACAAGCAAAGGATTTTTTTATTGATGGAACATTTCGTATATGCCCTCAACCATTTACACAGTTGGTTACAATCCACTGTGATATCGGTAGTTCATTAGAACAGCTATACTCTAAGTGTGTTCCGCGGAACCCTAGGGTTCCGTGATACCACTGTAGGGGTTCCGCAAGAATTTAGAAAAAAAATATCAAAACGCCTCTCTCTGGTCGCTCCGCGGCTGCGCGGACTCCGCGGCCGCGCGGAGACAAAACGTTATTAACGTTATTTAATTGTATAAACATGTGTTACAATAGCTGGTACAATATCTCATACATAATTTAAATATAGGTAGTTTGTTTTGCTGACGCTACTTTTCGAACGTCATACCTATCGCCAGCGCAGCGGCAAACTTAAGCGAGCGGGTAGTATACTCGGGAGCGCGCAGTCTCTTTGATAAAAGCCGCCTCTGAATTAGACGCTATAGTTGTCAACAAGCGACTTTCGACTCTAACTTAAAAGAATAAAGTCGATATTGTTTACAACGCAATTTTTAAATTTCTGTTTTTATTTATCAAAGGTGCCGACTCGAGTATTTTCGAGAATATTTGAGGTCGAGTCTAGGACTAAGGCTGGTTTTATCGTCACGCGTTTCGGCAGCGCCGTCGGAGAGCGCGCGCTCGGAGATGTATGGGGTTAGTAGTTGCGTTTCAAAGTCGCGCGCTTGACAGCGCCGTTCAGTAAACGCGGGCTATTCGCCCGGCGCTGCCGAAGCGCGCGCCGCTCGCGCCCTTCTCGGCGGCCATTATGCGTTTTAGTGTGACGCCGCACGATGGGGCCTATGTTAGAACGGCTTTGGTCATAAATGATTTTTACAATATTGAGGGTACATTGACAAATTCTTCTTAGTAAGCAAATTGAAGGTCTGTTACATTAATTACAGGACACTAAGATAAATAAAATTGACTATTCGTTATTTTATAAGCAAACGGATGTCACGCTGTAGTCACTTTCCTGTCATTGCTCGTGATTTACAGTTCTGAACTAAAACATTAAATAATTTATTTTGCGCAAGTTAAACGTATTGTAAATAAAATTACGATGAATATTAGTGAAGGTATGTAGTACCTATTTATATTAATAAATTTATCAGTTAAGTAAAGATATTGTTTTTACCGAGTAATTACGTACCAAACTAGTTCACTTAGAATTTCATATGAATTTTATATTAGTAACGAATTTTTCATACAGGGGCATTTTGCCGTAATGTATCTCTATTAGGTGGAACTAGTATATTATTGTAGTTTAAATATTTGATGTCAAAAGTTCGAGCAAAATGCCCGTTAGTACTCGATTGGGGTTAGAGTAAGATCCGAGACTTTTCGCCAGCTGCACATAATAAATTTGTTCTTTCAAATTTGATTAGGTATCGGTATATTTATTTATTGATTTCATTTTTTGGTTTCATTTATTGCATTTTCCTTTCATTCAAATTATTTACTGTTAAAATTTAATAAAATAACTAACGGATTTTGTAATTTTTTCATTCTTGTTTTAGGATTAGATTATCCTATGAATAGACGAGAATTATGCGAAAACTTTTTTCTCTTAAATATAAATAGTTCGATAGCAAGTTCTTGAAACTCGAGGAGATAAATATTATTGAAACCAATTGCCCTGATTCTGCTAAACCCACACTAAAAGAAACTTTACAATAGTTTCTTAAACAATTTTTGAATGCTGTTTATCTAGCATACAAATTAACGACACAAGAATGGAGGCAGTCCCGAGACACAAAGGCTTTAATTGAGGAGATACAAAAAGATATTCAACGTAAATTTAGGTTTATCACAGGATTGGATTACTTGTAGATTTCCGCAAATCCAGAGCAATCGTCTCAAATGACTGGTGTTGACCAAGAATTAATCAAACGGTTTAGCATAATTTTAAAAACAATAGCTTGTGGTTACAAGATAAACACTGAAGCATTTCAGACTTACTGCATTGAAACAGCTAATTTATACACCCGTTTGTATCCATGGTACAATATGCCCACAACTGTCCACAAAGTGTTGATCCATGGGTCTTCTGTTATTGCGTATGCTATAATGCCAATAGGTAACTTAAGCGAAGAAGCGTTGGAGGCGAGAAACAAGGATTTTAAGAAATTTATAGAACATAATGCTGACAAATCATCTCGGAAAAATACGCTAATTGACATTTTTAATTTGTTTCTCATTTTTTCGGATCCTGCAATTACTTGTTCAAAGGTTGTGATGAAAAAGAAATCAAACCTGCCAAGTGATGTCATAAAAATGATTATACCCAAATAAAATAAAAAGTTAAATGAAATAAAGTGATCCGAGGTAGATGAAATAGCGGTGATGGTGAAAATAAATAGTATAGATACAGAAATTGCTTGTTTAATGTTACAGCTCACATATTATGCCTTAATTCGTCTCTATTTACTATGTTTAGTCTTCAAATGCTATAAAATAATATTGACCAACAATCTGTTATAATGGCCCCACCGTGCGCCGTTGAGACGCGCCGTTAGGTACTGTGCTGTACAAAATGAATTAAGTACATCGACACGGGACGAGTAATTGAGGAAGTGCGATTAAGAAGATGTTTATGGGACCCGGGCGATGATTTATATAAGAATAAGGATGCGAAAAACAAAGCCTGGGAAGACGTTGGAAAGGAATTGTGTGGTGAAAATTTTAATACAGACTTAGGTAAGCAAAATTTTTTAATACATTATTTGTTGTAACATTTAGGGCCACTGTTACCAAATGTAATTAAAATTGTTTCTAAACTTATTTAACTAATTACGTTTAACGCGCTAAACATGTTTATTTTAATCACGTTTTATTTGTCTTGCACCATAGTCATTTGACAGCTATTTAACTAAATGCGTTTAGTGGAAATGACCTCAAAATGACATATGCTGATTGCGTTCCATTCCACGTTTGTTAATACGTCAAACGTCAAACTCGTCCGAAACTACTTTTTTGTATGAAATTATGCTGCGTAAAACAGAGTAGCAACGTTAGTTATGTCAATGTCAAGTCAAGAGTTTCTAACCTCAAATCAATAACCAAAAACCAGTTCGTTCGTGTTGTTTATTATAATATTATCTCTCGATTTATCTTTGTGTTGTTTAATCATTATATCAAAAGTAATATAATAAGTAGGTATTTTATAGTTTTTTTGTAATAATTGGTTTATAGTTTTGTTAAAATGAGCAACGCAACAAGTCGAGCTCGGGCTCCGAACTTCACAAGAGAAGACCAAGAAATACTGCTTGATGTAATGCAAGCATATTCAAATATAATTGAATGCAAAAAGACTGACAATATTAAGCTCAGTCAAAAAACAGAAGCATGGGCAAAAATTACATTAGCTTACAATGCTAATACAAAAAACGTTGCAAGATCTACGGAAAACTTAATAAGTTGCTACAGAAACATGAAGAGCAAAATTAAAAAACAGCATTCGGAGGCTAAAATGAATTTAAGAGGTTAGTAAATGTAATTATAATATTTCTTCCCCAATTATATAATGACTTATACAGGTTCATTTCACATTTGCAATTACATATTCATCAATCATCATCAACAGCCTATAAACAGTCCACTCCGGGGCATTGCATGGTACCTTAATAAAGTCACTTAACTACTTATTACCTAGTGTAAAATTGAGTGAAATAGTTTTGTCCGCCCGCGAACTTCAGAAATTCTGGTGAAATATATTAATTGGGCAGGTAAATCAATCTGAGCACGACGAAATTACTGCGTTTCGTTCCATTTATTGAACTTCGCGGTAGGTATCAACTACAAAATCAGAACACAGATCTCTCTTGCCATGACACGCTACCAGTGGGTGATACGAAGTAATTAGCGAATATATCGCGTAATGTGTTTCCTGATCTATGATCTGGCTGGTCATTTAAATCAGTCATTCCCGTTATAGTTAATGTGTGATTTGCGTTATAGCCATCCCGTATTCTAATAAAATTATGTAATATGCAACAGGCTTGAACTATCTTTTTTGCAACAGGAAAACTGACACTCATGGGAGTATGGAACACTCTGAATTTGTTGGACATTATTCCAAACGTCGATTCTATGTACCGTCTAGCACGACTTAAACGATAATTAAATATCTTCTTTTTATGAGTCATGTTGGATCGCACATAAGGTCGCATCACATGGTTGGATATACCAAATGCACCATCACCAATTATTATGTGTGGTAGTATTATATTAGTGCCCGGTAGATTCTTTGCACCAGGTAACCCCAAACTATTATTCTGTAACTTTCGAAAAAGTGAACTCTCTTGAAATATTGCACCGTCTGCGTTTCTCCCGCAAGACCCAATGTTAATATAGGTAAAACAATAGTTCGCATCGCACATTGCCAAAAGGACTATAGAAAAGAAACTTTTATAATTATAAAACATTGAGCCTCCACCTGCAGGATTTACTATACGTATATGTTTACCATCTATCGCCCCGCAACAATTTGGAAAATTTGCATATAATTGAAATTCTTCACTAATGCGCTGCCACATTTCTGTAGTTGGTTCAGGTATACATTCATGACGCAGCTTTTGCCATATAGTAGAACAAACTTCATCTACTATATTAGCTACAGTAGTAATTCCCATTCTGTATGTGATGGATAAATCGGAGAAAGTACTGCCCGTTGCCAAATACCTGAAAACAAACAAGTATTTTCATTTGATTTCAGTAGGTACAATAAAATATGTTTTTATTGCAGATAAACAAATACGCCAGCGATGGAAATCAGCCAGAGATAATTATTACAGAACAAAAGCGAATATGCGAAATACGCCATCGAGAAGCGCTGCAAAACACAAGAAGTATATATTTTTCGAGCTAATGACATTCCTTGATCGTATTTCAGAAAATGAAGTCACAGATTCATTAAGCGATAATCAGTCTAGCGTATCTGAAGATTTGACTAATAACACATATGAAGCTGCCACATCTGCGAATAACTTGAGTACTCCATCTCAGCTCCATAGACAACAGGAAAACACTGGAAATAGTCATGATACTCACAGATGGAGTCGAGATAGGAGAAATAAACGGAAATCAGATCAATCAAATTTTGAAAAGGAATTAATAACGTTGCTCAACCAAAATACTCCCACTTCCAACCTAAATCCTGATGATTTGTCATTTTTTGAGTCTCTTGGTCCGATTCTAAGTAATTTAAGTGCTTATCAAAAGCTGCAGTTTCGCTCAAAGGTTCTAGAATTAGTTATTGAGATTTCAGCTCCAACGACTTCTACAGGTAGCTATTTATCACCACCAGAAAATAATGTTAATAATAGTGTGAACGCAAATTCTACTTATAATTACATGGCTCAAACATCGCCACTTCATAATTATAACTATGCCTATACTACCACTTCTACACCTCAACAGCAGCTCTATGAATCTGCAGTAGAATTACCAAATGTCATATCGCCGACTGGCGATAATAACTCAAATTCTGTTGACTCATCTGCTGCGTACAGGTCGATAGTTGAATCAATGAATATTGTGAATGAGACTGATGATGAGGAACAGTAAAGATATTAGTTGATTTTTGCAGATTGTCTAAGAAATCCATGACATAGGTACAGTGCAATTTCCTCAAACATGTTCGGTACATCATTTTGACCTTCTTTGGGCTAAATCGCGATTGCAGTATGGGCCAAAAACAAGCGAACCAAGGTCAGTAAAGTTTGTATGAAAATACATTTAATACTCCGCGTTAGGACGACTTTTAAATCCCTTGTTATAAATCTCATTAATGTCATCACACGTCATAGGGCCAGTCAGTGAACTCTGTTGACTTCTGTAGTAATTTGGTCATAACTTGTCAATTTTTAAGGTAGAACAAAAAAATTTGCACTGTATGGGCAAAAAGAAAGCAGGTCTGCGCGGGTAACCGGTGCAGGTAGCCAGCGCCGAGTTTCTATAAAAATAGCCAAACCAAACCAGCACTGATAAGCGCCAACCGGCGGCCGGTAGACCGGTTCCGATAAGCGCTTGTAGATCGGCGCAGGCTACCCGCTTTCTTTCTGAACACGCCCAAAGTTATGGATTTCTTAGCTCTATAAAGCTGCATCTGTATTGAGTTGTCTCATGACGTTGGTGGTTAAGTATTAGCTACAAAATAAGACAGAATAAAATGAGACTGTGATTAAAATAACGTTATGATTAAAATAATATTGCGATTATAATAAGACTGTGATTAAAATAAGGTTGTGATTTTCAGTTAAATTAAAAGTAATTACGCTGATTAATGACGTTAAAAAATCAAAGAGGCTGTTAAGGTGATCTTCCGCGGAGCGCGCTCCATACAAACGAAGTTTCGTAAATGATATTTCACACACATGGCCAGCCGAACAAAAGCTGTTTAAAATTGTATACTGTTACGAAAAAATGTACCTACCGAGTCATAAAAAAATTAAAATTTGTATGGGACATTTTAAACCGACTTATTTCTATACAGATAGATAGACTTTTCATTGCACACGGAAATGTGTACAAAGGCGGCCTTATCGCTCATAGCGATCTCTTCCAGGCAACCTCAGGTGAAGGAGACCATTTAACATAAATGGCAAAGCAATGCAGGGTAGGAAAAATTTGAAGAGAATAACTACTTATTACTAATTAACATATACAAACAGTAAAATAACTACATAAAATAATACTATATTACATAGGTACGAAATACGTATATACTCTAACATACACTAACACATACATACATATAATAGGTATAAATATAATAAATACATACATACAAGGCACAACTATGGAGTCGGGTAATTTCCTTCAGCCGTGTCTTAAACAGGTTAACTTTCTTGTAACAGTATATAATTCTAAACATAGATCTTACTCCTTGGTCAGTGGGAAATTTCATAACATTTTATTGTGGAATTTTTAAATTATTACGAAACTACGTGTGTATGGAGCGCCTTCCGTGGAAGATCCCCTTAACAACAGTTTCATGACGTGATAGACAATCAATGTGTCAACGTATCTCCGATATTTTTAAAATTTTGTCTATTACATTACTGAAGATTCAATTTTGCGGAAATTATAGGTACACACAGCAACGCCAATTGGTATGCAGGGTAGAGCGTCAAGATGTTGTTTCTTAAAAAGATCTGACTAAAATTTTCCAAAATCTTTTTATTTTTCTATAGATTTACTTATATCTATTCAATGAACAAGAAGTTGGAATTATTTTAAGAATATGCAAAAATAATTTAATTCTAATTCATTCCTGCATCCTTACATCCTCTGTACAATCACATTACCAATTTTTCCTCTGGAGTTATGGGGATGCAACGTATACTGGATGTTCGTAAAGAAAACTCTAACTTGCAGAGTAATTCGTCGAAACTGCTTGTTGATAGGCGAACATGTTTATAAAATTTATCACTATTTTCTCGTAAATCGGAGAAAGATTTTACGTGTTCGCCTCTCAGTAACCTTGTAGCGTTATAAGGATCAACTACTCTTCTTCGAAGTCGCCTTCTTTTCCATAAAAGGTAAATAGCCAATACTCTAACCGCATTAACCTTCATTTTGTATTTGTACACGACTGTATCACAGCTGCGGAACGCGCGGTACTAATCTCGTTTTATAGTGCACCGCTGTTCAAGCGCGCGCTGTTGAACAGCGCGCTGCCCAACGGCGCGTCTAGCGGCGTGACGATAAAACCAGCGTAAGTATAAAAGCGGCAATCGCGCGTCGCACGTCGTCAGTTGACGATTAGCGTTCGGAGCGATAAGTTACCTGTTACTACCTACTTACAAGCTTGCTAGCGAGAAACTAGTGTTCATTGTTTTACTGCCTGCTATATTCTGTTGTCTCAGTTTTATACATTTCTTTACTGTACTAAATTTAGTCTCTTATACGCAGTAACGATTGCGCATTAGTTAAACCCCACTATCCTGACGTGTAACATTATAAATAAAGAAGAATGGAACGTTGGCTTAAAGGTGTTAAACGTGTTGCAACAACATCTTCTAATGACGCTGAATGTTCAAAAGCAGTGCGCGCGGAGAATATAGCAATCACAGATCCAGAAGACGATGCCACCACGTCAAGCTCGACGGTTTCGAAGACGACAAAAAGGAAGTATGATGAATCCTATATCAGTTTCGGATTTGTAGATTCCAACGGCTCACCTCTCTGCATGCTCTGAAGTAAACTGCTTCCTAATAGTTCCATGGCACCTGCCAAATTGCGCCGACATTTAGAAACTGTACACCCCGAGTCTAAAGACAAGAATAAAGAATTTTTTGTTCGTAAAAAAGATCAGTTATTAGAAAGTCAAAAAAATATGATGCATGTAACACAAACTATCAACGAAAAGGCTACAGAAGCATCATATTTAGTTAGCTATCGCATTGCACAAGCAGGTGAAGCGCACACTATCGCTGAGAATTTAATAAAACCATGTGTATTAGACATAACAAAATGTATGCTCGATGAAAAATCTGCAAAGCATCTTTCTACTGTTCCGCTATCAAACGATACTGTTTCACGGCGAATCCATGATCTGGCAAGCTACGTCAAACAAGAACTAGTTACACGTCTACAAAAAACACGATTTGCCTTGCAAATGGACGAGTCGACTGATGTCGCTGGTTTGGCTATCCTGCTGGTTATTGTGAGATATCCATATAAAAATTCTTTTGAAGAAGACATGCTTATGTGTTCACCGCTGCTCACAAACACTACAGGGGAAGAAATTTTTAATAAAATAAATATATTTTTTGAAGAAAATAATATCAGTTGGAACAATTGCATTGACATCTGTACAGATGGGGCCAAGGCGATGACAGGTAAAACAGCAGGAGCAGTGTCTCGAATGAAAAATAAAGCGCCTAATTGTAGTTCCAGTCATTGTATTCTGCATAGACAAGCACTTGCGATGAAGCAAATGCCGTCAAATCTAAAATTAGTTATGGATGAAGCGGTAAAAATAATTAATTTTATCAAATCACGACCACTACAATCCCGATTGTTCTCATTATTGTGTGAAGATTATGGCAGCAAACATAAAACACTGCTGCTCCATACAGAAGTGCGTTGGCTGTCTCGGGGTAAAACTTTAACAAGGCTATTTGAACTTAGAGCTGAGTTACAAATGTTTCTTTCAGCAGATACTTCTTTTAATTTAAAGGACCGTTTGTATGATAAAACTTGATTGTTCCGATTGTCTTTTATGGCGGATATCTTTCAAAAACTTAACGAATTGAATTTATCGTTGCAAGGCAAACAAACAACAGTGTTTCAGGCCTATAATAAAATAACTGCTTTTAAGAGAACATTAGATTTTTGGATCATTTGCATTGGTATGAAAGAAATAGAAAGCTTTACATTACTCAGTGAGTTTGTTAGCGAAAACGACTCGGAAATGTTTAAAGATGATGTTTTTGAATAACATTCATTAGACTATAATATAGTCTAATGAATGTGGCAGGAATAAAGCCAAGGATACATTAGGGGACAAATGTCCTGCGACACGTGTCGCCAGGGACGTCGGGTGAAGTAGCGCGACGTTGCCGGACTTCGCGCGACATGTCTGGCAACATCGCGCGACACGGGTCGCCAGGGATGTCGGGTGAAGTAGCGCGACGTTGCCGGACTTCGCTCGACATGTCTGGCAACATCGCGCGATACGGGTCGGTTATCCTGTGTTGCAGCGTAGCTTTCAGTTGTGGGATTTACGTCACTGAGTGCAGACACGTGTGCAACTAGTTTGTCAATAATGTGGACCAACGACGTAGTGCTGAAACTAATAGAACTATTCCAGTCGAACGAGTGTTTATGGGATACATCAAACAACGACTATAAGAATAAAAATAAAAAAAATGACTCGTGGGAAGATATTTCTACTACATTACAACTTCCCAGAAAAGATATTGAAACCAAAATTCATAATCTACGCAGTCAATTTATAAGAGAAAGAAAGAAGATTAAAGCATCCAAAAAGACGGGTAGCGGAACAACAGATGTCAAGAAAAGTAATTGGTTTGCTTATGATTCGCTACAATTATTAATAAAGGGGGAAACCTCATCGGGTGACATTGATACGATGATAGAACAAGTAAGTAATATATTTATTTAAACTTACACTATTTTCACACATTATTGTAACAAAACGGGATTTAATCGCGTTTAAATACTTTAAATAGTGTTCATTTAATTACCTCGACGTTTCGAACGTGATTTTACGTTCATGCTCTTGAAGGGACTGTTCAGTGACAGCTCTGTTTATTGATTGAACAGTCCCTCTGTTCAATCAATAAATCACGATCCAAACGTCGAGGTAATTAAATAAACACTTTTACGCTGCCCGCACACGGCATACTTTTTGAAGGACGACTTTGTTTATTATGCGGTGTTATTTTGCCATGAAACACTCCCTTCTTCACTACAAAAATACTCGGCAAAACGGTCTCTTACATCAAAAGCAGATTGGGGTGTTGGAGCTGTTACTGGCGGTTGTTCATCTATATTGACGTTATTAAAGTAATATAATTCATTGCGCCAGGAACCTTCTACTAGAGTATTCTCATTATTAACATCTTCATAATCCATCATCCCAGGTGGGTTATATCTAGTACGCGATTGCGAATTACGACGTAAAAAGTTGTGGAGATGTGCGCAGGCCATTACAACTACTTCAGCGTTTTTAGGATCGAGTTCAATCGGACGTCGTAAAATTCGAAATACGACAGACATCACCCCAAATACGTTTTCGATAATTCTGCGGCATCTAGAAAGTCGGTAATTAAAAATCCGTTTTGTATTCCCTCGTTCATAAATTCCAGGGTAGGGTTTCATCATATTTTGACTCAACGCAAATGCACTATCACCAACGAATACAAATGGTAAACTAGGTCCGTTTCGTGCTATCGGTGTAGGTGGGGGTAAATCTAAGTTGTTCTCATTTAATTTCTTATAAAATGTTGTTTCTTGATAGACTCCACTATCAGAAGATTTGCCTTTGGCACCACAGTTTACGTAAATAAAATTATAATTTGCATCTGCAATTGCCAATAATACAATACTGAAATTTCCTTTATAATTAAAATAATCACTGCCAGAATTAGGAGGTGCTATTATAAGTATATGCTTGCCATCAATCGCACCCACGCAATTTGGGAAATTCCATAATGTTTTGAAATGCTCAGCTTTATCTTTCCACTGTTCTGAAGAGCCTGGTATCTGAAATCAAACGTTTTTTCTTTTCAGACAGCAAATCAAGATTCGCAAGATAGTTCGCAGGATAGCCTGGATGATCAAGCCTCGAATTCACAAAGGGATCGCAGTAATCTGAACGATAAGATTAAAAACAAGAGACTAAGACCATCTGATGATAAAGTAGATGAGGCCTATGAAATACTGTTAGATGCTAAAAGAAAATGGACACAAACACAGTAAAAGACGATTTCGATGTTTATGGGCATATGTGGCTTCCGAGCTGCGTAAGATTAAAACGGAACACGCGCTTATTATGACAAAATATTATATTAATAACATAATAATGGAAGCAAGGACGGGAAAATACGATACTAACGCAGGCAATTTGTATGGATATAGCTCTGTATCAACTCCATCGCAATGTGAAGGGACTTCTTCGCGTCTTTCGCATTATGACGACCAGAATACATCAAATTCTTTGCAAGATAGAACTGAAGAGAGTGATAATATTACAAGTATTATAGCAGTGTTGGAAAAAGCTGTCGAAAATGAGTGATATATTGTTCAACAGAACTCCCATTTTTTTTATAATAATTCAGTTGAATGTAGTTTTCCTTTTTTTTCTATAATTGTATGTAACTATACATACAATAATTTAATAATCCAAATAAAAAGGGTTCTTATGTAACCTACGAGTATATAACGATCACCAATTCGGTAGAAAAATTAAGAAAAGCCCCTCTTGCATGTACATTACCATAGTTACGTTGTCTATTCAAACAGTTCACAACTACACGCAAGAGGGGCTTTTCTTAAGTATTTTTAAATTTATATCTTGTAAGCTTGGAACATTTAATTATAAATTACTTAATTTATTCTTACTTTTATTTGATCCTTTAACGCCTGTATCAGTGCCTTGCATACTTCTGGCACTATTCGGCCTATTAATTGCCTTGATATTCGAAATGTATACGATAAAGACATGTAAGAATCCCCACTTGCAAGGTATATCAACGTTACAGCTAGCCTAGCGCTAGCGCTTACAGGGTTTCGAAACTTAGTTTCCTTTTTAGATATTGTTGGGCCAATCATATTCACCAGTATTTCAAAGTCTGTTGATGACATTCGCGTAAAATTCTTGAATGAACCATCAATAACACTTAATTCACGGAAGACACTGTTGTTTTTTCGTTGTAAGTACTTTCTAACCCACCATCTTCTCGTCTTTTTCCTTTTTTTTCTTTGACTTTTTATAATTATGTACGCCGCAGCCAACAACACTACCTCGGCGGGTGTCATGATATCAACTGCCTTACATAAAACTTGGTGATGTCAGATATGTTAGGCGAAGTTGCGCAAAGTCGCACGACTTCGCCTGACGTCGCTACGGACATAAGTCGCGCGATGTCGCCAGATATATCAAGCGAAGTTTCGCGAAGTCGCACGACTTCGCCTGACGTCGCTACGGACATAAGTCGCGCGATGTCGCCAGATATGTCAGGCGAAATCGGCCGGCTTCGCTTGACATGTCGCCGATACATGTCGTAGGACATTTGTCCCCTAGTGTATCATTAGCTTAAATTCGTACGTCATATATGTCCACAATAATCCCAACAAAAAAATCAATCGCAGATCATTTTTGGAAGCCCTATCATATGATCTCATAAATCCACATCTGAGGCGACGTAGTACAAACACACATTTACCAAGACTCATAAGACAAAGACTTGCTGAAATTTGTAAATTAGATGGTCCAGAGTCCACAGCTACAACAAATAATAATAAAACGGGTCGTTGCTATTATTGCAGCTCCAAAAAAAATCGCAAGACGCGATATAACTGCACTACTTGCAAGAAATATTTTTGTATGGAACATGCAATTATGGTGTGCTCTGACTGCTATGGTGGACCATCAAAGGAAAATTAATCTATAGCCTTTTATTGTTTATTTAGTTATTTTCAAGATTTAAGAGTTTTTTTTTGTTTGATTTCAGAAGAGATATTTTTTGTTGAAGTTTATGTAGTTTATAAGAATAAGTACTGTTTTTCAAAGGCTGTAATAAAAAGACTGTTAGTCAGTAATAAACATTAATATTGCCATAAATTTCGTTTATATTGATTGCGTAAAAGTCCTTCTTAATCATAAATTACACTTGTGTGGTTATAACGATAGCTATTTATTTAGTAAAAGTTAGAACTATCGGTCCCAGAGACCGACGCGGGTTAAAAGATTTCGCCAAAAATGAAATTGACATCAGGTTGCAGATATGCAAAAAACAGGTTGCAGATATGCCAGACGTTCCCATTCTAAAAATTTTCAGAGATACAGTTGAAGGAATTGAAAATGACGGTTTAAATTTTATTGCAAAAACACCTGACTATGAAAGTGTTAAGTCTGGTCTGTACAAACATAGACATAAAGGGGTGGGGACCAGCAAAACCAACTATGTCAATTATTCAGAAATAGAAATACCCCGAAAATTTGAACAGTTCCTTATCGCTGACTATCAGAATGAATATATTCGCATTCTAGTTTTTGGAAATGAATTGGCCAGGAAAGTAATGAAACAAGCAAAGGATTTTTTTATTGATGGAACCTTTCGTATATGCCCTCAACCATTTACACAGTTGGTTACAATCCACTGTGATATCGGTAGTTCATTAGAACATACGAATATTATCCCATATTCCCATTAGTGTATGCTCTTCTTCCAAATAAAAAACAGGAAACGTACACTATACTATTCGATCTCCTTAAGTCCCAAATCGAACAGTGGGAACCGACCACTTTTACCGCCGATTTTGAAGTGGCCTTAAGGCAAGCAATACTGACCGCATTCCCGACCGTTCGTGTAAATGGATGCTACTATCACTACCATAAAGCGATTTGGAAAAAGGGAAAGGCTTTGAAATTATGTAAAAACAGAGACAAAAGTAGAATTGTAGCCTTGACAGCTACCTTACCTTTACTACCAAAGGAGAAAATTCGTGAAGGATGGACATACATAAAGTCTCAAATTTTAGATGGTTTTGAAATGGGAAGCTTCGTCAAATATTTTGAGAAATATTGGCTAAGAGATGACATGTACATCAATCAGTGGTGTGTATTTGGTGCAAAGCACCGTACGAACAATTACAGCGAAGCCTGGCACTACAGCATTAATGAAAAATGTAGAAGTAAACTGAACTTGATTGGGCTACTGATACGTTTGAAGAAGAACTCAATCATACATAAAAAAAGATACATGACAATCACACACAAATTGAAGCCACTGAAGAAACGTGACAAGCAATTTATACGACGAGACATTATTACAAAAAATAACCAAATGGCGTTAACTTTGGGAAACATAACGGTGGCTCATTTTTTAGATATTCTAAGGTAAAAATATAAAAAATTACCCACACTCATGTATCCCAATGTCAGCCGTACATTTTTCAAGATGTGCTTAAGGTAGCTTAGCATGTCAACAATATTGAAAATTGAATAAATAAATAAAATTTAAAACTCCAGATATTATTTTGAATTGTTAATTGATAATTTTTAAAGCATCCTTATCATTTATAATTTTCAATTCAAGTGTACATGTGTCTCAGTAGCACTATGTGGAATTTGAGGGTGCACCTATCCCTACCGGTAGAAATAGGTGGAAAAAAATTCCACTTATCCCTACTGGTAGGGATAGCTTGGCAGGGATAAGTGCACCGGGCGCTTCTTTCCGCATTTTGAAAAATACATTTTCTAACAGAAAAATATCCTCGTCTGATGAGCTCGACATTTTGCGCGCTACTGAGCCGTCCAGCCAGCGTCAACCCGCTTCCTTTATGTAGAGGTTACCTGCGCGGATCGGTGCCGATAAGCGCTGGTAGATCGGCGCTGGTAACCAGCTTTCTACGTGTATACGCCCTAAAATATCAAGTCTGACTGCCTCGTCGACGAGTCGCAAGTGAATGATGCCACCTTGGGTCGGGCGCCCGCTTTTATAGAGGCCAGGTAGTGGTGGGGCGGCATGACGTGTTATCGGCTGTTGCTGCGTGTTTGCTCCGTCGCAAGCGCAGGTGGGCATTGCACGTGCACTGTGACGTCAAGACATTTGCTCAGATATAGTTTTAAAATATATATTTGACTGTATTTGAAACTATATCTAGATATTTTGAATGGAATCAATTTCTTCACTTGAGAAGAAAACTTTCTAAATATTTCAGAATATTCTTCTGTTAGCCATATAATTTATTTAGACCGAAAACAACCTTATGTATAACAATACTCAAATGTCCACTGTTTACTGATTTTAGGTTTATTTATACCACCATAAAATATGTAAACATAAATCTGAGTACTGTCGAACATGGAAGACATGCTCAGATATAATTTTAAAAGACTTAGTTGTAATTTAAAATTATATCTAGAGATTATAATCAATTTCTTTACACGTAGAAAACCTTTTAATTTTTTTAAAGCATACAGAACAAGGCAATCAAATACCATAAACAAAGACAATTGGTCAGAAATAATTTTAAAATATTTGTCTGTCTTTTAACCAGAGATTTTGAATGTAAACAATTTCTTCAATCGAGAAGAAAACTTTCTAACATTTCAGAATATTTTGCTGTTAGGCATATTATTTATTCAGACCGAAAACAACGTTATGTATAACAATACTCTAATGTCCATTGTTTACTGATTTTAGGTTTATTTATACCACCATAAAACAAGTAAAAATAAATCAGCGTACTGTCGAACATAGAAGACATTTGCTCAGATATAATTTTAAAAGACTTATTTTAATTTAAAATTATATCTAGAGATTATAAACGAAATTAAAAAAAATACTTGTAGAAAACCTTCTAAAGATTACAGACGCAGATAGAACAAGGCTTTCAAATGCCATAAACAAAACAATTGGTATTTAATGTTTTTGGAGTGAGATATTAATTTATATGGCAGATAGAATACTCAAGTAACGAGTAACAAAGTACTGAAACTCATGTATAAATATTCCACTTGGCCAGACCAATACCAAGATATAACCACATTTGGTCAAACCGAGTTCAAAGACAATGAAATGTTTACTAACAACCAGTCAACAAATTGTTCCCAAAGAAGCTCTGTGCAAAATGCTTAAAGTGTTGCGCAAGCTGGTTAATTCAATAGAACTCATGAAAGAGTTTAAACAAGTTATTTAATTCAATATGGAAACTTGTGTACAAAGGTTCCCTTTGATTGAACCATGGTAACAAATTTAATAGAACTCATGAAAGAGTCTAAACAAATAATTCAATATGGAAACCGGACCAAGAAAACTAATTCAATTGAACTCGTGAAGAGTCTAGAGGAGTCATTCAATATGGAAACTTGTGTACAACGGTCCCATATGACCGGACCATGGTAACTTGCAAAAGGAGCCAATAATGATTTAGGCCAAATACAGAAAGATCTTTGCAAATATTCTGGTCTGCCACAGCATTATGCCGAGCTGGTGCCCGTTTTGACATTGTGTTGCACCATATCTTTTGTAACATTGTCTTTCAATATTTTTCTATTTTCTTTTCTGATGCTGTAATGCTGAATATTCAATCTCCAGTTTTTCTAATTTGTAGTTCTACAATCTCTCAGACCAGAATTGTGATGGTGCATTGTTATCCAATAGACTGAAGTATATATAACTTTGGAGGGAGGGGTGGTAAACTCAGTAATGCTTGTGTTGCAATTGTACAGGTATGCAACTAGCTACAATTAGTTGTGAATCTCTCTTCATATGTAACACTGTACTTTCTATACGAGCGATTTGTGTTTTTCAGCCTTTGGACAGCTCAAAGTAGCACTTAGTAAAGTAGTAGTAGTAGAACTTTGCGCAGTACAAATAGTTTTCCGTTTGGATGCTGATTTCTTCATTAACATTAGGTAGAGTCAGATATTCATTTATTTTATTATAATCAGCTGCATGAAGTTTTTTACTGTTTCTTCAATAATTGATGCCAAGTTCAAGTATTCATGTATTCCGTTAGTAGGAAGAAAATGGAAGTTCATAATAGGGAATGGTTTTATAAATTTGATGCTAATTCTTCCATAATTGTAGACAAGTTCAAATGATCACATATTTCATAATCAACAGGATGAAGGCAGTATGTTTGTCAGTCTTCTTTACATAGTTTTAAATTTTGATGCTCCGTTGCAGGTTCATATAGTTATTTCATAACTTGCAGCATTATGAAAGTAGTTTGGATGGTTTTCAAGGTGTTCATTATGATGATTTTGTATTTTGAAGTTCTCCACTGCAGATTCAAATATTCATGTAGTTATTTCATAATTTGCAGCATCATGAACATGGTATGGGTGGTTTTCAAGGTGTTCAATAAGATGATTTTCGATCTGAAGTTCCGTATCTGTACCGGCAGATAGGTGAAGATAGTTGGTGATTCGAGACTTGGTGTTCGTACATTTCGGTTTCAATGCAGATTTATTTGTGTTCCTTCAAAACGACAAATAGAAATGTTTTCCGTCGTCATTGCATCGACGATTTTAGATCACGTTTTCGATATCAATCATGTCGGATTTCCATAATCAATGACAAAAAGATAGAAATTGTAGCAGATAGAATCAGTAATCAGGTTCACAGAGAATGGTCAGGATCAAGTTACCTCGAATTGTACAACCAGCAAGCGGCCATTTTCTTTACGTTGGATTGAAATGTTTTCTTCCCTTTTCAGATATTGCTGCTGTAGTAAGCGTTGTAAATTCATAATTCTTCCGTATATATTCTTTTGCTTTTTCGGAATAAACTGGAACTTGATAAAAAAAGCAGGAACTAAGAAAAAATCTAGCACGTCGCAAGCCGCAACAATAACGCACTTGAACGAAATCTAACACCAACACAACATCAACATAGGTTAGCAAAACGGCCGGCCGGGCTTGGCTATTTTCAGCATAAAATAAAGGTCGGCGTTCACTATCCATTCGGTCTTTTGTCAACCGAAATAAAGGTCGGCGTTCATTATCCATTGATCTTTAGTCAATGGAAATAAAGGTCGGCGTTCACTATCCTTTTATCAATCGTCAATTCAAGTCATCATCATCATCATTCATCAGCTTACTTACCCACTGTTAGAGTACAGACCTCTCCTTGCACGAGGGGGTACGGACCATGCCATTGCCATGGAATACCTATCGATGTATGCTCGATGTGTAGATATTGTAAATAGGGTAATAATTAGATAGCATTGGCAATACTGAAAGAAAATGTCAATCAAGTCGTTCGACTAAAAAAAATCTCAGTTTTCATTTCATTCCATCCTAATTCCATTCTTTGCCTTTCTTCCTTTAACGCTCCATCTAACTGACGAAAACAGAGAATTTACGACGAGTCGGTCGTTTGAAATCAACAAACAATTTACAAGTGCATAAATTCTCAGTGACAATAGTAAAAAAATCGGTGTTTCAAATTTTTGTTTATTTTCTTCGCAAAATATGTCTCAGGCCCGGCTCGCTACATGCATTCCTCTGCCGATAGAGCAAAAAACTCTCGTAAATGTGATAGAAAAGGCAAAGGACTGGGCTCTGATGCATGGCGTTGGCATGAGAGATAGAAAACATTTTAACAAAGATGCTATACAGGTTAGTTTCATTAATTTTTTTGACAAGATTTACGTGTGAAGATGATAAGATTCTGATTTGCAACGTTTCCTGGGGAAGTACCATTATTTTACGAGCCCATTTCTACCGTAAAGCAGCAATACATAAGTTCTAGTTTGAATGGTATTAGAGGCAGCGTCATTACCGGCACTTGAGGCACTCCATCTACTTCTTAATTGGCAGCACATCAAAAACGCTCTTATATTAATATTTTAGTGAGGTGAGATGTCCTTTGGCAATGGTGACGGTCGGGGTGTCGTTAGGGGGGGCGCAAATGCACTACTTTGAAATTTTGACAAAAAAGGAGTTATTGTTGAAGTGTCGCACAAAAAAAAAGACTTAGATAACAAGAAAAATATTCTGTTTGCCTTATAAAAATATATATTACAATATTGCTGACACAACAGTGTTATGAACAGGGAGAAAATAAATATGTAAATAAATATTTTTTAATCACCTGCTCATAAACAGCATCTTTGCTTATATAGTCACTAGTAGTGCCTTTACTCGTTTTAAAAGTGACTCGAACTCAACTTTTTACCCACTTTTCACCACCTGAAATCACCAAAACGAAATATATCAGGCAAACATGATTTTTATGCTGTGATAAAATTGCATGTTCATTTTAGTTGACGGAATCAGGCAATCAGGAATTACTTTAACTAAGGTCCCATTCATTCGTTTAATAAAATCCCACTCTCCCAATCCTTATCAACTTATCACATCCTTAGGATGTCGGATTTGACATCCTTTGCGATTGTAAATCCTTCCTGATTTTGTAATCATTGGGGTGGGCGAATCCGAGGGTGAGTGGCGGGTTCTTCCTTCTTCTTCTGTATTATTGTTGTAAACACGAAAGGTGTCCATGAGGTCAGATACTTTAAACAACAACAATGGAGGAGAGAGGTAATAACAGCGGTTGAAATGCTCCAAGAATAGCCCTGTTATATGTTAACAATTATATGCTGAATCTGAATGTTTAATATGCATAATGTCCAACTTTGGTTATAGATCGCACCATTTGTGTTGCTGCCATCTCCGTTTCCTCGGACAGAGTTCAACAAAGCTATTGAGCTTCAGCCAGTTTTAAATGAGCTTATGCACAAGGTAATCCTCAGAATCTATATTTTCATCATAATGTACCATCGAATATTTTTAAATAGAATTTTATGTGCAAATGGTTAAAATATCAGCAAATAAACAATTACAGTTATATAGATAATAGTTTTCTCACTACTGACCATCCATCCATTTTGTCTTTTAATTTATCTTAAGGGCCTCGAGTTGTGAATAACTTATAACCAGATGGAAGTGATAGCAAACTATGAGAGAAAAAAAGTGTAATATCTTGTAAAGTGTATTAATTTAGTGTTGCTTACTGTCGATTTTTATTTTCCTTTGCAAAATGGGGTGCCATAACTCATTTGATAGATTCTAAGATCGGAAAATAGTATTATAAAATGGTCACCGGCAAGTCCAGACTCAGGCCCTATAGGGTTCTTACAGGTTTTACAAATACGCTTCTTTTTCGAGTTACTTGCTATTTTATTTTACTAAATTTAATTGAGTTATACAATGAATAAAGGTCTTAATTTATGCCTGTAAGAAGACCTAAACAAAACTTTAACAAACTATTTGTCTTTCGTTTGCACATGTCATGAATAACTTCATGATTGTCTAGTTTAAATTAATCAGATGCGATGTTGCCAGTTCGGATAAAGAGTATGGCATACTAGGTAACTTAAGGCAAGGTATTTGGTTTGTATGAAAATAAAAATAAATAAAAAATATTATAATTTAAAAATGTGATAGATAATATAGCAAATGACTTCTTCGGTGTACTCAGGGTACTGTGTCGAAGTTAATGCATAACCAAAAAAACACGGTGTATAGGATTTAATCTGTTCAGGTGGCCCATGATGATGAATTTCTCCAGCATACTCTGCAAAATGCATTACAAGTGGACGAGTTCACCGCAAGCCTTTATGACATATGGATGAAGGTTCGCGAAGAAGGCATTACGCAGGTGAATATTTGCTTTTCAACTTTCATTTCACATTCATTCGTCATTATACTGTTGACAAAATTGTATAGTTGTAGGAGTTACATTCATGAAAGAACAATATTAAATAAATAGTTAGAGATGAGTGAAAATTGTAAATAGAACTTGGCTCATTTTTTTTTCAACTTTTATTAATATTGTTTATTATTGTAACTCCTAATATTTGATCATATGTTTTCGTTAGTTAACACTTTTAGTAACCATGCGTGAGTTGTTTTTAAAAGTAATGTTTTATTCTGTATGTTGTTTGTATGAATGATGTCTTCGAATTCACAGTTTCTCAAACTCAAAATTCTGCGAACCCCTATTCGATTGACAACGCCATCTTCTTCAAAATCTTCCCCATATTTTCAGTTACAAACCTGACCGATGTATGACAAGATTAAGATTTCCTCAAAAACTCTTCGACAGATTTTAAAAATTATTTCTCTATGTAGTTTAGACTAACTATAGAATCGTGAAAGATTTTTTAGAATCGGTTCAGACTATTTTTGAGAAAATCTCCAATATACACGTTGTCTACAGGTACCAAGGTAGGTACCCTAGGGTACCTAATACAGTTCTCAAAACGATAAAATGATATCATGCAATGGCATGCTAAACAGAGACAGCGCTATACTAAGTACTAACGCATTGTCTCTGTTTAGCATGACAGTCTCAGTTTAGATATCATAAGTTCATGAGATATCGTTTAATTGTTTTCAGAACGGTAGTATCTTGCCTGTTCTGATTCATTCAATGACGGGTGACAATGATAGATGAAAACTTTAACTGTCCAGATAAGAATTGAGATGTGCGTCTGCTGACAAGCACTATTCTAAATGTTTGCACGAAATGATTTTTTTTAATAGGGCCTTTATTGTGTTGAAGGCACAATAATTCAGCCAATGTCGCGTATTATACAAAACAATTGGTCGGTTATTTTGATCTCTTGCAATTTCGATTTTGTAATCTCTTTAGACTGAGAACCTAAGGTCGGCCGGTACCATCTACAATAAAACGACACAATTGTTTTTTTTTTTTTTAAATTAATTAAGGACGAGGACAACACAGAAATATATAAATATAACAAGTAGCGCTAAGTTATAGTTTTATATCGAACATTTCGGACTTCGTATTTATTTTAATAACAACTTATTATAGACACATTATACTTACTATTAAATACATACTATATTTTATACTGATTATACTATTCTAATTAATTATTAAATGCTAAATTTCGTCAATAAAAAAAAAGACTTAGATTATGAAAAGCCTTAGTCAAAAATTCCATCCCGTGTCGACCCTGGCGCAAAGGTCGCCATGACGCTCGCGGCATTGCCACGATGAATCGCCACGGCCAACCTCTGCACCAGGAACGACCCGGAGCGGGGGGCGGGGTCACAGTCCCCCTCTTTCAGGCGACGACCGAAAAATATTTATCGAAATCTATAACTTAGCGCTACTTGATATCGAATATTTGGATATATCTACATAAATGTTGATTCTCCCTTTAAATATAGGTTAAAAGGGATTGGAAATTGGTAGGACGAGGGATCTCACGTGGTAGAACATCATATGAAGAGGATATAGTTACGAATAGCGTGACATTCTGCAACAACAACGATGGATACGTCACGAGTTGCGCAATACGCAATGGCGCAAAACAATATAGTCCAGGAGCTGACCTTTTTTTACCCTACAACAGTAATGAATTTGTACCTTCTAAATTATATTCCTCATTGATAAAGGTCGTGATCATTTTTATTTTTTAATTTATCTTTTGATAACATAGTTACACTTAGACACGTCAAGGAACAATTATTATCCGTTACATTATAACCCATCATAAAGCACCAATGGCACTGCAGTCGATATAATAATGAAAAGAATATTAAATAGAAAATGTGTTTACAATTTTACATGATTACTACTTACAAACACTTACAATACTTACAGTTTTAAATAACATTTTAATTATTACTTACACACTATTAGCTGCTGTAAAAAGGCATTGTCAAAAATAAAATATAAAATAACATTATGGCTGCTTATTCATTCTAATTTCTAAGGAATTAATCACATAAAACGACACTTGGCAGATTTTAATAGGGTGGTTTGCCATTGCCTTCCCTATTTCACACACTGTTTATCTCAGTGTGCAGGTTTTCTCACGATGTTTTCCCTCACCGTCAGAGCAGTCGGTAAATGTATTTGCCTTTCAAAAAACCGAAAACTCATTGGTACATGACATTGAATAGTTTCGAACCCGGACCTCCCGCATGGGAGTCCGATGTCCTAGCCACGACGCCACCGACGCTTAGTTATACAACAGTAATCATAAGACCATAAAAGAAACTTACACTAACTTTTGTACTTTTTAAATTACATTTAAAAAATTAGCGACAATTATGTGCTTACTTATGTCAATTACAATTTTTGAAATGCTGTGTTTTTGGAATGTTTCCTATGAGACTTGCAGGATATGGCTTTTTGGGACTACCTAGGAATTACACATCTGTCTAATATGACCTAATGGGTAACGGTTGTAGGGTAAAAAATTACTTGTCGGCTCCTGATCTAACATTAATGTCTAGTTTGACGACATCAAAATAAAAATGATGTCATTTTTTTTAATGTGCTATTATTTAATGACATCATTATTAGCAATGACTATCCAAATAATCACGATGCGAGACACCAAGCTCACGCATGGTTAAACAATCATAGTTGCTTTTCGTGTTTCCTGTTGCAATATAAGGCTGTATCCTCAAATGCGTATGCACTCCATATGGGACTGTCGAGAGGGGCTGTAAAGTGTCTATTGTGAGGCAAAGATAGAGGCCTGTTTCAGTAGGAATGTCCGAAATTGATAGTATAAAACATTAAAAATACCAGATACTTTTATTTAGTCTATGTATGAACTTTGGGAGAGGCCAGAAAAGTGAAAATAAATTTCATATTCCAACTAAGTTATAAGCCCGTACTAGACGTGTTCCACCACAACGGACCTAGAAAAGGGAACTGCGATTTAGACAGGGCAACTGCGTTCTAGGCGGGGGACACATACAAGTTCGTTTTAGAGAGAACAAATGTGTTATACTGGTGGACGTTTGTGATCTAGATCTAGGCATGGCGTTCTAGAGGGAACGACTGCGTACTAGCAAAGGCAACTGTGTTCTAGAAAGGGGGAAACTGCATTCTAGGTGCAGCAACTACGTTCTAAACGGGACAACTGCGTCCTAGGGCGCAACACCGATCTAGGGTGCAGATCCCCTTCTTTGAACGCTTGCTCACACAACTATGTTCGGCATAGCCAACGTCGCTAGGCATGCTGCGATCGGACATCATGCTGGAATCCCGGTGCCCTCACACGGAGAATCAGTGCGCGAAACACACGCCCTACTGCTCGTGGAAACAGGTGGAGATCAACAGCATTGCGTCAGGGTTCGGGCATCTTGGCCCGGTGTCCAGGGAAATACAGAGGTAGACGGCTGGTCTTTAAAGTTTCGCTAGGTTTATATGGCGATGTTGTGGCCAGGAAGTTTAACTAAGGGTCTATTTGCGTTTTTATTTTTCACTATAACAGTTGAATTACAATACAGCCCATGAGCTTTCTTGAAAGGGGATTCGGGTATCGGGTAAAATCGGACTCTGTCTGTGTTACTACAACAGTGTTTGTATAGGTCGCGCAGCGAGAGTTGAGGCTACCAACACACGCTTACGTTTGCATGTTTTGGTGAATTTGTTCCCGCTCATTTCGTAACGTAACTATACAAAAAATGCACCTGTGCGAGTACTGTGTGTAAAGTCTCAAGACCCGAAGCTCTTTCTAAAAACTCAAGCACTGTGTTTTGTGTTTTTCAGTTTAATATTCCAATATAAGAAATCCATCTCCTATTTAGCAGTAGGCTATCCTATGGGGATTTAGAACCCTTAGATCTGGCTACAACCTTGTGATATGGCCCGGAGATTAGTGGCAAGTGACGCGGTATTTATTAATGGGATACGAGTAACTTCTTTTTGTTTGCAAGGATACTGTGTCAATAACAGTTACTTTCACGAAGCGATAATGAATCGCGTCCAATTTGTTTTGAGTTTTTTTTTTCTATAGAATTCTGACAATTTAACTCGTTTTTTTTCCATTTTCTCGAAAATCACATTTTGCACTTGGCGGCTTCTTCCGTATCAGGGTGGAATCAATTTATCAAGCTCCCTCCCTCCCCTTTACCGTTTATGGGGAGATGTTAAAAAGCTGATGACGTATGGTACGTCTTAATTTCATGAATTCTATAAATCTTAAAAGTTATACGGTTATGGCAACTTAGTCATCGCTTGCTACTAACTCTCTTTTCGAAACTCAAAGATCAAATTACTTTTAAGCAAGCAACGATTCGCTAAGAACACGTTATACAGGGAGGTAGAAAACGAAGGCCTTTTCACGGCGCTGTGTAAGAATATACTCGTTATCATTCATTCAAATGCCTTGAAATGATAAAATAAAGGTACTTATAATTATAAGTACGCAGGAATATCTCGTGTCGTTAGTCAGTCTATTAAGATTTTCTTCTAGATTCCGGTTTTAAACTGTCATTTTTCGGTTTTCTTTTTCCCTGTATAATACTGTATACCTAAAGCTGTATTTAGTACGGTACTGACTGCCAGTCCCGACATTAAATATCTATTAAAATATATGAACGCTAAAGCTGATGGTATCTGACAGTTGCCCGCGGTACAGATATCTTCAGAACCGACTCGTCGGTTTTGTACTAAATACTGTTTATATCAAGGGTACAGAGAAAGAAAGGAGAATGTCAATTTGAGAAAAAATATCAGGAGACAACATTAATAGTCGTTAATATTCTATCGCCAGCTTCTATTCTTTTTGGTTTAGGGACTAGGTGGTCAACGTGTTAAAATGCACAATTGGGCGAAATGTACGAACATGAAAACGTACGATTACAACAGCGTACTAATGTTAAAATGTACAAAGGTCATGATACCAAAAAAACTGGCCAATTGCGTTTCGAACACGCACGATTACATTATTTTAATAACAACAGATACTAAAACTTGTATTTTGTAACTGTCAAAGTGACAAACGTCAAAATGACAAATCGTTTAAGGTTGTATGGAGTTAGTATGAGTTGTATGGAGTTAATATGAGTTGTATGGATGTTGTATGGTGTTTGTATGAGTTTTATGGAGCTATAAAACCTCCATACAACCTCCATAAAGTTAATACAACCTCCATAAAGTTAATACAACCTCCATACAACTCATACAATTTCCATATGAAATATGAACAACAACAAAAACAACTCATAAAGCCTCAATTTGTAATTTTGACATTTGTTATTTTTGGCAACTACACGATTTGTCAAGTGTACATTGAAATTTGGACATTTTGTCACTTATACTTTGTGACAATTTTATTTTGTACATTTTGACATTCGTACATTTCGCCCAATTGTGCATTTTGACACGTTGACCACCTAGTCTAACCTTCTTTTATAGATCCTAGAGCACCTAGTGGTGCATAGGGCTGAGACAATATTCTTCCACCGCGCTCTGTCCGATGCCGCAGACAGACTCTAGGCTTCCCAGGATACTTTAGCCGCTTCCAAGTCTTTTTGAAGACTATGTATCCATGGCTCTTCCACGAGTTCCACGCTTGCGAGATTCCCCTGTAGGTTGCCTAAACTGGCGTAGGCGATTCTGCCCGGGCGACGTAAGGCATGCGCTATCCACGACCATTACCTATTCCATACTATCCCCATACTTAACTTAATTAATTTTTGATAAACTATACTGTAGTTACCTACCTTTCTTTGACGATTCGTTCCGTTAGAAATGAATACAAATCGTGTAAGTTTCTAATATCCCCATTCAATTCCACATTTTTATACTGGATTATCTCAGGCCCTTTATTACGATGTGTGAGTTTTATCATTCGGTTTTTCCTGACTCCCCTTTCTTCCCCTGTTACTCTTCGTATAATAATAACCAATATACGACTGACTCGTACAATATTTTGCCTAATAATTAACATTTAACTTTCACTAACATTAACTAATAAAGTAATAATAGACGTTGGGGTCGTCGACGAGCACGAATGACTGTAGAGGACGCAAGAGAGGCATGTCAAGAGAGATTTGTGGCGCACCATTCACTCTGCTTACCCCGCAAGAGTAATAGCGTGAAATTATGTATGTATGTAACTAATAACTTAGCAAGATTAAATAAATATGCCTCCATTAGATAATTTAATGAGCTATCTCGATTTGCTTTCATTTGTAATTAATTTTATAACAATTTTAATGACAATGGATCTCATTTTACAGCCATTTAAATATGAAAACTAACAGATTTTACCTTTTTATTGTTGGAACAATTTTAGCATTTCTACTAGCCAAATAATTTCTGAAAGTTATTTATTAACATTTTTGATTTTAGGTTATTAATATTGTATATTATATAATATTAATATAGTGTTTATAAGGAGGATAGACGAGCTAAAAAGCCACCTCTTACCCTTCAAACCGAAACACAGCAAGGCAAGCTTTGCTGCTTTGCGGCAGAAATAGGTAAAAGGGTGGTACCACACCACCCCAGGCGGACTCTGCACAGTCATACCACCTATAAGATCATGAAAATAATAAGTTTTGATAGGTACCAAATTGATGATATAATTTGAAAATGGCATCTCGAAATATTGCGTGAGTTGTCGTATATTGTACAACGTACATAGGTACATTATATTATTTTTAGTTTTTAGAAGGTGATTGTAATTTGTGGAATCTATATTTGAACTACTTTCTTATCCAAACATCAGAAACAAGCGATCCAAAGGCGTTTCCCAGTTTCGCCACAGTGGTGGTTAAGTCAACCGGTGATTTTTGGCATCGCTTATTTCCTTATAGGTATCGACTATGTATTTATACGTCGTAGACGCATAGCGTTATGGCGCATTTCAGGAAGTGCTACTTATCTTGGACAGATACTGTAATGGTCGAGTTCTACACTATCTGTCTAAGATTTTTAGCTACTTCGTGCAGTGCGGATCGTTAATTCGTACATAGCGAATGGTATTGAATCTCATGTGGATCTTAATCACTCTTCTATGAAACTAGCGCCATATGGTTTATGAAGAATGCTATTATATACATACATGTATATTTTCGATGTTTGGTGTCGCCACTTGGTAGAACTTCCTTAAACTTAGTATTAAATGAGATTTATAGCACTTAGCTCTACAAAATTTATTTTATATGTTTTTATTTTCAAATAAATTCACCGCGACCGGTTATTTACTAAATATTAACTATATTTAACAATATAGAATATTGTTAAATATAGTATATTGTTAAATATAGTTAATATTTAGTAAATAACCGGTCGCGGATGATGAGACTGGATGAGAAGAGCCGAAGATCGGGCTCAATGGCGCGCCCTGGGAGAGGCCTATGTCCAGCAGTGGACTAGAATAGGCTGCTGATGAAATAACCGGTCGCGGTGAATTTATTTGAAAATAAAAACATAAAATAAATTTTGTAGAGCTAAGTGCTATAAATCTCATACAATGTTTGTATAATGAGTTAATGACACTTAAATTAAAAAAAGATAATGATTTGGGACAATAAAAGAGATGGCGCTAGTATAGGTAGATTCAAAATTTAAAACCTGCTATCATGAATACAATCAGATCAACACAATTACGCTATGTGCTAACTAGGGACCTGCACTTCACGAAGTGGCTAAAAATCTTAGACAGATAGTGTAAAATTTGACGATTACAGTATCTGTCTAACCTTTTTAGCACATCGTAAAATGCCTACACATTTCGTGAAACGCGCCAATACGCTATGTGTCTACGACAGACATTATATGGCAGCTTTAATGGACTACTTTCTTTTCACTTTACGTTTAGAAGTTCAAATATAGATACGCGTGTGGCGAGTTATTAAAAGTTATATATATATTTACTCATCGATACAGAAGGATACAATTAGACAAATAGTTGATAACTTTTATGATTAAAACATTACAATAAATTACAATTTGGTCTCGATTCTGGCGTGATCGTCAAATCTAAAACTAAAACTAAATTAAAAGAGTTTTAAAAAACTTTTTTAATTTAGTTTTAGCTATATTTTTATTTATATTTCGTTTAGCTATATTTTTATAGCTAAACGAAAATATCTAAATATAGGGAGCAACACTCCGGAATCCGTCAGCGAGCGGTCCAAAATTGAATCTTCCTGTATTCTATAACTGTGTGTTACGTGTGTTTTTTTAAATTTTAATAACATTAACCGACTTCGTAATATAGTAGTGCATATTATTGGCTGTGGGTACAGTCGGCCCATGAAAATGATAAACACATTTAGAACCTTGATGTAGCGACAATGGCTCAAAAGCTAGGGCACGAGACTGGCGCAAGCGTCGCGAATCAGATCAACCTTTGAGCCATTATGGTGGATCACTCATAGCACCGAATTGTAAGCCTAGTTGGAATGATATATTGATTGGTAATGTGTACAACAAAATAGTATGAGTATGACAAAATACTAAAAAGTGCTTGTCATTTTCATGATGCGGCTGTACAACTGTATGATGATTCAGTAGTAATGAGTAGTAGTATATTGTATGTACAGGCAAGTATTGTTGATAATTATGTAGTGCATAGTTGAATTATGTAGTGCATAGTTGAATTATGTAGTAAATAGTTGAATTATGTAGTGCATAGTTGAATTATGTAGTGCATAGTTGAATTATGTAGTGCATAGTTGAATTAATATCCTTATTGAATAATAATATTGTATGATTTAATACAAACAAATGATTCTTTGTGAATGATGAATTAGTTATTGTAATTTGTAATACATAAGTTCCTTATGTTGAATGGAATAGAATTCCTCACCTGATACGCTTAGATATGTTATTAATTAAGGTACTTTATACATATATGTACTCTTAATATTTTTTATCGAAAACTATAGAATATAGAAGCTTATTATTTGGACTGCAATAATTTACTTTTTTCTGAGATACATTATTTAATTTAGAAACTATAATATTCTTTTTTTTTCTTTTTATTTAAATGAAAATACATACATACATATTTTCACGCTATGTCCCTTGCGGGGTAGGCAGAGAAAACGGATCGCCACGATTATCTGTCTTGGCACGTCTTTCTTGCTTCCTCTACACAGTCATTCATCGTTTCACGCATGCTCGCCGCTGGGTCGTCTGCTCTGTATATTAAAATCTAAGAGCACTCTGTCAATCTTATTTTTAAAAGTCAGTCTAGGACGACCCCGGCTTCTCCTTCCATTCAATTTTTTTTAAATTTTATTTATTAAGGAACACAAAGAGTTTAGAAATAGATAAAAATACATATAAACAAACATTTTAACACAGAAACAAAAAGGGTTCACAAATATTATAAACGTAAATATACATATTTCAGTTCATCTAGACAAGACAAGTACACACTAGTTATATTTGAATATTACTTATAACTAGTTATATGTGAATTTATTCATAGAAGATATAAGGAACTCACATCACAGTTTCTATGTTCTTTAGTTCGATAAAAAATAATTCCGAGACAAACAAAATTATTACTTTGTTAAAGTAACAGTAATAAAATTATTACTTTGTTAAAGTAACAGTAACAAAATTATTACTTTGTTAAAGTAACAGTAATAAAATTATTACTTTGTTAAAGTAACAGTAACAAAATTATTACTTTGTTAAAGTAACAGTAATAAAATTATTACTTTGTTAAAGTAACAGTAACAAAATTATTACTTTGTTAAAGTACCAGTAACAAAATTATTACTTTGTTAAAGTAACAGTAACAAAATTATTACTTTGTTAAAGTAACAGTAATAAAATTATTACTTTGTTAAAGTAACAGTAACAAAATTATTACTTTGTTAAAGTAACAGTAACAAAATTATTACTTTGTTAAAGTAACAGTAATAAAATTATTACTTTGTTAAAGTAACAGTAACAAAATTATTACTTTGTTAATGTAACAGTAACAAAATTATTACTTTGTTAAAGTAACGGTAATAAAATTCGGTCTAAGATAATCATTATTAATCACGATACAGAAACACAGTCAGATAATTTAACAAAACCATCTGTTTTTCTGCATTCTGAAATGAACCATAATTGCAATACCCGTAGGTACCTACAGTTAATGTTTTATTTGTAGTATGAATACTTTCTGATAGGAATATTGTAAGAATATAACTCATTGTGTAATTTATTCAAGGATATGGGTGATATAGTGAGTTGTTTTTGTTCAAATATGTACGTAAGATAACTACATACTTACATGTTTAAATTTCACATCACTTTTCATATGAATTTTGATCATTATATACTTTTAAGCACGGACTGAAAGTGGTAACCTGAATTCTATTTTGCAATACATACAAAACTTTTCTCAAAGACATTCATATAAGGTAGAATTTACAATAAATGTTTTTGTTAAAATCGGTAACGGTTATTGGTATTTGACCAAAATAATTTATTGCAGATTCTACCTTAACTACATGCTTTTGTGTTCAGTTTTGCATTGTAGTAAGATACAGAGTGTACCAAAACCCCCCTTGTATACCGAAAGGGGACGTTCAGTATCGAAACTGAACAACTTTTGTTCTACGACTTCAAAAAAGATGTTGAATCCCCATACATTTTGTACCGATCAGTTGATCGATTTGTACAGTCGATCAAAAAGTATACCATATGTCAAAAACCTTCGATTAAATCTCAACTTTATGTCTGTGTAGTATGATACATTTTAGATTCTCTAATGTTTTGGGTAAGTTGACCTGTGGTCGACTGTACAAGGGGTATATCGGCTTACAAGGGGGGTTTTGTTACACCTTGCATCTATAACAGGTAACAGCTTTCCTACTTAATTACTTGTCTCAATTTAATGGCATATCAAGTTGACATTAATTGGTCCAGATCAAGTCTTACTGCCACGCTGCTGACTTTGGACTCTTGATGGGCTGTTCCAAATCCTGTCGGAACCCAGATGTTAGAAGACAGACTTTGGATCGTATTATTAATTTTTACACTGCAAGGTTTTTGCCGTCACGGCATTTAAGCTAAATAAAATGTATGGGTGTGTATGAAACGCCTTTAATGTACCTAGAAGGTTTTAATGCTGTGATTTACGATGTATAAGTTTAATACTGTGATGGTTTTTGACGGTAATGGACGCGTCTCATACTACCCCATACATTTGACTTATCCATGGGCGTGACGTGTTCAACACTGACTTCGCTAAACTTTGATAAAAGAGCACCAGTATATAGGCCTTAAGAATTAGATCAAGATTAGATTTCTCACTCCACAGAATCCTAACAATAATTGGACAGAATCTTACGTTACTAACTTTTCCAGCGAACAAGCCTGGGCCTGTTTCGTTCAGACTACCTCATGCAGCATCCTGATGACAACAGGATAAAACAAGTGGAGTTTAATACTATTGCGTCGAGTTTCGGCGCGATTACCTCCAACCTACCCGCAATGTCTCGGTACCGACACGTTACACGTCGCTTTTGTGTGGAAGACACTTGGGCACCTAGGTTCTTAGGCACCAGAGTCCTAGCCAGAGAAAGGGGAACCGAAACTCACGATTTCCCCGAAGTTTTCAGTGTTAATGTTTTCCAACAGTTGCGATCTATTCGTAGGATGGCAACTTAAATTTGACAGATCTTAAAGCTCGTGATATCTCTTTCTTATTTTAGAAATATGAAAAGGACAGGATCACTTTTAGATGTGTCAAATTTCCATTCTTCAGAATAGAGCCTAGAATCCTAGTACTGAAAAAAATGGCTATTCATTTGTGCTTTCATCTATGTCCTTGTCGTTTGTATGGAATTGTGCGAAAGAGAGGCCTATGCCAGATCGCAAAATAAACAGCATAGTTTCTGTTCCCATAGGCGCTGAGTGTAGACACCATAGTCCATTTATACATTATTTTTTGTTACTACATTGCATTTCTCGTACGACCATGTTTGCCTCAGTTGATTTTAAGTTAAACTAACTAAGGAAAACATTTCATTTATAATTTTGAAATTGTGTCTGTTAATCACGGTTTATTATGAAATCGATTACCTTACTATTTATTGTCCACCGAAATAGTTAATGTAAAATTAAGAATCATAGTATTTTCTTTGGATATGTCTTGGTTGATTGAATGGTTGCTAGGTGTGAAAGAAAGATGACAAATGAGAAATTGCTGATTTGAAGATATTCCATATTAAATGATTCATCAAAGAGTTTTCTGGTTTCCCTTACCCACAAATCCCACATTACTCTACATTTTCTGACCAATTTTCCGAAATACCGACATTTCACCTGTTTTTTTGTTTTATGTGTCCAGGGGCCTCCCACACGAAAGCAGCGTTAATCAGTCAACATCTCTCATGTGACTGCTATCTCTCTTGCTCTCTTGCACGCTATACCCATCACTGTCACACGAACCACTATTTATTTTATTTTCTGTTTTTAATGTACTTTGCACTGTTTTTGCTTTACGCTTGTTTTGTTTGCACAGTGAATTCAGGGTGTATTTTTTAATCTAAATCCAAGCCAGTGAACACCTGATAGTTTAGCTACGTGTTGGAGACATTTTGTTCTACGACTTTTGATAATTCGCGAAAAAAACAAGTTTATTGGTCCTTAAGCTTAGATGGGGCTAGTAAATAAAGCCAAGATAGTTCATTAGTTGCAAGATCCATATTTTGAGCTACCTTCGGACTACCAGACGCGGGGAGGGATTCCATCCTTATGTTGTTGATATCCCATCTGTTCGTACGAAGCGATTTGCTTCTTCGTTCATAATGCGAACGGCTAAGAAATGGAACATCCTGCCGGCGTCTGTATTTCCCGAAACCTACAACCTTGGGATCTTCAAGGCCAGAGTGAATAGGCTTTTACTGGACCCGCATGCTCCATCGTCGACCTCATCGTCGCTTACCATCATGCGAGATCGAGGTCAAATGCGGGTTTAGAGTCAACTAAAAAAATTAAAAAAAAAATGATCTAGTGATCGAAGTATATCGTACTATTCTGGGTTTGTTTACTGGCCTCTTTTTACCTGGGCATTAGGTACAATTTGTATGGAAGTCGATTTTATTGTGAATTTGCGGGGTGTAACCAAAATCCCTATAAAGCTAAAAGGGGTTTGTTCAGAATCCTTTCGGGTTATAAGGTGTTTTTACACTCTCTATATTATATATAAAAGAGACAATGGTTCAGTAGCACAAACGTCGCTGGATCGATACGGGCAATTGTGGTACAAGATTTTAACTAGAGTGGTTAAAAACAATATTCGTAATGTCAAAAAAATACTAATATTCTTAATAAAAGATACTATCACAAATTCATTGGGGTTTATTTAGTTAAAGGATATACACCCTGTATATTTTGGTTTTGCGCTTTTGTGTAGATTTAAGTGAAAATGTTATACATATAGAATGCAAAATAAATGATACATATATTCGATAGAGGGTGATCAGGAACTGAAAGTGGTTACCTAAATCTATTTTGAAGCACACGCAATATTGAACACAAAACGCATGTTGTTAAGGTGGAATCTACAATGAGTTATTTTGGTCAAATACCGGTAACCAATTGCCATATTTAACAAAAAATATTTGTTGTAGATTCTACCTTAACAGCATGCGTTTTGTGTTCAAATTTGAATGGGCTGCAAAATAGAATGAACGTAACCGCTTTCGGTCTCTGGTTTCGGTAACAGAACAAAATGAAAGAGGTTTGAAGGTTTTGACTAGCCTGTCCTTCAAAAAAAATTCAAAATGGCGGCCATGCCATCCTATAATTTTGCCTTTTTTTTCAAAGTGCGGGCAAAGTTGGTAAGCCGAAATCTTCAAACCTCTTTTTGTTCATCAGACAAAATTATAACCCTCGCATTAGACACTCTTTATTTTTCATAGTAGTAGTTGTATTTTTTTAAGTATTGTACATTGGTTGCGTGCATGTAATTTTTTTTATTAAGCTTGGTAGCGAGATCACTTGAGAGATGTTACCTCTGCCTGCGTTGTCGGTTAAGTTAAAAAAATTAAAAATGTACTAATGTGTCCGTTTTTTGTGTGATTCTGTCCAATTATGTTGGGCTTGACCTAAGGCTAGGGTACACATCTTTCAAAATATTTTGTGTGCTTCATTTTTCATTATACACTTGAACAACGTGCAATAGTTCTTTTAAACGTTCTACTTTAGTAGGCAGTTTCAGTCTTTGAAAATCAAAAAGTGGCTTACAATGGAGATTTTGTTACATCCTGTACAGTCGACCACAGGTCAACCTACCTAAATAATCAAAATTTGTGAAAGTGAAATAAACCATATTACGCGGACATTAGGTTGAGATTTTTTTAGTCCAAGAAATTTGACAGATGGTATACAACTTTAACTAGTGGTCGAGTGTACAAATTAACTCGACTTGTAGATTCAAGTATATCATATCTTGACTTAAACCGATACACATTTAGGTAGGCACACATTTGAAGGCTCCAGGGGGGAAAGGGCGAGAGTTCCCTACGCCTTTAGTACCAGGGACCGATTCTAACAACGTAATCTCGATAAGAACTAAATTCTAGTCACGAAAGTTCTATTATTCGGTTTTATTACCGTCAGTCGCACGAAACGCCTTTAAACTTAAGTCTTCATTAAAATAAATGCTATCCTGTTTACGCCGTAGCTCTTAGTCAGAGATGACACGACATTTAAGGAAGCCTTAACATTCTTGCAACTTAAGGGTAGTCTGAAATATTCCAGTTTGAAAATTAGACAATATTGGAATAGTCTTGCAAAGCCCTGCTCTGTATTGGAACTTTAAATGTTGTCTCTTGAACATTCAATGAACTCTCCCCTTTTTTCCCTGGACCCTTCATTTTAAATTAGAATTATTTTTAAGTATGTAGGTAGTTACCTACTTCAAGTTCATTCATGTCCATCCAAGGCTTGTATTTGTTTGTTATAAGTCTTCCTTGTATCTTCTGTTTTGTATGTGTTTTTCCATCATTACATGACCTATATTTGTAATAAATCATTACTCACAAGGAAGCCATTTGAAACCCTTTCATGGAAATCATACTCATGGAGGGAAAATACCTTTAAACACATTGAGGAAATTCATTCATTATATTTCAAGGCAAAATGTGTTTAAGTTCAGTCACGGTCAGAAAATGTTTGCCACCTTAAGGTCTATAATTGCGTGTACACGTCGGTGTCATAAGGCAGCTGACTAATAAGTACTTTGATTGACATCTACCTTATTGTGCACAGTTTGTGAAGGTATAGAGCTTTTTTTAAGTTTTTAATAGTTTATGCTACAGATAGATACTACCTATAAAACCTATAAAGGTATGTCACTTCTTTGAACGTTCGATTTTCACAATGTCACAATTTTAGACAGCGATCTTATAAAACTGATATGGTTATGGCATTGTAGACATTTTCTGACCACGACTTATTATTTACATAATGCCTTTGCCTCTTTGCTTTTCTGCCGTGAGTATGGTTCTAATGCTGGGGCAACACTAACGTCTAATGCCATTAATTATCGGGTTATTTGACACTATGAGCAGATGCAAAAGGGCCTAACTAAACGCAATTTTTTACTAATGGCGTTAGGCCCTTTCTTATCTGCGCTTAATGTCAAATAACGCGTTAATTAATGGCATTAGATGTTAGTGTAGTAAGAATTTATTTTTTCACATCGCTCTATGTACGTAGACGCTACGCTAGAATCGACATTGGCGTCGATTCATAAAAGCGCGCGGCGCTAAATCTGTAGAAAATTATCACGTTTACTCGTATACTAGATTGTGTAAGAGTAAGCAGGAGGTTTCATTTAGCGATCATCGCTAAATTTAGCAGTCCGCCGGAATGACACCAAAATAAAATGGTGTACACTCCGTCAAAAAAGACTAGAAATTAAATAATGGCAACTTTCCATACATTAATGTCACATCACAATTAAATTTCCATATTATTTCAGTAAATGTTGCCATTATTTAAGAGCGTCGGTGGCACACTGGCTAGGACGCCTAACTCCCATGCGGTAGTTCCTGGTTCAAACCGTGCAGTGCCATGTACTGAGTTATTCGTATTTTCCGAAGACTTACGTACATTTACCAACTGCTCTAACGGTGAAGGAAAACATCGTGAGAAAACCTGCACACTGAGATGACCAGTGTGTAAAATGGGGTAGACACAAAAGATCCTCAAGGGTCGAAGTGCCGCTGGGGGTTTTCCCAGCCCCTATCATAAGATAAAAAGATAATATCTACTCTTTTTTGACGGACTGTAGCTTACTATAACACTGTTATAGTTCATTCTTGTTTTCTGTGTTTTATATTTTGCTTCAATACTGTTTATTAGTACCTATTATTTTAGCAAGTTTGTGGTTGTTTATTTTCAGCTTTTATTTTCATGCTCTAGTATTTTGTGTTTTTCATGTCGTTTGATTTTGCACTATGGTTTTATATTAGCTTCGAATTATTATTATATATTTTGGACTACTGTTGTAACATTTGGATTATTAATGATTAATTATTATTAACCATTAAATAAATGTGACCAGTTACACAATAAAATAAAATAAATACTTTTGTAACCAAATTATTTTTTTATTATTTTGCAAATACGTCTGTAGCTAGTTTTTGTGATACTTGGTCATATTCATTTTAATTTGTCCAGGGCCCTATTTAATAAAACAATAAATGACTTTTCGTAATTGTGTAATTACAAGGTTTAATGTTTTATATATTAGGGCCTAAATTGAAGTAAATAATTGCTGTACCAGCGTTTCTTGATGTTTCAGCTACATTCTGCGGCAGCTTGGACATGGTGATTTGATTAAACACGTAAGTTCGCTTTTTTTCTGTTCACGGGAGCAAATCTTCCAAAGTTTGACATTTCATTTTATTTATCACTATGTTGACAAATAGACAATGCCTCTATACAGCAGCTAACTTATTGTAAGAATTTATTTTACTGCATCTCGTATTATAGTGTAGTAAGTTATGTGTTTCCTTTGTCTGTTTCTGGCTGGTTTATCTCGCTACGTATATAAAATATATATTATATACAATATATTGTTTATGTATTTGTCTGATTTTTTTTCTCTCTTTCATATATTCTTTTATATATGTATATAAATATATGTGTATTTTATATGTATTAGTGTCTGTGTATATGTTAGTATTCGTATTTATGTACTTAAAATTGTTATGTAGTAGCATAATAATAATAATTAGTAAATCTCTTCTATTTAATTTATATGCATCTGCCTTGCAATATCTGTATGACCCAATGGTTAGCTGGTAGAAAATGCCGCATGGCATTAAGCTCGTCTCATGTACTATTTTTGTGCATTAAAGTGTTACATAAATAAAAAATAAATAAATAAATCAGTTTATTCCTCGGAACAACAGGGATCCAATTTTGTTAGTAACAATGCAGGTACTTAAGACTATGCTAGTAATTATTTATAAAATACATTTTAGGTAGGTATGTGGGACAGAGAGTTCGTGCGTTCACCGGGTACCTACCCGCACCCGGTCAACACACGAACCCAGTGTCTGATTATAGGACAATCAAACTTGCCCGCTATCATCTTCAGAATGTCATTGTTCCCGCCCTCCACTCTGTGCAGCAAGGACGATGTCATCTTGCGCACGATCATGGATATGACTTATAGATATTCTCAATCAGATGTAATTCATGACATAACCAAGCGGTCAATATTGTCCCTAACGGTTTTTAATAAAAAGTATGAGTATGATACCTGGCCTCATGGGAGAGAGAGCAGGTTATGTGGGATTTTTACCGACTAAAACCCCCTCGGTGGCCGACCTCGTGCATATTGGAGGGCTCCGGAATCTCCAATGGAACACAGGTGCCTCTCTAGTACTAGCATTGGGCCTCTCCTGAAAGGTGTGTTCCAGCGTGCAGACATAGCTTTTACTATTGAACTCGTTATCTTGACAAAATCTTCTGCATATAGGTTCTACTCCAGTTTCCTGTTACGTCACATTTTATGCCAAACCATGTATGGGACATGTACCCTGACTAGGTATATTTTTTATATATTATACGAGTAGGTATTTTATAGTATAGTATAATTAGTCGAGTCCAAATTACGATACAGCATCGCATTGTGGGGAAATAGTTTTAAATATAATCTACAAAAAGCGTTCGTCATACAGAAGAGGGCCATACGGACAATAGTGAGAATACCACAGTGGGAATCCTGCAGGGATCACTTTATTAGATTAGGCATTTTAACTGTACCCTGTCTATACATCTTCGTCTTATTGGTAGATTTCAAAAAGAAAAGGCTGGTACAGGAGACAGAGAACGAGAAATCTGCACGAGAAAGCACTCGCAGGAAAGCTGTACCTAGTAACCTCGTCCCCAGACTCAACGTGGTGAGGCATTGGGCGGGGTACAGTGAGCGGCTACTTTTCAATCGGTTGCCCACGGAGCTCAAAAGCGACATCACGCTTAGTAATTTCAGACAGAAGTTGAGGTTACTGTTATTGCAGAGGTTACTGTTATTTCTACACGATTACTGAGTTTATAGGAGCATAACAATGTATATACCTAATTGACCACTATTCCCATATATTTTTTTTGACATTTAATGTAATATCCTCAATATGTTTGTTAAATTTCGGACACAAATGTATATTTGTTGCGAATAAATAAACAAAAACAAAAAAAAAATATAGTAATTCTCTTCTATTTAATTTATATGCACCTGCCTTACAATATCTGTATGATCCAATGGTTAGCTGATAGAAAATGCCGCATGGCATTAAGCTCGCCTCATTTACTTTTTTTTTTATAAAATACCGATGTCGCTCTCTTGATAGAGTATTTATTTTCCTGAACAATGTGTAAATGAATAGCAATATTCTGCTACAAAAGGCTAATTGAATTCGATACGTAAATATTCGCCTTTAAACGAGGCATAGATACATAACATTATTTATTGCACACTTGAAATTTACATACGGCGGCCTTATTGGCAACCTAGGTGATAGTAAATTAGTTATATACAAGGTGTAACATATGGGAAAGTCTGAAACTATAAGACATACGAAGATCTGTTCTTAGGAACCATGTCATCAATTTTAGTAACAAGAAACACTGTATTCATACATTTAAAAAAAAACTGTACTCAGCCTGGGAATCAAACCCGATTGTTTTGAAAAAAAATCCAACACTATTTCTATTTAGATATTGATTGTGTAGGTCTTAAGGAATAAATGTTAGTATGAAACGTGATGTTTAAAATTAATAAAACGCATTGTTTCCATATCTTTTAATTTATTTTAGTAGGTGTTCGAAATGACTACCATTTTGTAAAATACAACATTCAACTCGTTTAGGTAACGATCTTACTATTGAATTTTGTATCTTCAGGTGGTGAATTTGCGTTAAAATTGTCTCTATGGCTGCTTTTAGGTCTTCAATTGTGTCGTAGCTTGTTTTGTACACTTCATCCTTAATATCCTTAATATCTAAATATAAATAGTGTTGGAATTTTTTTTCAAACCAACCGGGTTCGATTCCCAGGCTGAGTACAGTTTTTTTTTAAATGTATGAATACAGTTTTTCTTGTTACTAAAATTGATGACATGGTTCCTAAGAACAGATCTTCGTATGTCTTATAGTTTCAGACTTTCCCGTACTGACCGTTCTTAATGTTACAGCCTGTATAGTATAGTTAGAATAGGCATCATATTTTATTCTAGTTTTGTTTTCAGATGCCTGAAAACCGTGCGCTCTCGGGCCTTTGCTCCGGTTTAATAGAAGCTTACGACCTATTCGGTGTTCCCTCTGCTGTGGTCCTCTTTGTGATTGAGGAGGTGACGTACAACATCTGCGACCAGAGGTTCCATGAGTTCGAGATATCGGAGAAACGGCCGGATATTCAGGTCAAATAATTTTAGTGTAGAATAGATTTTTTTAATACTTTATACTTTAACTAGCTGTTGCCCGGCGGCTTCCCTCGCCTTGTTTTTTTAAACTCAGAAACCTTCCCGGGCTTGTGCACAACAACTTACCAAAGTTTCATCGCAATCGGGTGAATGGTATAGGAATGCAAATGGTACAAACAAAGAAATAAAATTCATTTTTATATTATATAGATTTGTACACTGAAAAAACAAAGAATACATTACAAGAAATAATTATATAGTACATAAGGTAGAGTTTATCTAAAAAGATATTTCTTCCAGCCAAACCTAAGACATAGGGAGATATAATTTGATAATAAAATAAATAACATTCATACGTGTACAATATAAAAAAAACAAAGTTAATAAGATCATTTATTTGATCAACACTTTACAACACATATGCTGCAATGTGATTCCAAACAGGTCTCCAGCTCAGCATGATGCTGTTATTTAGTTCTAATAGTTTATTATAGTTATTTATATAAAATTTATAAAATTAAAGCGCTAATTTTTTGTGGAACCGCTGCAGAGACGAACGTACGCAGTGCATACCTGAACTAAGTACAAGCCACTGCACTTTACTAAATGTAAACCGGGTTTTATACGAGTATATTCTTATACGGCTTTAAATTGCCACAAAAATATAACCACACCTGCACAGTGAGAAACCAGTGTGTGAAATTGGAAAGGGAGCGGCAAAACATAATGTACATATCGTCAGTGGAAAGGAAAAAATGTTAAAGCGCTATATGGGCAAAATGAGTTATATATAACCGCCCGTGGTAATTTTCCTTTTTGCATGTGGATTTTTATACCATCAAATCGCATCAAAATCAGTTCAGCAGTTTTTGCAGAGCACGACGCTTTTCGGTACAGCCTGGCACGTCATGTACCAATGAGTTGTTCCGTTTTTTCGGCCTGGACGACATGCACCGGTTCCAGCCCCGAATGTAGTCCCAGCTTCGAACACTTAGATTTACCGACTGCTCTAACGGTGAAGGAAAATATTGTGAGGAAACCTGCATGGAACAGCCTGCCGGCGTCTCTTTTTCCCGAAACTTACAATCTTGGGATCTTCAAGGCCAGAGTGAATAGGCATTTACTGGACCCGCATGCTCCATCGTCTACCTCATCGTCGCTTACCAAAAAAAACCTGCATGTCCGATAAAAAAGTATTCTAAACTCATGTAAAATCCACCAATAAGAACTGGGCCCGCACGGCGGATTATGGCCCGTACCCCTTTGTGCAAGGGGATGCCTGTGCCCCAATTTATAAATCGAAATAAAGATAATATACATATTTTTTATATCTATTTATTGTTTGTATTTACAGATCTACAGAAAAACGCTGACTGAAATCTATGAAGAGACTGAACTCAATGATAAGAAGCAACTCATGCTGTAAGTTTTTTTTTTATCTTTTACATCTTTTGCCTGCAGAAATAGTGTGTGGTTAAAAAAAGGATCCTTCGAGAAAATAGTTGATTTTAAAGAACGCGTTTAAACTTTGAATAATATAACGACGACACGAGCTAGCGTAGGGGAGAATTAAGCTGTATACAGTCGGCCAAAAAATTGGTTTACCAATGTCCTTTGCGCGTCAAAGAACAATATGGACTATTTTTTTTTTGATTATTTTTTTCGTACTGATAATTGCTGTTGGTCCTAATGACCTTTACAGCTTCACCGGGTTTTTGGGGCGAGCGCTAAGTGCGCTCCCGCCTAGAAGAGGGCTTAAAAACTACTATAAGAAGCGACTGCCTAAGGGCACCCAGGTGGGTACGAACCTCGGCTTAGGACGTCGCTGGGGAGGGAGGGGTCGGGGAGAAGCGGCCTGGAATACGCCGATAGCGCGTGTAAGCGCCAGAAGCGGGTCGCCGCCCGCGCCGGCGCGGGCGGATATGGACTATTTAAGCTTGCATCCTACCAAGTATGAACCTTAATGATATTTTCATTCCATTGAAGATTTAGCCAAAACTGGTAAACCACTTTCTTGGCATACCGTACATAGAAACTATTTGTTTAGGTTGCCTGTCCCAGGTGCTCTATTTTACTAAAATAAAAATATTTTTGGACTAAAACAAAATTCAAAGTCCAACGATTCAAAATCACATATAAAATATAACTCGAATAATAACAGGATTACAATGGATTTAGTATTTGTCACACGTAAACGGGAAGATAAACTACAGTAATGGCCGGCGAGAAACCATCAGAGTGAAAAAGAACAGTGCATAGACTAAATTCAAGTTTTAATTTTATGTGGCGTAGATACATGCTACTTTTATCCTCAATATGTTCCAGCGAGGGGCGAGCAGTAGCAGTGGTGTACTACAGATCTGGCTACGAGCCTGCCCAGTATCCGTCGACCCGCGAGTGGGATGCGCGGCTACGCGTCGAGAGGTCTAAGTAAGTTTAGTAAATTCAATTTGTCTGGTTAGAACATCCATGGTGTCCATTCTCCCTGCCAAACCGCAATCTATTTCCCTCCCATATACTTACTCGAAGTGGATCTTGTCCTTCGATACTGAAGAGCGCCATCGTTCTCTTTATCCTGCGCAGTCTCGAGCCAGTCAGGCGCCTGGAACCTCCCATATAAATACCATCATCGAACTATAGGTAAACCATTTAAGACTGGCTAAGCCCGCGACGTAAGAGGGGTGCGGGGCGAGACTACAGGGCGAGCTGCCCACTTGTGCTCTTGTCCTAATGATGCCTCGTTTAGAGGCGAAACACGTCGAATTTTGAATTCAAGTTCTCATTTTCTAGTGGTATACTGCTATTCTGTAATGACACATTCATACAACACAACACGCACACACTGTTGCTTTCTTCGTCCGTGCAGTCACTGAGGGGCCAGCTGAAATTTAGCGCTGTGGCTTGCCCCAGCATTATGCTGAGCTGGGTGTATCCTTTTTGGCACTGTACCGCACCGGATGTTCTGTGCTGCATGTATTAAACTTGTATACTTCTGTATTGTGTTCTATATTCTGGTGTTTACAGTGATCAATAAACGTTTTCAATTTTCAATTTCAAGGTCCCATTCTTTACACACTTTCCCAGTCCTTACCACATCCTTAGGAGGTAGGGTTTGTCATCCTTTGCGATTGTAAATCCTTCTGGTTTGGTAATCGTTGGGGAGGGTGAATCCGAGGGTGAGTGTCGGGTTCTTCTTCCAAATAATTATAATAATTAATAATGGATTTCCGCAAAGTTGCGCCTGATTTTATCAACTATTTTTATTTCTTTCAGCGCAATAAAATGCCCGTCAATCCACTACCAGTTAGCGGGCACTAAGAAGGTGCAGCAAGCGTTGGCGGTACCGGGCGTGCTAGAGAAATTCATGGGCGGGGGCGCGGCGACCAGCCGCGTGCGGGATATCTTTACGGGGCTCTACTCACTCGACTTCGACGAGAGCGGCGAAAGAGCCGTCGAGATGGCCATCGCTGATGCTGAAAGGTACTTCATTCATCATCATCGTCAATAAACGTATTCCACAGGTCTTCAATTATGTTTAAAATGGAGTGGTAATAGCTGGTAAATATGGTCAACAATCATTGGTCAATAGTCACGGTAAATGTGACCAACAATTTTAGGAAATATGGTCAATAATCACTTGAAAATATGGTCAGAAATCATCGGTAAATGTGGTTAATGGTCACTGGTAAATATGGTAAATAATCATTGGTAAATTGGTCAATAGTTATTGGTAACTATGGTCAATAATCACTGGTAGATACGGTCAACAATCACTTGTAAATTTGGTCAGTAATCACTGGTAAATATGGTCAAAATATGGACATATTCACTGGTAAATATTTTCAATAATAATCACTGGTAGATACGTTCAACAATCACTTGTAAATTTGGTCAGTAATCACTGGTAAATATGGTCAAAATATGGACATATTCACTGGTAAATATTTTCAATAATCACTGGTAAATTGGTCAATAGTAATCGGTAAATATGGTCAATATATTTGTATGGTCTATATTATTTGTTCCTAGGTTCGTACTGAAGCCGCAGCGGGAAGGCGGTGGCAACAACATTTACGGCGCGGAGGTGAAGGACACTCTACTGCGCATGCGGCACAGTCGCGAGCGCGCCGCGTATATCCTGATGGAGAGGATATTGCCGCCTTTGGTATGATTTATGTTCTTATGGAGTACCCACTGCTCTAACGGCGAAGGAAACTGAGTAAACCTGCACACTGAGATAAACAGTGTGGGAAATGGGAAAGGAAGTGGCAAAACATATATGTACATATCGTCAGTGGAAAGGAAAAAAACACTAAAACGCCATATGGACAAAAATTAGATATTTATTTGCAAAAATACGCTATATGGGCAAAATGAGTTATATATATGTGTCCGACCATCTGCACGCGGGAGAACCTTTTCGAGGCCAACCAGAGGGCTATCGATGTGGCTGCCTTCTGGTCGGGAAAAATTTAATTCGGATCATCAACACGAAAGAAGAAGTTATATAATCACTGGTAGATACGGTCAACAATCACTTCTACATTTGGTCAGTACTCATCGGTAAAAATGGTCAAAATATGGACATATTCACTGGTAAATATTTTCAATAATCACTGGTAAATTGGTCAATAGTAATCGGTAAATATGGTCAATATATTTGTATGGTTAAGTTATATATAACTCATTATGCCCATATAGCGCTTTAGCGTTTTTTCCTTTCCACTGACGATGTGTGTGTGTTTTGCCACTCCCTTTCCCATTTCACACACTGGTTATCTCAGTTTATATCAGTTATTTAGTTAAGTATAGTGGCGAGAGCAAGCTGCCAGGCACTCGCTTTTTTACTTGCACTCGCCACTGTACTTGACCAAGTGTAAACCGGGCTTTAGAGCGAAAAAACTTGAAATCCATAATAAACTGTTTTCTAGGTGGCAGGGTATGTGGTACGTCCAGGGACGGCGGTGCCGCCTCCGATAACTGATCTGGTCTCCGAACTCGGCATCTTTGGAGTTATCATTGGGTAAGTGAAGTATTTACCGACAGCTCTAACGGTGAAGGAAAACGTGAGGAAATCTACATGTCTAAGGAAATTAAAACTTTCCGAAGGTGTATGAAATCCAATCAGCACTGGGTCCGCTCGGTGAATCATGGTCCGTACCCCCTTGTGCAAGGGGAGGCCTGTGCCCCAACAGTGGGGACATTTAAAAAAATTATAAATAGGCTACGACAAACAGGCAGACGGGCCACCTGATGGTAAGTAGTCACCGTCGCCGGCATCGCCCGTGGAGGGAGAGCACTTATTTAACGTTCTTTTTGAAGGCATCCCATGTCGATGTCACAAACATTAATAGGCTGATATGATATTTGAGGAGCTCGTAGCCTAGTTGCGAGCACAATCCGAAAGTGATCGTGCAGGTTAAGCGACGTAGGCGCGGTCGGTACCTGGATGGGTGACCGCTAGTGGCATATTTCATCTGAGCTCCTCCGTTCCTCGGAAATCACGTTAAGCAGTCGGTCCCGGTTGTTGTCGTTCGACAGCAGTCGTTAAGCCATGTCAGAGGCCTACGGGCGGCCTGAACAACTCTGACAAATAGGTTGGCCACTAAACCATACGATAAGCAAGCAAGCAATAGGCTGATGATGATGAAGTAAAGTATTTCAACTTTTCATGGTTCGGGCACGGTTCATGGTGGCTCTTACAGTGGTGATATTCTGTCAGAGCCATCTAAGAATAGAAAATCTTATTTGGTCAACATTCTGCAACACAGAGGTACATATTATTGAGAATACATCACATCGTGAGAATACAAAAGTCTATGATGCCAAACAGGTCTAGATTAGAACCTAAATCTCAGCATAAATGCTTTAGTTATTATAACCAAAGCGCTGATTTAATTTAATTCATTTATTCATCCATAATCATGGGTTACATAACAGATGTTATTATTATAATTCTTCTATGTTGCCTGTAGAGCCTGTGGTGACACCGTTGAGTCAATGGAACACTTGCTGTGCGAATGTTACTCGTTGGCTGGAAAGCGTATGAGTCTTCTGGGGGTCGCCTACCCGAAACCAGAAGAATATAGGCTCCTTCCTGTAAGCTGTATAGCGTCCTTGATGCAAAGCATCTTTAAGGAACAGGAAGGAGACTAAAGTTAGGGGTGAGCACAAAAGATCCCTGAGGGTCGAAGTGCCGCTGGGGTCATCCCTGGCATAAGATAATATAGGTTGCCTGGAAGAGAACGCTATGAGCGATAAGAACTTTGTACACTTATTTTAAATTTCTTGTGTGCAATAAGGTTTTAATCTATCTACCTTTGTCCACAGAACAAAGGACAAGATCATCCTGAACAAGCAAGTCGGTCACATGTTGCGAACCAAGCTGGCTGAGGCGAACGAAGGGGGCGTAGCGGCCGGTCTAGGAGCCCTAGACTCTCCGTATTTACTAGATATGTAGCCTATTAATAGCCTAGACTAGACTATTCAAGCCGCGGTTAGGGCTGGTTTACACCTTTTCAAGTGTACAGACAGTAAACAGTAGTGGACAGTAGTGTAAACCGGGGGGACAGTGACGAGTCAAGTTGGCTTGCAAGCTGCCTTGCTAGTGGATCCAAATTTTGTTTGACTTTTTGTCACTGGCCAGGCACTCGCCACTGTCCTACTGTCCACTGTCCTTGCTACTTGAAAAGGTGTAAACCAGCTCCTACATATAGTTGACCGACCGTCTGGGCGGTGTAAAGTGTAAAGTCCTACAAATAGAAAAAATCTGCCTGCAAGTTTCTAATAATCACAAGGAATCACAACACAAAATATAAATAACGAAGGGGCTATCTATCCTTAGGATGTTAGATTTAACCTCCTATTGGCTTCGATTCCTGGGTGTCCGCTTTAACCTCCTATTGGCTACGATTCCTTGGTGACCGCTTTAACCTCCTATGGGTTTCGATTCCTGGGTGACCGCTTTAACCTCCTATTGGCTTCGATTCCTGGGTAACCGCTTTAACCTCCTATTGGCTTCGATCCCTGCGTGACCGTTTTAACCTTCTATTGGCTTCGATACCTGGATGACCGCCAATTCTAAAGCTAAACCTAAATGATACTCACGCTCACTAGCGATCACCTCTAAATTTTGCGACCACCCGGAATCGTTGCCAATTGTATAGAAGTCAAATTATGGCGCCAATCCAACTCGTAATCCATAGCCGTTATTTAAAAAAATAAGAAAAAGCCTCGTCCATTCCCATTCGCCCTTTACCCGCCTATCGAACACATTTGTGTTTCATATTATAATAGAATATTATGCATCCTATTAAATAGTTAATTGTAAAACCCAACCAGGAATATATTAGAGTGTGCCATTTCAGCGAGTAATAATAGAGTTACGTTTAGTAATACTTTTTTATTATAGTCTATCTCTATAACGCAAATTATTTTTATTATTTATTGAAAAACTATTACAATTCTATAACAGGATGTCCCAAATTAAAATTGTAGTCAAACTTTCATAATACGATATATACATTATTAAAATATGTGAAGCCATTGAATTCCTTTAAATGTCAAACAGTTAATAAACCAGCCAACTAAAAATATAAAAACTACTACAAATTCTTACACGGACACCACAAAACTAATTTAATACATGTTTGACAAACGTCGGATTGCTGCTTCTGTGAATTTGGTCAGTGTGTAGGTGAAGAAATCATTGGGATGCTCCCTCTCTCCTTATAAAAGTACCAATGGCGCCCTTATGACATATTCCTGGTTGGGCTTTTTGTTATTTTATGACTTATCTATCTATCATGGAGAAGGCTGTCATATTTATTTAATTTTAACAAATTATTATGTATTGACATTCCATACAAATTATGTTTTTAATTAATTATTACAGGGAGTTAAAAATATTTTTTAAATATATTTTAATACTGACCTAAGTATTTAAAATGAAATAAAATTGTAATACGTAATATACTTGTGAATACATTTTAATAGTAGTTAATTAGTGTTTATAATTATAGTAATTGAATAGATTTGAAATTATGAAATTTGACCGAATAAAATAAAGAATGTGTAAAGATGGATTTTATGAAACTAACGGAACATAATTATGTATTTCATTCATTACACCGGTTTAGAGAAAATATGACATTGTTTCCCCCTGTTCCAAGTATCCCTACTGATATATCCCTTCTAGTAGGGATAGATGGATTTTTTTTCCAAGTGTCCCTAACATCGCAGTTTCATAAAATTTGTTTTCAGTGGTGCTCTTTGGATAAATATTTAAAATAAACGTATATTAGGTCAAAAATGATTTTACAAGTTTTTACAATAGACGATACATAAAAGCAGAATGACTTTCATTTATTCCAGATAAGTAGTTATTTCCATTCCAAAGTCTAGTACTAGTCAGTGGTACAAGTGAGGGTCTTCGATGCGCTGCCGGTAATTAATGTAATGATGAAACATACATAGGGTCAAGTGGAGTAATTGCAATAGCGGGGTAAAACCCTCCGTCCAGGTGTTGCTGACTTTGTCTTTGAGAAAACTAGTGCTGCCATATCTGATATGTTTTATGTACTCTTTGAAGAACGAGGAAACCACCTATCGAAACTGTTTTACCGACGAACAAATGAATGACAGAGGCAAGAGAGTTGAAGTAAATTTGTATTTTTTTACTTTTACCCCACATTTGACACTCGACACTGCTAAGAATGTTATATGTTTTTGTTATATGTAATTCCTTGGAACAATAGTCTAATATATGCTTAATACATACAATAAATACAAATACATTCAAGAGTAAGTAGTGGTAGTAGAACAAAAGTTATCGACATAGCTCATAAGATTAGCAAGCTGAAGTGGCAGTGGGCCGGTCACGTCTGTCGCAGAACAGACAACCGCTGGGGGAGACGAGTTCTGGAGTGGAGACCGCGTTTGATGGGCAAACGTAGTGTGGGACGGGCGTCCCTGCTAGATGGAGCGACGATCTGCGCAAGGTGGCTGGCAGCGACTGGATGAGAAGAGCCGAAGATCGGGCTCAATGGCGCGCCTATGTGCAACAGTGGACCAGAGTGGGCTGCTGATGATAATGATAGTGTAGAAATGTAATTTTAATTATGGCACTCGTATTTGCCCCACTTGACCTTATATAGGTACATAACTTCACGCTATATCCTTTGCGGGGTAGGCAGAGAGAACGGAGCGCCACGAATCTCTATCTTGGCACGCCTCTCTTGCTTCTAGTCATTCGTCGTTTCACGCATGCTCGCCGTTGGAGTCGTCTGCTCTAGCAATCTATCAATCTGATCTATAAAGGTCAGTCTAGGACGACCCTCAGCTTCTTTTCATAATGAAACTATTAAAATAAACATTTAAATAATTTTATTACATTAGATTACACCCGAACTACAGAAAGAGATACATTAGTTAAATATGTTCAGTATATTTGGGCACCTTCGACTTGAAAAAGAGACCCTTATCGCCTTTGTTGTAGCCTTCCAGGTACTCAAACTTGGGGTGGTTGTGGATGACCTGAGAAAAATAAGTTTTGTATACGAAATACCATGGCAGCAGTGGAAGATTGATTATGAGATGAGGTGAACTTTGAGTGGTGTACATAGAAAAAATTGAAAGTCCAATAAAGCGGGGCTGTACTTTAAAGGAGGGTACTGACCGGGAGCATGTTCGTGTAATGTAACAAATAGGTGCTCGATGGAGAGCATGGCGCGGTACTGACCGGAGGAGCATTACATTACACGTGATGTATTCACAGATGTAATGCTCGATTCCGAGCTGTTACATTACACGCGAATCCCGGTCAATATCCTCCTTAAGCGTAAGAACTAAAAATGGATCCATTTTTAATTGAATACCAGCACTGGAGGCATTTTTGTCTGCAGCAATAAGTTGAGTTGAGGCCCTTTTCACAACAACAGCAGACCATCAGACATGATTTAGATATGTTTACCTTTGACTACATAATTATTTTATTATAATAACTGTTTCGGTCATTGCTGTGTTGTGAAATAAACATATTACTTACTTACTTACTAATTAGGATGCTGAACTTCCATACGACAGGTCCGGGTTCGGACCCAGGCATATGGGCATTATTTGGTTTTTTACATATACAAACTGCTTTGAGTGAAGGAAAATGTCTAAGAAAAAAAAACCTCTTTTTATCTCAAAGTCATTTGTAATCCACCAACCAGCATTAAGCCCGTATGGTAGATCATGGTCCGAATCCACTTATGTTAGATGAGTTTTGTGCCCCGATGGTGAAGACATTTCATCATCATCATCGAGAGCATCCTAGGAACTAGGACACCGAACTCCCATGCGGGAGGTCCGGGTTCGAAACCATTCAACACCATGTATCAAGACTTACGTAAATTTACGACTCCTCTAACGGTGAAGGAAAACATCGTGAGGAAACCTGCATGTCTGAGGAAATTAAAAATTTCGGAAGCCGTGTGAATTCCACCAATCATCACCGGGGTACATGGATCATAGCCTGTACTCCAATGTGCAAAAGGAGGCCTGTGCTCCAGTGGGGCATTAATAGGCTAATGTTTTAACCAATTATAGTACACATATTTTAGTAAATAAATACTAACTATGTACAAGTCCGTCAAAAATTTGTTTTAAACTAATTGAATCGAAAAATTAAATTGCGACTGAATGTATGAATCCAATGCATGAATTTTCAAGATCTGAGGTACTATTATTCTCATGTCCTGTCCATACACGAGAGCGTCGGTGGCCTCGTGGCTAGAATGCGGGAGGTCCGAGTTCGAAACCATGCAATGCTATGTACCAATGAGTTTTTCGGTTTTTTCGAAAGACTTACGCACATTTACCGACTGGTCTGACGGTGAGGGAAAACATCGTGAGGAAACCTGCACCCTGAGATAACCAGTGTGTGCAATGGGGAAGCCAATGGCAAACGACGGCGTTTGACGTTTTAACCCCATTAAAACGAGAGTTGTTCTATGTGGTTAATTCCTTAGAATGATCACGACCCTCAGCAATGAGGGATACGACTTAAGAGTCCATACACTAGTAATATAATGTCTAAGTCACCTGGTCCCTCGCATAGGCATCATCAGCGCTGGTGATGAGCTCGGGCACGTCAAGCCGCGGGATGTTGAACAGATTCATCAGGTAATGCTTGTAGTTGGTGAACTTCATGCGTTGGTCGGACCACTCCACCTCGCGAGGGAAACGCCAGTCCTTCATCTTAGGGTCGTCGCGTTCCGTGTATTTGTCGAAGTCGAGGCGTTCTATGTCTTCTACGACCTGGGAATTGGAGGGTGAAATTATAAGATTTGAACCAAAGATTTTGAAATTCGCCTTATGTAGATTGCTTGCTAGATAGAGAAGTTATCTATAGAAACCGCGTCTGCCAATTGGCGCCCGCGATGTGAGCGTCTTTCCATACATTTTTTTGGGCATTCAAAGGAATGGAACTTTATGCACATTTGCCCAAATCCTTTAGCTCGTTGTCAGTGCTCACATTATTATTCTAGGGGAGAACAGCGCTACTAGTGCGATTTCTGTGATCCTAACCAAAAGACGATGTTATAACAAATCTGATAGGTACATATGTAAGGCTGTTTGTTTGTGGCTACAAGTAATACAAACTAAAGTGACGATGTTCAAGTGAAGGAGGGTTCAGGGTTGTTTATGGATTGGTGATATATTGCTATCTAAATGAATACGGTTAAAAAAGGGTTAAGAAAATGTCTGGTGCCTGATAATAAAACAAACCCACATGTGGAGACCCTAACAATACCAATTACTTCCGACAGAATAGGGAGATACAAAGTTGCAAAATAATGCTCACCACTTCAACCTCACCACCACCACTCCAGTCATACACCAACAACTCAGCATGCGAAGAGATATCCCTCAAGTACTTGTTCTTGTACTGGCGTTCGATTGCAGTTAGGTATTCGGCAGTGAGAGCCTTGCCTGTGACCTCGTAGGGGTAGCCGCGGGATGTGATGGATTCCAACACCTGCAAAGTATAAATGCTGTGCTAATGCTTGATAAAGGAAGATGTAATTTCCAGTAAATAAAATCATTTATTTGATGAAAGTAGGTAGGTTTACATGGCTCTTAAATTATAATAAAGGAGCGCTACTTTCTGCCACAAATATTTTTACATTTATCATAATAGTAGTTATTGAAATAACATTTATAAATTAATTAAATTTTATATTATCTTACTACATTTACATAAGGAAAGTCAAACTTAATTATATTATAGATTATTTAAACTTCATAATAAAAACATTTCAGTTAAACTTTACTCCATACAACCATACCATAGCATATCTTACACAAACCTCATAACATACAAACTCCATTCAACCACACACAAACTCAATACAGCCCATACAAACTCTATACCACCTATAAAAACTCCATACAACCTCACACAATCTCCATACAACCTCATACAGGCTCTTAAAATATCCCTACAGGTTAATTTCTAATTAATGTGTAAAATCTATTTTATAATATAATTTGCTCTTAAACCAGCCACTCTGAATTTGCAATTACCCTATGAGGCTGGCATGGTCCCATAAAGGGGACCGAAGCCTCGAAAAGAAATAGATTAAAAATATAATAATAATTTTCTCTTCTTACCCTTGGTACGGGGACATCAAGATAGACCACCAAATGTGGTCTGAGCAGCTCCTCAATAGTGTTCCCACGAAGCTCATAATACACCGACCGTACCCCCTTACTAATGTACCGTTGCTGATACATAGCTTCCAAAAACACAAAGTCCGAGAATGGGGACCTTTCTAGTACAACACCCTGTCCAGTGTTGAATAAATGAGCCAGAGCGTCAATATACTGGCTGAACCGAGCAGAATACATCATAATCTGGTAGTTACCAGCGAGACGGTGGTCTGGACAACAGTTGAAGTTAGTATGGTCGAAAGTTCTTGTGTCTTCAGGTACTAAATCGTCAAACATGCGTAAATCACAGCCGTTTGGTTGAATATAGTGAACGTCCATCGTGGCTTCAGGAAAATACTTCATACCTAGATCGTCGGCTAAAGCAGCAGCAAAGCATGACTTCCCAGATGCTACAGGCCCTTCCACAACTACAACTCTCGAGTTTTCGTCTATTCTATGGGTGGTACGGTCGATTATGCTGCGGAGCCAACCGTAGTCCTTATTCACATAGTCGAAAGGTGCAGGTTTCTTCGGAGGGCATGGCAGAGATTCCCGCAGGGCTCTGCCTTGGATATTACGATGCTGAACGAAGGTGCATGCAGCTATTTTTCCAGTCTGTCCCGGACTAACCACTTTAATTACAGCGGTTCGGATCAGAGTAGCCATGGTTTGAGGCTATATTTTGACACCTACGAAGTAAAGTTGCGATTATTACGTAAGTGTTCAAAAGAGTAAGAATAATCTCTATATAGTTTGCTACTGTGAGTGAGGATATGTAAAAATATTGCATTTTCTTACCCAAAATCAATTCATAACAACAAAAAATAGTCACAGCAGAAACTGTGACATAACCATCTGGTAAAGATGCGTTCGTTCGATCACATATACTCTAATCTGTGGTTCGATCGATCGATCAGTTGGTTGTATGTGTTCAGATCCCTTTGCCTTTTCCAAATAGGCAATGGGCGGTTTAATTTTTGTTTGTTTTTTTGAGTTCATTTTTATTCTCATAGATGGCTCTCGCACATAGGGGCGATCTGTCACTGTCAGTCAATAACAATTCACGCTTCACACGTTCAAATTGTATGTAAAATCAAATAAATGCGTAGTAAAAAAGGGATAAAACATAATTTAAAAGCTCATACATTACAAGGCTCTCGTGGAACTTCGTAAAACAAACCACAACACTGAACGTTGGCAGTTTTACGGCCCTGGCTACCAGCCTTTTTGACATTATAAAATGGCCCCTTCATAGAGCGCCATCTAGCGAGCCTCTGGGAATCAATAGGAAAATCTCTCATTATCAAGTTTTTGGTGTATGTATGTCAATGTACAATAACCATTGTATCTCGGTCTGCGACTACGACTGTGCATTGTCCAAAACATATACTACTGTCTTGCTCGACCTCGATTCATAAAATATCTCGATTCCTTTGATTTTGTCACATTTCTATGGTTTTTGACAGCTCATTTTCTTTATAATCTGTGGTTTGTTTGTGACCCATGTGAGAATTTATTTTGCAACGAAAACACGGATTTTCTCGTGTTATTTACATTTCTACGTTGATTGTGAGCAAAAATATCGAATATGGAAACAGAAAATATCAGTGTCGATGATTTTCTGCCCGCAAAAAAGACCGTAAAGCTGAAAAATGTGAAGCGAAGAGCAGTTTCAGAATCTGGTGAAGGAATGGAAGTTGAGGAACATAATGGAATTCAGGGAAAGGCTAAACACGCACGTTCTAGACCGAAGAAGCAGAAGAAAAGCTCTGAACCGAACGAAAGCAAAGTAAACATGAGAAAAGTAGCCGTTCCTGCACACAGGTAATAACCTCAAAACTAACCTATTTGAGTATAATATAACTTGCATAGTTATTTTTTAAAGGTATAAAGTGCATATACGTTGGGAGGCTTAGTGTAAAGCTATGTTGACGAAAAATTAACTAGAGGCTTGCAAGAACGGCCCCGAAGTAGAACCAAGTTTTTATTAAAATTTGACTATACTTTTTTTAATAAATCCCTTAGGTACACACCGCTAAAAGAAAACTGGCTGAAGATCTTCACACCCATAGTAGAACATTTGTTTCTGCAAGTCCGATTCAATACGAAGACCAGAAATGTTGAGATCAGAGTCGGTCCAGAGACTAAGGATGTTGCGAATTTGCAGAAAGCAGCTGATTTTGTCAAGGTATTTTTTATTGTATAAGGAGAGCAGATGAGCACACAAGCCACCTGATCGTAAGTGGTCCCTATCACCCATAGACATCTCACCTCACTATAATGTAGGTTTTCCACGCAAAATAGGCGCTTAAGACGTCGAGTTGCGGAAATCAGCCCGTTATTACATTACAATGTAGGTTTTCAATGTGCTGCTAACCTTGAGGACTAAAGGATTAATGGACTTTATGGCGAGGTGGTTTCCAGGTCTCTATACCAAAGTTCTATAGAAAATATAGATGCACCTTTTTTTTATACAACTAAACCCGTGTTTGTCCTCTATCTCACCTGGTGGTAAGTGATGATGAGGCAGATGGAGCACTACTTATAGTTTACAATTTTTTTCAGGCCTTCATCTACGGTTTCGACGTAGAAGACGCGTTAGCTCTCCTTCGACTAGATGACCTCTTTGTCGAATCCTTTGAAATTAAAGATGTGAAGACACTACAAGGTGACCATTTAGGCCGTGCCATAGGCCGACTAGCCGGCAAAGCTGGCAGGACTAAATTCACCATAGAAAATGTCACAAAAACAAGAATAGTGCTTGCAGATTCAAAGATACACATCCTAGGAAGTTACCAGAACATTGCATTAGCTAGAAGAGCTATTTGTAATCTAATTATGGGTTCTCCACCTTCAAAAGTGTACGGAAATTTGAGGAATGTAGCTAATAGAGTTGCGGAGAGATTTTAGTTGTAATAAATTTTATTTAGGGTTCACAAGTTGTTGTATTATTTACTTTTGTTAATGTATCGCCCTATTAAAAATTAATAATATTCTAGTGTATTTGTGTATGGAAATGAAATCAAACCAAATTGGTACAGTTTGTACAAATTTGTTTGACATTTTTACCATTCAATACAATAATCAATCAACCAATTAGTTTAGTCTTATGGATGCACACTGACCCTTACACCCACCAACATACACACCCTCACAGACACCATATACAAACATCACACCAACACCATCTCACACACACCCCTCTCACATACATGCATACTTAATTTTTTGCAAAACCTTATTGTCATAATGTAGATATATCGGAAGAGACCGGCCCCCACAACTCAGGGTATCCTAGTGTGGGAGCCAGGGAAATCTGAGAAAATGTAAAAGATACTGTCCGCATTAATAAATTTTTATTTTATTTATTAAATCAGTAATATTTATTGTTTTACACATAATACAGAGGTATTCCTCGTGACCAAACTAATTTGCTAAACTGATTTCACAAAAAGTTTTTATCCACTTTTATAACTTAAATTTATACACATACAACTATCAAAAAGAAACCTTTCTCTCTGTCTAGTTATATAGGAATGTATTTAAGAATCACCAAAACAGTAGTCTGCAGTATATTTTATTACATAATGATTTTCCTGCCATACATAGATTCTTTTAATTATAATTTAAATAATCAGTACAAGCTCCAGCGGGTATCTTGTACAATTTAGAGCAGTATCTTGTACTTGAAATGCCGCGGCACCCTGGACAGGACCAGCCTTGCGTCGTAGCTAAGTGAGGCGAAGGTCCAGGGCTCCGCCGCGCTCCACTCGGCGCAGTACACCGAGTCCTCATGCTGCTCGTACGACTGGAGGACCCCGTCTTCTAGACTGGAAACAAATTTATTCTTACAATAATAATTTAACAGTACAACGTACCAAATCGTTATAAAAAGTCATTTGTCGTTCGTTATACACATTAAAAAGAAAATATATACTTTTTTTAAATTTACTACTAAACCCGCATTTGACCTCGATCTCGCCTGATGGTAAACGACAATGAGGGCGACCTATATATAATATGTCAAAATATCAATAATTCGTGTCATTACGCTGCTTCTCCGCGCATTCCTCAAACACATTCTTGCACACTGTCATCAGGCATATGTCAAAAGATATGGGAATGTGTCAAAGATAATATAATAATATTAATTTTATGAGACCATTCGCACATTTGCCATAATATAAACATACATAATTACTATGTTGCTTGGTCAATATGTGTACGCAATGCCTGCGCATAGAGCTATGGGTGAGTTTTTGACTCTGATTTCTATAACTCTTTTCCATGTATTTTGAATTAGTTCTAGTTTCTTGAAACTAAATGTGCATTATGACCAATGACAAAAAATACACCAAAGTACTTGGTTTTTCGCTTTCACCATAGAATATATAATAATATTCTCGTAGGCCGACTCAGCCATTACATATCGATTTCTCGGAAACTATTGGACAAAATTCGGATCGGATCGGATACGGATCGAATATCCGGATGTCGGACCCGATATCGGGTAAATATCCGGTAAATACCCACTGCCCATCTACAAAACATGCTTTAAAGCTACTCACACTTGACTAATCCGCTTGCCGTCATCGTCCTGCTCGCAGCAAACGCTGGCGGCTGCAGTAAGCAGCGCACGCGCATCCGAGCTGCCTGTCAGGAGCAGCTGTTCGTGGTATGTGTTGTACCGGACAGTCCACACCCTGTAGGAGCAAAAAACAAACTTGCAGTCCCACGCTTTAGACTTAGTAAAGTAAATACATCATTTATAGGTCAATGTGTACGATTTTATAATAAGATACCCTATACTGTAATAAATATGGCAGAGAAATAATTTAAGACCCACATAAGACGCATAAATGACTACTTAAATGATAAAGAGGCTTGGTCCTAAATTCAGCTCCAGTTCTGCACATTGTGTATATGATTGTATTCATAATTATTGTAAGATATATATATTTCAAAAGATGTGTTGCTGAAAGTTTCTTGCACCGCTTCTTTCCTTTTATTATATTAAAAGTTGCCATTATTTAATTTCTACTCCTTTTTTGACGGAATGTAAATCTTCGAAAAATACGAAATATTAATTGGTACCTGCACGGTTCCGAACCCGGACTTCCTAGCCACTGTGCCACCGACGCTTCTACTTTGGGGTAAGATCGTTTAAATCAAATTACTGCCGAATCTGGCGGTATTAATAGTATAGTGCTGGCAACACAACTCTCGCGACACCTTTTTCTCGCTCGGTATACCTTCACGCTATGTTCCTTGCGGGGTAGGCGCCACGAATCTTTGTATTGGCTCGCTTCTCTTGCTTACTCTACAGTCATTTGTCGTTTCACGCATGCTCGCCTGTTTTGTATGTATACTTAAAACTAAATAGAGACAATGCTATCGCGTTGGTATAGCGCTGTCTCTGTTTAACACGCAATAGCATGATATCATGATATATATATTTATTTTTATAACATACTTGTTTAATATTGCTTTTAATCTTCTGTACCTAATTGTTTGTATGTGTGCACTATTGGAAATACATGATTTCTTACTTTATATCATTTTGGGTTATTAACTTACCAATGAGAATGATCAGTTCTAGAGAATATCGGCTCTTTTCCATTTCTGTAGTCCCAGATGTTTAGCGCAGCGTCATCCCCCGCAGTAGCTAAGTGGAATTGCCTGAAAATAAATATAAATAACTCTAAATAAAGACCTCAACCTTTTTTTTAGTTATTCAGCGATCAGTCGAGAGATTACTCAGGGGTACTGTGCGACGCCAGATCGTCTATAAAAAGAAACGTATGTATGTATTGTGTCTTCCTTATTATTGTGTCTTCCATGTGACAAAGGGACGTGTTGAAAATCAGCGCTGTGGACTCCGTCCAGCATGAGCTGTACACGCTCCCTGTTGCCATAAATTAGTTTATGTACAACATTGTAAGAGCAAGATATGTACGTGTAATATGTATGTGTGCAATAAATGGTTTTGTAATGTATTATTGTAAAAGGGAAGATCTACAAAACTCTCGTCAGAATGCTGGACCACCAAGACACGCCTGGATAAGATCCGTAATCCGTACATCAGAGTTGTCGACACACCAGACGGGCCGGGAGCTGTCGGCGCGTGTAGTAACATTGTGAGATACCTGTTAGGGTTGAAGTAGATCCCGGGCGAGCTGGCGGTGCGAGTTGTCGACACACCAGGCGGGCCGGACGCTGTCGGCGCGTGTAGTAACACTGTGAGATACCTGTTAGGATTGAAGCCAAGGTCCCGGGAGAGCTGGCGGTGCACGTTGTCGACACACCAGGCAGGCCGGACGCTGTCGGCGCATGTCGTAACACTTTGATATACCTGTTAGTGTTTAAGGAGATCGCGGGCGAGCTGGCAGTGCGAGTTGTCGACACACCAGGCGGGCCGGGCGCTGTCGGTGCGTATCGTAACACTTTGATATACCTGTTAGGGTTGAAGTAGATCCCGGACGAGCTATCGGTGCGCGTTGTCGACACACCAGGCGAGCCAAGCGCAGTCGGCGCATGTCGTAACACTGTGAGATACCTGTTAGGATTGAAGTCGAGGTCCCTGGCGAGCTGGCGATGCGCGTTGTCGACACACCAGGCGGGCCGGGCGCAGTCGGCGCGTGTGTCGTAACATTTGACGTGCATGTCTTGTACTACTGCGAACTGGAAGATAGAGAAAAAAAATTGAGCTTGTTGCGATGTCCAACGCACCACCACGCACACTGATAGATGTTGTTATAAAACGCAGTTTACCTATAGGTATATTACCTGACAGTGTCCTTGATGAGGATTCCATTTCCCTCCGGTGAATTTGAGCCGGGCTCTGCCCTCGGGCGCCGCGGTCGTTACCGCAGCCCCTGTGTTGACGTCATGAACGGACATGCTGCTCTCGTACACTATACCAATACGATTAGGGTCGCTGGCATGCCATTCTGCACAGCGGATCTCTTCGTCTGGCTTCTAAATATTAGATGAGAAAACAAAGTTATATGGTACTTCAATAGGAGATAATCCTGCAATGTTTTACCACTAGAGGCGCCACTTAGTTAAAAACATTCAAAAATACAACGTAAGTGTACGTGTAAAGATGATTTTGTTCTAAACATAAAATAAACTAAAGTTATTGCTTTCAATGACAATAATTTGATTAATAAATAATGATTATTTTAATTAATATTTTACAAGATTTTTGCTTAATAAACTTTATATTAGCACATAAAGCCAAATATCAACACACTCCGTAAACAGAAATGGAAATGAAACGTCATTTTTGAAATTATCACAAATGTCTCGTTATTTGGATTAATTTAATTTCTCAAAGCTTTAGTAAAATTGTGATGATATCATGGCATCATATGGCTATTTCAAAATAGCAGACCTAAAAAATCTGGCGCCAGTCTGAAGGAATTTGGTGGAAAGGTACGTATCTACATACGTATCTACATACGTACCTTTCCACCAAATTCCTTCAGACTGGCGCCAGATTTTTTCGTGACGTTTCATTTTCTTTTGTTTACGGAGTGTGCTCGTGGCTCCCTCTACGTAACGCTGTGCCTTTTATGTCATATTCTTAAAATTTTATTTGTTTAATGTTGTCATTTTCCGATGAAATGGTCAAGTTTTACTATTTGCTTAGCACAGTTTTAGATCTACTTTGATAGGCTAACAAACCCCGTAAGATTGCATATGTATGTATATCTAGTTAAAATTGTACTAGTTACCTCTGGTGTGATAGTCTTGAGTAGTTCCATATCCTCTGGATTCCTTCCTTGTATCGCGCTGAGGTCATCAAGATCCTTTGGTATCACCTGAGGATAATGATGTGCAACTTACTCAAAATTTAAAACTTAGGATAAACATTCATTGAGAAATTTTAAGTGTTGTTTACTGCAATTTTTTTTATCTAAACTATAACCTGTCAATTTACTAGTGACGGGTAAGCTAATTAAAAAAAACCTTATTAATTAATATATGTGTAAAATTGTTTTAATATATTTAGTTAATAAAAATTCTTTTATGTTTTAAGGGATAAGCTTAAAATTAAATAGCCCTTGACTTGTATCTGTTGTCTGTTCGATTGGGTTCAGTTAGAATCGAAATAAGTTTGTGATAGTATCTTCATATATAATTAATTAATTTATATAAAAGTGAACATCACTGACTATCAAAGTCAACGTAGAGTTTCGACAAGACAAAAATTGACAACCAAGTTGACAAAAAATTGTAACATATAATATAGTTTAGGACATGATGAAAGTGAATTCCATGTGAATTAAACTATGGTTGATCGTCTGATGTGATAGATCACGGAGAAATATAGATTAATAGGTTTGTTAACATTAAGAATAAATTCCATAGAATTATACTTTAGACAGAGTTATTTCCTACCTCCACAGTAGGTAGTTTAAAGATGGAAACCCCCATAGTGCACTGTGCAGTGTTGGCGTCGTAAGCATTGTGTGTGGTCATCAGTGTTGCCGCATCGTGCGGAGAGCAGCGCAGGTGCCAGATCTCACCAATTTCATGTTTAAACACCTGTAAAAGGTATAGGGTTGCTTTAAAAAGTTATAGAGGTAACAGTCAGTAAGGGGTTGAAGAGGCATACCTATTGAAATAATAAAAAAATATTGTATTGATTTTGTTTGGCTCAATAAATATTATTGTATTTTGTATTTGTATTTATTTGATATATTTATATATTGTATAAAATCTTTAGAACGGTTTTGTGTTTCAATTTGTATTTCTATCAGTGCCATGCTCCAACCTGTAATATCCAATCAGAGTATAAGTAAGGGGCACCAAGTTATATCGAAGATAAGTGTTTCGTGGAGCTCTTTGCTTGATTGTCATTATGCAACCTAACATAACATATCCGAGTTCGGCGTCCACTAGGTTTCTGTGAAACTGATCATTTTTTAACAAATCTGAATTTTTCCCTCAGTCCCCTAACGACACCCCAACCCTTTAGTGTCCACCCCTGAAGCCACCAGCGGCCCTTAGAGTATATTTATTATTAGATATAGACTTCTTTTTCTTAGCTATGTGCCATGGTTACTAGAACTACAGTGACCTTACCTTAGTGTGAAGAGCCCCAGTGTCTTCCTCAAGCTCCACGACGTGCACCTGATTCGACTGAGGCTTAAAACTCTGTGTCCCAATCAGGAATCTGATCGCATCACTCTCTCCATATTGTGGCGACAAAGCTCTTGTCTGCGCAAAAAAACAAAGATTATTAAATAAGGTAACGTATTCGGATGTATTCGATTTCTTGTTATCCAGAAATTATTGGTAAATTAAGCCAAAATATATAAAAAACATAAAATTCTTAAAAGTTATTTTCGAAGTTGAATTTTTCAGGTAATTATTTCGTTTATTGATAAATTATAATTACCTGGTGCTCTAGGCCGTAAATAATTGAGTTTCCCTCTTCCATTATGCTTTTATTTAAAGGAAATTAATTATAATTAAATAAAATTCATTGGCCATAAATCTGTGCTCTCGTTGACGTTTACGGTTGTGTTTTTGTAGTTTTGGTACAGTGCCTGCTATTATTTATGAATGCACCGCATCTAGTGCCTTCTTTCTCAATAAAAAAATAATACGTAACAGCGTTGGTATGGTATCAGACTTGCAAAATGCTCAATAAACACTATTCATTTGACGTTTCTAAACAATGTTGCCATCGTCTTTTTCCTATTACTGCAAAAGATTTTCAACGATTTGCAGTTTTTTGTAAACTGATTTAAATTTCAAAAGAATAGCGACAGTTCCGGTTCGTTCATAAAGGACTCAATTCTCATCCAAGAAGGAACAAACGACCCCCTAGGGCAGCGAGGCTACTTTTTATTTCATTCATGTTCTCATTTTTCTTGATGGAGGAGCTCGAAGCCTATCTATTTGCGAGCATGGTCTGAAAGTGATCGTGCAGGTTAAGTAATATTGGACGCGGTCAGTACCAGGATGGGTGATCGCTAGTGTTATATTTCATCTGAGCTCCTCCGAGCCTAGGAGAGCACGTTAAGCAGTCGGTCCCAGTTGTTGTCGTTCGTTAGCAGCCGTTAAGCCACGTCAGATGCCTACGGGCGGCCTGAACAACTTAGACAATAGGTTGGCCACTAATAAAGCAAACAAGCATTGTTCTTGATTAGAAATTGGACTAGTAGCGCCATCGCACACACATTTTTTTAACTCCGGTTAAGTAGAAGGGGTGCTATAAGTTTGTCAATATCTGTGGCAATTGTGGCATTATAACTCAAAAACCAATGATCCGATTTGGACGCGTATCATATTAAACATAGAATTTTATCGAAAGCTTTCCTAGTCAACTCTGTTAAAAATTGGATCAGTGGTTTCCAAGATCTTGGAGTATGTTTGATGTCAGATCGGATCTCTGGAACGGTAATAGCTATAGATGGTTCGAATTTGAGCTCAAATATATATGTTCATGGCGCGTTTCCGACATCTGAAACCTTGAGGATCTGATCATGACTAAAACTAAGAGCCAAGTCAGTAAAAATCTTGGAGTATGATCCCAATTCCCATCTGACATCGATGGGATCTTTGAACGGCAGTTAGATGATTGGAGTATGAGCTCAAATGTTTAGGACCACCGTTACCCTTCCCACATCTAGAATCTTGAGAACTTGATGACCAGGGAAAATTAAGGGGATCTCAACAATGGTAAGTTTCTTACATTTTTAATTTAGCGTTATTCTTTATCCAAGAAAACGATTCTCGCAACGTTCGACATACAAAAGTCGAGCGCTACGAACGTCTTGTCACGCTCACGTGTAATATGAGCGAATGAGATAGGACTAATGTCGAATTCGACATTCCACTACGAGAATCGCCGTCCTGGTCCTTACCTTATACTCGTACTCATAATAATACTTATCTTATCTTATGATAGGGGGCCGGGAGTAACCGCAGCGGCACTTCGACCCGTCGGTAAATGTACGTAAGTCTTCGAAGAATACGACAAACTCATTGGTACATGGCACTGCACGGTTTCGAACCCGGACCATGGGAGTCCGGTGTCCTAGCCACTGTACCACCGACTCTCTATAATAATACTTAGTTTATCTCGTGAGTTCAAACTTAGGCCATTACTCATGTTTTACAGTAATTTCTGAGTATTTAACTTATCTCCACCGGACGTTTCCGACAGAAGTGATTTTCCTTGAAACAGATTGATCATAATTACGGAAAACTAAATAGCCGTAATAAAATTGACGATAAATGGCGTAAACACTACACTGACGTGTGAAACAAAGAAAATTATACAGGACGTGTCGTTAATTGAGATAAATATGGACGTCATCGGTTTCCCTCTATTATTATAAGTTGTTATTATCACACTTTCCTATAGACGTAGTGTCTCTAATTCCCGGTTTACATTTGGTCAAGTGGGTAAGTATTTACCGTTGAATTAGAATACCCACATTTTCGTCGTGTACCTACGTATTGAGCTTTTGTATGAAACATCAGATTTATTGTGTGATTTCAAAGTTGGCCGCAAAGTGAAAGTTATTCAGTTATGGATACTGAACAACTCCCTTTCGGGAGTATAGTTTCCTATAGGGGGCTTTTGTTACACCCCTGGGTGTAACAAAAACCCGACGACATAGTGGCGTCGATTCTGAGGTAGCTAAACCTAAGAATATACTGATATTCTATGCTTTAGGTTTGCTACCCCAGAATCGACGCTACTATGTCGTAATCCATCTAGTAAATAAGGACGTTCCCACGTTATCTTCGGTCAGTTCCGTTTTGGCTTATATCTGCCGACATATCCGTTGGTATAGACACAAGTCTCATTTTAAAGAGTTGATTTTTTTGAATTTAATGGCATCCTTAGGTAGATCGAAGAATATGGTATGACACCGTGTAGAGCGATCTCTTTCAGACAACCTTTTGGTAGAGTATTTTTGGCAGGAAAAGGTAGGTTTTTATCATCTATAACACACTCGATGGTTTTTATACTATCTATCAATATCTCTCACGTCGATAATCCCCGAAGGGGTAGATAGAGGAACCACCTTCAGTCAGAGGTAGTTCCCACTTTTCGCCGTAAGATTTGGTGGACAAACGTGATAGGTGGCGAGCCTATCGCCGCCTACTAGGTATAGAATAGTTGCCACTAAGATCCTTAGTCTCCTCGTACGTCACTCGCGGGAAGAGTTGGGGTGGTGCTATTCTTTATGACACGGCATAGCACGGTTTTTTTACAGTTCAATATAAATAGTAACAAAAAAGTGGTGGGTATTGCAGAGTCACTCTGGGGTGGTACCACCCTTTTACATATTTCTGCCGCCAATAGCATAATTGCATTCCTCAGAGTGCAGGTTTCCCCACGATGTTTTCCTTCACCAGAGTAGTCGGTAAATGTACCTACGTAAGTCTTCGAAAAATCAAAAAATCTCATTGGGGCATCATATTGCATGGTTTCGAACCCGAACCTCCCGCATAGGAGTCCGGCATCCTAGCCAATACGCCACCGTCTTAGATTAATTGACCTTATGATCCTGATATTAGCAGAAACTTGTATTAATTGATAAAGCTAATTGTAGGTACCTATTCACTATAATAATTACTTTATAGTGATACTATTTAATTACGTAGTAATTTTATTAGTCAAGCACTCGTCATGTTGTTTCAGCAAATAATAACAATATATAGAATTAATTATCTATAATCTAAAGCTGTGTACACACTTTCAAACAAATCTATTGCGTATCATCGTTTACAGGGTATTAACCAATGATTTTGAAATTCCCCTTTTTGTAGATTGCTCGCTAGAGAAGTTTTTTTAAGGAGACCGCGTCTGTCAGTTCGCGCTGCTTGCATGCTAGCAGTTCGCGCTTGCGATTTGAGCATTTACCCATACTTTAGTCAGGCACTGAATTGTCAAATGTATGAAAACATATGACCAATTCCGTGGCTCGCTGTCAGTGTTCACGTTATTGTTTTAGAGAATTTAGAGGAAAGGGTGCTATAACCGATTTCTGTGGTATTAACCACAGAGTTACCAATAGAAGTACTACTACTATACTTATATGTCTGTGGTATTAACAAATATTTCGCCGGACTTTTTTTTAAAGAATGTGATTGTTTTTTTTTTAAGGCAAAGGGAACTGAGCCCATACAGCCATGTCTGATGTAAACAACTCTTTCAAGTCTTCATTAAAATGCTGATGTGACACGTTTCAATGCTATCTGGGAGAATCCTCCACGCTTCCGCATCATCCGAACCAAATAAGAAGGCGTCCCGGACGCAGTGTGGCTCTTCAAAATTCAGCCAAGTACGGATCGGGCTGCAGCGTCTTATTTGACTTTACTTCACTGTCCCACACATTATTCACATCTTGTCGAAGTTCTTCGAGCGAGAAACACCATTCTTACTAGAAAAGCACTACTGTAAAACAATTTGCAAGACAACGAAAAAAAGCTGGTATGGACGCGACAAAAGCGCGGGAGAAACTCCTTAAGAATGTGAACAACATTGTCCAAAAAGTTTTGAACATGGAATACAAAATTATGGTTATTTATTTATTATATTTTTGATTATATATTAAGTATTATATAATATTTCTGTATATATTATAGTATTTAAGTAATATTAATTCTACTGCTTTGCAGCTTGCAAAAGGTATGCATTTTTATTTTTATTATTGTTATTTATTTATTTCAGGGTAGTATCTATTTCATACGCCTTTTGCACCCGTATATTATGTATCTTATGATTTTTCCATCACCTGAAGATTGCCTGGAAGATATCGCATAAATCGATAAGGCCGCCTTCTGCACATTGTATTGTACCTCTCTTTATGTTGTATGTTTTGTTTTTGTCCCGGGTGTGCAATAAAGTATATTTGTATTGTATTGTACAAATTAGTTCCGGATTTTTATACAAACCTTTTTTTTAACATTCTGACCTTATATCTGATCTTATAGTAGTTGACCATACAGTCTATTGCACAGACATAAGGTTTTAATTTAACCGAAGGTTTTTGACAGGTGTTGTACTTTGACTAATGGTCGACTGTACTTTGTGCATATCATGTAACGTAACAAACATGTATCGAACACCGAGCACTCTATTCGGCAAACATTACATACGTACGAACTTACATACGTTGTTCGTGTTCGTTGTTCATGTGACGTTCGTGGTCGAAAGTGGGTACACGCCTTAACGACAGATGTACATATAGCATTAGAATTAGGTCATAAACATTTACACATCCTATATTATTACTTATACACTTTTTGAGATATCCGCTTCCGCGTTTATACATTTATCATCGAAAACGTAGCATTATCTATAAAGCTGGACCAGGAAAATAATGAATGGATGAATATGAATGAATAACTTATTGCACAAAAATTTAGGCTGGGTTGCACGTAAATCGAGTTATGAGATAACCAAGAGTTAAAAACGTCTTGCACCAACGCTAACCCTGTTTTTGTTGTTGTATGAAACCATATAATAGACAATTCGCGAATTATTCCAGTGTTATCTAACCCGGGTTATGAACATGTAACCCACACTTTCGCGCAAGCGGCAAATTAGTGTACAAACAGATTAATACAATCTAGGCGACCTTATCGCTAAGAGCGATCTCTTCCAGACAACCTTTTGGTAGAGTGATAAATAATACAGTGCGCTATGTTTCGGAAATTTATATGAACTACCTAATTTTTTCATCCCTTGACTTCTTTAGCATAATCCTGGACGGGCTTTAAACGAACTTACGCAAGCTGCAAAAACCTTTGCAAAAAAAGAATAACCCACCATAGTAACAGACTGGCCACTCGGCCGTTAAAAAAGAATAAAGGCGGGAAAAATGCGAATTCTAAATTTAAACACGCAACATTCCAAAGAGAACAAGTCGTAGATCGTAAAATGCGCATAAAACTTGCGCGGGACCTTTGACTGGACCGACCGCCTGAAATCACTATTGGGGCCGTAGGCAAAAGAGGTGTAACTTATGAACGGGATTTTATGGAATTAGTGTTAATGTCAGAATGTAAGGGGTTTTTGGGGATTAAAAATTCTAAAATATTTAACAAAATTAGGCACTTTATTCTGTCAATAAATCTTCTTTGATTTGAGTTAAATAATTTAAAAATGAGCGTCGGTGGTCTAGTGGCGCTGGACGATGGACTCCCATGCGGGGAGGTCCGGGTTCGAAACCATGCCATGTACTAATGAGTTTATTTCGAAGACGTATGTACATTTATCGACTACTCTAACGGTGAAGGTAAACATCGTGAGGAAACCTGCATGTCTAAGGAAATGAAAAAAATTCTGGAGACGTGTGAAATCCACCAATCAGCACTGGGCCCGCTCGGTGGATCATGGTCTGTACATCCACTTGTCTAAGGGGAGGCCTGTGCCCCAACAGTGGGGACATTAATAGGCTGATGATGATGATGATGAATTTAAAAATTGGATTCATTGATAGAAGAAGGCATTAATTTGCGGAAATCCATTATAACTACAATAAAATATTTGGGGAAGAAGAACCTGCCACGCACCCTTGGAATATTGCTGTTCATTTGGGTCCCATTAATTTCACTCTCTCAATCCTTATCACATCCTTAGGAGGGTGAATTTGTCATCCTTTGCGTCTGTAAATCCTTCTGGATTTGTTTATCGTTGGGGAGGGCGAATCCGAGGGTGAGTGGCGTATCCTTCCTCCCCAAATATTTTTTGTAAAAATTGGATTGTATCCCGTCCCTCCAAGCAGTTTCCTCGCAAACCCTCTTCCCAAAGTAGTGCAACCTGCTTTATTCTGGACCTGCTTCCTGGATTATATTTATATATTGGTTTTAGTAACCATTTTACACGATTTTTTTAATATTATTTTTTGCAGCCTAAACGGTTCCCAATTGTTTAGCGTTATGGATGCATAAGACCAACCTAATCTTAATTTACATTCAGACGTGATAAAGACAGCAGGATTACTTTAGGTATTTCCCATTCGTTATTTCCAACGATTTCACATTCGTTAAGTTAACTCTGAAAACAATTTTTTTTGCTTATCTCGAGAAAAATATATTTATTATAGCTTATCGTTGTTGTTATTAAATAACTTGTATCTACAATTTTGTGATGAAAAACGTCGTGCATTTTCTCCACTAATATTATATTGATCGTTGAAGGTGCAGGTTTCCTCACGAAGATTTCTTTCACAGCCAGGACGGCGATTCTCGTAGTGGAATGTCGAAATCGACATTAGTCCTATCTCATTCGCTCATATTACATGTGTGAGCGTGACAAGACGTTCGTAGCGCTCGACTTTTGTATGTCGAACGCTGCTAGAATCGCATTCCAGACTGCCAGTAACATACCTAAAGCTAAGTATTCGAAAAAAAGTAAATCTCAGCTATTTATCAGTGCAAAGCTTTAGTACCTACCTACTTTTTTACCAACCTACTACTATTGTTTTTAAATTGATTGCACAAATATTCTGGAATTTTCCGAAATTTCGGTTCATACGTTTTGACCCCATACCGTAGCATGCGACTCCGTTGTTTTTAAGAATATTTCTATGGGAGAATACGATAGCAATCTTTGCTGGTGTTTCAAGGTTATTTTTAGACTCAGACTACCTACATTCCAGTTTTAATTAGGATTAAAATAGCTTCCAATAGTTCAAACAAACGAATTCTTACATCGAGTTCTATTTTGCTGTTAAATAAAATTGATGTCAGGAAACACCTTGTCCTTTAGGGCTGGTTTACACTTGGTCAACTTACCAGACACTCGCCACTGTCCATTTTACATGAACTTGCCACTGTACTTGACCAAGTGTATACCAAACCTTATGGACACTTGCATGGTAAGGTAAGTAGTAGTAGTTGTTGTTAAAAGTAGTCATTTTTACATCTATCTAATTATGTTAAAAAAAATCAATATTTTTTGGGAATTCCGAATAAGTAGGTAGGTGTAATAAAAACCCCTCATAGAGCCGAAAGGAATGAACACTCATTCATTCATGTCAGAGCGTCGGTGGCATAGTGGCTTGGGCACCGGACTCCCATGCGGGAGGTCTGGGTTCGAAACCATGCAGTGCCATGTACCAATGATTTTTTTTGTATTTTTCGAAGCCTTACGTACATTTACCGACTGCTCTAACGGTGAAGGAAAACATCGTGAGGAAACCTGCACACTGAGATGATCAGTGTGTAAAATGGGGTAGGCACAAAAGATCCTCAAGGGTCGAAGTGCCGCTGGTTATTCAAAATAAAATAAAATAAAAAATAAATAAAAATAAAAATTTATTAATGCAGACAGTATCTTTTACATTTTCTCAGATTTCCCTGGCTCACTACACTAGGATACCCTGTGTTGTAGGGGCCAGTCTCTTCCGATAAATAAATTATGAAAAATATAAGGGTATGCGTGTATGTGGTGTGTGTGAGGGGTGTGCGTGAGATGGCGTGTGTGTGATATGTGGTGTGTGTATGTGGTGTGTGTGTTGTGTTAGGGGGTGTATGTTGGTAGGTGTAAGGGTCAGTGTGCGTCCATAGGACTCAACTAATTGGTAACAATATTTTTTCAGTATTAAAATAATCAAGTGTCATTAGCCAATTTTTAACCTTTTCTTTGCAGGAATACCTTGAACAGTTTAGGATGGAGAGGAGTTTTTCGGCTCTTTTGTATAAGAAAGGGCCTCGATCAGAAGGTGCTCGCTGTGCAAAAAGGGTCTTTCTTATTTTTGCGGTCCATGAGTTAAAACGTTTTGACCTTGTTGGATTCTGCACGGCCCCCAATCATAACATAAGATAAGAAGAAGATGGAACAGCCTGGGAACAGCTGATTTTTTTTCGCTATTTGCAGATTTGGCCCCATAGTGAAAGTTGTTCAGTTACGGATACCTACTTCCGGTTCCGGCTCTATAGGAGGGCGTTTTTGTTACACCTGTATTGACATCTCGCACATCACTATTGTTAAATTAAATGTAAATAATAATGTTTTGAAATCATAAATTGTATTTGACGTATACTTGAATATTATAAATAAAGAGCTGAAACTGAATCTGAAACTGAGGGTTTAAGACGGGTTACCTATACATTTCACCAATCAAATGGTCGAATTCAAGAGGGCGATAGTTTAAAACGACGATGTATGCGTCGATTTGCAACAAGTCGATGCATCACTAGCTCGATGCTTAATAGGTCGATTTGAACTTAGTTGGAATGTCTCACGTGCTGGTAAATACGCTGGGCTCTCTTACAGACTTCAGATATGGCATCATATTCTGGGGCAACTCCACAAATAGAGAAGAAGTGTTTAAAGCTCAAAAAAGTTGCATCCGTGCCATTTGTGGACTACGGAGAACGGATAGTTGCGTACCTTGGTTTAAGACATTGAAAGTGCTGACGTTTCTTTCCCTGTATATATACGATATAGCAGTTTTTGTATTTACCAATCCACATCTATTTGTAAAAAGGTCTGACGTTCACGATAGTTCTCGTAGGGTCCAGAACAGCGCTCAAACATAAAAGTGTAGTTTGCATGGCTCCTAAAATTTACAATAAATTGCCAAAAAGCATTGTAGAATTAAGCCTGCCTGAATTTTAATTCCTTAGTGATAAGCTGTGACATCATCAAAATTTCTTGTATCAATTCAAAACTTTATTGTAGCAATTGTTATGTAATTTTATAAATTGATACATTTCAGTAAAAAATGATGTTTTTGTTTTGTTACCTTTATTATTATTTTGCTAATTTATTATGATTGATGGTGGTGATTGCATATTTGCACCGTTCGGGGTGGAGACCTTGGGGCCGTGGAGACATGGAGCCCACTGCCTCTACCGGGAAATAGCCAAGCGCCTCGTAGAGACATCCCGGGACCAGAAAGCTGGCCTCTACTTTGCTCAGCGTATTATAAGCCTCGCTATACCGGGGCAACGCCGCCAGCCTCCTCGGGACACTCCCTACACCTGGACCTGGTCTTAACTTGTAAAATAGTTAGTAATTTTAGCTTAAGTATGTATTTTAGTGTTATTTTATTATTATTATTACCTTATATTATATTATTGATTAATTAATTTATGATTGATTTTAATAAATCAATAAATAAATATTAATATTGAACAACAATTTGTACGCTTTCGTTCAGAATATGGTGATACTGAAACACAATGTAACATCTGCATTACCCATATTTACAAATAAATGATATTTCAATATCGATTTATATTTCTACCCTTCAAACCAAACATAGGAATGCAAGCTGCTGTTTTGCGACAGAAATAGGTAAAAAGGTGACCTCCGTAACCCAGCAGCTACCCTTCGGACCCTTCGCTTGTAAATACATGACATCGCCATGATTTACTATGCATTTGGTATTATCTCAATCAGAATTTTAAGATCTGGTATATCACAGGTAACTGGATAAACAAGCATATAATAAGTGTAGTGTATGGTTCGAGGAGCTCGTAGCCTAGTTGCGAGCACGGTCCGAAAGTGATCGTGCAGGTTAAGCGACGTTGGCGCGGTCGGTACCTGAATGGGTGACCGATAGTGGCATATTTCATCTGAGCTCCTCCGTGCCTCGGAGAGCAGGTTAATCAGTCGGTCCCGGTGTTGTCGTTAAGCCATGTCAGAGGCCTACGGGCGGCCTGAACAACTCTGACAAATAGGTTGGCCACAAACCATACGATAAGCAAGCAAGTGTATAGTCGACCCTATCTGTCAAAATTCTACAATTCAAATTCGAAGTCTATAGCGTATTCATTAAGGTTCATTTTAGATTGCGGAAATTTGACACATGTTATACATTAGCTAGAGGCCGACTGCACCACCCCTGTACACCCCACCAGGCTGAATCTGCACAGAGTCATTACCACCTTCAGGCATACCAGGATCAGATATTCACTTGGAACCGAACACTGCAACACTTCAACCATATTAAAATTGCACTTTTTTTATTTAAAAAAAGCGCACAATTTTTTAACACGACGCGAATGTGAGGTCAAGTCGAAAAAAATAATGATTTAATTACCACATCACATGTGCGGTTAGATCATGAGTGTAGTGAGGCAATTGTAGCTACGCAGTTAAGGGTCGATTCTGACTGTGATGTTAGGAAATTAATTACTGGGGTAATTCTCATTAAAAAAATGTGGAATAATCTTCTTATCTTATGATAGAGGGCCGGGAATAACCCCAGCGACACTTCGACCCTTGAGGATCTTTTGTGCCTACCCCATTTTACACACTGGTCATCTCAGTATGCAGGTTTCCTCACGATGTTTTCCTTCACCGTTAGAGCAGTCGGTAAATGTATGTAAGTCTGCGAAAAATACGAAAAACTCATTGGTACATGACACTGCACGGTTTCGAACCCGGACCTTCCACATGGGAGGATGCCTACTGCGCCTCGCATTTATGACTATCGAATAACTCCGTTAATTCCTTAATTAATTTAAGTATTTATATTTTATTATCTACTTTTGGAAATAGTAAATAGGTACATACGACCGATTCTTTACTGGCGCACAAGCCCTGAGGCTTATAAAAATAAAAATATGCATAGATAGGCTAAATTAATAAGGAAGGAAGGAAGGCTAAGGAATGGAACAGCCTGCCTTTTTTATTTTTTATTTACTTCTAAACCCGCATTTGACCTCGATCTCGCCTGATGGTAAGCGACGATGAGGTCGACGATGGAGCATGCGGGTCCAGTAAATGCCTATTCGGGTATAGTAGTCGAGTTCTTCCGATAGTGTATCATTAGGGAGTGTTGCCTGGCACTCAGGGGATGCCTGAACATCAGCACCGCAGTGCTAAAAGCGCTACGGCAACAGGCTGAGGCAGTCCCCTTTTTCCGGTGCTGCACATCACCTTCATCAAACTTAATTATTTTTTCTGATTTATTTTTATAATATATTTGTTTAATATTATTTTTATCTTCTATACCTAATTATTTGTATGTATATTTGGAATAAATTCGTTCTTTCTTTCTTCAGTTTCAATAACAAAATTTAAAAAAAATTAGCGGTAAGTCTGCACTGAAGTCTGAATGCATTTACACTTGATTGAATTCAGCTGAATAATACGCCCATTAGACTTAAGTAGATACGAACTGATCTCGTATACAAGCCTTTTCCGTTTGCAACTGTCAACTTGTAACATCCACATTATAATAGCTAATCGCCCGGCAAACTTAACTTTGCCGCCGGAAAACCAGTTATCACAACAAATTGAGCTTAATTACGAAGTTTAACGGCGACCGGGTTAATAACCGATTTTTTCTAATAGGATCTTTAACGTTGCACGCGCAGGTCTAGAGAACCGTACCTACGCAAAGTGTATCAGTTGTGACCTGACCGCGGCGGACAGTAGTGGACCACTTCTAAAAAACTGTATTAAATTTTGCATTATTTTTGTGCGTGCTCGGGATTTGGTGGGGTTGTGAAAATGAAGTGGTTGGTGGTAGTTTTTTTGATGTGCCTAGCGAGATTCGGTGAAGGTGGGGGTAAGTTTTACCCCTGAGGGGTATTTTTTTTTAGAATTTTCACTTTTTTCTTTTTAATAATTTAGATCTGTCGATAAAGTGTTTAGGTATAACTAACGATTGAATTTGAAACGGTGTTTTTAGTAAATTATGTGCTTTTTTTTTAATTATAAAAATGTGGGTAATTTTTCAAAATATCGTCCAGAATTTGAATTGAATACGTTGAACCGTTAAGAAAGCTACCCCCTAAAAGTTGATTTTTCGATACAAATGACTAAAGGTATATTTCATACAAAAACAGTTTTCTTTATGCCTTTTTTAGTACTCTGTATATATATATATATATATATATGTGGTTCGGGTTTGGAACCATACAATATTTTTTTTAAATATGTCTTATACCAATGCCTAACCGTGAAGGAAAATATCGTGAAGAAACCTATCGAGATAACCAGTGTGTGAAATGGGAAAGGCAATGGCAAAGCACCTCATTAAATCTGCCAAGAGAGTCGTTCTATGTGGTTATTTCCATAGAATCATAACGACCCTCATCAATAAGGGATACGGCTAAGTAGAGAATCGACCTTATTACCGAAGACTGTGATGGTAGGATCCAAGATTGTGCTTCTGATAATCATGACCTCAACCGGTATAGTATAGAAATCCCTTGAGCCTTGATCGGTGAACAATATCAAGTTGGGCAGATGTCAAGTTATGTTGGTTAATGTGCGTAGTGTGCGCACAGAAACCTGTGCAAAAAAATTCCTTCAAACGCAAGTATTTTTTTAATTATTTCTGGAAATCTGTCAACATTTGGTGAAGAATTGGAATCAATATCAAATTGTCGCTTTATGGGGTTTGTTGGAATAGATCTCTCTTAGATATAAGTCACGCTCTTTGTTTATGTAGGTACTTACAACATAACAAATGCGGTCGTTATAGGTTATGAATTAATTCATAACCTCCAAAATTATTATTTTTCTAAAATTTTAGATCTATTATAAATCTACCCTCAAATTCTATTCTTAAAAGTTCGACTACAGTGAGATATCCTCATGCTTACCTATAGTTGTATATATTATAAATAATAAATGCCTAATAAATAAATAATTTACAAAATTTTAAAGTTGATATTCGGATTTGGGTCAAATGAATACATAAATATTATGCCATTTTGAAGACTGTATCTTCTTCCGTTTAGGTGCTAGACCCGCGTGACAGACAGACGGGCAGACGACGGAGCGACAACAATAGGGCTGGATTTTTCTTTCTAGTTACGGATCCCTAAAACTCATTGGCATTGCCTGGAATTGAATTCAGCCCTTCTGCAGCACAATCTAACACACTAAACTAAGCCACAAAGATTACAAACAAACTACCAATGGCGCCCTCTTGTCTTGACAGGGTTTTTATATTCCTGGTCAGGGTATAACTCATCATCATCGGCCTATTAATGTCCCCACTGTTGGGACACAGACCTCCCCTTGCACAAGGGGGTACGGGCCATGATCCACCTAGCGGGCCCAGTGCTGATTGATGGATTTCACACGCCTTCGGAAACGTTTTAATTTCCTCAGATATGCAGGTTTCCTCACGATGTTTTCCTTCACCGGAGAGCGGTCGGTAAAAGTACGTAAGTCTTCGAAAAAATCCGAAAACTCATTGGTACATGGCACTGCGTGGTTTCGACCCCGGACCTCCCGTATGGGGGGAGTCCGGCGTCCTAGCCACTGTACCACCGACGCTCCCGCAGGGTATAACTATTAATTAGTAAATATTGTATTGTATTGTATTTATGTATCTTATAGTAACTGAAACAGTTACAAGATACGTCATTAACAACAGTATTAAATATACTCTAACAATAATATAAATTCAAACTATATAAAATCAAATCAAGTTTTAGTTATAAGTGTCGGTCAAATATTTAAAATAAAACATAATAGTTAGGTACAGTCTTGTACACCGTCAGAGAATAGAAATAAAAAATAATAATAATAATCAATTACAATAGGTATAAGTATAGAATTTCTATGGTTAGTAAGGAATATGTGTCCAAGAAAATGAGTGTGCCTTCATTTTGTGGACATGAATTCGTTCAAGCTATAATATGCGTTTCCCTGAAAGTACTTTTTTAAAACAACCTTAAATTCCTTAGTGGAGTGTTTAGTGATCTCTATTGGAAGTTTATTATACATTTTCATTTTTATTTGCAAACCTTGCTTTAGGGTTTTGGTTAGACGTCTACATCACAGAGTATTTCTAAATCTGTTTCTTACAAAAATACTAACCCAACTTGGTCATTCCGTTTATTTTAGTTTCATCTGCAACCAAACCATTTACTTCGTGATTGGTATAATTTTTCAGTAGCGACCGATTTGGTAATTTAGATATTTTTTTCACGATCAAAGTCTAAAACAATTGGAAGCGGCGAGACGCAAAAAAACTTAGTTGATAGGAATGAAAGTTCGAATTGGAATCAATTGGCAGTAATTGAATTGATTGGTTCGTTTCGTCCACGTTTAAAATAGCTATGTGACGTCTTGTGAAGTCTTGATTTATGAGAATACCAGAAATAGCAACTATTCCTTGAATAAGAAAACAAGTGTGTCTGTCTCCGACAGGAGCTTTTAAGCTAGCATTAAATAACCATTGATCGCGGTAGGAATTGAATACAGGGGCATGTTTGAATTCCTGAATTTCTCATCAATTGCTTTACACGTTTTTCGGTTCTTATCTTATGATATACGGCCGGGAATAACCCCAGCGACACTTCGACCCTTTAGGATATTTTGTGCCTACCCCATTTTACACACTGGTCATCTCAGTGTGCAGGTTTCCTCACGATGTTTTCCTTCACCGTTAGAGCAGTCGGTAAATGTACGTAAGTCTTTGAAAAATACGAAAATCTCATTGGTACATGGTACTACACGGTTTCGAACCCGGACCTCCCGCATGGGAGTTCGGTGTCCTAGCCACTGTGCCAACGACGCTCTTCGATTAGTATAGTTGACCGCAACTGACCTATCTTCAGAATGTCCGCAATCTGATCGACGTCTCTTCTACTTCTACGTCTCCTCCCGACCCTTCCATACAACTTTTACTTACGAGTTACTTTCTCTTACTTACTGCTTTCGTTATTATCGTTTCATTCATTCTTTAGAATAGAATAGAAGAATAGAAAAACGTTTATTTGCTGTCTACTAACCCAAACATTACGTCCGTTTCTAACTTACTTTACATCGTCTAGCGTTGTCGTCGTGGCAGTCCCTCGTTGCGAGGATGACTTCTGTTAATCTTAGTTATATTGTTGTTGTCTCTGGTGCGTCTTGGAGTGGCTCAACAACCCGATCCTGGAGTTGCAATCGCGACCGCATATGCTGCATTTTGTCACCGTTGGCAGCCTGTCTCTCAAGGTCGGGTTTGCCTCATCATCCTACATCGTCTAGCACACCACACCACAATGTTTTTTAGAATGTTAAAAAACATTGGTCGAACATATTTAAGAATCTTACATACACATTACAATAATAGCAGTGTAAGATTGCTAATATTATGCTAAAATTCCTGTGATAGAAGTGGTCCATCACATGGTTCAAGATGGATTCGATCCGGCGCCGCTTGCGCCGCTGTCTCGTACCCTAAGCCTTTGAGCCATAGTCGCTCTAAAACTTGACCTGTATATTCGCCAATAGAAAATTATGGTATATTTATTTATTATTTTAATAGTGACAATAATTAATCAAGTTACTTGCTTACGCGCAATCTTTCTGTCCTATAATTGGTTTAGTACAATGCTGTAATTATCTGAACGTCTGTGGGAAACCGTCAGTAGGTATATTTTCCTTGTTTGAAGTTGTTTGCAAACATGAATCGGATGTTAGATTGTGATGAAATATCTATTTTTAAAAGGATTAGAGCCTATTAAAGCGTAAGAGATGACCCCTGCGACTGCGACTAGAGTCTGTCTAAAAAGTCAGTTTACTTGTGATTTATATTAGAATTAAAAAACTTATAATTAGCAACACTGAATTTTGCTGTCAAATGGTAGAAAAGCTGTAGACATATTTTACATTACAATACAGCTAATATACGTGTTGCTACATAGAAGTTCTTTTAATTCTACTAAAAATTCCAAGTAAACTAACTTTTTAGACATACTCTAGTATCTATTTTTAGCATAGATTCCAATGGCAAAAAATAGTTATTTAAAAATACATTACCTACGCTTACGGTGCAGGATTTTCTACAACTTTTGTTCGAGAAAACTCGTCTATACCTACATACAATAATTAACACATTAATACTTGTAATATATAGGTATATTTGTTCTATGCCGCTTTATATAACTAGATAATAAGAATTGGATCGGCAGCTACTCAAAAAAAAAGTCTAGACTAGACGCCAGACGGTATTGGTTTTTATGAAGCTCGGCAGCTTAAAAAAATGACAGACGAGTCCTTTATCGTGATTTAATCTTGTGTATATTTTAAGAGTGTCGGTGGCACAGTGGCTAGGACACCGGACTCCCATATGGGAGGTCCAGGTTCGAAACCATTACCGACTGCTCTGACGGTGAAGGAAAACGGTGAGGAAACCTGCACACTGAGATCACCAGTGTGTAAAATGGGGTAGGCACAAAAGATCCTCAAGGGTCGAAATGCCGCTAGGGTTATTCCCGGCCCCCTATTATAAGATATGATATTCTAAGAACTTCACATTTTAGTTTAGTATAATTATGAAAACTCTGTACAGTCAGCCTGGGGAGGTGTACAGTCAACCTACCCCAAATCTTAAAATAAGGTTGAGATTTAATCGAAGATTTTTGACAGATGGTATATTTTAGCTAATGGTGGACTGTACCACTGTTTTCACATTATGTGACCTACATATTATATCCGGGAATGTTTTAGTGTAACATAATACGTATAAGTAGCTTACAAGGGAGGCGTTTTTAATAAATAATCTGTCCATTTTTCTTGAGAACGGCATAGACTTCGCATATCAATATTCATACAAAATAATATTCCAAAAAATTAGTTTAAAAACATCCAAGACTCCAAGTACGTCACCACGTTGAGTTATTGTTTATCACCCGAAAGGTCGCAAGCGCAGGTCGCGTTCATTCATGCAGCCGGCATATCTCTGATGACGTCACGAGCCAGGCCTGTAGTGATATGATAAGGCTTGGAGAGTCCTTGGACTTACCCTGGGGAATATCCATTGATCACACGCGTGGCAGTAGGGGGTGTTAGGGGGATAACTGGTAGGGAGGGATCGTCGCTATGTTCAAAACGCAAATTGTTCAATACGCAGAACGAACAAAACGCAACGACTAGTGGAATAGCCCAGAATCGATAGAGGAATTTTTGAGTACCTAAATCGCGAAACTATAAGGCCCGGACTACACGACGACGGTTCCTAGGCCGGTTCCAGTATCGGTCGGTTCCATGGAACCAGTGCTTCATATAAACTCAAACAAAAATGCGCTGTCGACTACACGTTCAACGGTTCCACTTGGAACCGGCCTGCTCGGTACCTGAACCGAACCGTTACTGGAACCGTCGTCGTGTAGTCCGAGCCTAAGTACACATATAAATTATTGGATAGAGAACCTCCCTTTATTAATTCTATTAAAAATCGACTTGCCAGCTTCCTCTCGTAGTTAACAACGTTTTTACATGCATTTGTAATGTTTATTATTTAACTATACGTTGAAAATTGAAAGCGATGACGGGGCCATTTCAAGTCACATCCACAGCCGCCTTTAAAAATTATTAAAAAAAAGAATACAAGTTCGTCGTTTCGCCCGCCCACCTGTCCGAGGCACGTTATCAATTACAGGATTAGGAATACTTTTAATTTACTTATTTACATACGTTTCTGTCCGCAAGACACTAGATGGCGCTGTGCATTAATAAAACGCGGTTGAGATTTTGTTCCTGAAAAGCTTATAGTCCTCTTGAGACAAGATTGGGTGAGGATAAAACCTGCATGTCTGATAAAAATTGCAATTTTTTAAATGCATCTTCCTAGATCTCTCTAGATGTAAGTGCATAATAAAATGGTAGTAGAGGAAGTGAGGAAGCATAGATCTGTGGTAGATACAAACAAATTACAAAGTATCTTATGGTTGGATCCAATATCTATCTAATGGTTGCCTGGAAGAGATCGCTTTAAGCGACAAGGTCGCCTTTCATATCGTGCTATTATTCCTGTAGTTTTTACTTTTCCTGTATTTGTGTACAATACAGTGTTTCTATCTATCTATCTAATGTCTGTTGGCGGAAGCAAGTTTTTACACAGAAATCGGACTACTCATCTCTAGAATAATGATGTGAGCACTGACAGCGAGCCAAAGGGTTTGGTACATACGCGTATACTATACGGTACTATTACGTTTTGACTTTTCAATACCGACTATAACGTATGGGAGCTCACATCGCATACGTCAACTCAACTGGCAGACGCGGTTTCTAGATAACTTATCTAGCTTGCTTGCTTATCGCATGGTTAGTGGCCAACCTATTTGTCAGAGTTGTTCAGGCCGCCCGTAGACCTCTGACATGGCTTAACGACTGCTGTCGAACGACAACAACCGGGACCGACTGCTTAACGTGCTTTCCGAGGCACGGAGGAGTTCATATGAAATATGCCACAAGCGGTCACCCATCCAGGTACCGACCGCGCCAACGTCGCTTAACCTGCACGATACGAGCTCTATTTATCTAGCGAGATTTCTACATAGGGTGAATTTCCAAATTTCATAATAGGCCTGACCCCTAGTTAAGTATTATACCTAGTCTGGAAATCAGATCATTAGACCGGGGGCTTTATGATCAAGACGTGTGAAGGTTTTTTTCTTCATTTACGTATGTAATTTTTATTTATATAACGGTATCCCATTGCAAAACCTGCTTCTTCATTATTTCCGATCACGAAACACGATAGTAACAGATGATGCCGCATTATGGTAAATATTGCGAATAATTTACATAAACAGTACGATTTCATGGTAGGTACCGTTACAATACTCGACTATTCAGTTCGCATGCTCATCACACACTTCGCATCATAAGGACTATACACTGGCTGCCAAGAAAAGTATAAACACACCAAATTATTGCTAAATATGAAAAATCTTTTAAATTTTATTTTATAGGATAAATTAGCTATACTTGCGCCATCTAGACAACGGATAGGAACTATACACTTTTATGGGTTTCAACATCCTTAAGGGTATATATGATAAAAACATAAAAAGATCCTAAATTTTCTGTAAAATGATATAATGAGATCTAAATGTTATTATTTTATAATAGTTTATTCAAACTGAAAAAATTAAAATACATACTTAAGCTAAAACAACAAAATACCTAACTATTTTACAAGTAAAAGACCTGGCCCAGGTCGCTCCCTGCAGGGAGTGTCCCGAGGAGGCTGTCGGCGTTGCCCCGGTGTATAGCGAGGCTTATACGCTGAGAAAAGTATATGTGATAATTAGTTAACTAAAAAATTATAATTTTCATTCACCATGAACAATTTTTAATCCCCGACCGATCGAGGAAAGGGTTAAAAGTTTGACGCGTTTGTCAGTGTGTGTCATCCATCATAATAACGGATGATCCGATGTGGACCCGTTTTTTAAATTTATTATTAATAAATAAAGCACGATTTGATATGTATTTACTATGTGATTATATTATATACCAAAAAATTTTAAGAAACAAAATTTTAAAAGATGTTCTAAGTAGGTACTTATATAAAACTGATTGTTTCTTGCGCAGCTTCTTTGATTTCAGCAATAGCACCTTACATAGAACTTCCATGCACCTTACGAAACGGCGGTAGATTAAAAAATAATGTTGCAAAAATGTTCTGTAAGTTCTTAGTTGCAATAAAAATATTTACTTTTACTTTTAAACTGTACATATTATAGTTTCTTTTAAGTAAAACGTCATTTTTGTTTTGTCTGTATTGTACCCTTGACAGTGGCCCCAAGTGTAGTAGATACCAGATCTACCTGTTAGGTGCACGATCGCGGTCTGAGGGCATTACCCTGACTTGTCCTCTTCGATACTGGTATAAAATCACGTAATCCCATATTATTGTCTTGTGGACGACTTTTTATTAATTTCCATATCATATGGTAGGTATTTAGTTTTAAACACGCCGATAAAAATGGCCGTTTTTCAAATCTTTGATTATTATCAAGTTGGCGCATGCGATGTGAGCATTTTACCATACATTAGTTGGGTATTGAAATTTTAAATGTAAGGAGATTTGTGTGAATTTGCACAAACTTTTTGGCTTGCTGTCAGTGCTCACATTATTCTGGAGGAGAGGGCGCTACAAATCCGATTTGTGCGGTTTCCCCTATACTCGTATAATGTTGTTTACTAAATTAATGTGTCATCGAACAAACTAATTGTTAGAAAACAATGATGTAGTTTTCCTATATGACGTTAGTTATTTCTCGGAATTGTTTATATATGTATTTACCATTACATGCAAATTATAAATAACACCACGCTCATAGGTCAAATAAGGGGATTTCCAAATAGGGGATAAATAAGGGGATAACTAAATATTTATTTAAAAACATTTGATTTCATATTAATTATAGATAAGTATTGAAAATATTTATGTAGTGTTAGTGTAAATATTTTCTTGATTTGCAAATTATTTTTTTAGTTTATTTTTATGTTAGTTATTTACTGGAAATGAAACCAATATTTGGCAACGATATTCGAAGAACGATATAATATATTAGACGAACGATATCGAACCTGCTACCAAACTTACCAGGTCCAGCTGTATTCAAAAGAGATATCACAGTCCGATATTATGATTCACGGAAAAATCTCGCGATAGTTAGAGTACTTCAGGGGTTGTCTGGAAGTGATCACTTTAATTAAGCGATTTTATACTTTTCCTGTATTTGTGTACAATAAGGCGTTTCTATCTATCTATCTATGTATCTACTTTCTCATCTCTTCTGTTCTATGATCTATGGCATAGATCGAGCCTTTCTATGATAGAAAGCAAAATATGGCGTGTTCACACGTATTCTATTATCTATTCTATTTCTACGCTGTGACTGTCGTTCCTGCTGTTTGCCTGGCTATTCTTTATAGAATAGAACGCACGCCAAAGTTGACCTTCTATTCTAGCGTGCTTTCTATGTTATAGAAAGCCTGTTCACATTGATCTAATTCATACATAGATTCTATCAAATAGATAGTACATAGAATAGAACAGACGCGGAAGCACCGTTAAATACTTATTTAGACCTCTATACTTAGCTACGTTACTGGACAAGTAAAATATAAACTTTAACAATAAATGAAAAATAAGTATTATAGATAAAAGATTCCTTCCAGCGTGTCGCATCGAGGTAGTGTGGTGGTGAGGTGAGGTCCGGGTTCGAAACCGTGCAATGCCATGTACCAATGAGTTTTTCGGATTTTTTCGAAAACTTACGTACATTTACCGACTGCTCTAACGGTGATGGGAAACATCGTGAGGAAACCTGCATGTCTGAGGAAATAAAAGTTTCCGAAGGCGCGTGAAATCCATGGCGAAATCGTGAAAGGCCTGTGCCCCAACAGTGGAGACATTAATATAATGCGCTGGCCGAGGTAAGTGCCAACTCTACGGTCACCAGAACCCTCGATGAGACTCGCTGAAAGGTCCTTGAAAAAACTAAGAATAAGTTTCTTAACTTAGGTAATTAATTAGCTGGAAACTTAAACTAGCAACATAAGTTAATGCGTCAAAAAGTACCGTCAACTCGACAACTAATTTGATAAAGGTTATCTTATCATCTTTACGCAGAATCCTACTATTCACTATTGTCCCTCTTACTACGAAACTACTTATTAGTTATCAATACAACCTCTATATTGATAACAATGAGTTCTTCAATATGACACACGCTGTATCTAATGTTTATAGAGGAAACAAGAATTTCTTAGAAATCTTTAGGTAGGTATTCATAATTATTTATGCAGAGCCGTACGTAGGGGATTATGAATGGGATATTATTTATCATCTTATTGGAGCAATTGCTACTGAATCTTTCAGTACCTATTTATTTTAAACACATGTAAACTTAAAAAACATTCGTTTAAAACTAATCGAATTGAAAAGTTGACTTGCGACTGAAGCCCATTGCGTGAATTGACATGTCGTTACGCTAGTAATATAAAAGATAAAAAACGGTGCAAAACTGCGATTGCCAGCACAATTTCGGCCGGGTTAATTTTTCAGCACTGTTTATCTCCTAGTTTTCAGGAGTGGTAAGCCGTATCAGCCGTAGGTCAGAGGCCTACGAGCGGCCTGAACAACTCTAACAATAAGTTAGCCACTGATCACACGACAATAGAAAAAATGGGAGTGGTAATTTCGTTTATTGCAAAATGAATATAAACAGAGGCGGAATAGCAGTCTTGGCCACCCTAGGCCGTGTAGTAGGTACCGGACGTCTCTTCTCAGCTCCGTCATTTAATATAGTCCTCCTCGTCGAAACCGACGACGGCGACCCCCTTCAGTTCCTAGCATGCGCTCGAATGTGGCTGGCGAATCCGAACTTGCTCTTGAAGACCCGGTTGTCCGGCACTGTTGTATGTGTAGTGGTAGGAAGGCTTTGGGCGGGTTTTCCTTATATGGCGTTTGGTATCAAGAATAGCTAGACGTGCCTCTTCTAACTGGGCTACACTTTTCCTGACACGCGTACGCCACTCCAGCCTCCGTGACGCGAGCTCTTCCCACCGCTCAGTTGGTATGTCGCAGGCATTTAGGTGTCGCTTCAGCACGTCCTTATAGTGCAGGAATTGTCCACCAGATTTGCGCTTCAGGCGCAATCCGCGGCTTCGTCCGTGTGGAATTTGAAACGTTTACGTCATTCTTTTTAACTCTACCACCGCTTCGTAAGGTGCTATAGCTGAAAGGAAAGAAGCTGCGCAAGAAACAATCAGCAGACATCTTTTGAAATAAATATATCTTACAATAATTATGAATACTTGACATCATATATGTACACAAAGTGGAGCTGAATTAAGGACTAAGCCTCTTTATCATTTTAGTAGTCATTTATTTTATAATAACTCTTTTTACATGAAGTCCGTTTTATAGTATCTGATATCTTATTATAAAATCTAATTGAATTAGCATTTTTTTCTCAGTGCAGTATACTTTGCCATTAGTGTCGTTTCTTGTTCACGTCAGTGTATTTTTTCCGCGATTGGCCGCCCCTTATAATCTGACCACCGTAGTCCAGGGCCATGAGGGAAATCCGCATCTGAATGCAAACGAGAAACGAATCATAACTTGAACTGTGCTTATCAATAAACCTGGACTTAATCTATGTAAACATTATTGCTTTGCTGGTAAGTGCTAGTGCACCCGGTACCCCACAACCCCTAACTATCCTAAAACGTTCCTCCCAGAACATAGACTTTTAGACACAGAGTTACGATCGCGGTCGAGTAATTATTGGATCAATTGTTGCCAGCTATTAATAGAACTGCAATAATTGCGAAGGTTATAGGGCAATGAGGATCTGTCGGACGTCCATTGCTATTGGCTCACGTGACTTTTGGTCAGCCAGCTAATATGCAAGGAGAAGTAATTTCATTCAAGGAACAAACGACAAGTGGCCCCACATATAGGTCTGGGGTTCGATTATACTTATACAACGTAAACTCAATATACGAGTAGACTACGTTTTTGTAACCTAACTGGCCATTGACTCGACTACCTAACATTTTACACAAGCTGGAGATCACCAACAGTCCTCTATGCCGTGGTTGCATAGAGGCTGAGGAAACGGCCGCTCATGCATTGCTCAGCAGTGGCAAATCAACGAGTACAACTCCTTAGCGAGTCAAGGTAAGAGCACTCCGTGAAGCCTGTGAACCCAGCGAAATATTATATCCTAGATAAGTAATAGACGCATGCAAGTGGCGTCACAAAATGTGTACTCAGGTGGACGGGGCTTAAAACGGAGTGCGAGCGACGAATCAATCGCGCCTTGCGTTTGACTTCAAATTTTGAAATCGATCTATGCATCATACGATACTATGAAAGAGTTACGTAGACGGATATTTGCCTTTGTGACATTGCCGTAAGATCTATTTTTATTCAAATATTAATTTCAGTTTCATTGTGTGAGAAATGTGTTGCATTATTTTCAATTCGCACACAGCGGCGTGAGGTTTGGTGTCGTCTTTTACGGGGATTTTGTTGGAAGTTACTCGTCTAGGGTATATATAATATGTCGCTGTGTTAATCTCATAAGAGCTTCTGGACAGAGCTGGATTGGCTGGAAGTCATACTTGTACGCATAAAGGACTACTTATATATCTAAATGCCCAACAACCTAACCTATGTCTTTTGTGTATGCTACTAGTGACGAACCGTTAAGTATTTTCGGTGAAGGTAGTTAATGTTGAATCGATACGAAAACGTATTCGCAACTTAATTGGAAAAGAACCCTAAGCATTTCTGCTTTGTGGCAGAAATAGATAAGAGAGTGGTGTACTACCAACTTAGGTAATATTTACGCTTCCTTTATAATTCCATACAATATTAGCGCGATGCTTTTAGCAGAGTTAACTTGTGGCCAATTTCTGTTGCAAAACAGCAATGCTATTAGCATTGCAGTGTTCCGGTTTGAAATGAATGGTAAGAGAGCCAGCGTAATTACCGGCACATGAGGTATTCCACCAGAGTCCTCCAAGCAGTCCTTAGCAGCGCATCGCAACCCCCTTGCAATATTTTAGTGAGGTGAGATGTCTATGGGCGAAGGTTACCATTGGGTGGCCGATTGCTCATTTGCTTTACCTTCTTCAAAATAAAACTAATTCATTGGGAAATCTCAATTTTCAGAGTTGGACATTACTTACTATTTTCCGATCTGGACATTTCACGATTCGGACGTAATTTAAAGTCTTGACATTTTACGACTCGAACATTTCACGATACCTAAATCGAATAAAAAATAACTCTTCGGTATTACGAATTTATTATATTTATCTATACGTTTATTTTTTTCAGCACTGCCGCCTGCACCTGCACCGGTCGCCGAAGATGCCACCTATACGACAGAAGGCACAAAAGGTAGGTCCATACAATAAAATAACTATTTTGTAGCAAGGCCTGCCTTCTTTCCTTACCTTGTACCATACAAGGTAAGGAAAGAAGGCAGGATACAGATGACAAACGAAAGCAACCCAACTCAGCCGGGTTGGCCACGAACGTTTTGAGAATCGGGCAGCAAAGCCCTATTTACCGCTGAGACGAGAAGGTGTAGAGCTACAGGCCAAAAACTGGCTCGAGACTGCGCAGGAAAGAGAGCGATAGCGCTCTTTGGTTCGGAAGCCAAAATATACTTCGAACCGCTACGCTAGCGGAGTAAGTAAGTTAAAGGAAATGTATCTATGCTATTAGGTACTTAGGTACAGTGGGCACATTAATAGGCCCATGATGATGATGATGATTAGGTAGTGAAGAGCCAGAACAAAACTCTTAGACCTTCGTTCAGAGAACTCATCTCAAATTGTAAAACTAATCAAGCCTGCTACTACTCGTATATCCTTAGACCTAAGATTTTTTATTTTATTTTATTTGGGTAACTTACAGCCTTAAATACAAGTTACATATACATATATAAAAACAAAAGCCATTTATAAGCTTCCACAGTTAATGTAAAATTAATAATAAAACAACTCTTAATCTAGATACCATGTAGGTGCTATAGATAAGCAGATGAAAACTCGTGAGTAAGTAAGGATTTTACGGAATCAGGACTACTATTCAAAAGATCTATAGTAGGGTTGTTGCTTATCTGGTTAAATGCTGCACATGCTCTTACTAGGTAGCTATTCTTTCTGTAATTAGTGACTTAATTTCAAATTCAGTAAGCGAGGGTGCTGAAGTTTACAATTTAATTTTATCCCGAACTTTCTATTTGGCGGAGAGCGAATTAGAGCAACTATAGAACATTTTTAATCTCAAATTTCAGAACAACTTAACACAGCACCTTCGGCAGATGAGAGCCAGAAGGGCAATGAAGTAGAATGCTTGACCGGGAGCGAATGGGAGAGCAACTGCCACTCGTGCAAGTGCTCCGATGGCGGAGTGGCGACCTGCGTGAAGCAACCCTCCTGCGACGGCGAATATGGTAAGAAAGAAAGTTTCAGGAGTAGTGCTAGTTTCACTAGGATATTACTAGTGAAAATAGCGCCACATCTCAAAAAATAATTATATCATGTTAATTTAATGAGAACCGTGTACCTTACAATTAATTTTCTTCCTTGAAGCGACAATGAATCAAAGGCTAGGATACGAAACTGCGGCGCAAGTATAGTGTCGAATCCATTTCTGGCCCATTTGTGTATTTTAGTTGGCGTGGTCAATGAAGGATATTGGTAACGCGCAAAACACTAATATTAAAAATTTCTTGTTAATTTCAGTGGAGCCCATAAAGTGCAAGCCGAACAGCACCTTTGCCCGAGACTGCAACACCTGCGTGTGTACCAACAACGGCATCGGCCTGTGCACCGTCAAGAGTTGCTGGACAGTCACCAGTAAGTTCACCTCCCAATTTTAACCCCCCGATCAATAAAAACATGCCTACTGTGGGTTTCTTACGTATTCTTATCGTATCTTCTTATCTTATGATAGGGGGCCGTGAATAACCCTAGCGGCACTTCGACCCTTGAGGATCTTTTGTGGCTACCCCATTTTACACACTGGTTATCTCAGTGTGCAGGTTTTCTCACAATGTTTTCCTTCACCGTTAGAGCAGTTGATACATGTACGTAAGTCTTCGAAAAATACGAAAAACTAATTTGTACGTGGCACGGCACGGTTTCGAACCCGGACCTCCCGCATGGGAGTCCGGTGTCCTAGCCACTGTGCCAGCGACGCTCTATTCTTATCGTAACTTTCCGATATGAATTGTCACTTAGTAATTTACAATTCAGTGGAATTGAGAGCAGCGGCGGGAAGCGCCGAAAACATGTCTCCTCCCCTGCCCCACTCATTTTGTTTAAAATAAAACTAAATATTTATGTTTGAGATATTGAACCGGCCCATCGAATGATATGACAACCGCTCTTGTATCTATTACCGTATTGGCTCACAACGGTGTAAAACTTTCGTCACTGTGCATTTCTCGACAGACGCGCTAAATGGGGCATTATGAAGGAGTGTAATTTTTTTTAAATATTGAAAAAAGTTTCCCAATGCGTGTGAAATCCACTAATCAGCTCATCACTGGATTCTCCACTTGGATTCAAGGGGATGTTAATAGGGTGATGAGCCTTATGCGAAGACGTCACGTCATGGAAAAAAATCATCATCTCGATGGGCATACAAAACTCTTACTTCATCTTTATCATGATCCGTTTCAGATCTCAAGAAATCCGAGCTAAAACCAGGCAAGGAATGCGCTCCGGGCACCTACTGGAAAAGTCAGTGCAACGAGTGCGGGTGCTCACCAAATGGGCACACCTTCTGTACTGAGAAGGCCTGTCCTGGTCAGGAATACGGTAAGAGATTGGTTCTTTACTTATAGAAAACAAGAGAGGAAGAAAGAAATAAAGAAAGAAGGACATAAGGAAAGAAAGAAAGGAACAAAATAGGAATAGAAGAAGAGAGGGAGAAGGGGCGTGAGAAAAAATATATTATTTATTTACACATACAGCAGTACTGACTTGTCACTCCGAAGCGAAGATATTTGGGGAAAAACTTTATTTGCATTAATTATTTGCATGTAGCTAACAATGGCACAAAGTCTAGGGCAGGAGACATTATCTGATCGAAGCCGCCTTTGGACCATTGTGGTGGACCACTCCAAGCACAAACATTTTAGATGTCCTGAATACAAAGGAAGAATTGTCAACATCTTGGTAGATGTTTTTGTAGTCTAGTGTTTTCTCATGGTCTATCCACTTCTGGATACATCTCGTCTTCAGATTTCTATTCATTCTGACAACACGACCAGCCCATACTTTACTACCGCTCGACGAGCGGCCATTTTAACCATAATTTATTTTGAATTTCAGAGCCTACCATGCGGTGCGCTCCTGACACCATTTGGAACAAAGAATGCAACACTTGCTGGTGTACCTCCGATGGACTCCCCATGTGTACTAAGATGGGCTGCGCCGACGTCACTGGTTAGTTTACCTTCTTTTTAATTCACGATCAAAAGAGGAGTGTTATATTTGAAGTGTATGTCGGTTTGTCTGTGGTTTCATTTCTTTGGATGCGTTTTTTTTTCTTGACAGAGTATTTTGTCTAGTGTTCTTAGCTATGTCACCTCAAAATTGGCACAGTAGTTTCCAAGACTATTTATGTAAAATGGGATCTTAGGAACGGTAATAGCTATATCGTTCGAGTTTCAATTCAAATGTTTAGCACCGTGTTGCTTTTCCGAAATAATCTATATTGTAAAATCTGGAGTCTTGAGGATCTGATGATGATTTCCTGATATATTTTTCTAATTTAATGTTATTTAATATGGTTTACTGCATATTCAACAGCCATCCTTTTCTGTTTATTTCAGATATATTTGAAGAGAGTTCTCAGAATGATGCTCTTCCAGAACCGGTAAGTTTCTTTACATTTTGTTTTCTTTCAATTTTACACTTTTGTTTAGGTATATGTACTTTATTGGCACCATTATTCTAATAAACATCTTTTAATGTCGTAGTCAGATAGGTAGTTACCTATAATGTGGTTTATAATCGAATGCACTGAAAGACTGAAAGCACCAAAATTGTGGCAGATAGAACGTAGTCTATTGATGAAAATATGGAAACTATTTTTGGTGACAGTTATAGAATTGTGTTTGATATCTCAATCATAAAATCTTTAACTTATTCAAGGCGACTAATACACGGTGACGTATTAACGGATTCAACTACTTTGTTAGAACAAAAGTCGTACATCAATACCATTAATACTGTCAGTACGACAGTCGTTCTCTATGCTGCACGCGACTTTCTTAATCCTAAAAAACCGCTTGTCGACTGACCGCCGTATGTTAACCTTACAGTGTAGGAAATCATCTTCCAATAACATAATTAACAATTCGATACTATTTTGACTATTGTAGCACAAAGGATAAATTTTTAAGCACTTAAGTAGCACAAAACTTACATGGATAGTGTTAAAACTGCACCGATATTTTGGTGAAAGGGAGCACTTAGGTAAGTACAATCTTCTTTTAATAATATTACATTTTGTTCAAAAATCATTATGTAAAAATTTAATGTACCTACATTCATTAAAATATGTGATTTATTCTTTAGGATGAAGACATAAAAATCCCCGACAACATTGAAGATCATCTTAAAAAACTTGAAGAACCTGAACAAGGAATTGAAGAAGCATACGACAAAAAATCCGAAAGTGAAGATGAAAAAGAAGATTTACAAATGGAAGAATCACATTACGATTATAAAGTTAAAGATATACGTAATGAAGATCTTATAACTGTAAAACCACTTTACAGTTTAAAAGATAATGTTAAAGATCACGATGATAATATCGTAGATAATGGTGAAAGTCTTTCGAAAATAAGAGATATAAATCATCCAAATAAAGAAGGTGATCCTCATAATGTGTTGAAAAGATCAGTGTGCAAACCAAATCAAACGTTTCAATCGGAATGCAATCCTTGCAAGTGTGCATCAGATGGACAAAGCTACACGTGCACACACAATGAATGCATGGAAGGAGAAACTAATAAGGAAGTTGAAGTATTTATGGAGAATGAGGTAGTTTTTTGTACGTTTTCGAACGTTTTTTCGTTACGTACGTTTTTGGTGGCGTAGTGGATCGGACGCCAAACTCCATTGTGAGGCAAGCCATGTATGTACCTACCAATGAGTTTATTCGGTTTTTTGGAAGTTTTACATTAAACACAGTTTTACATTTACGGACAGCTATAACGGTGAAGAAAAACATCATGACGTGAGAATACCTAGACACTGAGATAGCAAGTGTGTGAAATGGGGAAGGTAATGAAATGACAAACGACCTTATAAAATTTGGTTAAAAAATATTGATTGTATGTTTCAAGGGTGTCGACCACATCGAGCGTCACTCTGTCTGTAAACCTCGAGGCACTTTCTACATCGGCTGTAACACCTGTCATTGCAACCTCTATGGCACAGATTACTCTTGCACGAATAAACCTTGCCCGCTGCCTGAAGATGTTGAACTGTTTCATGAGTTGAAGGTTTGGTATATTCTGTTCATCTAATTTATTTATCTTTTACAGTTTTATCAATGTCCAGTCTCATAAATTTCAAATCCCCTCATTCTTTATTGAATTCGAATCTTTCGAAACCGACCGGGAAACTACAAAATTTCGACTCATTAGAATTTGAAATCCAGATTCGTATTTGTTAGGATTATTTAAATATTTTAAACTCTATTTTTAATCGCGATATGATGACCGGTAAATAAATTATTTTGATTTCTTACACATGTGTGACACGAGTAGTACAAAGAGTAATTTTAGATTTTGTCTACTATTGTATTTTAATCTTTTTATTTTTTATGTTACAGGATATGAAGCCCATAATACCATATTTAAACGAAGATGGTCCGAATCGAAATTCATCGCAAAAGTCTAAAAGTCCACCAAGAATTTAGGAGAAATAATAAATAGAAATAAGTACCAATGTTTTGAAATAAAGTTGAATATTTTGCGCTGTTGTTATTTCTACTAAGTTATTAATTTATCTAACAACTGATGTTAGGTCTGTGACCGTTTTGTATGATCACGGGTCTACAATTCTTTTTAGAAGCTTTACCTGTATTTGAAAATTCTTTTTGAGTTTGAACAGACATATAAGTATTAAAGACAGAGATCGATCTAATTATATCATTATATACTTGATGATGATCCTATACACAGCGGTTATCCACAGTAATTTCTCGTATAGTTCTCCGTGTTTCATCACAAGCATCATCTTTCTAGGCTACTAAATCATCCACAAACTCGACCGAGAAGGTCGTTTGCGTCGCTAACCGTATGTTCATCAAAGACTGTAACACATGCTGGTGTAATGACGATGGCACCAGTTTCTTCTGCACGAGAAAAGTCTGTATACCTGAGTTACCAGATGAGTCAGGAAGCGAGGAGAACAAGCCTGAGGTGAATTTGACAATATTTGCTTCTGGTACAGTTGTTACTTCCTTCTTTTTGAATGAGTTTTGTCTCTTTAACGTTGCTAAGAGCTTGGTGATTGTCTTCTGGCTTGGATTTCAGGTCAATTATTGGCATTTTTAGCAAAAGAACTTTGTTTTCTCTTTTATATAGTTCGTCGCCTTTCGCCTCTTCAATTATTGTTTCGTCAGTGTTCAGAAGTTTAGTTTAGTTCAGAAAAATATGAATAAACTAATTTGAATATGAATAAATGAAGAATCAGTTCTTCCGCTTAGGACGGCATATATTACTAAAAATATAGCCGCTTATAAATATTAGCTACATTTGATGTTAATGGTGTTTAGTGCCCACTTGTTTAGTGAGTCTTTATAAAATTGGATGGTTTTTTTATGGTAAGTGATGACGAGGGTGACGATAAATCTCATAGGTTTCGTATTTATTGGATATAAGGGTTCTACTCTTGCTATGTAATTTTTTCTTCTTTTCCTTTAATATCTTGAATAGTGGCAATGATAACATTTTTATATCTTTAATTAATTATCTTTCTGACATAATAAGCAGGATCTACGTATAATAATGAAAGAATGCCGCCCCGGCGAAGTCTTCGAGTTGGACTGCAATATGTGTCGATGCAATCCTGATGGCAAGTCTTTCTCTTGCACTAGAAGAGCGTGTATAGAACCTGTGGATGAGGATGTGAAGGTTGGCATAGCATTTGGGGTTTAAATCCCATAATTTAAGTCATCTGGTTTCAGCTGCTTTTGGTATGGTTAACTGACATTATGAGCACTCTTAAAGTTGAGTGTCTCATGACATCTCTTTCGAATTAACTAATGTCGGCGGATTTCTAATCCACATGTGTTGGTTTCTTTTCATCGTCTACTAATTTATGAACGCTGACGTATCTTTTTTGGTGTTGGAGCTTTATCTTATTTTTGTCCTTATCTTTTGATACAATGTACGCCTACGCCTTCACTTTTTGAATTATCCTGTATTTAAATTATCCTTTTTTCAGCATTATTCTCGTTCCTAAATGATTTTTTTAATGTTTCTTTTTTCTGGTGTGTCGGACTTGGTCGTTATCATCTGAACTTTATGCATATTATGAATATTTTTCATATTTTCAACATTACCTGCTACTAATTATTAATGACCATTTTCTTTTCTTGTTAACATTTCATTATTACTTAGAATAAAATTATCACAATTCGCAATAACTTTGATAAACAACTTTTCTAACATGTATGAGTTCTATGCTCTACACACAATCTAAAACTCTAGAAACTGAATTTTGTAAAGATATCAATCTTTAACTTAAGTGTATTCATTTTTCTTACAGAACTCTTCATTATCTAGGAAAACCAGAGGAGTAGGATCGGTGAGATATTTTTTTTATATAATCCCCTTTGAGCTGCATGCAATTCACATAATCAATTATTGGACCAGTTCTTTGCCTTGATATGTTTTTGTCCCAAAACGAAGTATCTTATCTTAATAAACAAAACTGTCTTTGATAAACCATTATATTTTTATTCTTAATACTTGGAATTTTATACTTGAAGTATTTGATGCTACAAATACGGGAAGATGGTACTCGAACTGTAACTTGCTGTATAACTGTATTTTCAATTAAATGAACTTCGTTAAAATAAGATTTGCTTTCTTAAGCAACACAATTATTTTGATTTCAAAATTCTCACATCCCACCGATAGATGACGCTGCAGTAAAATTAAAACGCGCTAAGATTTTAATCGCTTTCTCAGATCAACTAATACAATACAACCCAGTACCGAAACAAAGAAACGTTTTGTTCATATAAAATTTTACTTTGATAGGAACCGCCCCCAAAGAACTGTCAACCAGGCCAGGAGTTCAGACTGGACTGCAACAAATGTCTCTGCGACAACGAGGGTCGAGATTTCTCCTGCACGCGTCACGATTGCAACGCTTTGAACAACGGGGGTCGGAAAAGACGAGGTAGGTACCCTTTTTGTTGTTGTTAAGCTATTTCAACAACCAATAATCTGATTTAGGTTTACAACATTTAAAATAATGGTGTTGATAGTCATATCCGGTCAAAATTGCGCATTGCGCTTTCTAGGATTTTTGACTATTTTCGTTGGGATCTTTCCCAACGAATCTTAGTGAAACTTCAATTTCTATTCCTGGCGTTCTTCTTCTATTTCGCCTTAATTCTATTCTGTCGCTGTACTTATCATTTGGTTTTCGAATATACATAACCTAGGTCTCTTTTAGCACCTACATGTTTCTCTAGCCTCTAATTTATCTGAACCACCTCACAGATACTTCTGAACAAGTCGCGAGCGAATGTGTCCCTGGCAGTGTCTTCGATAAGGACTGCAACGTCTGTCGCTGCACCTCGGACGGTCATCACGCCATGTGCACCATGAAGCGCTGCAACGCTGAGAAAGAAATTAAGGCTGAAGTCACTACTCCGCGTAAGCAGTTTTTATTACGCATTGCCAATATTCTTGATCGACTGAGCTGAAATGCCTGTGCTAGGACTGTTCCACCACAAATGATCACAATGTTCCAAAGGTGGACGTCGCAGGAGTCCAATGGTTAGGGCACGGTTCTAGTCAGATCTAGGAGACGTTAAACCTATGCTCAGTGTAACAAAACAGAGCTAGAAAATATTGCTACGATCAGTATTCTAACCTGCGATGCCATACCGTCTTGGTTTGCGCCTAAGCTAGCGCGGTGCAACGAACAGGAGCAATTTATCAACCATTTACATTTTACTTTCAGAGCCAGACACAGATCCAAACTTCCGCTGCAACCCCGGCGAGCAGTTCAAACGCGGGTGCAACGACTGCTCATGCTCGGCCGACGGCAAAAGCGTCTTCTGCACCGTCCGCTATTGCGACCAAGACATCACAGTGCCGCCGAGCCATTAGACGCAATCACGCGTATCGCCAAATACCGTTCGAAGGTAACTCGAATTATCGCGGCTCGGTACACACCTCTTCGTGTTTTGTGATTTCCTAGTACTTTCTTATCGTTTATCATCTTTGTATCCCGTGATTTGTGTGAATTGTCTAGTATTACAATGGCTTTAGGTTACAAATTGAGATTTTTAGTTACATTTAGCGTGTTTTGTCATGTTTAAAGCCTTGGTCGCACAAGTGTGTTTTTGATACTTTGCTAATTCTATTTAACACTCCATTTATCAACCAACAACATTTTTGTTTCTGATATGGTTCTGTCAGATTCATAATGAATCATAATATGAGCAAACGCGCTTGTATGAACAAGATTTTATTGTCCTCATATTTCTTTCACGTTCATGGATCGCTTGATTAACATAATCCGTAGAAATTGAACTAGGTTCCTAATAATTAATATTTGCACGAATCACAATGTTATTAACATAAAAGTACATTAAAGGAAACCTTGCGCGTACATTTTAGTTTAGATTTTAATGATTTGCGTGTGTCATTTTTGAATTTGTGTCTTACTTTACATTAGATTTAATATGAATGATCGTGTTGGAGTGACAACTTTTGAAATTTCTTGTGTGTTTTGTATTTAGTTGATAAGGTCAATAGTTTACGTCCCATAAGCATCGACAATCCTTATTTTAATTGAGATTTTTGTACCGTGTTTAAACTTATCGAGTTCAACCGTCGATTTAAAAACGCCAGTAACATATTTCTTTGAGTTCAACATAAATCCGTGCGTTTTTACTATTACAAACAACAGGTAATCTACTATTGTGACTACCTACCTTACTAGCAAAATTCTCAATTGATCCTCAGGTTTTATATCCTGCTGTACGTACCAGGACATACCATAGTGTATATTCATTATACGACAATTTACATAATATTTTGCTTTCCTCTTGCGTTCAAGTTTGTACAAGATCTTGCTTGGGATGTAATACTATGTTTAGATGTAAGAATTCTATGGCTGCTACATTATTAGCCCTTTTAGCTTAGAACTTAAGTGATTTGATGATTGATGTGTCTATTAATAAATGTTTATGACTGTGTCTGACTAAATTTGTACTCGTAATTTCACATAATTGGTGGTGGTGTCTATGTATGGTGTTTAATGAAATGTAAGCGGATAATCTTAAATTAATGCTAAGTACCTTGCGTACATTGTGTATTAGCTATATCTACGTAATAGACTTAAATGTGTGAATTAAAAATATTGACAAAAGAATAAACGTGTTTCAATGAATTGAGTTGTTTTATTTTCATCAGAATCGTTTATTTTGTGGCTTCTTTTAGACGATGTGTAAGTATTTGCATTCGATAGGTTAGGTACTTTTAAACCCCTGCTAAAAGGGCTACAAATTACATCCAGATTGACGCATATTATATCACATTTATGTTCTTAGCAATATCAGAACAAAATTGGTGCAGTAATTAAAACAGCACTAAATCAAATAATTCCGTACTTAATGAATTGAAAATTAATAAAAGCCGTAATTTTTTTATGACCCATAATGAAATTATTAACGTCTCCATAGCTTTAGCTAATAATTTCGGCTTGCCTTCCAAAATGCTGACGTGGAGTCCAATAATTCTTAGTTTTATATTATTGTGGGTATCTGACGCTGATTCCTACTCTTGTAAGTAATCTTCTTGCATTCGTTACTTTTATACAGGCCCGGCGACAAGGGGGGACGGGTACAGCTGTGCCGGTCCCAGGACGATTGGGGGCCCCATATAAATAATATATTAACTACCAGACGCAAAACTAGGTATCAAGAGGGCTGATCCCTGGCCCTGGGGCCTGATCCCACATGGGAATCAGAGTAACGGGCTTCACAATTTCTGTCGCCGGGCCTGCTTTTGTATAACATACATAAACTCTCATGTCCATAATCCCCGAGGGGGTAGACAGAGGAATCACCTTCAATCACAGGTAGTTCCCACTTTTCGTGTAAGATTTGGTGGACAAACGTGATAGGTGGCGAGTCTGCTGCCAGACGGTAGCAGACTTCCACGGGAAGAGTTGGGGTAGTGCTATTCTTTAAGGCTGGCACCTACGAAAGCTATCATATGGATTTAAATTGTTGTATGCGCAAAGTATGTTTTCGGTGCATTATTTCACTGCTTTCGGACGTAGTGAATCAATGAGTTGTTCAATCGGAGTTATCTTTGTGTCAAATTAATCTCAGGTCTACGTAATATATTATATTCCCGATGTTGGCATCGTGTTTTACTGGGACTCAGTCTGTCCCGAATGATCTCTAAAATGTTCAGGGAATCTCTTACCGTAAAACAAGAACAAAATAAGCTTTACTATATTGAATGTACTATTGGTAACTGCGCCAGTGGAGCTTCCGAGTCTGTGCGTGCCCACCTCGATAGCTCGAGGGCCTTGTCACACTTGTGTGTGCACTGCTGAGGGCGTATTCCATTGCCGCACTGAAGCCTGCGACCACGAACTGCTAGGTGAGTACGCAGTAATGTATTTGCTAACTCATTTACTCATTGGAAAACTTACGTACCTACATTTATCGACTGCTCTAACGGTGAAAGATAACATCCTGAAGAAAGCCGCACACTGAGATAACCAGTGTGTGAAGTGAAATGGGGGAAGGAATTGGCAATATCACTCCATTGAAAACAAGAGACTTTTTCTATGTGGTTAATTCCATAATGATCACGACTTTAATCAATGAGGAATAGGACTTAGAAGAGCGTATATACAGCCTTATTTACAAATTGGACATCCGTATAAGAAAGCAAAAGCTATTTAATAAGCTTACTATTGTTGCTTGGTTGATTAAATGCTGCACATGCTCTTACTTTATCAGCTGTTCTTTCATTATTCAATTCAATTCAATATTTTTATTTTTCAGATAAAAATAAATTATAATATTATGTAAATTTGTATTTCAGCTTCAAAATACGGCGACACTGGGGACCAATGTGACCCAGAGATAATGTACAGAATCGACACACTGTTCTGCAGTTGTAGTCCCAACGGATATTGGGTATCAGTGAACTGCGCAGATACCTTCCACTTCCTACAAAAATACGTTCAAATGAAAAACAACAAACAGAACTTACGTCATTCCATATTAGCCAGTAAGACCACAATAAGCTGCATTCCAAATAACCTTTACTTAATCGAATGCAACATATGCCATTGTGGAACTGAAGGTGTTATCCGAGAATCCTTCTGCACAAACCGAACTTGCAGCGAAGGCTACAAAGCAGATAGATGCAAATATGGACAATATTTGAGAACTGATAAAGAGATTTGCGCTTGTAGCGAAATTGGGTACTACATTGACCGACTGTGTTTCATAGTCAACTCTCAACCTATACAGAAAGTAGATATCGATAATGTAGCATCACTTATTGATATAGATAGAACTTGGAAACAGATTTCAAGGAAAACGGTTAAGAACAATGATTGCGAACCTGGAATAGTCCAATACAAAGACTGTAATATGTGTGTTTGCAATAAAAATCGCAAATTTGTTTGTACAGATAAAATTTGTGTTCAGCCAAAGACAAAGATCGATTCAGAGAAACTGACGTTTTTTCTAAAGAAGAATAAACAACGTAAGCTAGAAGAGTTAACTGACTTAATGAAGCTTGAAATAATTAATTAATAATTTCTAAAAATAAAACTTTCCATGCTATTTTACATGCATGCATGGAAGACTTAATATAACAAGCATTGAAGATATTTGAAGATGGATCTTCATGTCACGTGGCTTTGAACAGAAATCTTCTATTCCATTCATCATCTTTCATTTTCACATTCACTCTGTGTATACTCGTAGAATGGATAGAGGGACCTTGAACTCTGAAATTGTCTTTGAAATTAAATCTTCTGTCCCATTTATCATTTTTATTTTCACAATTTACGTAATCAAAGTAATTGTAATTATTGCCTCTTTTTGTATAGCAACAGGGTCTTAATCAGAACCTCGCCCTATGAAATCCCACAAGTAGGTAGAAGTCTATAGAAAAATTGGAAATGAGTCAAAATTTTCTTAAATCGCTCCCTACTCGCGACCTACTCGTACTTATTATTTTTTCTGATTATGAGACTATCGGAAGAAATCCTATTGACCTAAAGATAGTAGATTATGGCACATAATGGACAGTTAAGAAGTGTACAAAAAAATCGAAAAGCGCTTCAATTAAGAAATTTTGATATTTTGCCTTCTTTCCTTTATTTAGAATATTTCTTCCATACATATTAATTAACATTTCACATTAAACTATAACCTCCACACTTGGCGTTGCCTGTATAGTGGGAGATTACATAGATACACACATTGACCACTTTACAAGCTATGTGTCAATAGATTATTCAGATTCCGGAATTACAATTTAAAATATATAAAAAATGTACCACTACATGTTTTGCAACTTTTGGTAATTCTTAATAAATCTAACATAGGCATAACAATGATTTGTTTCAGCAAATGTAACTACGAAAATCAAAAGAAGCGACCGTATAATCCATAATGGAGAAAAATGCATCCCAGGCAAAGTTTATAAAATGGATTGTAACACTTGCCATTGCAATGAGAATAACGTGCTGCTTTGCACTAAAATGGCTTGCTTGAGCAAGGCAGACATGCACAAACTGATGCACTTTCAGAAGACACATGAGGCTTTGAGGTTGAATGATAAGCCGTTGCTAAACGTGACGAAGAAGAGTTGCGTGCCTGGGAAGTTCTATGAGAAAGGTTGTAGGAAGTGCTTCTGCAATAGTTTGAAGACCATTGTTTGTAATAATAGGACTTGTGCTAAACAGCGTAAGTACTTTATTGTATAAGGAGAGCAGACGAGCAAATGGGTCTTCTGATGGTAAGTGATCACCGTCACTTAGGATTTTAACTGTAACGTGTATAGGAAGCTGCCTAACGGATGTCGCCGCGTCGATCGGAAGAATCGTTGGAGAGACAAGGCAGCTTGGATTTTTTTAATTTACCACTAATTGTAAGAATGAAAAAAAGTCTAGTGGCGGGCGTTTATACATGCAAGGTAGAGAAGCAGCAAGCTCTAAGTTAGTAACTCACAGATTGCGCACGACAGGGAAAACTATGTTATCTCTTGATATCGACGGTCAAGATCCACTTGTGGTCGCTGATCCAACGGTGAAAATACAAGCATCTGATGCTAATTCGTATGATTTACCACATAAACACAGAATATATAAAACTAAAAGATAATAAAGTAAACAGCTTTACTTGTAAGTGAATTTAGCAAATGAATGGATCGTAAAACTTTTTTCATATTACACTTCGTGTTTTCGCTGGCAACCTTGGTAAAACCTCACTAATCGGACCGATATTGGATTTTGACTGTAACATAAGCACTCTCTCCTACTAAGTGTTTAACCACATTAATCTTTCAGCAAAAACTATACAAAATCCTCATGACGTAAGCCCAATGCTATCTGAAACTGAGTTCGAGAAACTTCCGTCATTACCAAACAGTGCTACGAAGTGCAAGCCAGGGAAGACATATAGAGTCCTCTGCAACACTTGTCTGTGCTTGGCCAATGGGAACCTACTGTGCGAAGAAAATATGTGCTTGAGTATTGAAGATGTCAATAGAGTTCAAGCTTCTAAACTAACAGGTAAAATTATAGTACAGGAAAAGACCATTCCTCTATAGTGCAGGAAGAAGAAGAAAAACACTTCAATGCCACAAAAAAACATAATAAGTTCACGTTAACTCCATAATACTATTGGCAATAGGCACCTGGCTCAGCTAATGCTTGAGTGAATACACAGCGTTGATTTTCAGCCAGTCCTTATACAAAGTTAACCAACTAACAACTGCGACACTCTAAGTACTGCCCCATGGTATATGATCATTAAATAAATTAATAAACTACAGGTAGGTACACTATATATGTGTATATACTAGATAGGAAAACTATATATGTGTATATACAGGGTGTAACATTAAGAACGGTCAGTATGGGAAAGTCTGAAACTATAAGACATACGAAGATCTGTTCTTAGGAACCATGTCATCAATTTTAGTAACAAGAAACACTGGATTCATACATTTTTTTAAAAACCTGTACTCCGCCTGGGAATCGAACCCGGTTGTTTTGAAAAAAAATCCAACACTATTTCTTTTTAGATATCGATTGTGTAGGTCTTAAGGAATAAATGTTAGTATGAAACGTGATGTTTAAAATTAATAAAACGCGTTGTTTCAATATCTTTTAATTTATTTTAGTAGGTGTTCGAAATGACTACCATTTTGTAAAATACAACATTCAACTCGTTTAGGTAACGATCTTACTATTGAATTTTGTATCTTCAGGTGGTGAATTTGCGTTAAAATTGTCTCTATGGCTGCTTTTAGGTCTTCAATTGTGTCGTAGCTTGTATTGTACGCTTCATCCTTAACGTAATCGATATCTAAATAGAAATGGTGTTGGATTTTTTTTCAAAACAACCGGGTTCGATTCCCAGGCGGAGTACAGGTTTTTAAAAAAATGTATGAATCCAGTGTTTCTTGTTACTAAAATTGATGACATGGTTCCTAAGAACAGATCTTCGTATGTCTTATAGTTTCAGACTTTCCCATACTGACCGTTCTTAATTTAACACCCTGTATATGTGGGTGACAATGCTTTTTTTACACACTGGTCATCTCAGTGTGCAGGTTTCCTCACGATGTTTTCCTTCACCGTTATAGCCGTCGGTAAATGTACGTAAGTCTTCGAAAAATACGAAAAACTCAATGGTACAGGCACTGCACAGTTCGAACCCGAACCTCCCGAATGGGAGTCCGGTGCCCTAGCCACTGTGCCATCGACGCTCTCCTATATACGATTAACAGGCCTATGACGATGCAGCCGCTAAACCTGATATAAGAAGTCTTGGGTCCTAGAATATTCTGAACATGTAAAATTTACGGTAGAATAACATATGATCAAGGAATTTGTTAACGTTAGTAGAGGTAACTTCAATTCATTTCAACAGGTAAACCATGTCAGGAGTCCAAGCTAACAGACATTTCTTGCGTCAATTGCACCTGCCAGAACAGCATTCAGAAGTGCGAATCCATACCTGACTGTATACCGTCGTCCCTGAGGAGACAGCTCCATGGACAGCACAAGAAGGTGAAGCCGAAGATGACCCTCCATGTAGCAGACGAAAAATGTATTCCAGGGATGATTTATAAGTAAGGACTAAACGCTGTATGAGACGTGCTCGATACATTTTTATGGAACCGTCCTACGTACCCCGAAGGGGAAAACGGAACCCTATTGCTGTCACTACTCTGTTCATCCGTCCGTCCGTCACGTGGGTCAAACTACTAAATGGAATAAGATACAAACTTAAATATGTTATTTATGTAATATGAATATCGGCGGCTCAATTTTCACCCGCACTTTCTAAAGCCTTGGGTGTCTACCACGACCCGTTTTACACGAACGTTTCTGCCACGCACCTGCAAAATGTGGAACTCTCTTCCACCCGACGTTTTTCCACAGCGCTATGACATGGGATGCTTCAAAAAGAACGTTAAAAAAGTCCTCTCCCTCCACGGCCGGCAACACACAAGCAATACCCCTGGTACTGCACGTGTCTCTAGGCGACGGTGACTACTTGTCATCAGGTGGCCCGTCTGCCTGTTTGTCGTAGCTAATTTATATATATATAAAAAAAAATATTCCCTTTACCCAAATCCGAATATCGATTTTTTGTTAGACCAAACAAGTAAACCGGAGTCGAGTCGAGTCGCAAAGTCGATAAAATTTTTTTTTTATTTTTTTTTGATTCGTCGTTATAACCATGTATGTAGAGCTCGTCAAGAGTACAAACATATTTTTTATTTTATTTCGTTGATAAATAATGTACCGCGCTCGTCAAAGTTGTCAATATTAGACCACTTTTGTTACCAGGTTTATCTCATGAACGCTATTATCTAGAAATTTGAAAGTTAGCTTGAAAATCAATATTGGCCATATCCTCTATTTAAACACCAAACACAAACACTAAACACAAACACTAAAACTTGAACGTCAAATAAAATACTAATAAAATAAAATAAATTATTTAAATTAAAATAAAATTACTTCACCAAAAGGTTGTCTGGAATGGATCACTTTTAGCGATAAGACCGCCTGGATTGTATTAATCGTTTTGTACGCATTGTATCACACTAATTTTGTGTAATAAAGAGTTTCATTCATTCATCTGTAAAGATATGGCGAGGCCTGACTCGCACTTGGTCGGTTTTAGAAACATCGCTGAATATAATTTTGGCAAATGTTTACATTACCACCTTGTATCCATGACCATAATAATTATTATTTTCAGAATAAACTGCAACCAATGTTACTGCCAAGATGACCACTCTCTTCGCTGCACCAAGAAAGGCTGCCTGAACTACCAGCAGGTGAAGACCCTATTAAAACAGAAGGAGAGGGTAATGAAGATGCACCAAAAAGGCTCCTGGTGATAATATGTATCACCATGGCACAAGAAGACGGCTCATTCATTTTCATTTCATTGCCTGGAATATCGAGTACGCAAATTGTACGATGTTCACGTCAGTACAACGTATCACGTTAGCACAAGGGTACGTCATCAAACCGTATGATGACGTACCCTTGTGGTGACGTAATCATCGTGCAATTTGCGTAATCGATATGCATTTCTTCTTCTGCCATGTGTTTCAACCACCAGTTCTAGACGAGTTATTCTACGGGATTTAATGAAATGACAATGGCTTGAACCTTTTCACGAGACTGCGGCACAAGTGTAGGGGATTTTCGGTGGCGGGGGAACTTGGGAGTCTCAAACAAATGGTAAACATGCTTCCATAGATGGCCAGTAAATCTAACCATTTACTTTAGAGGCAACGGGAGCCCATCAGAATGTCATGAGTTCATGTCATGAAAATTAGGAAACCATAAATTATTTTTAAAGAGAATCTAATGAAATTAAGAAAATGGCCACATGGTATCCTTCATACGTCGATATATTTCTGGTGCCATTTGATTTTTTCATATTTTATTAATTAGTAAAAGGTCTATTTTGAAAACATACGAATTTCAATTCTGTTTTCACATTTGACCTTGGATGAAAGAAAAATAGTCTCCCCCCTCGTTCGTTCCTTCATGCATTTGAATAAGAATAAATTGTATGTCAATTTTTTAATTCTTATAAAATGCCTTTAATCTTCGGTACGTTGTTATTGTCCATGTTTTAAAATAAGTATTTTATGATACAAAGGGGTTTTTTTGTAAGTGGGTATAATTTTTAGTCTATGGTTTAAGTAAGTTTTGTTTTATCAATTTGATAGATTTTATACTAAAACGACTTCGAGCTTACGTATTGTGGATTTTGATAATGTTTAATTGTTTTACTTTTGATGGAAATAATACAAATACAAATAAATACAAATACAAATAAATTTATTTTGCAGCTTACAGTTAATACATGGTTGATGCTCTAAATCCCGCACTAGGATACCCTGTGTCGCGGGATTTAGGCTCTTCTATTTAAGAACAATTTTGATATATAAAGGGAAAAAATAAAATAAAAATAAACGTATACAATTTTAAAATTATCATTAGATACTAAGAGGTAAGCATGGAGTGAAAGTGTGTGTGTATGTGTGCGTATTGGTGTGGGGGTGTGGAAAGGTGAGGGTGTGTGTTTTTTGAGGGTGCGTGTTAGGGTGTGTGAGAGTGTGCGTGTTAGGATGTGTGAGAGTGTGCGGGTGTGTGACTGCATGACTAGTATATGTATGTTTTTTCATTGGACAATTTCCAATACTTTCTCAGTACTGTCATAGTCCAAGGTTGCAAGCCAGGTGGTTAAAGATTGTTTGCACCTATATCGTGTATGGTTAACAATTTTAAGTAATTTGTTTACCTTGGTGTATAAATACGGTCCAAGATAGCGATAGAACCTTTGACCAAATTTAGTACGTGTGATACATGACGACCACTTAAGGCGCCGCGCTGTAGCATTTACTACTGTGAGCAGTGCAGTCTTGTGGAATTTCAAAATTGTTGATAGTATATATAACTGCCTTACACGCAGGAATTTACATTCCTGGTAAAGCAAGTCTGTGGGGTAACGGAAAGGTTTCCCAAGAGCTACTTTAAGCACTGCTCGTTGAGCGCGTTCGATTTTAATAAATGCTGTTTTATTTGCTGCGCCCCATATCATCACACTATACTGCAGAATAGACTGACACAGATCAACGTATACCATATTAACTGTGTCAGGGTCGGCCACTTTTCCTAAGCGCTTTAGAATGAACATGAGCTTCCTAACCCTACCACTTAGAACTTCGATCTGCCGTTCCCATGTCAGTCGTTCATCGATAACGACTCCTAAGTACTTTATGTCGCTCACCTCTTCCAATATAGGACATGAACAATGGACAATATTTTGGTGTTGTGAACATGAATGGAGCTTTATACTCAGCGTTGTAGATGGAGCGGTTTTTTGTGTGATCTTGAAGCTAATAACTTTTGTTTTAGACGTATTTATAGTCAAGAGGTTTGTTTGGAGCCATAAGCCTACGTTTCTCATACCTTCTTCTACCGATTTTTGTACTGAGGCCCAGGTTTTACCATAGAAAACAATCGCTGTATCGTCAGCAAAAGCGAGTAATTCAGCCTGTGGAATATTTTGCCCGCACAAATCATTAATGTATACTAAGAATAGTGTAGGGCCCAGGACACTACCCTGAGGCACCCCAAATCTAACGTCAGCGTAGTCACTGAAGGTATTTTTTACACAAACCCGTTGTTTCCTGCCTGATAAGTATGAATGAAACCATTCCAAGGGAGCACCGCGTATTCCCAGGTACTCTAGTTTTTTCATCAGTAATTTGCGAGAAACCGTATCAAAGGCTTTTGCGAGATCAAGGAAGACGGCAGCACACTTGTAACCACTATCGAGTTTCTCTGCAACAAAGTTTGTGAGTGATAAGATGGCGTCCTCCGTTGATCTCTTAGCCCTAAAGCCATATTGATTATCAGTTAGAAGTTTTTCACTTTCAAGATACTCCATCAACCTCGCATTCATTAACTTTTCCAAAATTTTAGAAATCGAACTAAGTAACGAAATTGGCCTATAATTAGATGGCTCTTTGGAGTCACCTGCTTTCAAAATGGGGCAAACATTAGCAACTTTGAAGCACTCTGGAACGGTAGCCGTACTAAAGCTGAGATTGCATATATGTGTAATAGGATTTATCAGGACATGCTTTGCTCGTTTAAGGATGTCGTTACTAATGTTATCCCAGCCCGAAGCTTTGCCCGTCTTAAGTTGGCCTATTATCTTTAGAATCTCTGATTCGTCAGTGGGTGCTAGAAAAAAAGATTTTGGCGACTTTTTGGTGGGGAGTACAAGTAAGTCCGTCAATTCCTGTTCGGTTTTTCCTATGTCATTCAAAATTTTATTAGCATAATTCTCTCCCACTGTCGTGAAATATGCATTTACCTTGTTAAGTGAATCCTTTGGATCTTGCTCAAGCTCAAGTAAGTCTGTGATATCCGAGGTAGCAGATTTAAGATTGCACACCTTTTTTATCGAACCCCAGAGTTTCTTGCTGTCACCCTTGGTTTGTTTAATCAAGTTCCGGTCATAGTCATCTTTCAAATTTTGTATTATATTATTGCAATAGTTACGGTAATTATTATATTTATCCTGGAGGACTAGATCTGATTTATTTTTCTTAGCTTTAGTATGTAATGCATCGCGTTTCCTCATGCATTTAATAATACCGGGAGTAATGTACAATAAATCAATGCATTGGATTTAATGTTTTAATTTAAATGGGTGAAAGGTAGTTTTCTCAACCCTCATCATCATCATCATCATCTTTCCCATTAACCTATAATTTAGGACTTTTTTAAACGTTTATATTTATCCGTTTAAAAAAATATTGTCAAATATATGTCATCTGCTTTCACGACTAGATGGCGTTGTGCGTTGTTCTCTGCTTTCACGACTAGATGGCGTTGTGCGTTTTTGAAACGTGGTATGGTTTTGTTTCTTCGTTATACGTTATGGTATAATTATGCGTAAAATATACCAATCCGCACTATCCGAGTAAATCGAATAATTTTTCGGTTGCGTTCCGTCTAGACTCTAGAGTCTAGACGGAACGCAACCGAAAAATTATTCGATTTACTCGGATAGTGCGGATTGGTATATTTTACGCATTCACGTCTAACATAACTCTAGAGTCTAGAGTTATGTTAGACGTGAATGCAAAAAGTACATAAGTAAGGCCGTCTTGCAAGAACCGTTTTCTCTCTTGATCTTTAATTTTTTCATAACAGTAAGTAGCCCAGATAGATCACTTTGATTTTCTCAAAGTGTAGTAACCCATCTTTACTTAGAGTGCGTTCCAAAACCAGTTGAAACCGGTAATGAAACATGGATAGTTGTCAACATGAATTATTTAGATTAATCTAAACATCCCTTTCCCTCCCCCCATCGAACGGGGAGTGAGAGGTATGGATCCGTTCAGTATACTATACTTAACTAAATAAAGGTTTTTGAGAGAGTAACAAAACTGACTTAATTTTCATGTTTTTTTTAAATTTATTTTTTATGTGTAACTAAACCCGCATTTGACCTCGATCTCGCCTGTTGGTAAGCGACGATGAGGTCGACGATGGAGCATGCGGGTCCAGTAAATTCCTATTCACTCTGGCCTTGAAGATCCCAAGGTTGTAGGTTTCGGGAAATACAGACGCCGACGACGTTTCTTTATAATGTGATGTTATTTATACCTACTATGTGGGATTATGGCGATACTATCGGCTACAATATTGTATACACACTGCCGGTTGGCCTTCTCCTTTCATGATTAGTACCCATAGGACAATGTTAGGACAATAGTCTGAATATCATTTTAGGCTAACAAATTTAAAATTTACGGGAAAATACATTGCCTTTCTTGGACCTTACACAATTCGTCAAAAGAAGGATTACGTGAAAAACCGCGACATAAACTTTCCAATTATATGTTTTACGAGTTAACTTTCAACGGAGAAATTAAAAACGAACATTTGCAGAGTTACATTTTAATGACTTTCACGCTTTTCAAGCGTGAAATTAGGCTTTAACATTAATTATAATAGAAAAGAAAACTTAATTTAGTATCCTAGCATTGAATATGTTGATGGCGGTGACATTTCTAACTTTATTGTCACGATTTCCGTACTTAATTAGTACTTTAAGTGAGTATAATCCATTTTAATGGTCTTCGTTAAAATAACTTTATTCTTCTACGCTTTAGATAACGTTTCTCCTTCCTCCTTTTCTTTTCAAATATCTTCTAGACGAGAAGATAAATTGCTTTCGACTTCTTCTACCAGCTTACTCTCCATCAAATAGAGTTAAAATCACTTCTTTAAGATTACATTTTAACAAAAAAAATATTCACAGATTCGTGCGTACCCAACAGTCACTTCACACTGAATGATAAAATCTGCCATTGCAATAACGTAGGCCAATGGAGCGAATCTAGCTGTTACTTAATCGAACGCCGTCAAAACTGCAAACCAGGTCAAATAAGCTGGCAGGGCTGCAACCAATGCATATGTAATGAAAATGGTCAGTTGTCCTGCGTTGATAAAGAATGCACCCACACCTCGACTCTTGATGCAACCATCAATCAGAACATTAGGGCATTTAGTCCTTGGTGCACCCCATTTAGATCCTACTACGTAAATTGCAATATATGTCTTTGCCCAGCCACAGGAAAAATGTCTGATGCTCGCTGCGCCAACGACCCATCTTGTTCTCTATTAGGACAACCATCCCCTTCCGATATGACCAGCAAAATTGTGTGTATACCGAAGGTAATGTATTTATTCCCATGCCTCCATTGCTTATGCTCTGACGATGGATACTTCATACCCCATAAATGCGTAGAAACCTGTCAAGGAACAAAAAAAGCAGATTCCCTTCGATGTATCCCTAGAACATTGTATAGAAAAGACTGTAATATTTGCAAATGTCCAGATGACACTATACCAGATAGCAAATTGTGTACCCAATCTGTTTGTAATCAGACTACAAATACCAGTTACCTTGGAGGTTTGAGGAGCAAGTCATACAAATGTATACCACACAGATTTCTGAAACCTAGGTGCTCGTACTGTGATTGTACTAAAAGAGGAACGATAGATGAAAATGCCTGTCTAGAATTAGGATGCGTAGTTGATTTTAAATATGACAAAGTAAGAGAATCTTGCAGTCTGGGAGAAACGGTGCCAATCTGTACAGAGTGTTTATGTCTTCGCAATGGACAAACTTCTGAAAAATATTGCTCTGAATCATGCTCTATCGAAAGCAAGCTAAATGTTCTTGAAAATGTTATAAGAGACAGCGTAAAAGATGACGGACTAATTGATAGAGCTGCCATTAAAAAGGAAGCTGCTAGTGAACTATGCGAACCTGGTACAATATACATGGATGAAGGAGAAATCTGCATTTGCCCAGAAAACGGCAACACCAACTTCAATCTCTGTACTTTTAGAGAAACTGATACAAAAAAGACTCATAATAAAAATCTTGATAAGAAAGTTACTATAGATTTAAATGTATCGTGTGAGCCGCACACATTTGTTGAATTTGATTGCAATTCTTGTTTCTGTAATAAAACAGGAAGGATAGATCCAAAATGGTGCACTTATGACGATTGTGAAGCTAAAAGGATAATACAAGAAGCACACGAGCAGAATCCTAAAATACCAGAGCCAACTGTAAATGAGAATTGTTCACCGGGTTCTATATCTAAAGTACAATGCAACTTCTGCATATGTCCTGATAGCGGTTTGATAAAAGATCTGGTGTGTACAAAAAACGACTGCGGATCGTTTCTTGCAACAACCACAAACGACAAATTTACATGCGAACCTTTAGCTTACTACGAAGTCGATTGCAATGTCTGCTTCTGCCCCAGAGACGGGTTGAAAAACGTGTCGAAATGTACGAAGAACCATTGCGAGCGAAGTTTTTTGAGAACCGACGTCTGTGTCGCTGGTCAGTTATTCAGCGATGAATGTAACGTGTGCGTTTGCCCACCAAATGGAAACAAATCGGAGAAGGCTTGCACGAACTATACTTGCGCAGACACAGCTCCTTGGAAAAAGATCTTTCAGCTGTCTGAAAGTCTCCTAGGGAATCAGGTGGCAGAAGATGCGACGAGGAATTTGGAGCTATGTTTTCCTGGAGAAGAATTCGCTGTAGGGTGCAAGTTGTGTGTTTGCCCTGATATGGGGCTAAGGGTCTACGCTTCATGCTCGCCAATGCTTTGCGAAGAGGACTATATTGAAAAGCCTGTAAGTAAATAATACTTAATATACTTAACTTACTCAGTTTAGAGCTTGCAAGTTGTACTGTTTGTATTGGTTATCCTTCGGGAATTTCACTCGTTCTGTGACTTTAACCGGAAATTCGGTGCAACGAAGCTGTAGTCTAATAGTTGCTTGAGCAATTAATCTGTAAACATAAAAGTGAAGGTGTTGGGAAACTTTCAGTCGCGTGTAGGAACGTCAATTGTTCGTAGCTTTTTCTCAGCTCTATATCGAGTTTGAATCTTGCTTGGCCGAGTCTATAGCTCTATAATCGAGCTTAAATAGCTTGATGTTGGTACTACACGTCAGCGATGTAGCTGACGTGTAGTACCGACGACGTCATAAGCAGAGTTCCTTGTCTATTACATTTTTAATTTTGTCTGATACGCCCATCCCATGAAAATAACTTTGAACAGGCTCTAATGTAATGTAATGTAACTGTAACTCTAATGTAATGTGTAAATATCTGCTCTTTCATTTCGTTTCGTAACAACTTGCTCAATTAATTTTTAAATAAGTTTGTAACAGTTTGGTTTCGTAATTGGCATGTATAGATTTTTTAATAGTTTGATTTATATATTTAATGTTATATGCTGTGAGACTAACAAATAAATAAATATAAATAATAACGGGTTGGTTTCCGCAACTGGACGTCTTCAGCGCATATTTTGCGTTGAACAGACTCTACCAAATCGTACTCTCACTCATTACCAGAAGCTTCGATTCGAAGCATTATCCAGTTCAGTTAATTTTATATCCCGCTATGAGTATGATTAAACACATTACTTATGACCTCAATTTTAATCGAGTTCTTTTAATCAGGATTTAACCATTATCATCTCACGCTATGGTATTTAGGTCATCGATTGTGTTCAGATATTAGTTGATTTTATTTTCATTATGTTACTCAATCTTTGGTTAACATTTATCTTTATTTTCACTATGATTTATACATGTCAGGTAAGTTTAGTTTCGACGATATAGTCTTAGCTAGAAAAAAATATCTGGTCTATCTAGAGATAGGTTTGTCGCCTCAAAAAAATTTTTAACGTAAAAGGAGAGCAGACGAGCAAACGGACAGTAACACCTGACAGAAAGTGGTCACCGTCGCCTACGTATTAGAGGGTTTTTGATGCACTGAGATAACCTTGAGAACTTCGATAGAGTGCCTCGTGCCAGTAATTTAATTACGCTAGCTCTCCTAACCCTTTAAACCGAAACACAGCAATGCTATCGATAGAAATAGGTAAAAGGGTGGTACCATCCCAGATTGACACTGCACAGAGTCGGCGAGATTGTCGCCTAAGGCCCGGACTATACGACCACGGTTCCTAGGCCGGTTCCTGTATCGTTCGTTATCATGGAATCGGTGCTTCATATAAACTCAAACAATAATGCGCTGTCGACTACACGTACAACGGTTCCACTTGGAACCGGCCATCGCGGTTCCTGAGCCGAGTGGGGCTTGAGCGCAACGCATGAGTTTTAATGCAGTACCGAACCGTCGTTGTGTAATCCGAGCCTAAAATACCTATAAAATTGTTAAACAGACTCAAGAATATGGGATAAACCGTAACCACCCGAAAGCGCTGAAGCAGACGCGAAGAGACCACCAGCATATGACGAACCTGAAGGAGCTAAGAGAGGAGCAAGAGGAGCAAGAGGAACAGAATCAGGAGGACTGCATAATCTACAACATCACCAACAGTGGCGAAAACAGAGCGTGCACGCCGGGCAGCATGTATATTATCAAGTAATGTGACTTTCTTTTACATAATAAAAGGCGTTTTTTATTTAAAAAAGGCATGCTCCGTTTGTTCGGGCAATCGAAAGTGAGTGGAAGAAAAATCCGGGTTCGTCCTAGACTGATCTTTAGTGCTACTAAAGAACCTTACCTAAAAAAAGTCCAAAAAAAAAGTAAAGAGTAAGTTAAAGTACCTTTAGTGTACTACATGCACCGGTTCCAGCGCCGGTTCGGTTCGCTGCAACCAATCAAAAGCGTTTCCCTCTCCCCCACTTGAAGTCCGCGCCTCGCCTTGAGTCGTGATTGGCCAGTAAGTCCATTCCCTCGGTACTGCCAAACGAAATGCGGGACTGCGGGTGTTTAAATATCATAAAATAGTAAATTGTATCATAAAATAGGAAAGTGTACGCGGGAGTCGGTATCCTCTGTTGTCGCGGCGGCATCGTTTGACTAGTAAGTAGAGGCGCGAGCGCGGGCGGCATTTTCAAAGAGCAAGACTATTTGAGCGAATGGAATTTACTCTTTCTATTAAATCTCTAATTATTAATAATAATCAATCCTATCATTCCTATTATCCTATCTAACCCTATCCTATGTATCCTAATCTATCTTAATCATTTCCTCTGCCCGAAGGTTGCCTGGAAGAGATTGCTCTTAGCGATAAGGCCGCCTAAATTGTACTTCCCTATTTCCTTTTATATCTTTTGTTTGTTGTTTTCTATTTGTGCAATAAAGTGTACTTTACTTTACTTATTTCAGATGTCAACAGTGCATCTGTCCTTACATGGGAAGTATCATGAAATTCTGCCGACCGTTCCCGAAGGATAAATACTGCGAGCAGGCCTTCCCCAACTTCAACTACTTAAGATCTGGAAGACGAACTACTAAACGTGAGTACGTTCTACTAACGTTTTATTAACAGGGATTGTTGTGGAATTTTGACCAAATAAAGATTTTCTTTTCTAAGGTTGCGTTCCATAACATTTAATAATTACCCGACAAAGAGTAGAGTACTTTACCCGGTTCCGGAACACAACGTTGATAATTCAGGTTTTGTATTGCTCAAACATTGTTTTCTGGTGATTTTGATAGCTAAAATCGGTGCAGTGTTGTCTAGCAAACTTCAGTAACAGTGACAATGTGTTGAACTCTTAAAATAAACTTCTTGTTAGTGGTTTGTTGTAGTTTCACACGGCGGGCCATGATAATTAGTGACTAGACCGGTTGATATTTCCCTCATAACTCCTAGGAGTGTTAAAATGTGTCTACATCAAAACGCTACACCAAAGCATCAAAAATGCTGAAAAACAAAATTGCTTTAAATCGCTTCATGTTTAGGCTGATGGCCTGTGTTGCCAATGCCTAAGGGTAAAATAAAATAATAATAATTCATCTGACAGTTCAAGTTGTGTTATGGAACCGGACAATCGAGTAATATTTCAACTATCAGGGGTGCGTTCGTGCAACGTTCTCAATTTCTCCGTATAAATTGTATACTGACGTTTGTCAAAATATGCCGTTCGTGCACGAAATACACACAGAAACGTTGAATATTATCTATTATTGAACATTGATCAGACCAAAAGGTGTCCAGTCCGATGGCACACGACGAAATTTTTCACTGCAAGCGTCTTAGGAACGACAAACATAATATATCTAACATTACACAAAGCATTAGAATGCATGTTTATTGAAGACGAAAACCATAATTATTTAGTATATACAAAAGCGTGATCTAAAAAAAAATACCGTTATTTACTGATAGGTAACCCATATTATACTGGAAGATTTATGGTACATATTTAATTATGTATGGAAAAAAACTACTGGAATAGATGACGTAGTGGCTAGGATGCTATTCCAGGAAAGAATTTTTCGAAGACTTATGTACATTTACTGACTACGAAAGTCGTTCTATGTTCCTCATTAACGAGGAAAACAACACTTGACTATAGTCTTATCATCTAGATGTTTCTTTCTAGGTCCACCAGGTGCGAATTCGACTAAACCGGAAAACACCATCACTCTGGGTCATACAAAAAGCACGCAGGACACTCCGGTAAAACATACGCACACCAAACATCAGTGTGATAAAGTGGGTAAGATCATGGATGAATGTTTCATATGCGAATGCCAAGACGACAACTTGCTTATAGAAGAGCATTGCTTCCAAAGTGATGCAAAGAAATGCGAAAATACGAAGCCATCGTTTTTGAAGGAGTATAATAAAATAAATCTTGGATGATTTGGTTTTGTTTTCTTTTAAACCTCTATTTTTATTTTTTTATTTTAATGGCCTTTGGTATTGTATTTTAAGGCACAATAATTCCGCCAATTTACGTTGTAAGGGAGGGAGACACATCGGGACAGTGACCGATTATGACTTGGATTGTCCGGAAACTCCACCTACAACAAACATAAACCTGAAAATATTATGTATGACATAAAGTAGTTTTTTCCCTTTATATATGGCCTCTGCTAGTGTACACACTGCAATTTGGCAAATGACCGTGTTAGAATCTTGAAAATCACTCGAACGTTTTGGCGTCTGTTTTGAAAAAAAAAAACAGTTTACCGACGTCGAGATTATGGGAGAGTCGTATGCATCAGGAATGAGTAGTGCCTTGCATTCCAAGTGCAATTGTTATATTATATTATTATCATATTCTTACAGGAGGTCGGATTTGCCATCCTTTGCGATTGTAAATCCTTCTGGATTTTGTTATCGTTGTTATCAGGAGGGCGAATCCGAGGGTAAGTGACGGGTCCTTCTTCCCCCAATAATTTTAATATTTTACAATTAATTGTTGATCGAAGCTTTGTAAGTAGGTACAGCATGCAATTTAATTTAGGTAATATGAATATTGACTGCTTATACACAGTACGTCCCAGATACCGCTGGCGCGATGAAGTGGAGAAGGATCTGCGGGAGCTCCGGGCGCCTGACTGGCTCGAGACTGCGCAGGAGAGAGAGCGATGGCGCTCTTTGGTATCGGAGGCCAAGATCCACTTCGGGTCGCTGCGCCAGCGGAGTAAGTAAGTAAGTATACACAGTACGAATTGACTAATTAATTCACTTATAGATTAGGTACCTACTCATTACGTGACTGTAATTAATTTTTAATCGACCTAATTAACCAACTCATTAATTAGTAATTTTATTAACGTCGTTAAAAAATAAGGTCTATTGTGGTTCTAAAATACAAAGTAGAATCTAATTGAAAGGACCAGTAGGCTCTACAAATTATGATTCTATTTTATGTGTTTCCTTTTGTAACATTAGCTGCAGCGTCATCATCTTTACAACTGATAGGTAATAAGAGTATGATTATGGTTTTTTTATATATAACTATTTGTTATAGTTTGCGACATGGCTCCAAAGGCTAGGACACAATACTGCGACGCAAGCGTCGCCGGATCGAATTCTCCTCAGAACCATTGTGGTGGACCACTAGCACAGGCATTTTACCCTAGTTAGAGTGGTTAATATTGGTAATGTTTGTGTTTTAACTTACATTTTGTTTACAATACTTTCAGATTTATCGTCACCAAAAGCCGAGGATCCGCAGTACTTGGAGTCCTGTAACATCGGCGATATAATACAGAACGAATGCCACAAGTGTGTCTGTTCGCAAAATTTCTACCAGTGTACTGCCCTGGCGTGCAATAAAGGTCAGGTGGATAAGTATGATAAATGCATATGTTGCACACTTTAAACTGCATTATAATATTGTATTATTAAACAGATCAACAAAAGAAAGAAGACACAACGAAAGAAGATAGACCAACATGCCACCCAAACATGATATACGTCGAAAATTCTACAACCTGCATCTGCGACCACAATGGGAAATGGCCCCATAAACACTGCTACAACATTTTCGGATCGTTACCTGAGAGTAAGATCACTAAACAATCCTGTGATCCTGATTCCTATGTCATAATAGACTGTAATGTATGTCGCTGCAATTCTTATGGAGACATTGACAGAAGTAAATGCACCAAAAATATTTGTGAGAAAAATAAACACGACAGCCGTAGAACAGGCAATGTAGACAAAGTATACGGAGAATGCCAATCAAGAAACTGGTATTCCTTCGCTCCTTGTCAATTCTGCTACTGCGTTCACGAAAATAAACTTGTATGTAACACTGGAAACAATAAAAATTTAAAACCGATTGAATTAGGAAATTATAAACTAACGGTGTGCGGGGAGAATCTACTGAAAGATGCTGCAGGTCTTGTGCCCGATGCCCAACAAGTTCTAAGGTACGGTGACGAAAAGAAAGATATACCAAATCCAAATATGCCTTTAGATTTGTATAACAATCCAAATAAAATGAATTTAAATATAGAAATAAAATCCGCTCCGGAAGTCGAATCAATGTTCCAAAGCCGACCTCCGAACAGGGTTCCAGTTTTCAGCAGGGAACCGATGAATTGGGAAAAACCTGTCACCCGGGAACAACCTATCAACCGAGAAATTAATAAGGTTATTGATGCTAATAGAGACGATGACAAGGACGAAGAAGAAGAATCTGATAATGATGTTGACGTGAACATAAGAGAAGAAAACGAACAGAAAAGGATAGCCGCCAGAGAAGGCCTGAGCACTGCTCTGCCGCTCGCCGATGACGAAGACGTTGTCAGTAGTGAATCAAATGAACTTCCAATACCAATAAAAGAAGAAGTGAAACCACTAGCGCCGCCACATAAACAGTCACCGACATCAATATATTTACCAGTACCTCCTAGACAACAAATTCCAAATCAACTAGGTTCAAACCAACAAGGTTTAAATCTGCAACGTGGTCCCAATCAACAACCGTCACTGCAATCAAAACCAGGGGAATCTGAGGCAATACCGAAAGATAATATACTGAGGATTAACTTCCCAATGATGTTGGATAAACTATTGAATATGGCGCTGAGGAAGTCCATGGTAAAGCTGGATTCAGGCACGGAATGTGAGCCAGGTTCTACCAAAAATGTAGCCTGTAACATTTGTTTCTGTTTGGTCAACGGCAAGATGCTGTGTACCGATAAAGTTTGCGAATAAATATATGTTTTCAAACTTGAAATATTTCGATTTTCTTTAAACATTTTCCTTTTTTTATTATCCTTCACATTTAAGGCTTATACAGTCGCCAATAAACTTGAGGGTTTGACGTTCAGCGTCTATAAATTTACGGATTTGGACTCTTTCCATAATAAGTTAGGTGCTTTTAACATTCTGCATATAGTTTGAGGAAGACGTCAAAATATAATTCATGTACTTCATTATGATGAACTGCATAGATATTTCAATGATGATTTAAATTAAGTAAAAACTAAATAGAAAAATTACTATAATATTGTTTGCAAATATATGTCAGGAGCCATCGTTGTATATGTGTTAATTAGGACAATCTAAATCAACAATAATTGCGCCAGACGAGTCGAATCCACGCAACCACTACCGAACGACTTAAAGATAATTTCTAGTGATGGTTAGATGAGAAAAGCGAAACACAGAATGATATGGCGCGAATTAAGAGAAACCCATGTCCAGCTATCGACAAATACAGGCTATTATGGATAAATTACGATGATTGTTTAGGCTTGTGGTGGCTTCCCGCACAATGACGGCGCATGCGCGCTGTGCAGTCTGCGCGCGGCTGACGTCTCAAAACAATCGCCTCCGCTTTTCTCTTACTCGCGCTGTCACTCCTCTTCCTTTCATCATCGTAATATTGTAAATACATTTCATCTTCGCATCAACATGCTGACTTTCATTCCATGGGGCACACGGCCCCATAGGCTCTATTGCCTTAGGAACAATAATTTAATTTGAGAACTAAACTTATTTTATGACTCCTAATTTTAATGTAATCGCACCAAATTCTTAGATAAGAAGTTACGTTTCCAATTAATTCACTCTAAACCGACTTAATCTTCATATAAAACCAGCATTGTTCCATAATGACATTCTTTGATAATAAATCTCATAGCACTCCAAAAGGAAACAAGCTATGTTTGTCTTTTCATCATTTTCATTACTAATTTTGGTAACAGTGCAGTCGTCATCTTTAAAATTAATAGGTAAGCCTTCGTACCTCTTATTAGTGGTTTAATATGTCACAGGACTTTAACATTCTTCGCTTCCTATAATGTTTGCTTCAGCATTGATATGACTCAACAACGATTGTTTTTAAACCTACGTGCCATCTTCAGCCTCATCATCACTTGCCATCAGGTAGGGTAGTTCAAGCGCAGGATTAATTTTTAATAAAACACATTCACTATTTTCAGATTTATCATCAAGAGCTCCCCAGTATCCGCGTTCTTGTAATATAGGCGATGTAATTCAAAATGTTTGTCATAGATGTGTTTGTACACAAGATTTCTATCAATGCTCTCCTCTTGAATGTGATCAAGGTTAGTTGTAACAAATAATATATCTTCTAACTCATATCTTCATTTTTCGATATCAAAATACAAAATAGAGCTATAGATAGACAAACTATTTTTTTCATTTATTGATTAATATAAACAAATAAGAAAGACATTTTTCCCATCTAGCAAAACCTCCAAGGGTTTGTATGCCGATAGGGAAGAACGGTTTCATCCCATAATGACCACTTCCGTTTAACTTTTTTTTAATATACAGATCTACAAGACGCTGAGGAGCTAGCAAATGGTGGAGTGAGCTCAGCATGTCATTCAAATATGATATACACAGAAAATTTAACGACTTGTATCTGCGATGAAAATGGATTGTGGCCGCACAGGCACTGCTACGATGTATTCGGTTTTCTATCAGGAAGCAAAGTTGTTAAACCTACTTGCGAGCCAGACGCCTTTGTCATAATTGAGTGTAACGTATGCCGTTGTAATGCAAATGGTGAAATAGATAGAACCAAATGCACCAAGAATATTTGCGACAAGAACAAAGAACATAACAGTCGCCGAATAAACAGTGTGGATAAAGTATACGGAAAATGCGAACGTACAAACTGGTATTCCTTTGCTCCCTGTCAATTCTGCTACTGTGTTCATGAAAATAAACTTATTTGTAACACTGGAAATAGTAAAAATGAAAACCCACTCCAAATAGGCCTGTACACTTTGACTGTATGCGGCCAAAATCTATTGCATGATATAATGGAACTTGTGCCTAAGAAGAATATTCTGAGAAACAAAAAGAACAAGAAAAAAACACCCACCAAACATGAAAATGTTTCAATAAAACCAAAAATGGATTTAAATATAGAAGTTAAGCCAGCTTCTATATATCTAAACCCAACACCTTCAACAGAAGATTTTGAAGTTAATAAAAATGCAGTTAAAGAAGACGTTAATAAAGAAGAAGAATCTGATAGTGAAATAGATATATCTAATAAAGAAGAATATGAACTGAAAAGGTTAGCTGCCAGAGAAGGTTCGAGCACTGCATTACCACTTGATGATGACGATGACATAGTCAGCAGTGTATCACTTGAACTTCCTGTACAAATCAACGAAGAAATTAAACCTTTAGAGGCGCCACATTTGCCTTATAAACAACAGAACGGCAATCAACATTCAAGAGAAAAGAAACATGTTCATACTCAACGTGACAAGGCACCGAAAGACACTTTAGTTAGGATTAACATTCCAGACATGTTGGATAAATTGCTGAATATGGCACTAAGAAAATCCATGGTGAAGTTAGGTTCAGACCCAGGATGTGTGCCTGGCGCTACTAAAACTGTGGATTGTAATACTTGTTTCTGTTTGATAAACGGCAAAATGCTGTGTACTGATAAAGTTTGCTAATAAATATACCTATTTTAATTTACAACTTTTTTTAATATTTATGATCAATTATTATGATCAGTTATCCTGTTTTTAAGAAAGTCCTCGTTCGATTAATTAAATGAAATGAAAATGCTATAATTTCCATCTAACTAAACGGTTGATGAGTATCTGTAATGTAAATTTCGTGTTGAAACATCGATTGAGTTATTTAAATTAACAATATTAAGGTTGTAAAATAATATTTTATTTAAATTTAGCGTTGTAAATCAACTTGGTTACAAAATCTATCAATCATCATTTTCCGTCTAAAAGTAATAAAGGTACAGAATTCTGACTCATTTGACTAACTAAACTAATCAACTCTCGTAATGATGGAGCTAATAAAACACAAACTAATTAGTTTTAGATAAGCACACAACATGGGCAAGAATGCTCGTACACCGTTTTTTTACGATTTATGTCTGATAGGATGCATAATTGGAAAATACAGATTTATCACAATCCGTCGCAATAATTGGATTTTTGAAAATGTTATTGAACGAAGTGGTTTTATTATGTTTGAATATAGCATTTGTATTTGCTCTTCAACATGAAAAACGTAAGTCTATATCAATTCTGGCATAATATATAAAAAATAATACAATGTTCGGCGTCGGTGGCCTAGTGGCTAGGACGCCGGACTCTCATGCGGGAGGTCCGGGTTCAAAACCATGCAATGCCATGTACCAATGAGTTTTTCGGATATTTTAGAAGACTTACGTACTTTTACCGACTGTTCTAACGGTGAAGGAAAACATCGTGAGGAAACCTGCATGTCTGAGGAAATGAAAAGTTTCCGAAAGTGTGTGAAATCCACCAATCAGCACTGGGCCCGTCTCGGTGGATCATGGCCCGTACCCCTTGGTCACAGGGAAGGTCTGCGCCCCAACAGTGGGGACATTAATAGGCTGATGATGATGATGATTACAATGTTAAATACTCTTTTATCTTAGCAACCATAATACCTAAGCCTGCTTCTCAAAAGTTACCTACTGACCTTTCCTTTTTCTTTTAAACTTATCTTACTTTCATACACATCTTTTATTTTTATCTAATTTTCAGCGGTTCATCTAACTTTATGGCCTGGAAGATGTACTAAGGGCTCCGTTATTCTCAACGATTGCAACTGGTGTTGGTGTGATGTGAATCAGAAATATGCTTGTAAAGCTCGAGTTTGCCACGAGGTCGATATGTTTGGACATTTTAATGGTGAGCGTACTTTTGTCAAAGATACTCCAATTGTTTTATATTTCTGGTATTATGTTCTTATATGGATTCATGTCATGGCTAAAATATCTGTCATTTTTTATTCACGTTTCGGTAATGGATTAGTCTTTTCCTACAGACGCTATCCGAGACATCAACGTTGGCATGGAAGGCCATGCAGTCTGGCGTTCTACTAAAACAGCATGCGAACCTTTAGTCCAGTACGAAAGAGGAAGTCTGCTCTGCATCTGCGGAGAAGACGGCAACTGGCCGAATCCCGTTTGCAGGGACATGTTCAGAGTCCTACACGAAGTAGACATTAGCAAAAAAAACCAGCCTTTAAGACGCCAGAAATGCAGTCCAACCAAACTCTATCTACTTGGATGCAATGTCTGCTTCTGTCCTTCATCAGAACTCATCGACCCAGATCTGTGTACGACAAGAAACTGCACCGACGACGATATATTATTTGACAACGCTAAAAGTATTGAAAGAATGCGAGATGATCCAAGTGTAGAGATTTACGCTGAATGTAAATTAAATCGAAAATACAAGTTTGGTTGCAGAAGTTGCATGTGTCTGAGTAATAACAGACTCGTTTGCGATAAATGTACAATAACAGATCCAGATGTTCGTAAAGCTACTTCAGCATCTTACTGTGACAACGTTGCTCCTGGTCACGTTTTCAACATAGATTGCAATCTGTGCGTTTGTGATAAGAAAGACTTGCTTTACTGTACAAGCAAGCGATGCCTTGGTGTATCTAAATACTTTGATTTAACCAAATTGAGAACTACAGATCTTATATCCGTCGACAATCCTTTTGACGATTTAGATTGTAATCCAGGAACGACATATATGAAAGATTGTAACAGATGCTATTGCGGCAAAACAGATAGTGGACAGATATATTACAGTTGTACATTAACGCAGTGTACGAAACGTTTGAACTCTCTATCCATAGTCAAAACGGATTGCGTCGAAGACACAGTTTATGAATCGAGTTGTCAGATATGTCAATGCCAAATTAATAATGGAGTGAAAACAGAAACGTGCCATATAGACCCCAAATGTACTGGAGTCAAAGCTTTGAAAGAATCTCGGTCTTTGGACATAAATTCTATGCATGGTTACTGTGAACCTGGTCACACATATCAGAAAGGTTGTAACACTTGTCGGTGCTTACCCGATGGTCGAGTACTTATGTGCACACCGCATATTTGCGATAAGAGATATAAAGAACCAATAACGGTAGATATAATTCCGGTTAGACAAAGGGATGGCAGTCCGTGTCCCAAGGATCATATGTACAAAGTCGACTGTAATGTTTGTTTCTGCTTAACTAATGGTAATGTTCTGTGCACAACAGCTGATTGTAGTAAAAATAAAAAATAAATTGTATTTGTTCAACTTCAGAATATACGCCGAATCTAAAATTAAAAAATTTCGCACTGCATTTGAGAAATAGTACGGTTTACAATGAAAAAATGCAAAAGATTCAGTAATATGTAACTATATTTCAAGAATATTTTAGCTAAAACAACTTACATTCATAGTCTTTTTTCACATTTCAATTAAAGTAAATTAAAAATAGCCTGATTATTGGTATACAGTTCATTCTTAATTAATAATATCATATACGGACGCAATTAATTATAAAAAAATTAAAATTTGCGCTTAAACGTCGTCTTTAAAAGTAACAGTATTACATAGTTCGATTTGTGCAGGTCTCTTTAAAAAAATTTAAATACTTACATTACAAATAAATTATTTATAAAAGTAAATACTTAAGGATTACGGACGTGAGAGTTATGCAAATACTTAAGACGTGACGTTCTTATTTGAAGAAATAAATCATACAGGTCCTGTGAATCGTTATAGATAAAATGATTCGGATACATTCAATGGATTTTAGCAAATCGCACTAGCATTCTTTCAGATAAAAAAGTTAAACGAATTATTTATTAACATCAGTAATAATATATAATTTTAGTTGTATTTTTGAATGTATTATAACTTTGATTTTTTTATATTTTAAATCGTATAGAATACAATAGAATACAGCAGCAAAGTTGCATCGATGATATTATTATAACTTCTTAATGTTTCAAAGCTTACTTTGATGTCGAAAATAAGTTTTTAAGCGATCTATCTATGGAGAGTTTATTTAAAAATATTAGAAGTGCAGATTTTTTTTTATTAATTATTTTAGAAAAACTATTTGATAAATGCTCGACACTTCACCTCAAATTATCAACACATCCTATCCGTCTATCTTGGTTTGTAATATTTTGTTGATGGTATACCTACTGTAATTAGGAGAACCGCACATTGCACCGCGCTCCGTCGCGATGCGCGGTGGAAGCGGTGTCGAACTAGTAGTACTGGACAGTATTAATCCGCTGCGAGCTAACACACTGAACGAGTGCCGCCCGACCGCGCGGGGAGGCGGTTACAGTGTGTTAAGTCACAGAGGATTACATACAATCCAGTACTACTAGTTCGACTGCTTCACCGCCCTCCGCGGCGGTGCGCGGTGCAATATGCGATTCGTCTTACATAAAGCTAACAAGGCGCCCGTCGCAATGGATGTCACACAATGATATGTCGGTAAATTTCGGATCTAATTTCACTGTAAAATCACATGTTTACTCCATTCAGGACGGGCTTAGTACAGGTATCGGCATGTAACTAAAATGCTATGAATATAGCAGCGGACTCCTTTTCACATAAATGTTACATTCGAAAAATGCACTGTATTTGTCTAAATTTTTGCTACTGCGCACCGACAATGCGAAACTTCACAGCAATTTAGTTAACTGCCTATAACTGTACCTTGATTCGCTATTCCATAATCAGACAATGGATATAGATAGTAGACACACGAAATAATCGTTATAAAACCACCCTGATCGACAATATCCATCCAAAACATTTAGCACCAGCAAAATTGATCGGTACATTGTAGCTAACTATAATTTGAGACTAATTTAATTTGACTATAATTTGTATTCCGGTTCTGTACATTTCTATTTCCTGTTATTTATCACACTTTGATGAATCATAGTCATGGAGCACAGAGTTTATGCGAGGGAAAGAAATTCGGTAAATTTTTATTGGCTTCCCGTACAAAATGGTAATCGGACACAAATCGAAATCTTTTGCAATTTAGCTTTTTCTCGGTTGTAATATATTGCCCTAGGGGAAGGAGACTATTTTTTTCTTTCATCCAAGCCTTAAAAGGCACATTTTCCTTGACATCTTAAATCATTGGCATCTAATCCGAAGTGGCCGCCAAAAGCGATAAACGCTGAACGTAACCGTCCCGCTCACTCGTATACAATCTAGTATATGAGTGAGGGTGAAAGTTTCATTTAGGTTTAGCTTTAGATTTGGCGGCGACCCCGGAATCAAAGCCATTGTCTATAGACAGTTTAATCTATGCCAAGACTACGATTCAAAATTCAATGATACAAATTAAGATTTCAGAGAATATAACATGTACACAACTAGAGTACAAAGATATACATAGGTCTTCCCTTGTCCAATTTATTAGACATGCAAGCAAGCAGATCTAGGTCCAAGATAGTGTTGCAAAACTAGATAAACTATCGATAATTTTGAAAATCATTTGCAGTGTCGATGGTATTCACGCTACGATGTTATTGAGAGTATCGATAACCCACATCTAACCTGACAGTACAGCACTTAGTATCGATAATATCGATTCTATTACTAGTTTTGAGGGGATCGTATACTAAGTTCGACCACAGTCAAAGTGTTATTGCATGTTATGAAATGATGGGCGCCGGTCAGAACCAAGTAAGAATCAGAAACAGGATAGAATCAGGACGTTAAACCTCCGGCCAGCCCGGCTGCTGTCGTTCGATAGCAGTCATTAGGCCGGAATAAGTCTGACAATACAAATAATTTCGATAGTTTTTACTATTAACAATGCATCTGTTCTGAGGCGGCCGCTTAATCTTACTGCATCGTAGCAATAATTATCGATACTATCGAATTCAGTATAGTATCGTTATCTATTAACAGTCTTGGTAATTTTGGTCTATCGATAGTTATTTTGTCTGTTGCATGTTGTACATTTTGGCAATGGGACAATCAAGTACATCGAACATTTTGGTATTTGCACGTACTGTACCAAGCGTGGTATCGTTACTATCGATATTATAAGTGATTTGCAAGGTCAATAGTATCGATAGATTCTCGCAACACTATTTCGAAAGTACCAGGCGACCACAAGTTAAGAGAAGGTGTCATTGACTTGTCTGCAGCAACGTATAAAGGTGGCCCGTCGTGGGAGCTCCCGTAGCTTCGAAGCGCCGACGTATGTGCAAGCCGATCGTAGGCCTCCGAGGATGTCTTTTACTGTAGCGCCTACGTCGCCTCTGTAATCTACTTCTACGGTTTTACCTGGAACAAAAGATTTTGAATTTCACCCTATGTATGTACATTGCTCGCTAGAGAAGTTTTAAATGGAAATCGTGTCTGCCAGTTGGCGCATGTGATGAGCATTTTCCCATACATTAGTCTTGCATTGAAATGACTTTAAGTCATTTCATTGTATGGAACTATACGTGCTTTTGCCCAAACCCTTTGGCTGGCTGTCAGTGATCACATCATCATTCTAGAGGAGACGGCTCTACTTGTCCGATTTCTGTGTTTGAAACTTTGTGAAATTTTAATTTTTCCTTGGACATAGTCGCATTTAAATACGCGAATATATTTTTTCGGTCAAGTTGTTCGACTAGTTGACCGTGTTTTATATGGTCAGTCACGGATATAGATTTTTTGTATTCGCCCCGATTTGATGAAATACAAACTTGACCTATTTGGCCCTAAAGATAAGCTCAGAAAATGAAGAATTTCTGTAGTTTGAAGGGTAGGGAGTTGAACAGACATAGATGATCTCATTCATCATACACTTAGAAGATATTTTCAATCCCAGGAATTTAAGAAGCTATACCTAATGGCTCAGAGTCATCCTCCTAATATGGGCTCAATAAATTAGGTACGAGACTGCGGCACCACAAGCGTTGTTGTATCGAATGTAGTTAGAGCGGTTAATAAAAGAATCTAAGTAACTTGCAGAAACACTTTTATGGAGGACCGCATATAAGGAAGGATGTGCCAATGGCTTTGGATGCCTAAAGACGGCAAGTTGTTCGAAGTGATCGGTAGGTATAGGTGACTGTAAGTCGTTAGGTTTTATAGCGAAGAAATTGAAACAGGGAAGATCTTCCTCCAGGCGGGTTAGAGGACCAATTCCGGTCCACCAGAGGATGTTCGGAACTTGTATGTATGCGAGATCCATAGAAAACTTTGATAGCGCGTTATATAGCGACATCTGTTGGCGAGATGAGTGAACTAATCGTAGTGCATCGCCACACATTCATATTGGTGCGTATTCCCATATTCCCTTAAATTCATTCTAGCTAACTCACCTTCAGAAGACCTATATTCAGCAACAACCCCAGTATGTTTCAACATGGCCGTCGACGAAGACATGCCATAGAACAGCTTGACCTGCTTCCCGTCTGGTTTGGTGACTACTTCACCGCCGCACTGGTCGTGGCCGGCGAACATCCCTCCGGCCATCACGAAGTCTGCGCCCGCGCCGAATGCTTTAGCCACGTCGCCGGGGCATGTGCAGCCACCGTCCTGGTGAATAAGCATATTTATTTATCTTAGGATATGGCCGGGGATAACCCCAGCGATACTTCGAGCCTTCTAATTTGTCCCATACACGGAGAACAACAACAAATGCTATCAACTTGAAAGGCAGAGTTGAAGAACTTGTTTGCCCGCATCTATCCTCAGCAAAAGAAATTGGGTACTATAGGTAAACCGCGTAACTGGCGTATCACCTGCGCTGAAAGAGTGGCACGGGGCGGGACAACAGAGCGTGAGCGGGCGGCAGGCTCTACGTCCCACGCTCGCTCTCTGTCGTCCCGCCCCGCGCCCGTCTTGCCGCGCAGTTACATGGTTAGCTATATTATTTTAATTGAAAATTCCTTATTCCAAATAACTCTTCACCAGACATTTCTTACAGTCAGACAAGTCTTGACCTATTTTAGTCTTTCTAAATTCGATAACTCTTTACCCATGCCCCGTCCTTATCAAACAGCGAACTTATAACCTTACCGATATGATGTGCCCTTTGAGCCCATGCGCAGCGTCCGCGCACTCTATAACGGCTGACAGCTGCGGGTATCCCACACCTGTCTTCATCCGCGTTGTGCATACTGAACCTGGTCCTATGCCGACCTGTAATATAATGGGACAAATTAAATATCAATTGCCGTGTCGTGCCGGCCATAAAGCACCATCCCAACTCTTCTCGTGGGTGTAGTACGAGGCGTCTAAGAGACTTGGTGGATACTATTCTACACCTAGTAGACGGCGATAGACTCGTCATCTATCACGTTTGTCCACCAAATCTTACGGCGAAAAGTGGGAACTACCTATGATTAAGGTGGTTCCTCTGACTACCCCGTCGGGGATTATGGACGTGAGAGATACTGTATGTATGTCATTCCTGTAATGAGAACAGTTGCCCTCAATTTCATTCAATGAGAGGTGTCATTCAATGAGAGGTTCAAAAATTTCCGAGCGAGTCAAAATTTGCAGTCTCTTTTCCGTAGGCGGAAGCGCTTGTTAATTTCAGAATTCTATTACTATAAGAGCGATGAAGTTGCGAGGGCTCTGCGGGATTTCCGAGCGGACAACTGGCTCGAGAATGCGCAGGAGAGAGAGCAACGACGCCTTTGGTATCGGAGGCCGAGATCCAGTTCGGGTTGCCCAGCGGAGTAAGTAAGTATAGTCGACCACAGGTCAATCTTCCGAAAACGCCAAAATTCAGAATCTGAAATATACCGTATTGCGCAGGCATAAGGTTAAGATTTAATCGAAAATTTGTGACTGATGGTATACTTTAGGTAGTGGTCGCCTGTACTTATAGAAAGTTATGTGATATTCAAACCTACCTTTATAATATCGGCACCAGATAGAATAAGTTCTTCTACCATTTCACCAGTGACTACATTGCCCGCCTGAAAAAAGACATTTCATAATTTTAGTGTATTCTTCTCATAACATAAAAATTATATCGAGGGTTCGAAGCCTATTTGGCTGAAGCGACATTTTTTTAACCTTCGAGGGGATCAAATTGAAAATTAAATTATCGGAGAAATATTCATAAAAAATAACAATTCGACATACAAAGATTAAAGTAGCGAGAGTTAAAACAAAGTCGCTTCAACCATTTTTATTTGGCTTCGAACCCTCGATATGCACTAATATGCATGAAGGGGAACTCCCAAGTCAAGAAAATGCGCAACAGACCGCTTTAGATTGATTTTTTAATATCCTCAGCATTACTTTACAATATTTTCAGTCAGGGGATTTACCGGTTACGTAAGCAGGTATTACTTTTAACCTTTTGTATAAACTTTAACCGGTAAGTCCCCGAATACATGTAACCGGAAAGTCTCTGGGTACCTACCGGATACTTTGCAGCTGAAACCTTGAAAGCTAAATAATTGTAAGTAGAGAGGATTGACTACTTGTTACTACATGTCCCAAGATATTATGCTTTAGTTTTCATAATTTTCTATCAGGGGAATTTGAGGAAAAGCAGTGGCGGAGACCACTGACCACTTACCATCAACTGACCGACCGATCTGCTTCGCATAATTATAAAATAAATCTAAATAAATTACGGCGAATCTAATTGTAACAGACTACTTTGCTGATACCAGAACATCGTCCATATAGCATCACACCGAATTTTCATGAGTTATAAACTCATAATTTTGCAAATTAAATCCACTTCGATCAACATGAAATCTGTTAAACATACTAAAAGGTTGCACTGGATAACAACTTACAATAATAGTATGTGATGGAAAAGCTGCTCTGACCCTCCGAACATACTCCACGAAATGTTGAGAATAACCATTAGCAACATCCAGGCATACGAATTTTAGATCTTTGATTGTGTTCAGGATCTCTGATAGACGCTCGAAATCTATTTCTGCTGTGCCTGAGCTTGCAGCTGGAAACGAAATAATAAGTTCTTTATGAATAATGAATTGGGTACTTAAACACAGAGGGTCGGTGGCCTAGTGGCTAGGACGTCGGACTCCAATGCGGGACATCCGGGTTCGAAACCATGCAATGTCATGTACAATGAGTTTTTCGGATATTTTAGAAAACTTACGAACATTTAGAAAGAAAAAAAGAAAGAACAAACATTTATTTAACATTGCACACATTATTAAACTTTAAACAATATTGGAAAAAATAAAATAAAAACAATGCAATATTAAAAGGGCACATACTCAGCATGTGCTGCGGTCCGACCGGTACGGCAGAACCGCAGCGCTGGTTACGGACGTTATTTACCGACTGTTCTAACGGTGAAGGAAAACATCGTGAGGAAACCTGCATGTCTGAGGAAACTTAAAGTTTCCGAAGGCGTGTGAAATCCACCAATCAGCACTGGGCCCGGGTGAATCATGGTTTATAGTATCCCCTCGTGCAAGGGGAGGCCTTAAATTTTCCTGTAAATCTGAAATAGTATTGAAATATATCCATAACTGAACAACTTTTGTTCTACTTTTTAATTATCGAAAAAAATTGTTTGACTTTTAAGCAAATCGTTCAGCTGATCGAGAGATCTAGACAATGCATCCATATAAATAATTATAAATGTTACCTTGTCTTGTCAATCAAATGAAATAATAGAGCGTTTGTAACTCGTACCTACCAATTTTTTAAACAAGGTTTTAGATTAACTAAGGAAATGTAAGTATGTATAATCCTTCAGAACTTACCCATTTGTTCCAAGCATTCCGGATGATCGGTTGCGAATTTTTGCCATTCCTCTATGCTGTAGTACTTGTGGATACATGTGAATAAACCATGCTGAAAAAATACAATGTTTTCATAATTTCCTTTATTAAGTATGGAACCACTCTCCGTTGAGATTGTGTCAGCCCCTTCTGAACCTTCTGAGTGAACCCCTTTGAAAATATAATAGGCTAGACAGTTGTCTAACTGAATTTCCGTAATTGCATAACAAACAAACTTCAAACTAACTTATAACTTAAAGTAACGGTTACGATGACGATTTCTTAAAGTTATGTTCCTTGTTGACGTGGAATCATCTGCAGCTACAGTTGAAGGAGGCTCCCATAAACTCTCCTCGCCAGATGACTCACAGTCGTTTAAATTAGGTGACAGTGCTTGATCAGCTGCAACGTCCACAGAAGGAGTAGGTGATGAAAAAACCTCAAAAACTCCCTGATTTCCTTCTTCCTGTGTTCCACCTGCATGTAGCCCAACATGTTGAGCGACGACGCGGAACTTGTTTAGCAATAAACATGTTGAGAGTCACGTGTTGCGCTTCAAATGTTGCCTAGTGAATACAATGACTTTAGAGTTACAAAATTCAAATACACACCTTAGACAATTCCTGTGCCATTTCGAAGGTCCCAACAGTGTCCATGTTACTGGCCATTACCGGAACACCTTTGTACGTCTGTCCTGAGTTCCGGAAAGTGATCTCCCTGTATAAGTCCACCTGGAATTACAAAATGTGGCGTTTTATTTGTCAAGTTTTAAAAACCTGCGACCAAGCAATTATTACCATTTACGATAAAGACATGAGTACTCATTATATATAACTTTTATTTACCATAGGTATAAATAACTATTGAGAGAAACGTTTGGTAGGTAAGTAGGTACCTATTACAATTATTTTTTTCAGGATATGCGACTAAGATTCCGTTTTTTTCATATGTTCTTTCTTTAGAAGTTATTACGGTTATTTACACATTAATGTCGTATTCGTGCAATATTTTACTGAAATATTATTTTCAACATTATTGCTGTTGTACTGATGCCAATATACAAATAATACACTACAAAAAAAATTCATTTTTCAATATTTGTATGAAAATTTTCAGGTGTATAAATAAAACTTTTAATAAAATATTGTAATACATTTTTGAAATAGCTACAGCAAGATTGACCTTGATTGCAACAATATTCCACTAAAATATTCCACAAAATATACGACATGAATGTATAAAATAATTTGTATGGAAAACGAGACGTAACGTTGCACCCCAATTTCATACTTTTTACTACGCTAAGTCAAAGGAAATCTGAAATTTTGAAGTCTGTTACGTTTATAGGCTAGACCCGAGTGACAGACGGACGGTCGGAGTAACGACAGCAAAAGTGTTCCGCTTTCCTCTTCGGGGTTCCGAACCCTATAATCCAGACAGCTCAGAGAGGTAATTACTAATTAGTTAAATCGTCCACCAAGTCGTTTGGTACACCTAAACGTCTGTTTCGTCGGCATGGTGCCAAATATTCCCGACGCTTGTAACAATGTCAGATATACGAAATTCCTCGTCGCATCTTCATCAAGGACAGATGTGTAGACTCAACGGCGTCCTATATTACACATCGTTTGATGGCTTATGTAATTTTAAGCTTAGGTAGTAAGAAAGCGCCTTTGGTCATACGATGAATTGTGTGTGTGTCTATTTGAGATTTATTTAATCATATGGCTTACAGTATAAACATGCGTAGAAAAAGAGATAATAGGACTAGGGATGTTACGGAGGTGGTTTTACCGGAACCGGAGTCGAAACCGAATGTTTAAAATTTGATTTATCGGAGTCAGAACCGGAGTGAGTCGGAGGCGGAGGTAGAAGAGAGATGTTCAGAAGAAGTTCAAATATTAAACCGTTTTTTAATTTTTATAGCTGAACTGGCCAATTTTTTTATGATGACGTTTGCGGCAAAATAACATGTTGATTTAGAGAGTAGTGTAGGAATACATAAATAATAATACATAAACGTATTCCTACACTATTTAATAAAATATTGATTTGCTGAGTTTGCTCACAAATCTTCGGTATAACCTCCGATTCAAAATTATCGGAGTCGGAGGTGTAAAATCAATCGGAAGTTCCGACCTTTCGGGTTCGGAGTCGAAGCTCCGTAACATCCCTAAATAGGACATAAAACGCAAAGCGTTGCATAGATGGAGCTACGAGCACACTCTACGGAGTATGCGTGTGTGTCTGTTTACGAACAGAAAAGCAAAACGAAACATTATTTTTGAATATATCACAAATTTATGTAATATTTAGGTTACTTTAATTTAATTTCTCTGATGATATCATGGCATCATATGGCCATTTCAAAATACCAAACCTAAAAACTCTGGTAAGACATCGTGGCGCGAGTAGAAGGCTAAAAAAAGATTTGGTGGAAAGGAACGTATCTATATATTAATTGGCTACGTACCATTGTGCTAGTGGCGCTTCTAGTGGTAAAACATTGCAGGATTATCTCCTATTACCCTGTACATAAGGCACTCCATCTAAGTACGCAAGGTTACCTCCTTAGTCATCTTTAGTTCCTCATTATTCTATGGCATCAACCACATAGAACGATTTTCTTGGCAGATTTAATTGTGTAGTTTGCCTTCCCCACGTCACATACCTACTGGTTATCTCAGTGTACAGGTTTCCTCACGATGTTTTCCTTCACCGTTAGAGCAGTCGTTAAATGTACGAAATGGGCCTATTACATTTGAGTGAAATCAGTTTGACTGAATTCAGTCAAGTGTGAATACATTCTCTACGGTTAGTCTGCGATTTACAACCTATATACAATTATGTTATCATCAGAAGGAAGCTATAGCCAGCTACATATTTATCTATAGTGAATATTACTACGTTAAAAACTACAATAAAATTATATTATACCTACATTTTCCGGTGATGGTGAAAATTACAACTAATTTTAAAGTAAAAAAATAAACAAAAGTACAGTGCTCAAGTGAAAACTAAAACATATCGAGACACATGAATGGATTTCTGATATCCCACACACAGGGAAACCTAGTTGGGAGTCAGATAGACAGACATTGAATAAGGGTGAGTGAGTGCATATATTTTGAGCCTTGAGTCAGGTTACATCTTGAAATAACTACTCGTATCTCTTACCTGTACCTACTTATGTAAGTTTAAATAAAAGAATAAATAAATAAATAATAATAAAAATATAACTACTTATTGTCATTCATTTCAATATAAAATTACATAATAGAGATTTGACCACATAATCGTATTGTGTCCCGTAACCAGCGCTCCATCCAAAATCAGCGTATCGCTGAGATCTGAAAACCAGCGTGTCGCTGAGGCCTCGACTATTTCATTAGACATATGTGTCATAGGGCAATACGTGTATAGATATTATAGATTTTGTTTATAGGTTAAGAATTAGAATAAAATAACAGTGTTGTACCTTTTTACTTTAATGTGTGAATGAATGAATCCTCTTTTATTTATTTATTATTATTATTATTTTATAAACAGAAGCCTGTCTAATTAGTCGACTAACTCGTCGACTAAATCATTGGCTGAATTCAATCAAGTGTAATAAGTCCATAAGTCGGAAACAACTGAAAAACCCATTGCCAATGCCACATGGGAGTCCGGCATTCAGCCACAACGTCACCAACGCTCATATATAGCCATTAAACTTAACCTTGGAACTGTGTCACTAAGAGAGAGCAAAGTAATATGCCTGACCTTCGATTCTGATGGACGCCGGTTGTAGCAAATGAAACATTAGTGACTAACTGATGTAGGTATAGACATGTTATCCATCAGACTCATGACGTGCAATGTGGTTAGACAAGAACACGATTTATTTTATTTTATTTAATTAGGACAACCAGTAGATATTACATTCATACTACAAACAAAAACATTCATTGAAATACTGGTAAATGCATATCTTATTAAGGTAGTCACAACAAGCATTAAAAGTTGGTACGAGTAGTTATTTAAAATGAAATTAAAATTAGTAATATGTACAATTAAAAAATAGGAAAAAATTACTCGATTTATTTAATTACAGTTTAGATAGCAAAATAAATAAATCTATCGGTTTTATTTTAACAGACATCGAACTTACTAAAACTACTAGCCCCCTCCAGAATGATGATGTGAGCACTGACAGCGAGCCAAAGAGTTTGGGCAACTGCACGTATAGTCCCATACATTGGACATTTAAATGCCCGACTAATGTATATGGTAAGAGGCTTACATCGCATCCGCCAACTGGCAGACGCGGTTTCCATATAAAACTTCTTTATTATTATATATTATATTTCAAAATCTTAGATCAGTAAGTTGTACCATTCATCTCTCCAGTCTTTATGCTCTCCAGTCTTTATGTCAATAACGTAGAATCGTGAGGAAACCGGCATGTCTGAAGAAAAAAGTTTCCGAAAGTGTATGAAAAATTCACCAACTGCATTTGGTCCGCTTGGTGGATCATGGTCCGTACCCCCTTGTGCAAAGAGAGGCCTTTACCCCAACAGTCGGTCGTTATAGGCTGATGAGATGAACGTAGTGACTAGCGACTGTGGCAGTGAATTCTATTCCAGATTTGGATTTTATGAAAACATTACATTAAATGTCATAGCCATGGCAGTAACTGATGCAGCAAGCAGTTTTAGCAGGTTCGGCCTTATGGCCGATTTACATTAGTCAAGTATTTGTTTAGCGAAGTGGGCAAGTTGATAGAATAGAAAGAATAGAAAAACGTTTATTTGTTATCTGCAGCACACATGCAATTCCACTTATGGGGCCAGCTGAAAATCAGCGCTGTGGCTTGCCTCAGCATTATGCTGAGCTGGTGTACCCTTTTTGGCACTGTACCACACCAGATGTTCTGTGCTGCATGTATTAAACTTTGTATACTTCTGTATTCTGTATTCTGGTGTTTACAGCGCTAAATAAACTATTTCAATTTCAATTTTTTTCAATTTATGGTAAGTATAGGATATATTATACAATATAAATTAATAATATTAAACAACTAAATTAATAATGGCCGGCGAACATGCTGCAGCACCAAATAGGCCTCAGCTCAGCATAATGATGGCATTATGCTGACATTAGAGTATGGACTCTAGAGTAGTCTAGAGCATGGCGCTGATAATTAAGTATACAGTATTTAAGGACAGTGGTGTAAACTGATTGGACAGTGTCGAGTACTGTAATCGTCACTATACCATAATAACTATACTCGTACTCGCCACTTTGCTAAACACTTGACCAATGTAAACCGGCCTTAAGAAATGTTGGGCCTAACTCGAAAATTTTCTATGGCTTATAGGATTTTGGATATTTACCTATATGACATGAGACATACGCTGGACAAGTCACGATAACGTAATATTTAATCCATTTCTAGCCTTCATTAATCCAATATCATACAAAATTAAATGCCTTAAAATTTCCACAAGTGGTACACACACATAATGCATACGCCTTTTGCACCCGTATATAATATATCATATGATATTTCCATCATCTGAAGGTTGCCTGGAAGATATCGCTTACAGCGATAAGGCCGCCTCTGTCGCTTTATGTTGTATGTTTTGTTTTTGTCCCGGGTGTGCAATAAAGTATATTTGTATTTGTAGGAAATTCCTACCCTAACTTCAGGAATTCAAACCCTGTTTAATGCTAATCAAGTGACGTTATATACTTAATGCTAGTGTAAAACATACTACTTATTCTGTCGGAGTGCACCATGATGAGTTTTTTAAGCATAACGTACGTATCCAATACTGCAGTTGTGTTTTTGACAATGCAATAGGGTAGTTTCCAAGTATCAAATATTATAATAATTCATTTCTTATAAATTAAGAAATAGTCATACATAACATAAGTTCATGGTCAAATATGTCAACAATTGCCAGGAAAGACAGTGACAACCTCGAAGAACTCATTGTGACCGGAAAAATGGAAGAGGGAAGAGCCTAGAGGACGTACTCCGATGCGCTGGTCCGACCAAATCCGCACCACCCTTGACTCTACAATTAACGATGCTGTCCACACCGCCGAGGACAGAAATAAATGGAGGAAGATCATCCGCCAGAAGGTGAAACCTAAAGGTAGTCACGACCCTCAGCATTGAGGACTACGACGCGAGGAGGAGGAGGAGGATAATAGCTACAGGCAATCAAAAATCAGAACACGGCAATAAGTATTATGACGTCAGTGTTCTCTAGCGCCATACAAGCAGGTCCTAGCTGCATATAAAGGACTGTTTTGCTAGAAAGGGACAGATCATCTCTCCAATACTAACTTTAACCATTAATATCTCTGCTGTTAGGTGAGATATCGAAAAACTAATTTTAGATCCTTCTTTAGAATGCCCATGTAAGTTGATAGATGCAATAAAAAATATTAGGTTAATACCGTATTGTGCGTAATCGCCCAAGTTCGGAAAATGGTCAGATATTTTTTTGGGAGACAGTGTGGGTAAGTAGGTAATGGTATTAAATATACCGCGACTTGCATAAAAAGAATCTAACTTAGACCTTACGTCGGGCATCTTGATCTTGAGCTCTTAGGCATTAGATCAAAAATTGTAAATGTACCTAATCTTGTAAACTCGAATACCCAGAACACCACAGAAATGGGAGTATAGTAGCGCCTTCTCCTCTAGAATGATAATGTGACCACTGACACTTGATAGCGAGCTAAAGGGTTTGTGCAAATGCACATTTGCACCCTAACCTCCAATTGCACTTGGAATGCAAGACACTAGGCATTCCTAGTGCACACGACTCTCCCTTTATCTCGACGTTGGTAAACTGTTATTTTTTTTCAAAACAGACGCCAAGCCGTTCGGATTATTTTCAAGATTCTAACACGGTCATTGGCCAAATTGCGGAGTGTAAATCACTAGCAGGGGCCATTCATTAAAGAAAAAAAATATGCTCATTTAGGTAGTTCCATACATTGACATTTTAATGCCCGACTAATGTATGGGGAAACATCACATACGCCAACTGGCAGAGGCAGTTTCCATATAAAACTTCACTACCGAGCACACACATTGTATTTCTATTTCCATTTACCTACATATCCTACAACATCGTAATGGCACATAAACGATATCACGCCTCACGAGACTCTGATGAGTCATTATTATAGTGATAAGTCGCGCGTGCGTACTAACTGGTTCCATCTGGTATATGAATGACACTTGCACACTACCACAAAATAAAAAAGTTTTACTTACTAGTTGCTATCTTCGTCTTCGGGTCGTGATCTTTCTATGGGCATAATCACGTAGCGCCGATCCACTCTAGCACCAACTGACTAGACATGGGTCTAACGACTACTGAGGTACCGACAAATTAACATGCTCTCCAAGGCACGGAGAAGTAATAATAAAACCACTAAATACGAATACTATGCCTCCGGCAATAAGTTCCTCAGATGGTGCAGCAATTGTTGAGAGAACGACTCTCTTGGCAGAGATTTAATGGGGTGGTTTGCCATTGCTTTTCCTATTTCATACAAGTTATATCAGTGTGCAGGTTTGATCATGATGTTTACTTTCAGCGTTAGAGCAGTCTGTAAATGTAAAAACATAAAAACTCATTTGTGCCTATATGATGTTGCATGGTTTCGAACCCGGACCTCTCAGCATGGGAGTCCGACGTCCTAGCCACTATGCCACCGATGCTCTAAATTATTACCAATTGTTAGTACTTACATATTTATTGCGGTTAAATATGTTGTTAACCGCGTTTACTTCTTGTAGTTGAATTTCCCAAAGAAAATTTCATGTGATGAAATTCCCCCGAAGGACATATTATCATACAGGATGTCCGAATAAGGAAGTAAGGTTCTTTGTGTAATTCAGGAAAAAACTGAATCAAAAAAATTGCATGTGTATATCATCCGAAATAGTTACTGAAAGCAGAAATTTTTCCGAATTTTGATTAATGCCAATAGTTCGATAATTAGGTCCTTACTGAGATCAGTTTTAGTTATTCTGGCTAGGCATGAGCTGGCCCATCAGCTCTTTCCGGGTTGACGTTGGTTTATGGGACAGTCTGTATTTTTGGCAACGGCCCTACCAATCCCAACTCAAATGTTAATATCCATTCTCTTACAATTCTTTTACTGTGAACAAAATCTCGTATTCCAAAAGATAATACTTTCCTGATATTGATATAAGTATAATGATTTAATGAATGAATTAAAATTTATTTGCACATATATACATAACACGATTACATTTCATTAGGTACTTAAAAGAGTTACTTTTTTAGAATATTTACCTCGTACAGTCGGCCTCTAGAAAAAGTATACCATCTGTCTAAATTCTACAATTCAAATCATTCAGATTCATTTTAGATTGCATACGTTACAGATGGTATACGTCGGCTAGAGGCCCATTGTATCATCTCGTATTATCACGTTTCTGCAAACATTTGCTGAATCAAATATCTGTCATTATCAATAATTATGACTATCACAAGTAGTTGTATCACAAGATGTTACGGAGCTTCGACTCCGACTCCGAAAGGTCGGAACTTCCGATGGATTTTACACCTCCGACTCCGACTTCGGCTCCGATAATTTTGAATCGGAGGTTATACCGAAGATTTGTGAGCAAACATATTTAAATATCAATATTTTATTATATAGTGTGGGAATACATTTAAAAAATTATTATTTATGTATTCCTACACTACTCTCAAAAGGAACATGTTTTAATGCCGCAAATGTCATCTTAAAAATATTGACCAGTTCAGTTATAAAAATTAAAAACCGGTTTAAAATTTGAACTTCTTCTGAACATCTCGACTCACTCCGATAAATCACATTTTAAACCTTCAGTTTCGACTCCCGTTCCGGTAAAACCACCTCCGTAATATCCCTAATCACAAGAATCACATCAAAACATGTCAAAACTTGAAAGGACAGAAACTGCGCCAGAAAATGAAGTGGTTTCCCAATAAAGGGTATGTAATGTAAGTAATATGAAGTTCCATCATTCATAATTTTTATTTCATATCGCTTACAAAATCGATAAACTAAATGAAGCAAGCAAAAGCGATAACGATGTACAGTATCGTAGCAAGGGGGCCACTAGCGCCCAGGGAAGATGCGCCCTAGATGATGTGAGGCGATAGCGCCCTCAGAAGTTCGAAAGATCGCCGAGATCGGTGTTTACTTGTTCTATCCAGTTTGTTTTTCAATTGTATAAGGAAGGCATCCGATGGTAAGTGTCACGGTCGCCCATAGATATCTCACGTCACTGTAAATTAGGCTTTCAATACGCTGCTATCCTTGAGGATTATGGTGGAGTGCCTTATGTGCCGGTAATTACGCTGGGTTTCTTACCCTTCAAACCTAAACACAGCAACAATGCAAGCATTGCTGCTTTGCGCTTGAAATAGGAAAAAGGGTGGTATAATCTTTTATATCACATGAGATGAAAGCCATAGCAACCTATGGTGGAGCCATTTCAACTCCTATTGCTCCTCCTCAGTAAGTCCCTGTGTTGGGGATCGTGTCCCAGACAAAATAGGTCAACAATATTCTTCCACCCGCATTGCGCTTTATACTCGTATAATAGGGTTATCATCCTTTGCTGATTGCGCCTCTAGGATCTGCGCCTCATGGTTTGCGCCCCAAACAAGTCCGGTCCCTCAATGTTGGGGATTGTGCCCCTGAATACGATGTCAAGAATCTTCCTTCATCCACATTAACAGCCGTTAAAAATTAATAGAATTCGCTCGCCAATGCACTCGCCCTCCCACCTACCTCAGAAATAATAGGATTATCCTGCTACACTGATTGTGCCATAAGAAGCACACCCATAAGGCGCAAACCCTAAGGCTGGGACTACATGCGCCGGTTCGGTTCGCTGCAGGGAATCACGAGGCGCTGACTTCAAGGAGGAGGGCGGAATGCTTGTGATTGGCTGCAGCGAATTGAACCACGGCGCTGGAACCGGCGTATGTAGTCCCAGCCATAGGGTTTGCGCCTTATGGGTTGCGTGCAACTCTTTGTAGCCGGCCCCAGCGACACGATAACGATGTATTAATTCAAATTTTACGTTGTATTACATCGCTTGTCACGTTATCTTATCTAATCTATGCTTCATCTGTTATCTGTGACGATGGAATGGTATGTGAGTTGCATTCAGTGATGAAATATAATGTCGGAATCGTCTTCCTTATTCTTGTCGGGGGAAAATTGAGGGGTAATCTTTTACAATCGACAATAATATCAATCTACCTTCTGAATCCCATGTAATGCTATCATAAAGTTGAGATTTAAGAAAGACATCAGATGTCAGGATTAGTGGTGGTCGACGGAATATTTGCAATAATAAAATGTAAAGTTTGCAGAAAAAGGAATCGGCTAAGTATAATAGAATCAGAATTAGAAAACATTTATTGTTTAGTTATGGTGTAGGTACATAATATAGATGTTACATAGGTAATAGTAGAGTTCAAAGTAAGGTAAGTAAGTATAATTGAGAGCAAAATGTGGATCGTTTTCAGTAGATCCATTGCCCAGATCCACAATTTTGCGTATAATGTGAGTAAATATAGAGCCAGCATATTTACTAACACATGAGGCACAACTTCGAAGTCCTCAAGGCTAGTAGCACATCGAAAACCCTCTAGTGAGGTGAAATGTCTATGGGCGACTGTGACCACCATCCAGGTGGCCAGGCGGCTCGTCCATTTTTTTTTCAACATAAAAAATCGTAACATTTCTGTTACTATGACTGGTATACTTACATATTGTTAGGTAATCTTTAATAATTAACAACTCGCCAGCTTTTCAGATTACCTTTTAAAGGTGTGTTTAAAGCAATTAGCTAATTGGCTAGATTTGTTAAATGACTAAAGTACTTATCTAGACTACAATCAACGGTTCTAAAAATACCTATCAAACCTGTACGCAAACACATAACCGCAATAACTTGACACTTACCTCAATTTTAGAAGTGAAACTATAATAGTGAGACAACAATAGCGCCCTGTCCTCTAGAACCATGATGTGAGCACTGACTGCGAACCACGAGTTTGCCTCATATATATTTTATTTTACGTTTCAATGCCCGATAAATGTATGGGAAAACATACGCCAACTGGCAGACGCGGTTTTTTTCCATATGAATTCCTCGGTTTAAAAAATATATGTAATAGGTCGAACCTCATAATATTGGCAGTAATGTTTGTGATATATGTGTAATTTTAAGTAAAAAGTTGTCAAGTTCGTGAAAAAAAATTAAACTTCTCTTGCGAGCAATCTACTAGGGTGAATTTCAAAATCCTTAAGAGAGTGCAAAGCGCCTGTAGACACGGCGGCGTTTCGTCTCGCATAGGCCGAAACTAGTCGGAGGACATCCGATTTTCATAAACACATAATTCTACCCAACTTGGTAGTGGATATTAATTAAGGCTCAAGGGATTTCTATTGAATTTCTACTAAATAATATTCTAATAGACATAACATTGGATCTTATCATCAATTATACAGCCTTCGGTTGATTATTACCAGTAATAAGGATCGATACTGGGTATTTTTGGGTCGTAACTGTAAAATATTCGTGTCAGGCGTCGTAAAAAGAACGACATTAATTTCCCTATCTGCGTACCACGAGGAGGAAAGTACCACGATATTATGGAAATATTTTTTTATGATTCGCGAACGTATTCCTTTCAATTCCATTTACAACCTTTTTATCGTTATTCGTGGAATCATTTGTTAGTTTTATTTGTTGTCGTCGTGTCGTGTAAATAAAAAAGAAGAGCACAGGGACGTGCCGCATACTTTTTGAGTGTGAGTGTGAAAACATCTTACAAATGAGAAAAAAATTAATGAAAAAGTGTTTTCACTTATTAAATGAATTAATAAAATGGCTAACTTTGACCTCCTTCCTCAATCTTTATCTCTCCTGATTATATTAGTTAGCCAAATACATTTGACTCCAAAATGAGCTTTATTTACCGATTCGTTTTTACATATTTTTTAAATTGACGAGGTTATTAGCTTTTGAAAAGAAATAAAAGTGCACTCATTCAGAACAGGCTCCCATTCTTCACGAGTTTTGACGTATCACTCAATATGTTTGATGTACATTATTATTACGCAATAAGTTACGCATTATTATTATTTATTATTTCTACTAAACACCTATAAATATATCTTAACTCTGGTACCTAATTCTATTTCTATTTCACTTAGTTACCTAACTCTCAAATAACGCTTCTCTACTGTGTATACAAAGCACGTTCAATTTATTAAATTCTATACACCCAGTGGAGGGACAAATATACCTCTCAATATTAAATTGTTATTAAATAAGGTGCAACGTTACGACTCGATTTCAATACAAGAAATTTTACACATTAATTTAGTATTCGTGCAATATTTTACGGAAAGTTATTTAATACCTATCATCTCAAGTCAATCGTGGTGTTGTACGCCAATAAATCTCCAATAAAAAAAATAACAATTTATTTTAATAAGAAAAGGTTTCATTGAATGTTTTATATAAATACTTTTTGAAAGATGAACAGTAATCACAAACATTCTGAAGTGTATTATTTTTATATTCGCGAAAGTAAATTAGTATGATTGAACTAATCTATACCAATATTATAAAGAGGAAAGGTTTGATTTTTTGTTTGTTTGTTTGAATTGAATAGGCTCCGAAACTACTGAACAGATTTGAATAATTCTTTCACTGTTGGAAAGCTACATTTTTCCTGAGTGACATAGGCTATATTTCATTTTCAAAAAAAATGGGGATCCTTACTTAAATTACGATAAAGTGTAAAAAAATATCAAAAAACTTCCTTACATCGCGTACGCTGCGAAAACTATTGATGATAGAACAAAATGATATATAACATTTTTTTAGAACACACCATTATCAACAAAAAAATCAGCGGCAGCGTGTCTCTAACTATTATAGTCATGTCACAATAAGCATTTTTTTTATAAAAAAAAAAGAAATTAAAATACCACCGCTACAAAAAGCTCTTTTTTTGTACCTTATCAAAATAAATGATTTATTATTTAAGACTGCTTCAATACCTTTATATTACTTTTTGAATTATTCGATTCTGACATTCCATTCAAAAGATATCACGAGTTTAAAACTTTGAAAAAATAAACTCCATTCGGCTACTTATGCGTTGTAGGGCGTCACTCGGGCAGGGGTACGGGAGGGGAGTTAAGATCACGAAATAAACTTATTATGAATGTGTTAAAATTAACAAATCTAAATGTAAATGTTTAATGCCCGTGCGAAGCCGGGACGGGCCGCTAGTAGTTAATATTCTAGTAAAATAATGTGTAAAATAATTAAAATATTAAACGGAAACCTAAAAGTTTAAAAACAGTCGAAACGGTTTTCGAATATAGACTGATTCTTTCTTCACTCTGGCATGCATGTTTTACGTAATCTAGACACAAAAAGATACTGAAAGAATCCCATCCAAATGGCCTTTCCTGAACCTTGATCTTTCAGCTGGTATTTTCAGAATTAAATACTAGGTAGTACAAAACTGTTACTTACATCGTTTCTGCTCCGTAAAGTGCTCCTTTTTGGTCGTAGGAGCACATCTTTGAAGTCTAATTTTACTTCGTTAATGATATTAGGCATTTTCACATAAGACTCTAGTTTTATTCGAGAATAATAAACAAAATTGAAACAGACAGCGCGCCTCTGCCCGCGCTGAGTATCGACTGTCGGATTCGCGAAGTGTTGCCAGTTTATAGTTACTGTTTTACGTAAATTGAATTAAATAAAAACTATAGTTTTATCTTATCTAGGTGACAATAGTTTCTAGTTATAATGACGTTGAGTTCAACGACCCTGTCGCGCAAACGATCAGTGTCAGGGTTTACAATATTCGTAATAAAAATTGTACCAAAATTAGGTATTTATTGATTGTTCTTGTTTATAGGCACAGGGGATGATGAGTGAACAACTTTTGTCTTTGCCAATCAAACTGATTATATCTTGACTCGAAATACATCATGGTCACCTAATCAAATTCAAAGCATAATTTATTTAGTTTACCTATTTTACTTTCAAAATTAATAGAATAACTAGGTATTTATATTCGTATTCACTTCTAGAAAATAAACAAACTTCTGTTGCATAACAGCAATCGAAAAAGTGTACAACTATTTTGCATTATTTTATACACTAACCTACGTTGTCTTATCGTACACGATACCTCAAGTATTTTGTTACAAAAATATTAAAAACTGTATATTTTTTTTCACAAATGGCAACACAGCAACGTAACGTGACACTGACGTCACAAGGGCGAACAGAAATACTCGCTTTCAAGTTTCAGCCGCTAGGTGAAGGTTATATCAGGCAGACAGGAAAAAACTTCCATTTCTCTTCCAATTAGACCTAATTCCCCGTAATTTTCCCGAATTATATCTTTAAAGGAATCAATTGTTGGTAGTTTTCCTTATTTCCCTTCCTGAGCTATATTGATACAACAATCAGCTGATTGTTGACCAGCTTATTTTGAGACGTAATGTTGGTTGGTTTTACCCCGCGGGGTGAGTTTAAACTTTAGGCGAGGAAGGGGTAAAAGGTCTTTTTATAATGGTTGTTATGGAGGGAGGGCGCAGGCGTGGACGATGCGGAAGATAATCTTGCCAAATTGAAACGACATTGACTGACGAGCAGATGCAATTTATATTTTATTTTGTTAAGAATGACGAGTCCATTTTGAATCTGATTATTTATGAGATGCACCTTAACGTTGCAACATTACGACTCGGTTTTCGTATAAATCATTTTACACATTCATGTCGTATTCGTGCAATATTTTACTGAAATATTATTTATTATATAACTTATAATCCCGGGATTTTTTAATATATTTTTTTTAATGGCATGTCCGTAGTATGATGATCGCAGGTTGGAATTACCAAAAGTAGCTCTATCTACAGCGATTTTTTCAATTCCGGAAATCCCGGGATTATCCATATATGGTTTATAAGAAAGCCGTCTCCATATCATGACCACAGATTGCAAGTACCAAAAACAGCCCTACCTACTCCGATCAGTGTTTATTACCATTAGGTAAATCGTTTTGTTGTACTGCCGCCGATTTATAATTTATATTTTTTTTATTTTATTTGATTATTTCCATATAAATATTAAAAATTAATCGTATTTTAACGGCTCTCAAGTGTATTATTTTTATATTGGCGACAGCAAAACAGTATGAATGAACTTAATAGTAACAATATTCCAGTAAAATGATCCACAAATATACGACATGAATGTGTAAAATATTTAGTATTAAAAAATAAAAAATATTGCACCTTAATTCTTTTTTTTAATGGAAACTGTAATTCATTAATTCTGTTTCATGGGCATATGCGGCAGAAAAACACCCCAAATCTAACCTATACACTAAAAAATACTGGTAGGTGTAATACAGGGTGGACCAAAAGTCCGTTAACATTTGAATAGGTCGCTGCGTCGGCGCGGGCGGGGTATTGGCGCGGGGGGTGTTACTACAAGCGAGAGCTACTAATAGGGATTTAGTACCGTGGCGTCATTCAGCGGAGCGCAACGCGCATTTTGCGTACGCGAGTACTATCGAAACAACGATTCTACGACCGAAGCTAAACGGAAATTTTGTAATCATTACAATATACGGAACAGAAATCAAGCACCAACAATTCAAACGATTAAAAAATGGGTACAGAAGTTCGAAACAACAGGTTCAACTTTAAGTCAACCACGATCCGGCCGACCTAGGACATCGCGCGATCCAGTAAACATAGAGCGTGTACGAGTGTCTGTTCGAGAACAACCTGGTCTCTCTACTCGAAAGCGGTCTAGTGCTTTAGATGTGCCCAGAACATCTCTAAATCGCATTCTACACAAAGATTTACATTTACATCCTTACAAAATTCAAATTGTACAGGCTTTAAAGCCAAATGACCCTGCTCAGAGACTGCAGTTTGCTAACGAAGTGCTTGAGAGGTTTACGAGCTTCAATAACATCTTTTTCTCAGACGAGGCACACTTCCACCTAAATGGACATGTCAATCGACAAAATTGCAGATACTGGAGTGACACTAACCCGGACTTGAAGCACCAAAAACCTTTACACTCGCCCAAGGTTACTGTATGGGCCGCATTGTCAGCCAGCGGAATCATTGGTCCATATTTTTATGAAGATCAGAGAAACCGCGCCGTCACCGTTAATACAGAGCGATACATTGTGATGCTACAGAATTTTTTTGCTCCAGCATTACAGGACTTCTCAGGCTTTAATCGAAGCTCTTGGTTCCAACAAGATGGGGCAACATGTCACACCTCCAATGACTCTATAGCAGCACTTCGTGAAATTTTTGGCCAAAAAGTCATATCCAAAAGAGGTGACATTCACTGGCCACCCCGCAGCCCGGATTTAACTCCAATGGACTTTTACTTTTGGGGATATCTCAAAAGTAAAGTTTACATCAGCAACCCAGTGTCTATTGAGGAATTAAAAGAAAATATACGCGAGGAAATGCAGAACATTTCACCAACCACTTGTCGGGCGGTCATGCAAAATTTCCGTTCCCGGTTACAGGTGTGCCAGGATGAACAAGGGTCACATTTGAATGATGTTATTTTTAAAAAGTGAAATCCTAATTTGTCTACTTTATTATTAAATAAACAGTTTTTCACTAAAGTAGCATTTGTATTTTTTATAACCATTTTAAATGTTAACGGACTTTTGGTCCACCCTGTACCTACCCGTAATTTTAAATATTATAGAAATCTTATTGTATGGTATCCTAGAAATCATAATGGTAGCTATTATCCGCGGCTTATAAGTTGAACAAAAATGGTGGCAGTTCCGCGCGTAACCATAGCGTAACCATGCGTTACCCGCTGCCTCACGCGTCCCGCACTTCGATTGAGACCCGAAAGTCACTGCGTTGCTGCGATGAATAACAAAGCTTAAATAAAATACGGTAGCTAATACTGAGATGATTTTATATTTTTATCAATATAACACTATTTGTTGTACAATTGTATTACAAACTACTTAAGAACGTACTTAATATAATTTATCAACATTATTTCAGTATAAATAAACAGCAAAGGATATGGATTTATGTATATACCTATATTCAACTAAAAAAAAATCAAGATATTTAATCGATTAAAAATTTATTTAAATAAAAAGTTACTTTAAACGCTATTAAAAGTTTAACTAAAAATTTAACTAAAAATACAATTAAAAATACGTATTAGAATCAAAGTCAAGCAATTCAAGAACTTTTATTTTTAATGTATAACTAAACCCGCATTTGACCTCGATCTCGCCTGATGGTAAACGACGATGAGGTCGACGATGGAGCATGCGGGTCCAGTAAATGCCTATTCACTCTGGCCTTGAAGATCCCAAGGTTGTAGGTTTCGGGAAATACAGACGCCGGCAGGCTGTTCCATTCCTTAGCCGTTCGCATTATGAACGAAGAAGCAAATCGCTTCGTACGAGCAGATGGGATATCAACAAACATAAGGATGGAACCCCTCCCCGCGTCTGGTAGTCCGAAGGCGGAACTGTATTGGTTATACAATTTTTCTGTAAAAATGCATTAAGAATTAAATGTGAATGTTAAAAACTTATGATTGAGATTGTGTGAAGTTCACATTATTATATTAAATTATTTTAAATACTAAAGTAACAACTTTTACATACAATTTCACAAAATAAAACACTGTTTTAGATTAATAAATAGAATAACATACAAACGTGACAATTTCTCACCTTTTACGTCGCCATTTTAAGACAAAATTAAATTAATTTAAAAAAAATTGAGACAGCATAGGATCGATTCTTGGGTGACACCACAGAGTGACACTAACTTACTAAATTAGAGCGTTTGTTTTCAACTTGTTTCCTGTTGTTACCTAATAGATAGAACTCGTGTTATTATGTTAAGAACTTGACGACGTAACAACAGTATTAGTATTTTGATATTGTTACTACATTTGTAGTAACAATAAACAATAACAATAGCGACTATTGTTATTACATTTGTAGTTACAATAGCAAAATACAGATATTTTCGTGGTTTTTTTTGCTGACAGTACCTCTGAGTCAACTAATTCTATGACGTCATTTGACAGATATTTCCGACGGATAGTAAGAGAGATAATTATATTTTTATAATAAATATTATAGGTTACTAAAATGGCAACGTGAACTCGAATGTCAAGTTTTTGATGTGATTAATCTTTTAACCGCAATGAAGGGGTCGGCATGGGCTCGAAAGTTGTACGGTGAGGCTGGTTCATGTCTGTGGAACAGAATTACATTCGATTATATTTAACTATTTGAAAGCCAGCAAGTTAAAACAGGGACTTGAGCTCCCATCCAGTCGTTAAAATTAAAAATTTATTGTTTAATTTACTTTGTTCGCATGGGTACGAGTAGGCAGAGGCGGCGTAACCCACGGCCTCGCGGTGCAAAGGGCCTCGCGCCTCACAGCCGAAAATAAATTTGAAAAAGTATGGAAAATCAAAAGTACACGCCACAAGGTTTTTCTTATAATAAATACATTAGAATCTGATAAACTACATATATTATGTTTATATATATTGATTACTTAACGAATGGAAAATACATGTCAATAATTTGATGTCAAAAATATAAAAATAAAATAATAAAATCAATGTCATACTACAACTAGGTAAAAATTATATAATATAATTTCAGTCAAACAGCCCCCCGCGAAGTGCCCCCTGGCCGAAAGTACCCAGGATACTCGCGGCGTTCCCTCGCTGAATGGCGAGGGAAATGCGCTGTACTATATTATGTTATAAAATTAACTAATTAAAAAATCTGATATCTGTCGTAAGATAAGATAAATTACGAACCAATAATTAAGGAGTTCAGTAAAACCAAAAGTAGAAAATTTCTGTATCTTTCATTTTTTCTTTATTTTTTTTCATTTTTGTTTAATGTTCCAAAGAAATATAAGTAAAAATTTAGGTTTGTTTCTTATGAATAAAAAACTGTTTAATTTTAAGTTATTTTATATTTTATATTCCTTTCTTGCACCATCAGAGGGCCTCGCGAAATGTACCTTGCCCACATTAAGTTTAGGTCTTGCGCCGCTACTACGTGTAGGCCTTATTAAATAAGGCTAAATTTTAGTCTGTAGACCTTATTGTAGGCAATCGTTTCGCAATCTGGGGGTCGCGTTTCAGCCCTGTAGTCACGGGCGAAGAATAGAGCTACGGTAACTCCTGTCTGTCGTAAGAGGCGACTAAAAGGAGTCATCAGGATCGCTGGCGGTTAAAGTGGGGGCGTTGGCTGGCGACCCTGGAGAAGGCAGCAGCGTGCTATGGCCGCACGCTGCGAGCACGGGAGGAATCGGGAGGAGAAAATCCACCGGTGTTTTCCTCTGTAGATTCCGGAGCCCTCCGTTATGCACGAGGTCGGCCATCGAGGGGGTTTTAGTGAGTAAAAATCTCACATAACCCGGTCTCTGCCCCAGGAGGCTGGGTATCTTTAGAAGATTCTCCCTCGTTAACAAAAAAAGGGATCGCGTTTAGGAGTATGGGGGTTGCAATGTGTCCAAAAATAAGACCCGTATGAGAATAAGAGGTCAACACTGACTACAAGCCTTATTTAGCCAGTAAGCCTCAATAAAACTATAGGCCTTATTTAGCCCGTAGGCCTTATTTCGCCTGTAGGCCTTAATTAAACTGTAGGTCTTGGCATGGTAGACGAGTTCTGGAGTGGAGACCGCGTTTGGGCAAACGTAGTGTGGGACGCCCCCCTGTTAGATGGAGCGACGATCTGCGCAAGGTGGCTGGCAGCGACTGGATGAGAAAAGCCGAAGATCGGGCTCAATGGCGCGCCCTGGGAGAGGCCTATGTCCAGCAGTGGACTAGAGTAGGCTGCTGATGATGATGATGGCATGTAGGCCTTATTTAGCCTGTAAAAGACTCACTCTGATCATTGTCGATGTCTTCGTCTACGATTTCACTGTCGCTTTCACCCCAGTCGTCCTTGTGCGGTATGAACACAAATTGTATTTAGACTGTAGGCCTTATTTAGCCTCAGCCCTGTAGTCTCGGGCGAAGAATAGAGCCACGGTAACTCCTGCCTGTCGTAAAAGGCGACTAAAAGGAGGGATCAGGGTCGCGGGCGGTCAAAGTGGGGGCTTTGACCGTTCATTGGCGGGCGACCCTGAGGAAGGCAGCAACGTGCTATGGCCGCACGCTGCTGTAACGGGAGGAACCGGGAGGTGGAATGTACACCTCCCAGGAGGAGCCCAAGGCAAATGCTAGGAGGGCACCGGTGCGTTCCACTGGAGATCTCGGAACCCTCCGATTAGCACGAGGCCGGCCATCGAGGGGGTTTTAGTGAGTGGAAATCTCACATAACCCAGTCTCTCCTCCAGGAGGCTGGGTATCTTTCGAAGATTTCCCCCCCGTTACCAAAACAAAAAAAAAAGGCCTTATTTAGCCTATAGGCGTTATTACTCACCCTGATCGTTGCCGATGTTTTCATCTACGTTTTCACTGTCGCTGTCGCCCCAGTCGTCGATGTGGGGTGTGAATACAGCCTCCTTGTAGTTGCCGTATCCGTCGCATTCGACGTCGGAGTTCGTGCGACATTTCTCTCGGGCGCAATCTACAATCGAAAACCTAGTGATAGGGCTTGCGTGGCGCGAACTCACGCGGCGGGTGAATATCAATTTCTCGTTATGAAGTTAAAACGTCAGCGAAAGAACATGATAACCGGCAATGTACATCGTTATCGAGTCCTAAGACCATCGGCGAAACTAAAGCTGCAAGACTTCACTGGTTCGGGCACGTTGTTATAAGAATGGGAGAGGAGGGCCCGAAACTGTGCAATGTTCTACCAATGAATTTCAGATTCAGATTCAGATTAATTTATTTGTCCAGAATGTAGGTACATAATTTCAATTAATTAATAATTAATTATTTATTTTAATAATTTATTATTTTACATTTTCAAAACAAAGAGCCGATACATTCTACTCAACAATGAGCAAGGAGTTTTTTCGAAACACTGCACACTAAGATAACCAGTGTGTGAAATTGGGAAGGCAATGGCAAACCACACCATTCAATCAGCTAAGGCAATCGTTCTATGTGATTGTTTCCCTCAGATCACGACCCTCATGGATGAGGAATATGACTAAGAAGAAGTCATACCGCAATTCATGTTGGACACCTCGACACGGGGAACTTTAATCCCTTGTATGATGGAGCCGTCTTCCAATGCGCAGTAGCAGACGAACCGACGACACTGAAAAGATAAAAGGTAAAAGTACTGCATTAAGGCCAATACAAAAGAGCCGAAAAACTCCTCTCCATCCTAAACTCTTCAAGGTATTCCTGTAAAGAAAAAGTTAAAAATTGGCCATTGACACTTGATTACTTTGATACTGGAAAAATATTATTACCCATTAGTTGAATCTTATGGACGCACACTGACCCTTACACCTACTAACATACACCCCCTTACACGCACCACACATCACACACACCATTTCACGCTCACCCCTCTCACATACACCCTCTCACGCACACACCCCTCCCATACACGCATACTTAATTATTTAATTATTTGCAAAACCTTATTATGTCATTATAATATAGATATATCGGAAGAGACACAACACAGGGTATCCTAGTGTGGGAGCCAGGGAAATCTGAGAAAATGTAAAAGACACTGTCTGTATTAATAAATTTTTATTTTATTTTAGCCAATGCACAGACCTCATGTGGTAGGTTATAGACCACGTCTTTTGGCAAAGGTTGCCTGAAAGAAACCGCCGCTCTTAATGATAAGCTCGCCTGGAATTGGAATTCGTTATTACCAATTTCAATTCTGTTTTCACAAAGTGTATATTTTATGGTTTATGAAATCAAATTCCTCTGCGACACTAGACTTGTCATAAGTAAGTGAAATAGGCATTTGCCCTATTAGGCCCGGACTTCACGGGACCGGTTGGAACTGGATCACCTGGAGCCCCGGTTTGGTTCGTGATTGGATGCAGCCAACCGAACCGGGGCTGGAACTGGACCCTTGATGTCCTAGCCTTAATATCCTAAAAAGTGTTTACCTGAACAGGAGCATACAGCCAGAGCGGAGTGCACTGAGGAGCCTCGTAGTGAAGATGCCCGTCGGGTCCGAACTTCTTCTTGAAGTATTTCAGCTCGCGTTTGCACGGTTCTGTTAATTTTCAATTTCAATTTTTACATACGAGTACATACCTTCACGCTATGTCCCTTGCGGGGTAGGGAGATAGAACGGAGCGCCACGAATCTCTGTCTTGGCACGCCTCTCTTGCTTCCTCTACAGTCATTCGTATAGTTTCACGTTTACCCGCCCAATAGCAAAAGGGACCCACCGAGCGGGTCCAGTCCTGATTGGTGGATTTCACATGCCATCGGAAACTTTTAATTTCCTCAGACATACATGTTTCCTCACGATGTTTTCATTCACCGTTAGAGCAGTTGGTAAATGTACGTAAGTCTTCGAAAAAATCCGAAAAACTCATTGGTACTTGGCATTGCATAGTTTCGAACCCGGATCTCCGGCATGGGAGTCCGGCGTCCTAGCCACTAGACCACCGACGCAAGCATTAAACTGTTTTAATCACGGAGTCATACCACTACTAGTTAAGTGCTAAGTGAAATCACGATAACACTACTTTTCTAACTTAATGGAGAAAAAAACGGCTATGTTGTGTCGGGACCGCACATGATAGGGTTCCGTACCCGTTCTATCTATAACTTTGTGGAGTTCTAATTCACAACGTAACGTTGGTACATGGTCCATTATAATTTTCATTGAAAGTACTTAGTGGTATCATTAAAAAAAATCGGATTAGTTATTTGTAACTGTATTCCAAAAGTTAAAGGGGGACGACCTACACAGACAAACAGACAAACACGACGGAATGAATAACTGTAATTGGAAAGAAAGATTATTTAACGCTAACAATGGAACTCTAAGATTTTTTTTCTAATTGGCTAGGAACACTTATGGTAAGCTGGTAGAAAATGCCGCATGGCATTAAGCTCGCCTCATGTACTATTTTTGTACATTAAAGTGTTAATGACGTATCTTGTAACGGTTTCAGTTACTATAAGATAAATAAATACAATACAATACAATACAAATAAATAAACACTTTTTCCCGCCCCATCACTTTTGAAATACAGTAACCTACAAAAATTCTGAAAAAAAACCCGACCATTAGCAGCCAATATGCTCTCGTCTCGTTTCCTGCGACTGCTGGCCGTGGTCTGGACCGTGTGGATGTCCTGGCACCGGCCCTGACGACACACCAGCCCGTCGTCGCAACCTGGCTCTAGGAACTCTTCTTCGACCTGAAACAGGGACGAACTGAGGCTTTCGAATCAACAATCTCCTAAACGGTCTAATTTCCGTTTCCTAATTTCCGTAAGTACATTCAAATTACTCTTAATTAGAATTTCATTCTCAGAAGCAGGCGTTCTCCGAGCTCTAATTCATGTCACTATTTTCAAATTCAAATTAAAAGTAATTTGAGTGTAGGAAATTAGGCTCTCCGCGCCTCTCAGACGTAAAAAACCTGATGAACGTAAAAAATAGCAATAAAAAAAAGATATATACGTAAGGGGGCGTCCATTAATTACGTGAGGCATTTTTTAGGGTTTTGTAACCCCTCCTCCCCCCTCTCCTAATCTCACGTGAGATTTTTTAAAATTTGTGTTTTGATTATGAACGCGTTGGATTATAAAAAAAATAAAAAAACAACAAAGCAGGTTAGAACCTGTACGTGCGACGCTGCTACTCGGCTCTTTACGCTGCAACGTTCGTCGAGTCGCGCGTATCGATACGGCTGGTCGATAGCGCTTAAACAATCGAAGGGCTATTGTGCTGCTCTGTGGGGTTCGGACGAATACGACAAACACTATTGTGTCGAATTTTCTCATATTTTTACACTAGAAAAAATTATTACTTTAATTTGATTTCACTTTCACGCCATTTTACACCATTTTTTGCTAAAAAAAATTACGTGATATTTTCGAAACCCCCCCTCCCCCAGGTGAGATTGAGTAAGATTTAGCTTGACCTCCCCCCCTTGAACACCTCACGTAATTAATGGACGCCCCCTAAACGTTATGGAAAAATCATTGATTGCGTTTGGAAGCAACGTCCTTTATGGTATTCAAGAAAAAACAGAATTACAAAATTCCTATATTTGTAGCTGTAGCATCCGAAACAGTTACTGGAGGCAGACATTTTCCGGTTTTTTAAATAATTCCAATAGCTCGAAAACCATGATGTTTTACTGAGGTCAAAATACAAATACAAAAATAAATAAATTTATTTTTTTGGAACTTAAATTAATACAAAAAGTGGTTGATGCTCTAAATCCCGCACTAGGATACCCTGTCGCGGGATTTAGGCTCTTCTATGTAGGTACGATTATGATTTTAAAGAGAAAATAAATAAATATTAATAAAATTTCATATACAATTTTAAATTAACATAAGATACTAAGATGTAAGTATATCCGCTAGATTGAAAGTGTGTGTGTATGTGTGCATATTGGTGAGGTGGTGTGGAAAGGTGAGGGTGTGTGTTTGTCAAGTTTAGTTATTCTGGATCTGGGTATGCATGAGCTAGCCGATCGCGTCTTGCCGGGTTGACTTTGGTTTTTGGGAGTATGTAGGTTCTTACGCGTTATTAATGCGATAATTATGTGCATTATCTTTTACTTTAGACATGATTTAAAAATTGAATCCTTATAAAGCCTGACCTGGAAAATAACAGGTTGCCAACTCTATTATTACCTCAATTTCCTTGCTTCCATTGACGTTATGAACGGTCTTCTTGAATTCTGCACATTTTTGGTTGAGTTCTGAAAAATAACTTTAATTTTTCAATTTATCTTTTGCATGAAACTTCTTCATCAAAATTTTACTATGCCTTTCTACGCTATAGCTCTAGATAGAGATTTGACAGATTACAAAAATAGGCTAAAATATCTGTGCTAGAAGTGGTCTACCACAATGATCCAAAGGTGGATTAGAACCGGCGGCCCTTGCACAGCCTTTGAGCCATATCGCTTCTAAAGATGACACAAGACTTAAGGAATCATTCACATTAAGGACATTTCATGCAACTCACGAAACAAGGTGGTAGATCCCGATGTGAAGGATCGCCTGGGGTGGTACCACCCTCTTATCTATTTCTGCTGCAAAGCAGAAACGCTTGCATTTATGTATTTCGGTTTGAAGTAAGAGAACCAGCGTAATTATACCGGCGCATGGGGGCAATTCATCTTAGTTCTCAAGGTTAGCAAGGCGTCAAAAACCACATACCATCAGGTGGCTCGTTTGCTCGTCTGCTCTCCTTATTTAATTTTAAAAAAACTAACGTTGGTAGGCGCTACACCTCCCGCAACAGTTGCACTGGTCCTTGTCAGGTAGAAAGGCCCCCTTTTCACACTGCTCCTCAATGACCTGACCTCCGAAACAGTAGTAACCTCTGCATGAGATTGGGCAGTCCATTCCTCCAGTGGGAGGTTCGTAGCGGAAGCTGCGACGTCTGTGAGAAATTATTATGTGAGTAAAGGGAATCTTAATGTGATCCAGGCGGCTGAGCGGCTGTCTTTTTAACATTATGTTATTTTTTCATGTTAAGTCTTTTTAAGTCTAATCCTGTATAATGCAATGTTGAATAAATGTGTTTTCTTTTCTTTTTAGGTTAGGTTTGGTTGTGGGGCTCCTGTTTCCGCATTTAGACACATAAGCGGTCCTTTATGCGTGCAGGTATGTCGGTTAACTAGATTTCTAGCCAACCCAACTCCGCCCAGAAACCCAGAAGTCTCTTAGTGCCTAAGCACACCGTGTTTTAACTGCGCGTATACGCGCTTCAAACGAGATTCAGACGCAGCCAGTAAACCTTTACACACGTAGATCCGCGTTTGTATCGATACAAACGCGCAGGTAACGCGCTTCTGTATCGCGTCTCTGCGTGTTTCCATCGGAACAAACGCACCTTAAACGCTTCTTGCACGCATTTGTATCGCGTTTTTATCGATACAGACGCAAATAAACTGCTTTTTTGAGTTCTACGGCGCCGTAAACGTGTTTGGAGATCGCGCGTATAAAATAGCGGTGTGCATAGGCCCTTAGGACGTTCACAGGCTTCGCGAAGTTTCACCAAGGAATAGTGCCCGTTGGTCTGCTACCGCCGAACACTGTAATACTGCACGAGAGCTGCTTCCTCATCATCCATGCAACCACGGCGTAAAGACCTGTCAGTAATCTCCAGCTTGTGTAAGGGGCAGTTATAAGTTTTGTAGGTAGGAACGCCCCCTTTCACACAGCTCCTCAATGACCTGACCGCCGAAACAGTCGTAACGTCTGCAAGAGATTGGGCAGTCCATTCCTCCAGTGGGAGGCTCATAGCGAAAGCTACGATGTCCGTGAAAAATTGGCTGGGAAGGTATCCTTGTGAAGGTTTTTTGTGTTCAATGTCAACTAACGTAAACTAATACAAATACTTACTTTATTGCACATTCAGTACAAAAACGGTGTACAAAAAGGTACGGTCGCAAAGAAGTCCTTAGTCAATGCAATGCATGGCTTTGTTTCGGTTTGAAGAGAAAGAAAGTCCCGACACAGGAAGACGGTAACCAGTTAACCACTTGGTGATTCATTTATTGTCTGCTCTCCTATATACAAAAGTAAGTAATGAAAACACTAAGGGTACTTACATATGCAACGTCTCGTTGGGTAGTGAAGGCACAGACACGGGCACACCTGAAAAATATACAGCATCAGCAATTTCAGTCCTATCTAGGTACCTATAATACGCGACATCCCCGGAATGCCGGTTTCTGGTGGTTTCTAGTGACAATGAAAACCTGCGCTCTCCCGACCAGTGGTACAACTGCTATGTTCAATACAATACAATACAAATATTCTTTATTGCATACATGACAAAAATAGAGAACAGAAGAAAAGATACAAAATACAAATACAATTGGCGGCCTTATTGCTTTAAGCTATTTCTTCCAGTCAACCTTTGGGTGATGGAGTTTTTGTAAAATATAATGTAAGCGGGTGCAAGTACGCTTTAAATAATACCAAGTAATAAAATACAACAATTATAGGTACTTAATAAATAATACACACACACCCACTCACCCTACACTACAGATGCACACTTACATCATTACACACTCCCACACAACCTAACACCCCCCCACCCATACTCACTCTTACCATTATCTTTACTAAATTCCTTTATGATTAAATTTTCCAAATTCCTTCTAGGTTAAGAATATAATTTGTAATTTGCTTGCACAGAAAGTGCGACGGAATCCCGACTTACAAGATACAGGTTTTCGACCTAGTTTGTAAGTCGGAGGTCCTTTTTTTGTGTGCCCTGTATAAGTAAATAACTTTTTCATTTTTATTTTATTTTTCAATAATGTTTAAAATACATAAATAGGTAGGTATACTTTGATATTCAACTGTGCTTACTTATTGAACCACGGGGAAGAAATATTACCCATGGTCCAACTGGTTATAGGTACCCCGGAAAAGTAAAATTACCCATGGTCCAACTGGTTGTGCCACGGGAAAGTAAAATTACCCGTGGTAACTGACAGTTGCACCACGGGCAATATTTCTTTCCCGTGGTTCAACCAGATGAACATAGCAGATGTACCACGTGTCAGGATCGAATCCGGCGCGTTTGAAATTTGCAGTACCTATCTGGCATTGATGAGTAAATCAAAATCATCTTACATCTCCTCAGGATCTTGTCACAGCGGAGAGCTCTGTATTCTTGCTCGGGATGTCCCCAGTAAGGGTTGCAGCCAGCCCTGAAATCTGGCATTCACAGATTCAGATTAATTTATTTGTCCGGAAAAACAAGAATACAATACATAATTACAAGATGGTATTTTCTAAACAAAGAGCCGATACATTCAATTCAACAATGACCACGCAAATATAAAAAATTAATAATATAATAGTCAGATAAATTATAAAATATAAATGTCACTTAGATCGTAATCATAATCTTTTTATGATACAAAGCCTACAAAAAATATCTATTATTTGTAGGTTAAAAATATCTATATTATTAACACAGGTTAGGTTAGTGAAGTCTCTTTTCACATGAAGACACATGTACAATGGGAATCTAATAATTTCAACAATGTGTATAATTTCATACAGATTGTCCCGTTAACTGACGTCCAAAAGGAAATTGTGAGAAATACAGGCTTCATGAGGCATATTTTCAGGCTATTTTGCTGTTCTCTGAGCCGTTTAGACCCCCCCCCCCCCCCCTTGGACTTCGCTAACAGGATGAAGGAAGAGGGATTTGGCCAAATCCCTGCTTTCAGCTATTTCTCTGCGACATATCTACTGCTGTATTAAAATCGGTACGGTTACGGTCGCAAACCTTAATTTAAGACCCACTTTTACACATTAAAGAACCTTGTCATGGTCAATACTAGATTAACGCTAGAATTAGATCTCTTTTGATTGCCATCTGCGTTTTATTGTGACAAAGTCGTTCAATGTGTAAAAGTCAAGGACCTTTTAATCAAAACTTTTGGTTAAAAGGTCCCAAATTGAGGTTCATGACTGTATGGACCTACCTATAGTGGTTACGGGTAAAAATTCCTCGGCGTCAAAGCTGTATTCATCTTCCATGCACGACTGATCCAATTCTGTAATGATTTTTTTTAATATTATTACAACAGAGGCAGCTTTTCTTTCTTTTTTTCTTGCACTTTTCTTTCTCACTAATTAAGAACGTTGGTAAAAATAATAGTGTGATTGTGTGATGCTGACGACCGAACGATAAATAAATAAATAAGAACGTTGGTGGCGTCGTGGGTAGGACGTCGGACTCCCATGCGGGAGGTCCGAGTTCGAACCAGGCAATGCCATGTACCAATGAGTTTTTCGGTTTTTTTTCGAGATTTACGTACATTTACCGACTGCTCTGACGGTGAAAGAAAACATCGTGAGCAAACCTGCATACTGAGATAACCAGTGTGGCAAACCACCCCATTAAATCTGCCACGAGAGTCGTTCTATGTGATTAATTCCTTAGAATGATCACGACCCTCAGCAATGAGGAAAACGACTTAGAAGAAGAAGAAAATTCGTAGCCACCTTTTGAGTTCCTCATAATCCCTAAAACTTTTTATTTTACTTATCAATATATTTGTGCATAATTATTATTTCGTATGTATTTAATTATATTGTATTTATGTATAGTATACGTTAATTATATTGTATATTTGTACTAGTATTGTACCATGTAAGTATATTGTTATTTTAATATAGTGTTATTTTTATATATAAAATTCACATATTATTAAGTAAGTTTCTTTAATTTTTATTGCCACTGCACCGCCATAACATATCTGCATGCCCAAAGGTCAGCTGGCAGAGAATGCCGCAAGGCTTAAGCTCACTTGTACACTAAAGTGTAAAAGAATATATAAGAATTAATGTTCAAATTAGGAGAATTCAGTTACCTCTATAGAACACACACTCGTCGCAACAGCGGCACTGGGAGTAGTCTGCGGGTATGAACATGGTTCTCCACTTGCCGTACTTGCGATCGCAGTAGCTTCGGTGCTCGTGTGGGAGCACTTTTCTTTCTCTAGGTAACGAAAATGGTTAAATGCTTTTAATTAAATAAATTAAAAATAAAATAAAATAAAAATGTATTCATGCAGACAGTATCTTTTACATTTTCTCAGATTTCCCTGGCTCCCACACTAGGATACCCTGTGTTGTGGGGGCCAGTCTCTTCCGATATGTCTATATTATATGACATAATAATAATAATTCTGTCGAGGCAGTCCCAGGCATAAGTGGAAGGACGATATCGACCAATTCCAAAAAGAAATGTATAAGGACGCCGAGGATAGGGAAAAATGGATGGGAATGGCCTTTGCCCAGCAGTGGGGCCGTCTATAGGCTATTAAAAATATATAATAGTAATGTAATGCAATGTGTGAGAGGGGTGTGTGCGTGAGAGGGTGAGTGAGGGGTGTGTGCGTGAGACGGTGAGTGAGAGGTGTGTGCGTGAGGGGGGTGAGCGTGAGATGGTGTATGTGTGATGTGTGTATTTGGTGTGTGTGAGGGGGTGTATGTTGGTGGGTGTAAGGGTCAGTGTGCTTCCATAAGACAACTAATTGATAATAATATTTTTTCAGTATCAAAGTATTTATATTTTTGCAGGAATACCTTGAACAGTTAAGGATGGTGAGGAGTACATACATCAAGGCACTTTTATCGACATTATTTTCAGCGTAATCGACGAAGGGCCTTTAAAATAGATTGAAAGCTCATTTGTAGCTATAATTTTTCTTTGTATCGGCACGTTGATAAAATTACGTTTATATCAGAAATCCTGTTTTACGTAAGTACTAAAATTTATGGAAATGTCATTGCGAAATGAGCCGATTCAAATATATGCCGTGTGAGACTAGATATTGGATACTTATGTGAAATATAAATAAATAGATAGTTGACCATGTAGGTACAAATTGTTCTTGGCCCGTAGGTCATGTCGAAGTCAGAAGTCCACGGGCGGCCTGAACAACTGTCAATAAGTTGGCCAATTGAATGAACATAAAAAAATATACAGGTGGGTATGATAGTAGATGAAGTATTTATTCAAAGACCTTACTTGCAAGAATCCCGGAAAAGCTCACACTCCGTAAAGTTGCTGAAGTGAGGGCATTGAGGGCACAGCTGGTAGTCTAGAATAAATTAAGTATAAAACTTATCTTGACACATTTCAATAAGACCAGAAATTACATGGGGTTTTGTCCATAAGACTACCGATTTTCAAAATTTCGTAACTAATTCCCCTAGTGACTACTAGAAAAAAATGAGTACTTAGACAATTCATATTATTAGGACTTAGACACGCATTTTTGAAATTGTAAATTTATCTTAACACGTAAAAAGTTCGAGCCTAAAGTGTCCCTTTTTCGCCATACGTCCAAGGGGGATTTCGGTAGCAAAATTTTAAGTTCTTATTTTGACATTATTCGCGAAACGCGACACATTTACTTTGTATGGCATCTATCAAAAGGATCATCCCAAATAATGTAAAGTATAGTAAGATTATTGGGAAGGGAAATTCCCAGTAGCCCTTTTTAAGTTGGAACAAGATATTACACAAGTATAATTGATCAGATGAAGCGTAATAGATATCCGAAAACTGTAACAAAATAGTTTTAGTACTATGTTCCACCAAGTCTATCTGAATTTCATCTTCCTTCGCAGTGAATTTCTTATTCTTTCGTCTACGCATGGTGGTAGTTTTCCGCACTCTTCTGTTCAGGCAAGGGCACTTGTGCTTATGGACAAAAGTGCGGTTTCTGACCCTGAACAAATCTGGAGGAAAGTCTTCGCAGAAACAGGGAGGGTCGGAACGACGGGATATAATCTCTGCGTGCAAAATTTATTATGAACAAAGGAATACATACCTACTACTAGGAATTTGAACAAGTAAACAACTCTTACTCCAATAGGAGATAATCCTGCAATGTTTTACAACTAGAGGCGCCACTAGCACAATGGTGATATCTTAAAAAATAACGTTTCGTTTTGCTTTTCTGTTTACGGAGTGTGCTAGTGGCTCCAACTACGCAACGCTTTGCGTTTTATGTCCTATTGCAGATGTAATCTTTTTCTGTTCGATAGAGTGTAAGAATGTAAGTACACAACTGTGTACTTAATAAAAGATTAATTATTATTCTTATCCTCTATCGAACCGAAAAAGGTTACATCTACAATAGTCAGTCATGTCATGACTGAATTCAGTCCTCTAATAAGACAAGCTTCTGTACTGTTTAGGTACAGGTTGAACATTGTATTTAAACTTCAAACACACACTGAAATATATATATCCTGGACTAACAAGTCTAAAATGGCAACACTGACGCTGTTTTGTGTGGTAATTTATAGTAATGTTGCCATTTTATATTTGTAATGAGGGATTTTCCGGCAGCTTCCAATCAACTCAACAGATGGCGCTAATTGTATACTGGAATGTTAAAATGTGCCAAAATATGGGTACCAAGCATGTGCCATAAAATTTGAATTAAAAACACTTTTTTTATTATTTGATCGTCGGTATTAATTCTGGTTTCTCCCGCGCTTTTGTGGCGTCCACGTCAGCTTTGTTTCGATTTGTCTTGCAAATTGTTTTACAGTAGTGCTTTTCTAGTAAGAATGGTGTTTCTTGCTCGAAAAACTTCGACAAGATGTGAATAATGTGTGGGACAGTGAAGTATAGTCAAATAAGACGCTGCAGCCCGATCCGTACTTGGCTGGATTTTGAAGAGCCACACTGCGTCCGGGACGCCTTCTTATTTGGTTCGGATGCCGCAGAAGCGTGGAAGATTCTCCCAGATAGCATTGAAATGTGTCACACCAGCATTTTAATGAAGACTTGAAAGAGTTGTTTACATCTGACATGGCTGTATGGGCTCAGTTCCCTTTGCCTTAAAAAAAACAACAACAACGATATTAATTCTTTGTTATTTGCTCATAGTTCTTGTTTTATTATTGGGAAATGATGAATTCGATGAATTTGTATATTTTTACAAAAAGCTACCTACTATGCAATGAAAAAACATTATGTCAAAACAACTCTTCCGTCACTTTGACATTCCTGTTAGATGCAGCGCCATCTATCTCGAATGGCAGAAACTTAAACTGGAAAATCCGTCATTACAAAGATTGTTGGGAGTTTCTCCCGCGCTTTTGTTATACTTCAGCATTGTTTCGTTTTGTCTTGCAAATTGTTTTACAGTAGTACTTTTCTAGTAAGAATGGTGTTCTTGCTCAAAGAACTTCGATAAGATGTGAATAATGTGTAGGACAGTGAAGTAAAGTCAAATAAGACGCTGCAGTCCGATCCGTACTTGGCTTTTGAAGAGCCATACTGCGTCCGGGACGCCTTCTTTTTTGGTTCGGAAGCGTGGAAGATTCTCCCAGATAGCATTGAAATGTTTCAGACCAGAATTTTAATGAAGACTTGAAAGAGTTGTTTACATCAGACATATGTATGGGCTCAGTTCCCTTTGCCTTAAAAAAATTTGTTGAAAGATTGTTGTTTCGTAATCTAGGGTTATAGATGATCCATTATTTGCTTGTCTGCTGTCCTTTATTATTTAATAATAATTTTAAAAAGTTGCTTACCAATCCTCCCCCTACAAATAGGCCTAACGGTTCTTCTACTAGGGAACTGCACGAGGGTAGCTGCCAAGTTGCTCTGCTCACACTTCTCATAGTCAATATTAGCTTCGTTGTTATGTACCAATGAGAGTATCTCTGTCTCGCGCCAGTACTCGCTTGTATCTTTGTCCTTGTCTATCAGCATTATGAATGGGAGGTACTGGAAACAACTAGGTACTTGACTCATGTTGAATTAATTAAAATAAAAAATACTTATAGAAATTCAGAAAACATTCATGAAAATTAAAGACTTTAAAAAAGAACTAAAGCGCTTATTACACTTGACTGAATTCAGCCGACTAATTAGTCTGCGTTCTATAGGTATACAAGTCATATGTAAAAGAGGAAATCTGTAATTGGCCTTCTTTAAGTTTAATACATATATAATTTCATAATTGTTAATAGCTGTAGATTTCCCTTATAAATAATTTAAAAAAATACCTACATGCACTGGTTCCAGCGCCGGTTCGGTTTGCTGCAGCCAACCATAAGCGTTCTGCTCTCCCCCCACTTGAATGCCGCGCCTCGCCTTTCCTCGTGATTGGCTGCAGCGATCAGAACCGCCGCTGGAACCGGTGCATGTAGTACCAGCCTTAGTCGACTGTGTTGTTATCCAGCTTTATAATTTTTTTTCTCGAAAACTGTTGTTTTTCTTAAGTTACGATTTCGTGCGTGTTCCTATGACCCTAGATCTCTACTACAAAATTAAGACTAAAACTCGACGGCACGTAAAGTATAGTTCTTCGCGCTAAACGCTTGACCCAGTGTAAACCAGCCTTAAGAGGAAGGAAAGATCGTCGGTGGCCTAGTGGCTAGGACACCGGACTCCCATGCGGGAGAACTGGTTTCGAAACCGTGCAGTGCCATGTACTAATGAGTTTTTCGTATTTTTCGAAGAGGTACATTTACCGACTGCTCTAACGGTGAAGGAAAACATGGTGAGGAAACCTGTATGTCTGAGGAAATTAAGTTTCCGAAGGCATGTGAAATCCACCAATTAGCACTGGGCCCGCTCGGTAGATCATGGCCCGTACCCCCTTGTGCAAGGGGAGGCCTGTGCCCCAACAGTGGGGAAAATAATCATAATAATGATTATGAATGCTTGCATTGCCGTGTTTCAGTTTGAAGGGTAAGAGAGCCAGCGCAATTACCAGCACACGAGGCACTTCCAAAATGTTAGAAGCGAACTGAGACCCTCTAAGACCACAAGGTTAACAGCGAAAACCCTAGAGGGTTCACCTACTCACTCATTTACCTCACTTTAGTAAGGGGAAACCTGCACCTTGAGATGACCAGTGTGTAAAATGGGGTAGGCACAAAAAATCCTCAAGGGTCGAAGAGCCGCTGGGGTTATTCTCGACCCCCTATCATAAGTTAAGAAGAAGGAAATGGACAGATTTACCTGCATGGGTCTCGCCTCCGGCTCGCTCCTATTCAATGAATCAGCAGCCTTCTTATTAGCTGATTCCATATTAAGAACAGGCACCATACTCTTGCCAAAGGAATGCCTGAGGTTACTCAAGATAAATAACACCTCAAATATCAAAATAATTGACGATTTCATCTTGATTTTGCAATTTTTTTAACGTTATGTGTAAAAGTTGTTCAAAATGCTTTGACGTTAGGAACCAAAGGAATAATGATTGATGAGTATCTCTTCGGGATTGTAGAATTATGGTTTTGATGGCCAGTAGCATTTTGTGACAGCGGAAAAATAAGGATAACTCGCGAATTGTCTATGCTTTTCATTTAAAAATGACATCGTGTTTGAGTTAACCCAATAGTTAACGGTTCGTGCAAGACGGCCTAAGACTATTTAGGCCGAACATTCTGTAAACCAGGCATCATTATTGTTATAAAGAAATAAAGAAAAAAAAGAAATTTAAGAGTGAACTGTTGAACAAACATCACAAGAGAAAGGTTTTTCTCCTGTGTGAATGCTTTGATGATCAATTGAGACATTTTATTTATTTATTTTATTTTATGTTAATGGGATCAGATTTCCGAGAGAAATCAAATATTATATAATATTACATTATATTGGTACCTCTGTGGAAAAATCATTTTGAAATTCGCGCAAATTATAGTCCGATTTCTGTGTAGTACATAACACCCACGACTGTAAAACTCTTGCGCCTTTGAGCACCGTCAAATCTATAAATCGAACCAAACTATACTAAACTATGCATAATGGTACATGGTAATTGTATTAATATTATTCACACAGCATTAATTATTTAGTGGACATTTTGTAGATTTAATATTATTGACTTGTAAAAATTTTAATGACATTCTCTTTTGTTTTCTTCTCATAAACTGTATAATAACATTAACAACTTGTGAATTCGGTGTATATGCCTGTAAAGGTAACGTTTAGTGTGACATGTTTATGCAACTATATCTGCAATATTTGTAATTCTTACCGAAACTTTTACACAAGAAATCTTATCTTATAAACCAGTGGTAGTGAGACCAGGGGTGCATGGTGGCCTTCCGTCCACTTGGCTCCCCTAGCACGGATCCCCTGGGAGATTCATTTATATTTTGTCCGTGGTCCCGCCAGTGGGCAATAGGCGGTGGGACAGATAACAGGCGGTGTAGTCGATTAACAGATGATTTGAATGGCTTGATGAAATGATGAAAAAGGCACCAAATAAAACCACCAAAATTGAGTACAATTAAGTATTTATTCGACGTGTAAAATACGTTACAAAAGTGATTAAAATTAACCGAAAACGTTATAAATCTTGAGTGAATATGTTCTGCGCCTTGGGCTTTTCTGACTGAATAACTACACATATTTCATATTTAGAACTATATGTGCATTTGCACAAACCCTTAGGCGCGGACTACACGACGACGGTTCCAGCGACGGTTCGGTTCAGGTACCGCTACGGGCAGTGTAGTCGACTGCATTCAAACTCATGCGTTGCGCTCAAGCCACGCCTACTCGGTTCAGGAACCGAGCAGGCCGGTTCCAAGTTGAACCGTTGTACGTGTAGGCGACAGCGAATTTTTTTTATATGAAGCACTGGTTTCTTGGCACCGACCGATACTGGAACCGACCTAAGAACCGTCGTCGTGTAGTGCGGGCCTTTGTTGGTCATCCCATGCTCAATGGGTATTCCAAACTATTATTTTCCACCACCGTTCTAGTCTAGAACAATAGAGCTCCATGAGGGCTCGTCCACACCATGACACATTTATTTAATTTACGTATTAAGGTATGAGATACCTACATCATGCGTTATATAGAGTGTAACAAAATACTCTTATAAAGCCGAAATGGGGGTGTTCAGTATCCACAACTGACCAACTTTTACTAGAGGGTATGTGTAGTTTTAAAAGCCAATCTTTCAATATATATTTAATACCTCGACAATTTGCATAACGATCTCAATAGATTAAATTTAGTGCTGTTTTAGTTTCATGCGGTCTACGCTCTGTAGAACTACATACCTATATGGCTCCCAAAGTGCCTGATTGGCGGCCAATTTAGAAACTACCTTAAAATTCTGGCTAAGTTAAATCTAGTGACATTTCTAACTTTTTAAACCTTTGTGGTTATTGACAATGTTACAATTAGGTACGGAACTCATACCACGGTTTGGGTCACAGCCATCGCATCAGGAAGAGGGTAGATAGACCCATGTGTCAAAATGTCCAGATTCTAATGGCTGGTTTACACATAGGTCAAGTGTTTAGTCAAGTGCGTTACTTTCGCCTTACTCGCCACTGTCCTTGCCGCTGGCATTTGCCACTTGACTAAACAATTGACCAAGTGAAAAGTAAACCAGGCCTAACGACTAACTACCACAAAAACAACACGCAGCCTGTCGTGGTAAGAATCCCGTATCCAATGCCGGAACCACACTAACGTCTAATGCCATTAGTTATTTGACATTAACCACCTAACGTCATTAGTGAAAATTAGCGCTTAGGCACTTTCGCATCTGCTCGTAATGTCAAATAACGCGATAATTAATGGCATTAGACGTTAGTGTGGCCACAGCATCATAGTAACATTTATTTCTAGACCTAAAACAGACGTGATATAAGTAGTATATTTTTATTAAGGTAGAATTCTGAGGGCGCTACGCGCAATTAACTGTCAATCGAGTAAAAATACCGCTTCAGTTGATTACGCAATTACGCATGCATGATACTAAAAAGGCACTTACTTAAGGTCACTTGGTAAAAAATATATTTAATATAGACAGACCTCTTCATACCAAACCTTTGTTATTTTATTTTCACAAAATTATTATTTTATTCAATGCAAATTTCTTAAAACATCATCAAAGTTAATGCCCCAATAGGGAATTCATTTTAAGGGGCAAATCAATCGAAAAAAATCATAACAATTAAATAAGGCATTAAAAAAATGGTATACAGGATTATTCCATGAATGAAGAGGAATTTTTAATAATATTTTAGAATCCTGGTAGTGAAACAATAAGAAACAAAACGCAAAAAACCATAAAATGAGAATAAAAACTTATTTTTAAAAATTTCGTCTTCATTCGTGGAATAATATACCATTGTTTTTTAATGCCTGATATGTTTTTTTTTTCGATTGGCGGCGCGAGATTCGCTCAGGTAGCGCCTTAAGTGTAAATCCGAGTGAAAGCTCCACTTCCGAAAAAAATCCGAATTAACAAGGCATTTTTTTTAAAGTATGAAGTAGGTAGAATCGTTCCACGGATGAAGAAGAAATTTTTAATAACGTTTCAGAATTCTCATAGTGAAACAATATGAAATAGAAGAAGTGGCCACTTTTGACACATCGCTTCCTACTTCTTTTTGTTTTACTATGAGGATACTAAAACATTATTCAAAAAAAAAATACCTCCGTGAAAATAACAAGCTGGTTGCAGCCACCATGGTTCCACCAATTGACTGAATCCATATTATTAAATTAAAAAAATATATTAATATAAATGTTTTTTTTCGGGAGTGGAGCTTGTTTACCTCTGGACCTATATTTAGCTTTACGAAATCCAATAGACGCATCGATAAAATATCATAATAAGGCCATATTTGGATTTAAAAGTAAGTAAGTTCTGTTTTACTAAAATTATTACATTCTATTCACTTTGTCCGATCTAAAATCGGAGCAAATACCTACCTACTAGCAGGTACATACAACAACGTACCTAACCTCGAATCTCATACAAATTGAATAATATAACTACCCTCCCTTTTAAAGGAACCTACATTAATTTTAAAAGTGAGCAAGATTTTTTTATGTAGATTGCCAGAAATAAACAGGTACTAAAGGTTTGTCCACACTTTGTGTCGGCACATTTTTCCGGCACCTATTTCAACCTTAGAATAAGGAACTTATTTGAAGACTTCAACGTTGATACGTTCTAAGCGTATACATTTAGAATAGTTGATTCATCATTCTAAGCGTATTCGTACTACGCGTCCACTGAGTCGTCATCGCAGCGCGTCACTCTTTATGGCCGATCTGAATATAGGCACGACTCGCGTTCCAGCACATTCTTCTAGGTGTCAGCGGGGTGTAGAAGAGCGAGGGAGCGGGACATGTCCTCCCCCAAATTTCGTGGCAGCCCATACTCAGCCCTCGCTCTTCTACGCCTTGCTGACACCTAGAAACATGTACTGAAACGCGACTCGTGCCTATATTCAGATCGGCCATAAAGACTGACGCGCACTCTACGCTACAAACGGATTAGTTGTTTTGTATTGATTCCTATGGAACTGCGTTCACTAGGATCGTTAAATCCGGGCCGGACGTCAGCATATTGACCATACTAAGTACGCTGCGATGACGAAGCAATGGACGCGTAGCATAAGACTGGGACTTCATGCACCGGTTCTAGCGCCGGTTCGCTGCAGCCAATCACAAGCGTTCCGCCCTCTCCCCACATGAAGTCAGCGCCTCGTGATTGGCTACAGAGAAACGAACCGGCGGCGCTGGAATCGGCGCATGTAGTCCAGGCTTAATACAAATAAACCTCGTGGACGAAATGTTAGTCTCAATTTCATATTTATACTAGTATCGGCACGTAACTAAAATGCTGTGAATATAGCAGCATAAGCCTCTTCGCACATGTTACAGTCGGCAACTGCTCCTGTTTATTTTTTTGCTACTGCACATCGACTCGCAGTTAACTTCACATCATTTTAGATACATACCGTTAACTACTTGTACTCTAATAACAGACTATGTATCTATAGGGTATTTTTAATCTAGTAAATAGGTATAAGTTTTAATTCTATGGCAGTGGATAATAGGGTACATGACAAGTATCAAATATTAAATTCATTTCATAAAAATTAAGAAATAGATAAATTGATGGTCAAATGTAAAAACAGAATTAAAATTCGTTGAAAAATAAAATAGCTACAGGCAATCAAAAATCAGACGGAAGACAGAGAGGGCGCTACTATGAAGTGACGTCACTCCATAGTAGCGCCATACAAGCAGGACCTTAGCTACATATAAAGACTGTTTTGCTAGAAAGGGACGGAGAATCCCTCCACTACTAACTTTAACCATTAATATCGCTGATGTTAGTTGAGATATCGATAAACCGATTTCAGATCCATCTTCAGTATGTCCATGCAAGTTGATTGATGCAATAAAAAAAATTAGTCATGTACCCTATTGGACATGACTTGGATATATTCAGCTTTTCAGTTTCACTGAACTAATACTGGTTCAAATTTTAGTGTGTCTAGAAAAAATGTGACATGGCGGCAGGTAAGTGGAGTAAGAATTAGAATGATGTGATACACCCTAGTAGGAGGTTACCTAGGTATGTAAATGAGTAATATACTAACTCCAGTGCGACACTTGTCCGGCTGTACGTCTGCATTTATATTAATCAATAAGAGTTTTTATTATTTTTTACTTGATACAAGTAAAAATTAAGACAATAATTGATACAAGTAAGTTAAAATTGTGAAATATTTATAGCAATATCTAATCTAATCAGTAACCCTCCGTGCCATATTGTTGCCTCATATAGGTACCTACTAAAAATCTTCCAGTATATTTTTCTAAATATATTTTGTAATAAAAATTAATCAGTTTTTAAAGCAGCTTTGGACCAATTACACGAGAAGATCCTACAACATCCTCAGAGTCCAGTATAACGATGCCTTCAATTAAGACTGCCTCGTTAATGCAGCGCGTCGAACATGTTCGCCGACGCCATGATTACTTCGCGGTGCTAAGGAGCAGGGTCGCAACATTCTGGGACAGAGTGCGTGACTCTAAAATTGAGTTAGTGTCTGTCCTCAATAGTGACCGACCGAAGCTTCGGCTTCTGCTTTGGCCACCTTCGGCCAAACCTTCGGCTTCGGCCAAAATGGGCCGAAGTTTTGGCCGAAGCCGAAGGTTCCTAACAAACGTCGAATTCGAACGAACTTTTACGAATGAGCGGAGAGCGCGACGGACAGAGACGTGGCGGGCGGGAGGGGAGAGTCACACATATCACATTTCGTTTTGTGGACTTGCGCCGGTCATTGCTATCGCAAATGTTATAATTAAAATTAACATTATTTCGAAATTTTATTATTTTTCACAAATCGCAAGGTAATTTTGATTACCACTAGATCAACTTCTAGAGAAGATTAAAATTACCTTTCTATATTATATTATACAGTCGATATAAAACCTTTTAAAGTTAAAAAAATTTAAATGTTTTAAATCAAATCATTTAAATTAGCTTGTATCGAATCTTGAACAAAATTCTTAGAGCTTTTAAACCTTCGGCTTCGGCTTCGGCCAGAATTCGACCTTTGGTCGGACACTAGTCCTCAATTACAACTTATTTGAAAATGTATTTTTTAAGAGTTGGTTGCGCATGCACCGGAGTCCGAACAAAAAATAACGTAATAGAGTATAATTTAGTAGGTACCTCGTTTATTTTTGTTTGTTAAGTTCTTTTTACATTTGTATTTATTTATAAATTTGTATGGGGTGCATTTTGCCTGAATTAAACGATTTTTTATTATTATTACTATTATTAATACATAGGTATCTGAAATGGAACTGAGCTTGGCAACTGGCTAGCTACACCCATTTGAGAGTATTTAGTTATATATCTAATAAATTAATAATAAACGTTGTTTATATTAAGGACCTCAGTAATTTGTTGCGTTTTGTACTATAAAAGTTTGTTTAAAAATTGTGAATAATTATATATTTTTTATTCTAAAAATTACGTGCTAGTTCAAACTTTAAATTTTATCTAACCCTATCAATATTGTCAAATGGACGGATGATTTATCTAAGAATAAGAAAACCGAAGAAAAACAACTTTAATAAAATCCTAAATTTTGTTTTTTAAATTGTTTCGTCTTTTTTAGGGCCTAGTAGATTTAACTCTAAATATTTCGATATCATCAATGTTAAACCGTTTATCTAAATCTTATTTTTCCAAGGCTGATAAATCGTCTAGTTTAAAAAAAAACAACTATAACGCGCGAGTTTTTAGAAAGGGTTTCGCTTCTTGAGACTTCGGTTATTGATACGCAAATGTACTAACCACAGAATTCGGACTAGTGGCGCCCTCTACTCTAGAATGATGACCTGAGCATTGACAGCGAGACACGAAGTCAGACCCATCATCATCATCGGCCTGTCACGTCTATTGCAGACGATTTAAGCAGCGTCGCGAAGGCAGCGCTTTTCGTGGCTAAATAAACCTTTTCGGGAGCGACACACACGCCCGCACGCGCGGCAAGCGGGTGGTGCGCCGGGTAGATGAGTGATATCGCGGTGTTTGTTTGCTCTCCTGGCCGGCAGTACTTCGAACCACTTTCTATCGTATTCCTAACATCCCTCTCGAATTTTTATTTTTATTTTTTTTATTTGCATTTCACCTCGATCTCGCCTATTGGTAAGCGACGATGAGGTCGACGATGGAGCATGCGGGTCCAGTAAATGCCTATTCACTCTGGCCTTGAAGATCCCAAGGTTGTAGGTTTCGGGAAATACAGACGCCGGCAGGCTGTTCCATTCCTTAGCCGTTCGCATAATGAACGAAGAAGCAAATCGCTTCGTACGAGCAGATGGGATATCATCAACATAAGGATGGAACCCCTCCCCGCGTCTGGTAGTCCGAAGGCGGAATGGAGATGCTGGAATTAGGTCGTGCAATTCTGATGCGCACTCTCCAAAATGTATGTATGTATGTACATTTCCTCCGTGCATCTCTGTCACCCGCGAGCTGCTGCCAATCATCGTGACTGATTGCGAATGCAGTCATGTCACGCTTAGCGCAGTCTTTGAAACGCCACGAGGTTGACCCATGACACACTTTCATACATTTGACATTGTAGTGTCCGACTAATGTATGGGAAAATGCTCAAATCGCTCAAATGCTCAGACGCGGTTTGCTTATAAAACTTCTCTAGCGAGCAATCTACATAGGGGTGAATTTCAAAATCTTTGGTAATAACCACTGATCGGAGTAGGTAGGGCTGTTTTTGGTACTTGCAAGCTGTGGTCATGATATGGATACGGCTTTCTTATAAACCATATTTGGATAATCCCGGGATTTCCGGAATTGAAAAAATCGCTGTAGATAGAGCTACTTTTGGTAATTCCAACCTGCGATCATCATACTATGGACATGCCATTAAAAAAAATTATTAAATGCAATATATTAATGTATGAGAAATGCAATTGTATTTGTCTAACGGCGTATATGGTCTTTTTCTGTAGTCCACGCAGACGGAGTCGCGGGATAAAGCTAGTACATAACCAATATATTAATAATCCGTAGTTGGTTAACGTCTTCGTAATTAATTATACTAAGTACTTCAAAAATTCATAAACTGCAGATTTATAAAAGTTGCTCGATTATTTTCTAATCCCGGGATCCAGGATTAATATCTATATTAACATAATCTTCGAGGCCATGGACCCGAAATAGCTCTACCTACTTTAAAAGACGTTTACATAATTTGCTCAAAAATTACGGAATCCCGGGGTCCCGGAGTCCTCTCCATACTAACCTAGCACTAATCTAGCTTTTGAGGTCTTTGACCCCAAACAGCCCTACCTACACCGATCAGTGGTAATAACATAAGATTTAAGTAATATAGAGACCGATTTTACCCGTTACCCCTTCTTTCTAAGAGCTCGCGATTGTACTTCAGGTACTTTTTTTTCTTCGTTAAAACTAACAAAAATATAAATTTAACTCATGCATATAATTCAACAAAATATCAATGACTAGAATAAGTAACACAGAATATTATCAAAAATAAAAACAATTGGAATTCCCATTTTCATAAAGGGCCACATTAAGGCATTAATAGAGGACCTCAAAGACCTTTTTAGGTCCACAAAATAAACGTCACAACAGAACGCTTAGTTTAAGAAAGATACATGAGTTGAAACTCAGAGGCGTATTAAAGTTTCAGTTGGGGTTATTAAAACAGAATTATTTTTTACATAGATGGTAGTTACTTTTACTCGCGTAGCCTATCGTGCAGGTTAAGAAATGTTGGGCGCGGTCAGTACTAGGATGGGTGACCGCTAGTGGTATATTTCATCTGAACTCCTCCGTGCCTCGGAGAACACGTTAAACAGTCGGTCTCGGTTGTTGTCGCTCGACAGCAGTCGTTAAGCCATATCAGAGGCCTACGGGCGGCCTGAACAACTCTACCTCAACTACGATAAGCAAGCGAGCAAGTTACTTTTCAACAAAGAAATGACGAAGCTGGCCATAACTGACAACTGAAATCAGAAAATCTAGATCTCTTTCAGTCTCAAAATCATTTCTCCTAAACGCATTTATCAAAAAACTGTTTCACGGAGGTAATAATTTTTATTATTTTAGTATCCTCACAGTGAAAGTAAGTAGAAAGCGTATTCGTCAAAAATTTTATCTTGGGAGACAGTGCTTTCCCAAAAAGAAGGTATTCAATAACGGTCAGCATTCATCCCATAGACAACTTGGTAGCTATCCATGGGACAAATACCGCCCCCTACTGAATACCAAGCTATAATAGTCACAAATTACAATTTATTATAATTATTATTTTATACCCGAAGACGTGTGAATGTATGTAAGGGGGAATGAAAGGGTGTGTGTGAGGGTGTGTTTGGGGGTGGGAGTGTGTGTAAGGGTGTGTATGTTTATGTGTGAGAGGGTGACTGTGAAAGTATGTATGTGTGCATGCTGTAGATGAGTGAAGTATTATTGTTGTGGACGTAATAGTTTCTCGGTTTGATCGTAGCTAAATTCATTCGATGGATTTTAAGAATTTGTTTTAAAGAGTGCCTACTAAATTTAGTAATATCATGGACATCGTTGAAATATCTACAAAGAAATGGGCCTAAGAAACCGTACTGGTGTTGGGCAAAGCTTGTTCTGACCGGTGGTACGCGGGCAGCGCCGTCTTAAACTAGGCTGGGGCCCTTGGGCACACAAGAATTTGAGGCCCTTTTTGAAAGTAAAGAAAGCGAATTGGAAAGTAAAAAAAGAAAAACACTTACATTTTTTACTAAGTACCTATGAACCCATTTATAGGTAATCAAATACAGCATAGGTTTTTTGGTTACAATTACATTAGCGGTTTCTTTCGCGATTTCTGTTGAGCAAAATCTTCTATTATATCCTTGAAGTCAATTTTTTGAAGGATATCACTTTCTATGCACATAATTGACAAATTACTCAGTCGTAAAATAGGTATTGCGTTCGGAAATATTATTAATTAGTACAGTAGGAAAAGTCGCAGTCATCGATAATATAATGGCGTAGTATATGATATGCCTTGTAAATCTAACCTTCTGATAAGATTCCTGATTTGTGAAAAAAGTGTAATGTGCCCGACAAAAATGTTTTGAGAATAAATGTGTGAGAGAAATTGTGGATCCTTCGGGGCCCCCCGAGAATGGGGGCCCTGGGCACGGGCCCCGTGTGCCCTTATGGTGAAGACGGTATTGTACGCGGGTACGTTGTCGTCTTTTTTGTTTGTAAGTATATAGTAAATAACTATATTAATCATACAATTCAATCAACAAATTCGTCATCATAAGTCATTTTTATTGCACTTTCGTTCTCTACTTATAGTTTCACTACGGGGATACTAAAACAAAATTATTACCTTTTTCAGGAGTAAAGTAGGTACTGCCTTAAATTGGAAATATAATCCAGTTTATAAACTTAGCTGTCAAAAGGATTTTTTTTTTAAATTTATTTTTATTGACTACTAAACCCGCATTTGACCTCGATCTCGCCTGATGGTAAGCGACGATGAGGTCGACGATGGAGCATGCGGGTCCAGTAAATGCCTATTCACTCTGGCCTTGAAGATCCCTAAGGTAGACCCCTTAACCTTAACTAAATACGCCCCTGTCACACTAACTACGCGAACAACTAAAAACACAAAACCACCCCAACAATAGGTACATAATAATAAAAGTTAAAACCTCAAAATCGCTAAAAAAACCAAACTGAGATTCCTCTAAAAAAAACTGCAACATGACTTACCTTCATCTCATACTGGTTCTTAAATCCATAAGAGCACTGGCAGTGATTACACCATGTCTTTGGTTCGCCCTGGACATACAGCCTATGTAATCTGCGTCACCACCGATGGTCACCGTTGAAAATGACGTGGAATTCCTTCTGTGTTGAAGAGTTTTCTTACCACCACTCATAAATCCAAGCTCCGAAGAGCTTTGACGAGTTACCGGTTGGAAATAATCTCCATGGCAGTTCGTTTCCATCCATTCGCTTCGGTTTTCGAACTTGGTCGCTCTCAAGGGCTTTCCAATTGTTTGGTCCGAACGGTATTCCTTCAAAGGTCTTTCGGTGGATTTGGCGGGCTTTGGGCGGGTCTTGGTATCGGCTGAAGCGGTCAGTTTCGTCTTGTATGGCTTCGGTATTTCGTGCTCGTGGAAACTCTTGCTTCCTTTGGCTGTTGTTGATGGTAGGACATGTGTCTTGCTGCTGTGAAAAAAATGGTCAAAATACAGATCGCTTCGCTGCGCTGCATCAAATCACGAAGTGCTGGCTTCAAGTAGGGGAAGGGCGGAACACATTTGATTGGTTGCAGCGAACCGAACCGGGACTGGAACCGGACCCATGAAGTCCGAGGCTTACCTGGAGTAGCTTTTCCTAGGCAGAGCATTGTTGCCATGGGAGCCCTTCGCCATGATGCTATAAAGCTTGTTCCGGTAATCGTCCACTGACATCTGCTTGTCATCTCGGAGCGGTAGGAGCACGTCGGAAAGGAGTGTCGGCTCGTCCCGTTCACGATGGAATCTGGTGACGTGGTTAAATTGGAGTATTCCGGAAATCCCCACAGATGAATCCCCTGGTGGGGATTTCGAGAATCGAAAAAAACAATGTTATTGTTGTGATCCCAGGTATACAAGAAAACTCATACATAACTGATCCATTGGCTGACATATCAACACCCAAACTAAACCGTTGAACCTAGAACTGGCTATAGCCGATTTTGTCGAAAATGGGTGCCGTAACTTGAGGAATTCAAACAGTGCTAGCCTAAAACTACTACTGCTGTCATAGGCATACTCACCAAGTTTTTTTAAAAATAAAACTAACAATGTAGGTAACAAATATGTTTTTTTATTGGCAGCGGGGATCACACTAGAGCGCGCAATCCCTTTAATAGGCTGATGACTCAAGAACATTCGAGGCATAGACGGGTTTCGGGGATCAACCCCCTTCGAAATCATTTGAACATGTTTCCTATAAAAGCTGGAAACCCCTCCCCTCAACGAAACCTGTACCATTACCCCTGTAACCACAATTACAACTCCCCTCATCCATTTCTGGTCACATCCAAGATTACACCGTTTACTTCCCAACATATTCGTAGTCCAGAGTCCGTTCGGCACTCAGCCTCTTGGTAGGGTTGAAGAAATCTTTTGACCTGATTCTTCGAAAAGCTGGAAACTCCTCCCGTCAACGAAACCTGTACAAACCTCCCCTGTAACCCCAAATTACACCTCCCCCGCATCATTTTCTGGCCACAAGCTTCCCCATCACATTTCACCACTTACTTCCCAACATATTCATGATCCAGAGCCCGTTCGGCACTCAGCCTCTTGGCAGGGTTGAAGACCAGCAGTCTGTGCACCAGGTCCGCCGCGTCGCGGGGCGCACACGAGAGGAGGGAGGACAGAGAGGCCCCTCCACTGCTTCCCGCGACTGCTTGCTCGCGGATGAGGGATGAGCCGTAGCCGCTGCATACTGCTGCTATATCTATAGAGAAAGTTGGTGTTGTCTTTTTTTACGTGGAAGTGGTGTTATATTTGACGCGTTAATCTGTTTATCTATGTTCTTAGCCAACTCAACAATGTCGGATAAAAATTGGTCCAAGATCTTGGAGTATCTTTGATGTCAGATGGGATCTCTGGAACGGTAATAGCTAGGTGGTTCCAGTTTGAACTCAAATGTTTGGGATCATGGTGCCTTTCTTTAGGGAAAAGTTGATTTCGAGGATTTCGACATTATTTTAACCGAATACCTACCGATACAGTTATGCGTTATGCGGTATATATTATAGATAGGGATCTAGTATGTATCTACATACATCAGTAAGTTCGTAACCAAAATGCTGTAAAATTGCGCAGATTCTGTGCGCAGTAGCAAAAAATTAGACAGGTACAATTAATAAGTGCATTTTCAAATGTAACATGTGCCAAGGATACAATACCGTCAGGAGAAGGCCGTGGCAGGGCTGACATGATCCGCTCCACCTGGTTGACTGTAGAAGTGCCCGGGAACAATGGCTTCCCGGTCAGCATCTCTCCGAGGATGCAGCCTAGCGACCACATGTCTATGCCTTTTGTGTAGCTGCAAAATAGAAAACCGTCAGTCAAGAATACGCTGGTTATCTCAGTGTTCTGGTTTCCACACGATGTTTTCCTTCGCATTTGGAGCAGTTGGTAATGTACGTCTTCTTCTTATACTAAGAGGCAGACCCCTGTCGCTGCAGGAATCTCCACCGTTCCTGTCCCCCGCCTTCTCCTTAAATTCCCGGTACGACGAACTACCGCTCCATTCTTTCTACTGTTCCATGTATCTTCTGTAACCCATCTACACCGGGGTGTAGATGAGGATACAGAAGAAAACACCTAAAAACAGGTACTGAAACGCGTCTCGTGCCTATATTCATATCGGTCAAAAAGATTGACGCGCACTTTACCTACGTAAGTTTTCGAAAAAATCGAAAAATTAATTGGTTAGGTGTAGTGGTAGATATACATGTGAAGGATCGCCTGGGGTGGTACCACCCTGATATCTATTTCTGCCGTGAAGCAGAGATGCTTGCATTTCTGTGTTTCGGTTTGAAGAGTAAGAGAGTCAGCGTAATTTCCGGCACATGAGGCAATCCATCTAAATCCTCAATGTTAGCAAAGCATCAAAAACCCTCTAATATTATTATAGTGAGGTGAGATGTCTATGGGCGACGGTGACCACTTACCATCAGGTGGCATATTTGCTCGTCAGCTCTCCTTATTTAATAAAAAAAATATATAAAAAAAGTACGTGAGCTTTTAGTTACACATTCGGGCCTTGAAAACTTCGGTGTGCTTCGGTTATTGTTAACGAGACGCGAATATACTACGACTGTAGTAAGATAGAGACAGAAGCCGATTTTACCCGACACCCGAATGTTTTTCTAAGAGCACGCACTGTACATTAACATGGATTCTAACCCGGAACTCACGCATTTGAATCCGGCGTCCTAGCCATTACGCAACTGATGAATTACGATATATCTTATCTTATGATAGGGGGCCGGGAATAACCCAGCGGCACTTCGACCCTTGAGGATCTTTTGTGCCTACCCCATTTTACACACAGGTCATCTCAGTGTGCAGGTTTCCTTACAATGTTTTCCTTCACCGTTAGAGCAGTCGGTAAATGTACGTAAGTCTTCAAAAAATACGAACAACTCATTGGTACATGGCATTGCACGGTTTCGAACCCGGACCCCGCATGGGAGTCCGGTGCCCTAGCCACTGTGCCACCGACACTCTTTACGATATATCAACCGCCATCAACTTTGCTGGATCTGAAAGATGGATCGTCTACAAATCAAGTGTCATTATAAACGTACTTCTTGCTAGCGATAAGTATTTCCGGTGCCCTGTACCATCTCGTGGCCACGTAATCTGTCAAGCAAGGGTCGGCACCGTCCTCTCCGCCAGAGTAAATGCTGGAAACCGAGCGAGCTAGTCCGAAGTCTGCTAGTTTTACCCTGGAAAGGAAATCTCATCAGCATCAGCACGTCACACACCACACGCACCCTGAAACATGAGCCTAACATGTAATCTCTCTCTTCCAAGTCGTATTCCTCATTGCTGAGGGTCGTGATCATTCTAAGGAATTAATCACAAAGAACGACTCTCGTGGCAGATTTAATGGGGTGGTTTGCCATCGCCTTCCCCATTTCACACACTGGTTATGTCAGTATGCAGGATTCCTCACGATGTTTTCCTTCACCGTCAGAGCAGTCGGTAAATGTACGTAAGTCTTTCGAAAAAACTGAAATACTCATTGGTACATGACATTGTCTGGTTTCGAACTCGGACCTCCCGCATGGGAGTCCGACGTCCTAGCCACGACGCCACCGATGCTCTAACATGTAATAGTTACATAGTAAATAAGTATTTACGTTAATTTTAATGTTTTTGAAAAAAATTTATAAGTATTGAAAAGAAAGAATGAAATAAAAACACATTAGCACGTTTGGTTTGCTTGCTTATTTGGCTTAGGTATCATATGGTTAGTGGCCAACCTTTTGTCAGAGTTGTTCAGGCCGCCCTATAGCCTAGATATTGGCACGCTATTTTGAACCGTATTATAAAGACTAAGGTTTAGTTTACAAAATTATTGAAGAAAGGCGCTACGTCTCCACTCTGATAGTGTGGACGGGACCTCGGACTTCACGAGGCCAGCTCCAATCCGATTCGGTTCGCTGCAACCAATGACTATAGAACCACTTGACTGCCGGTGCGGGCGACCCGCGCGCGCCGAACATTAGCAGTATATTTCCTATAATTTTCGCGGCACTCTAAGAGTTAAAACGAGCTCGTTGATGTCTTTGTCGCCGCCTTTTTCTTTCATGTGCTTAATTGTATAGCATTGTCTCGTTTTTTCATTGCCATAGCCGCGCTCTTCCCTCCGCTACCCTCCACATTTTTCGCTCAACGTTTGTAGGAAGAAATGTAGCTATCGGTACTCCATTAGCTTCATGGCTGCAACCAATCAAATGCGCTCCGCCCTCCATCCACTTGAAATCTGCGCTTTGTGATTGGATGCAGTGAACAGAACCGGTGGCTGTAATATAAAGTATGAAAAAACCGTAATGGCAACCACATACCTGCAAGCACTATCAATGAGCACGTTACTAGGTTTTTGGTCCCTATGTATCACATTTCCCGAGTGTATATACTTCGTTGCCTTGAGCATTTGGTACATAATGTACCGTTTGTGTATGTCCTTGAGAATGTTGCCTCGTTTGATCACGTTGTGGAGGTCTGTCTCCATGTATTCGAAGCCGAGGTAGATATCACGGTTGTTTAGCGCCCTGAGAAGGAAATGGCACAAAATAAAATCTTATTCCTTACAAAGACTTTACTCTACCTTAAAATTTAAAAAAAAAACGATTTACGGTGCACCGATGCTGGTCATCATCAGGTCCTCAAGGTTCCAGATGTGGAATGGCTCCATGTCTCAAAACATTTGAGCTCAAAATAGAATTATCTTATGTTACAGTTCCAGAGATTCCATCTAACATCAAAGATACTCCATGGTCTTGAAAACCCCTGATCCAATTTTTATCAGACATGGCTAAGATCACTCTCGACAATATTCTCTGTTAAATTAAACAATCCCCGTCCAAATCGGACCATCGGTTATTCAGTTATGATGCCACAGACATACAGACAAACAACCAAAACAACAATGGTTTTCAGAGAGGGAGAGGGTGGAAACCTCGAAACCCCTGCCTATAAGTAAGCAAAGGTCATCCAGGCTCAGAAAAAGTAGCGTCGAATTCAGCTCAGCATCTAAAGGATGTTTTTAGGAAAGCAACTTAACACAGAGTGTTCATTTTAGGGAAGATTGGAGACATCTATCTGATAATTACGTAACTAAAGGGTTTATTACACTATGCTGAATTTAGTGTGCGATTTAGATAGCTCTTATTACTGACCGTGCTGAAAGCTATTAAACGTTGCTGAATCAGTTGACTATCTCATTCAACCAGGCTGCATACTTTTTCAAGAATTGAATTTCTGCTTCACATATCATGGCGTAATGCTAAATATTATTTTTCAAATACCATCAATTGAATATCGAATCTTACCAATAAAATCCATCTCAGACTATGAATACTTTACCTGTGTATACTATGAAGCTTCACAACATTAGGATGATTACGGAATGACTGCAGAAATATAATCTCTCTGAACGTCCTCTGAGCATCAGTTTGGTTACGGAACGCATCAAAAATCTTCTTGATCGCCACAACCTCCTTGGTTTTCTTATCCACAACCTTCCAAACTATTCCATACGCACCTTTCCCAAGCCGCTTCTTGATATCAAACCTCTTTAGAATATGCTCATCAATTTCAGACATATTTTTCTCTGAACTGTTTTTCTGCGGCTTGTTTTGGGCACCATCTTTCTTTTTCTCGTCCCTTTTTACATTCTGCTGGCTGGGATTCATTTGTATTTTTTATTTATTAACTATTGGCACAGTAGAATCAAACGGCTACAGCGAGATTCGGTTCTAAAATTGACAGGACATATTTTATGGCGGATTCGCAAACATTGGTTTCGAATGCAAATTAGCTATGTTTCATCATGAAACTGATTTGAATACGCGAACGAAGCGTGACGACCATTATTTAAAATTATATTGATTTCAAACAATACACTAAGCAACCGAAAATCGATACAATTGAACTTTCATTGAGTGGAAAATTGACATCGCAAAATTTCTTTAAAAACTTATCAATAACTTTTGATAAATAAGTACTTACTTGCAAAACAACAATAATATTTCATAATTTCCATAATTTCAGACTATTTTTACATTGAACGTGGTATTTTTTCGAGATAATTAGTAAAATATCGACAGGAATTGAATTCTGCCAATCGAAATTCATTTGTTTACGGCGCCCAAACAAAACTGTCAGTTGTCATGGCAACGGCTATTGTCAACTGTAGTAATGAGACATCAAAATGTTTAATCGATAAATCGATAACTGATTTTTTTAATGTATATTTTTTTTTTATTAACGCAATAAGTTTCTTATAAATTAATTTTCTCATATTGCGTTTAACGCTAGGTACTTGGATATATTTTTAAATTAATGAAAACATCTTTAATTTTCATTAACATGTTTATTAAATTATGTAACATCGTACTTAATTGTAATCGACGAATTATTTGTCCTTTAATACTTATTAGTTCACATAGATCTAACTTTAATAAATGATTGGTAAAGTTGAATTGAAGTAAGTACTACGTGGCAACTTCAAGCAGTCACTCCTGCCTCCCGTTTCCACCGCATCCCCCCTCCGTCGACCCGGCAGTACAATTGGCGAAATAATGTTTTAATGTAATTATTGTAGCATATTTTATTGTTTTATGATTTACGAGGTTATTTTTACACAGATTAATTGGAAATTAAGTAAATATTTGCAATAGATTTTTTTATTAGATTTTAACTGCCAAAGTCACCGCGCCCCCCGTAACTGCCTCACATACAGTGCACAATCTATATGACGAATGAATATCGCAAATCAGTTTATTTCTAATAAACTCATGTCGTGACGTAATAATATTATTATTATTAAACTCATGTCGTGACGTAATAATATTATTATTATTACGTCACGACATGAGTTTATTAGAAATAAACTGATTTGCGATATTCATTCGTCATATAGATTGTGCACTGTATGTGAGGCAGTTACGGAGGGCGCGGTGACTTTGGCAGTTAAAATGACAACTTAGAATTGCTGAGTATTAGATAGCATTAAGTTTAACGACATTTATGAGGTGACAGAGAATTTAAATATCTAAATACCTTAATAAATTCATCGAAAGTAAAGAATGAAAAACGATGTACTTAATTAACTTACCTAAATGCGCGGTGGATTCGTCGGAATAACAATTTTAAATAACAAAATTACTAAAAATAAAAATATAACAATTTAAAAATGTAAAAAAACTTAAAAAAATAATCTTTATATTAAATAAACTAAATTCTATTATCACTCTGCATGAAGTTATTAGCAGCTATGCCAGACTTAGACAATATTCTAACACTTAGAAGTAATGAAATATGAATTTAAGTAAATGTTTCGACGATAATTCGAATAGTTTAAAAATAATTATATAATTCGAGTAGACACATTAAAAAGTACGTTTTTAAAATTCATAAGTACCTACTAATTTTTCATCAAAACTGGAATGATTTTTTTAATATTATGTATATTAACGAGCCCATTATTATTCGACTTTCTTTTAATTTAATAGGCGAATTTGACATCAAAATTGTTTAGTTGAATTATTTACCTCTTTCTACGTCACCTTATCACAATTGTGCTCGTAATCAGAAATATTAAATAAATATATTTTTAATGTTAGTGGCCCTACAAAGCCTATTTACCTTAGATGACCTACTGAAGTTTCGTGAATCTAAATGCTTATTTATTATGGCATCTTAATCGACAATATAGGGTCCTATTTTATTAGAGGCAAATATTTCTAGGGCACCTTCACCTATAACAATAAGGGGAAAAAAATTTTTTTTTTACTTATTTGATTTTCGAGAAAAACGGCAAAATTGTTTGTTTGAAAATTCTACAAAGAAATGAATTATCTAATACTGAAATAAGAAGTATGAATGCAACTCGTTTCATTCATAACGACATTGATGAGTTTATGCCACCAAGGCGCAATATAATGGGGTTTATTTTTCTTTAGTATGGAAAATTTTTGTACAAGTAACAAGGTTATTTTTTTGTGTAAAGTGGTACAAATGACAGCACATACCATCATCCAAATATTTGCTACTAATAAAAAAGGACCTTACATAATATTTTTGTGTGCAGGACCAAGTGTTGTATAGATGCAATTAGAAAACTAAGTACATTTTGCACACTGTAAATAGCTTTAAATCAACGCAGTAAAGTTTTAATACTTACTGAATTGATTTTACTGCTCAATTACGTTATTTTTAAGGATAATAAGTTTAAAATTGATGTTATTTGTTCCTTACATAAGTACAATACATCACACCTGACATCCCACAGACCATTTAGATATTTATTTGGCAGATAAGCGCTAGCCTCTCACATTTAAAAAAAATTGAGCTTGTACTTCCAAACCAAGGTAATGAATGATGCACCCTACCAAGCATTTGCGCCAAGGCACACTCCTGAACAACTCAGAAATTTAACGTTTAGTTTAGAAGTGGAGGGTGGATTTTGACTTTTTCTTCGGCGTCCAAGCGACCAAGGTCGATTTGCGACGGGGTCGGCAAGCCACACGGCCACTCGAGTGAATCAGCTTCGTGGGTCATAATGTGTTCTGCTTCCACTAAAAATTTATAAAGTGTGTAAGTACATATTGTTTATAGGTATTCATTCTTATTAATTATGTGCATTTCATTTCGTCACACAACACAACACGGCACTGTCGTTAAACTCTTTAATATCTACAGTCTACACAGAAAATCCTATAGTGTAAATATAAGTTTAAATTGATAAACATTGGTTTTATTTATTTATTTATTCGTATGGCAGTTCGAATTATACACATTAACAGTACTATGATATGTCACAACCAAATATCCAGGTTTCTTAGCCATTCGGCGGCGTCTTGGATTAGTAGGATTAAGTCGTCATTGACATTGGTTAAATATAGATTTAATTATTATTATTAAACATATGTTTAATGTCAAAGGTCGCTACTTTTCCTATACTTTAATTGTCTAAATACTTTAATTCTAAAAAAACTTTATTTATATTTAAGTATAAGTAGATAAAGTTATAATGTTGATTCGAATTTTAATCATAGTGATGAAATTTATACTCACTTCTAATCCGATGAACTTTATTTCCATACGCAAGATCCCAGTAATAAAGAGTCACGAATGTTAACGGTATCAGCGGCATTAAGAGATAAGGCCGCTTGGTTCTTCTGAAACTAGATAATAATATTTTTTTTAATTTTATTCACAAGTAAACAGAGTAATTTTTTAAATTAATTTAAAAATTCTTTTAGGTACCCAGTAAATAGTCCAGCAGTGGCAGTAACATAAAATGCAGTAAACCACAAACATGTATCTCTATTTTTAGCGATTTGCATTGCCATTTGTCGCTCTTGAAGTTGATATTGAAGCTGTATTTGCCTTTCCATCTAAAATAAATAACATTACGTATTACACATGTCTTTAAAATTATATATTTTTTCTAAATATGTAACACTTTACCTTAATTTTGTTTATAGTTTGTATAAATTCTTGGTTTTTCTTAAAGTTTTCTTCCATATTAATGGTAAAATAATTGCCCATTTTGTCAGAATTAAATTAAAATGTACTCCGTAAATGTTAACAATACAGAAAACACGATTAACGCCCTCGTCCTAATTGATTCATTAACTAGCAATAACATCTGATGTTTTTGTTTTTTCATTCGTTGACTTTTGTCAATCAAACGATATTACGAACGTTTAGTTTCTGCTACAGAAAACAAGGTATTTATTTTATTCTAAACATATATATTTTTTGAATATCTTTGATATAATTTTATTTATAATACATTTTAAACCTATTAATTAATATTGTATACCAAACTCCACAGTTTAAAAGGAATATCGATTTAATAATTTAATCGATCATTTATCATCATCATATTTGTCATAACGAATCGTAGTACTACTGCTACAACACTAAAAATGTCAAAATTCCCGCTAAAATTGTATTATTCGTACTTTGTGCCGAACTGGAAATAAAAATATTGTAATTTTATTGATACAAAAACTGTAAAATGGGTATTTTAGGTTTATCAAAGCTAATCGCAGACATTGCTCCGCAAGCTATTAAAGAAATGGAAATAAAACACTTTTTTGGTAAGCTAAAATCCTGCCACATTTTCTATAACCTCGGACTATAATTTATTACGATAGTTTTCATTAATTCTATGTGATTTTCAGGTCGTAAAGTAGCAATTGATGCGTCTATGAGCTTGTACCAGTTTTTAATAGCAGTCAGGACCGAAGGTAAGACATTATTATTCAGAATTACTCAGACCGAAGGTAAGGGATTTTGTATTGTAGTAACGGGCTGGTTTCCGCAACTCGACGTCTACAGCGCCTATTTTGCGTGCGTGATATTACCAGTGATGTGTAATCCGAGTCTAACAGAATACCTGCGCTGCAGGCTTTCTAGTTTGCAGCAATAAGCTAAGGGGTGAGACGGGATAAGACCATTTTAGCAACAGTGTAGTACCTATATCAATTTAATTTTTACCATTTTGTTATTACTTGTAATTTTTAAGCTATGCTGTATGTATGTATGAAATTCATTAATCAAAGTGCATGTAAGAGGGCACCAAGATAAGTCGAAGGAGCGAAGGGCTCCTTGTGTAGTTTTCATAATGCAACCTAACAAACTAATTTATCTGAGTCGGTTCTGCATTCACTAGCTTTCGATGACACTGTTCATTTTTTTACAAATCTGAATTTTTCTTTCAGTGCCCCCTTAACAATACTCCAACCAATTCATGTCTATCACATTGTTTTGTCTAAGATTTTATCCTATTTCATTTTAAAAAAGCCTTTATTCACTGACCAATTAACTTAACAACTAGTATGAACTTATCAACTAGTTTTTGACATCTGCAGGTTGTCCCTGGACATAGGCCTCCTCCAGGTCCTTCCACGTTTTTTCTATCCTAGGCCACTTCTCTCCATCCCTTGGACAGGTCCTCCTCCCAGCATCGCCGGTCGGCCTCTTGCATATCCCGTCTCCTATTTCATTATCTTTAACTTAATATTATTACCTCTAGGTCACCAATTAACATCCGTCGATGGAGAGCCCACATCTCACCTCATGGGCACTTTCTACCGCACCATTCGTCTGGTAGAGGCCGGTATCAAGCCAGTGTATGTGTTTGATGGAAAGCCTCCAGACATGAAGTCACATCAGCTCAATAAGAGAGCCGAAAGAAGAGAGGAAGCGGAGAAAGAGCTGCAGAAAGCTACTGAAGCTGGTAATTCATCACTCATAATTGTTTTCACAAGCATTTTGATAGTGCCAGTGGCTTAATGTCTAGGACGCTGGACTCCCATGTGATAGGTCCATGTTCAAACCATGTAACACTATGTACCAGTGAGTTTTCAGTTTTATACAAAGACATGTATATTAACCATAACTGTACCAACCATATTTCGGTCCTAGCTGTTGGTGCAATAAAGTTATTACTACCCTCATCGTCTCCCGACGCGCTCTGAGCCACCTAAAAGCAGCTTCCCTTCTATTTTTCAATGAATAGAACATTTTTTAGAGCATCTTTGAGAAAAATAAATTAAACTAGTTATCTATCATACTACACATCATATTATTTTTCCTGTTGAATACAAAATGTGGCAAAAATAATGTGGCCCAATCATATTATTTTTCCTGTTGAATACTAACTCTCACTCCTGTTATATAATGTGGCATAAATATAATATGGGCCAATATATGCCTAGAATAAGAATAACGGTTAACTGTCCTCATGCAGGTGACCAGGCATCCATGGACAAGTTCAACCGTCGTCTGGTGAAAGTGACGAGGCAACATGGGGAAGAAGCGAGGGAACTTCTTAAATTGATGGGGATCCCCGTCGTGGAGGCGCCTTGCGAAGCGGAGGCTCAATGTGCTGCTTTGGTAATCTATTGCACAAGGAGTAGAATACAGAGTAGAGTCTGTTATCATCATCATCATCATCCCACTCTGGTCCACTGCTGGACATAGGCCTCTCCCAGGGCGCGCCATAGAGATCTATCTTTGACTCTTCTCATCCAGTCGCTGCCAGCCACCTTGCACAGATCTGATATTTTATATTTCATCAAAATCAGCCCTCTAGTTACCGAGAAATTTCGAGACAAATCCACATACATCATACATACATCATAAGTACACTTCACACGCGAGTTCATGTTCGTCAGAGCCTAAGGCAAAACTAAACTGTCTTGCTGCATTCATCTGCAGGGATATAGCCGAATCCCCTAGGGATTTGGCCAAGACTTGGGAGAACTGTTGCTCTGAGGGTTTATCGAAGTTTACCACTTTTATACTGAAAGTGTACGAAAGCACAGGTAGCATAGGTTAGTTCCTTTTTCCGTATTTAGACACATACGTGTAAACTATCCTTTATGCGTGCAAAACCCTGAACCGAATTTTATATCTTTTTGAGTTTGAAGCCCATTATTTCCCACACTTACAGGTCAAAGCTGGTAAGGTCTACGCAGTAGCAACTGAGGATATGGACGCCCTGACATTCGGTGCTAATGTGCTGTTACGGCACATGACATTCTCCGAGGCTAGGAAGATACCAGTGCAAGAGATTCATCTTGATAAGGTGTTAACCGGCTTGGAGCTTAACCATAGTGAGGTATTATTGCATATTTATTGTCATCATTTTAAGGAGGCTAGTAGCTGACTTTACTGGAAGCCCAATAATCCTGATCAGGAATAATAGGAAGTTATCATCACTGTATTATTACTAGATGGATTGCCTCATGTGCCGAAAATTACGCTGGCTCTCTTGCCCTTCAAACCGAAACACAGAAATGCAAGTATTTACAGCAGAAATAGATACCGAGGCGGGGTGGTACCAACCCAGGCGATCAGGATCTACCTACCACCTGTATTTATTTATTTACCTGTTTTTATATGTTTCATGAAAGCAGATGAGCGAACGGGCTTTCTGATGGCAAGTAGTTACCCGTTGCATATAGACATATTACCTCACCATGTTATTCAGCAATAAAAAAATACTATAACGTGCGGGCACACGCGTGTATCCATGTATCAATTTGGTATTTCCCACACTAGTTAGACAAAGGCATCGATTCCGGGTGGCCGCCAAAGTTACAGCAAAACCTAAATGAAAAACACTCATATACTAAATTGTGTATGAGTGAGCGGGACGAATCGTTTAGCGAGTATCGCTAAATTTGGCGGCCATCGAGGAATGGGTGCCACTACTATTAATTTGACAAGTCACACAAAATGACTATAAAAATGTACTTTAAGGTCCTTAATAGCAAAAAAAATTTTACCTTTGACTTATGAATGATGAGTTTTTCTCCAGTTCATAGACCTCTGCATCCTCCTCGGCTGCGACTACTGCGGCTCGATCCGTGGAATCGGCCCCAAGCGAGCCATCGACCTTATCCGTCAGCATCGGACCCTGGATGAGATCCTGAAGAACATTGACACCGGCAAATACCCGCCGCCTGAGGACTGGCAATATGAACAAGCGAGGCACCTATTCCTTGAGCCGGAGGTGTCTGATGCTAAGGATGTTGAGGTAAGGTATTTATTAGAGAGCTTCTACTTCTATAGCTTGACCACGGATATTTTACGACGTCTTAGGTAGCTGCGCGGCGAGACGCGGGAGGCTCCACTCTGTGAGGCCCGCCCCTAGCCTGCTCCCCTCCGCGCACGCACGCTTCCCTCCCCCCGCACATCTGTCGCTACCTATGGCGTCGTAAAACATCCTTGGTCGAGCTTTAAAACAGGCTATTTTCCGCAATTACTTGTCGGACCGCGCATAATTTCAAGCTCGCTTCGCTCACTCCCGCCCTAGCCTTTTAACCTAATTCATCATGTGTCGGATTCGCGCCATAATTTCGATCTTGCTTCGCTCGCTTCCGCTCTAGCCTAATCCATCATCTCTACCGGAAATGCTCTGATCGGTACGATTACCTAAACGATGTAACAAATTATTTGCAGATAAAATGGACAGACCCTGACGAGGAAGGACTAGTGAAGTTCCTCTGCGGAGACAAGCAGTTCAACGAGGAAAGGGTTCGGAACGGAGCCAAGAAGCTGATGAAGTCCAGGACTGGAACTACGCAAGGGAGGCTAGACGGGTTCTTCAAGGTTAATAATCTTTCTGTTATCATAACATTGGCATCGATTTTGGGGTGGCCACCAAATAAAGCGATTATCGCTAATGGAACCTAAAACACCGTCACCATATTGCGGAATTAACTGGTACTATTTTTTTTCATAGCGAATGTTATAACACAGATTATAAATTACCAATGGCGTTCTCTTGACATGCTTTTTTAGTTCCTATCCAGGGTATAATTGATTAAATATAATTAACTCTCTTATATATCGTTTTTCATATTGATTGCACACCTACTACCTCTTTCTTGATATCATTTCCCCTGTCCGAAGGTTGCCTGGAAGAGATCGTTCTTAGCTATAAGGCCGCCTAAATTGTACTTCACTATTTTTTTTAATCTTTTGTTTGTTGTTTTCTATTTGTGCAATAGTGTATTTTACTTTACTTCAAATGATGTACTGTTTATTCAAAATAAAATAATACTAAAATAAATGTTTAAGCAAAAAAACTAAAATAATAATAAAATACAATAATAATAATAACACACAACCTCACTACCACGCACGCTGAAAAAATAGCAAAGTATACGGACCTCTCTATAGAACTGAAGACCCAGTGGCGGGTAAACACTGTTAGAACTGTACCCATCATAATTTCATCTACAGGAGTCATACCCAAATCCTTACACACCAGCCTGAAAACACTTCAAATACACCCTCTTACTTTCATTCTTCTTCAGAAAGCTGCCATTCTAAACACTTGCAGGATTGTTCAAAAATTCCTGTCCATGGATACCTAAACGTCTCACATTCACTCATCATCAACACTCTCGCACACCGATCAACTCACTTTATTTCTTCTAATTACCTCTACTTCTAATACGTCTTCACTCATACTGTCGTTTGGCCAAAAGCTCGCGACAGTGTGGTAAACTCACCCCAATAATGGGAGAAAAACAGTAATATAAATAATAATAATAATATAATTTAAAAAAAAAAATTTTTTTTAAGCTAAAATTACAAAATACCTAACAATTTTACAAATAAAATATCTGACCCAGGTCAATCCCTGCAGGGAGTGACCCGAGGAGGCTGGCGGCGTTGCCCCGCTGTATAGCTTTTAATTAGATTCATATTCTATGTAGGTATTAGTGATTATTTTTTTCTTATTCTTAAATTGTTTTTCACAGTTAACAACGACACCCAACCCAAAACGGAAAGCTGAAGATGAAAAGAATAAGGCAGCCAACAAGAAAGCGAAAAGTGGCGGCGGTAGAGGTCGGAAACCTAAATAGACGATTACTTTTAAACGTAGAAATAACGTAAAAATAAGGTACCTATTTTTAGAAATTTTTGGAACTGAAATAAACTGCACGTTAGCGAGAATTGACGCCACTAAATATGTATAATAATGACCATTTGAACAATGAACGGATCTTGGGCATTACATCCAATTCCAGTTAGTGAAATCTATTCCCCGACTGTAATTGGACAGTCGGGGAATAGATTTCACTAACTGGAATTGGATGTAATGCCCAAGATCCGTTCATTGTTCAAATGTACATTAGTCAAAAGTCAAAAATATGTTACCTGTATATCTAATTCCTCAGATGTTCAGGGAAGTGGTCGTTAGGGGAATTGGACAACTAGACATTCGGGGAACTGGACGTAACGGTAAATTGGATCTTCGAGGAATTGGACAACGCCCAAGATTCCAATATATTACATGAATACACGTCATTGGCTACATCGTAAAAGTGGATAATAATCTGCATCTCGAAAGCCAGAATAGGTAGGCAGAGAGAACGGAGTGCCACGAATCTCTGTAATAAATAAGTTTTTAAATAATTATTCAGATATCAGCTGGTCTGTTTGAGTTGTACCATGTTGCATTTATTTTGTATTGTCGAATGTGGGGTATTATTAAAATAAAAATATTTCGTCCAAAACATCCTTTTATTAATATCATTCTAAACATACAATATAATACGTTTGCATAACTTCTATAAAGCAGATCTTTTTTTTTCAATAGGTTATTTATATAATTAAAATTCAATTTTAAATGGTACCATATGAATATAAAACAACTATGTGCCACTTTCTAACAAGAAAATGGTTAATACATTACTTCCTATACATTATGCATTATGAGTATGTTTTTTTTTAGATGTGTTATGTTATTACAAAGCGTCGGTGGCGTAGTGGCTAGGAAACCAGACTCCCATATGGAGGGGGGGGGGGGGTTTGTTTACCCATGGACTAAATGCAATGTCCAACTGGTTGTACCAAGGGGATTTTTCCCCGTGGACCAACTGTTTAGTTGTACTACATAAATTATTAGTTGATACACGGGGCAAAAAAATTACCAATGGTACAACCAGTTGGACATTGCAGTTGGTCCATGGGTAATACGCAATTGATTCATGTATAAGCTCACTCAACTCGCCGACAGATGTCGCTGTTCGTCCGAAGCACACTTCGCCTACATCGAGTCCGTATTTCCATACAAACATAGAACGCGCCATCGATATTTTCAATGGGACTTCGTGTATAGACGTCCATTGGACCAGCACTACTGGTCACCAGACACAACACTCCGCCTAGTGGAAGATCTTCTCTTTTCGGAAATTTGAATTATAACAAGTTACAATTTGACAGACAAAAATTTTGGTTTTTACGTTCTTTTTTTATAAATATTTATGTACTACTAAATACTCATAAGTAGCAGTTTTACATTAAAAATACACGTGTCTATTAATAAATACGAAATAAATAATTTAATAAACCTAACATTAAAATATCTTCATGATTTCATAGATTACACTTATAATTACTAGAATAAATAGGTATATTTTATTGTGATATTTTCATACAAACAAAAGCATTCTAAAAATATAAGCTATCCTTACCGAAAGTTGCAAGAAACATCCTCAACCTTAAGACTTCGTTTAATGTCCATCTCTGACTCCACTTGCTATATGGCCATAGATTTAAAAAGATACATCAAGGTATACTCTCACAGAATAAATAATTTAATTACTCTATGGAACCCTGTCGCAATAACTTTTTGTAATGATTCCTTGACATTCATATGAATGTGTCAAATAAGTCACATCACACACACACACATCACCTCACACAACTTCATACACCCTCTGTACACCCACAGTATCATATCCCGCTGGCTATCTTAGTGTGGACTGGCATGCTGCAAGACAGCCGTTGGCTAGTGCAGGTGCCAGGATTTGTTTTTATAAATAGATACCTACTTACTTGTTTCAATTTATATTCTATTGTATTGTATTGTAGTATTATATAAGCTTTTTGAATTTGAAAGTTATAGCGACAAAGCACTAAAGTACAAGTCAGTTACTGACAGCGAGATCAAAAATGAACTTCAAATGACGTAACTTAACCGTTTATCTTATGATAGGGGGCCGGGAATAACCCCAGCGGCACTTCGACCCTTGAGGATCTTTTGTGCCAACCCCATTTTTTTTCTAAGCGTTTAAGTAAATTAAGATGAACCGACACTTTTGTTGTTTGTTGTCTCTTTTACTCATGTTTCGTTTGTCTCGCTCCCTCGAGGTCCGTCTTTGAATTTTTTTACATCTATGGCCCAAGCACTTTCCTAACCAATTTAACGCTGAATTCCTTTTAGAAGTTTTCCTTCAAGAAGTTGATAAGTCCGTTTGTGGAACCATCATGGCTGGAAACCGGCTTGTTATCTTGGAGCTCGGGTTCGATCGCCTTGGCTAACTGCTTCCCGAGTTCCACGCCCCATTGGTCGAAGGAGTTGATGTCCCAGATGACTCCTTGTGTGAAGATTTTGTGTTCGTACATCGCTGTGGAAGAGATATCATGGTATTTTGTTTAGGTAAGTCCATTCGCTCAAATGAAATGGAGAAATGTTATTTTCTCAACTGTTTCCCACACTCTCTATGAAACCAGTAAAAAGGCTTTCATATAATTATTTTATTTTATTAGGGTAGCTTACTTAGAAATCAAGTCATCCGTCACAAAACGCGAGTTACCGACATAGCTCATATGAGTGGCAATGTGCTTGCCATGTATGTCGCAGAACCGACAACCGTTGGGGTAGACGAGTTCTAGAGTGGAGACCGCGGACAAGACATACATGGCAAGCACATTGCCCGTGTGGGACGCCCCCCTGCCCGGTGGACCGACGACCTGAAGAAGGTTGCTGGCGATGATTGGATGAGGAAGGCGGAGGACCGAGTATTGTGGCGCGCCCTGGGAGAGGCCTATGTCCAGCAGTGGACAGATACGGGCTGATAGATAGATAGATAGGGTAGCTTACAGCCAGCAGCAGCAGCAGCTTAATTATAACTGTACTTATCTAAAATTCAAATTTGAAACTTGTTAAGTAAAAAGTAAGTAATATGTTTATTTCACACACAGCAATGACCGAAACAGTTATAATTATAATAAAATAATTATGTAGTCAAAGGTAAACATATCGAAATCATGTATGATGGTCTGCTGTTGTTGTGAAAAGGGCCTCAACTTATTATTTTATTATTGTAATTGTAAATGTAATTTATAATTTGTAAAATTTATATATTATACATATAATACTAAATTTAAATAATTTTAATTTAAAATGATTTATTTGCCAGCGTGCTATGGAGCGTAGCATACTCAACGTGAAAAGGACGGATCGTGTCAGGAATACGACCCTGCGCTCCAAAACACGCATCGCTGATGCAATAACTAAAGCATCTCTATTGAAATGGGGCTGGGCAGGCCACGTGTGCCGCATGCATCCGGAAAGGTGGGCAAAGATCGCCATGCACTGGGTGCCACAAGACGGACAGCGGCGCCGAGGCAGGCCCAGGCGTAGGTGGAAGGACGATATCGACCACTTCCAAAAAGGATGGTATAAGGACGCCGAGGATAGGGAAAAATGGAAAGGAGGAGGGGAGGCCTTTGCCCAGCAGTGGGACAGCCTATAGGCTATTATAAAAAAATAAAAAAATGATTTATTTATTACATCATCCTGAAGAAGGATCTAAAGTTCGTTTTTCGATATCTCGAATTCTCAACTAACATCAGATATATTTATGGTTAAAGTTAGTAATGGGAAGATGCTCTGTCTAGTAAAACTGTTTCTTATATGTAGCCAAGGACCAGGGGCCAAATCGCATTCTGCTGACGCATAACTCTACCACTGCCACCTTTAGATTTACTATCGATCGGGCAAAAGTACCTCGGGAGGAACTTATGTTCGATCGTTATATTTGACAGTTGAAGCGTTTTGTTACCATTAAACTGCGATTCAGTATAAACTAAACGTTTTAGTAGAATGCACAAATACGTTACTGTTCGATCGATCGTTGACTCGATCATATCATTGATGTATCATATTGCGCAGGCATAAGGTTGAGATTTAATCGAAGGTTTTTGACAAATGGTATACTATAGCTTGTGGTTGACTGTACCATTGTGCGTGAAACGTCATGCAATCCTAAGCTGTTTTATCTGGTGAAGAATGAGCAGTCTTCTTATGCTATGGGTCCTAGTAGGCTGATAAATATGGTCTCACCAATAAGCGCTCCAAGTATGAAGGGCGTGATCTTCTTCACGACGATGGAGTTGGTCGGCCGGTTCCCTTTGAACACCTTGTGAGGGAGAATCTTGGCAATCGCCTCGGGAGCCATGCCGGACTTATCCAGCTCTGCTTTAGCCTGGAACATTTTTTTACTTAGTCGAACGAGTAATAAATTATATTATTGTGTCGGCAGGGTCGGATAAAAAGAGCGGGTACTGAAATCGGGAAATAGTACAGTATGTTACCTAATTATCTTATGTATTATTTTACTATGATTCATAGTGATGTTTAATTTCGAACACAATTTATATTGTAAACGAAAATAAATCGAATTGAATTAATAGTTGACCCCTTTTACTTAGACCATTGAGGTTTACTTAAAAACTACCGGTTCGATTATAAAAAATATTTCACAAGTCTACCAGGTTTACATTATAAATAGTATTTTTTTAGTTCGAACATTTCGTTTATGAGAAAAACACTAACGGTTTGTCAATGGGAGGTCAGAGCAAATTTGAAATTTTAGCATGGATCCGACACAGATGGATCAGATTAGAAGGAGTTGCGAGTTCTAAATTTTGACGCAGATCTGACACAGATGGGTCAGATTACAGATTACGAGATAAATACCGATGCATTGTGTAAGTAGACCAGCATAGGAGCGAGCGAAGCGACATCGAAATTTTACCGCGGATCCGACAATGGACTTCTTGAATCAACAGTCAGGTTTCCTTAATTGGGTTTGGGTCGTCGAGAGACGTCACTGGTTCAGATATTAGGGCGACAGACCACACCTACTAAAAAATGGTCAAGGGCAAGCCGAGTCTCGTGCCGTGGGTTCTTACACGTCATCAGCCTATTAACGTCCCCACTGTTGGGACATAGACCTCCCCATGTACAAGGGGTCCATACATACATAAACCGTCACGCTATGTCCCTTGCGGGGTAGGCAGAGAGAACGGAGCGCCACGAATCTGTCTCGTGCGGGATCCATATTTGGAAATCTCGTTGGTAAATTGTTATCGTTAGTAAATTAATCTGCCCTATGGAGCACGACTCACCTCGTTGGAAGTCTTGCCCTTCATGAGCGCCTCTGTTTGCGCCAGGAAGTTGGCGAGAAGGATCTTGTGGTGAAGGCCGTCGGAGATCGGGTTGTGGGTCTGCGCCGGTGCTATGAAGTCGCAGGGGATCAGTCTGGGGATAACGGAGAACACAGTCACTTTAGGACATTTTGGGTTATTTCGGGGTAGGTTAAACCTCTTAGGTTTTCCACACTTTACCTGGTAGTGCCGGGATCCAAAGCGTTGATATAAAGCGTGTCTGACCGGACCACTTTTGGTATGATTTGCAACTTTAGCATGATATGGAAACTTTTTGTTGACTTGGGAAATATTGGGTCACAGGAAAGTTTGGGGAAACTATGAGTGTTAGAAAAAGGGTTGCATTAGGTCAGTTTTAGGAAACTTGACCAACTTAGAATAATTCGGGGTAACTTTAGGAAACTAGACCTGGTCTGTGGTGGATCAGTAGTAGAAAGCGCGTTGTCCGTTAGTGTCGGGTTGAAGTTGTTCACTTGTTACCCCGATCGGGTCGTTTTAGGAAAGATTTGATAATTAGTAGTGGTAGATCCTAAAGTGAAGGTTCGCCTGGGGTGGTACCACCCTCTTATCTATTTCTGCCGTGAAGCAGAAATGCTTGCATTTCTGTTTCGGTTTGATTGAAGAGTAAAAGAGAGCCAGCGTAATTTCCGGCACATGAGGCAATCCATCTTAGTCCTCAAGGTTAGCAACGCATCAAAAACCCTCCAACATTAATACAATGAGGTGAGATGTCTATGGGTTTCGGTGACCACTTACCATCAGGTGGCCTGTTTGCTCTCCTTATTTAATAAAAAAAAACTATTGAAAGAATTTGGGAAATTTCGGGTGACAGGAATCAGGAAACATTGGGGAATCAGGAAACTGTACCTTATTATGGAAAGGCTTACTTTAGAAAAGTTTGGGCACAGATTTGGAGCAACTTTAGGAAACTATACCAACTTAGGAAAATTTGGTAACTAGGAAACTAGACCCACTTTATCTGGTCCCCTGGTGGATCAGCTGGTAAAATAAGTATTGCCCATTAGTTCCCGGTTCCCAGCATACAATGGGGGAGTGCGGATTACCGCATTCCAAATTATTGGAAAAAAAATGTTTTTTTCTGTCTGGGGAAACTAATGTATTAAAGTAATTTATTACTTTACAAACGTTTGGGGCAACTTTAGGAAAATTCGGGGTAACTTTAGGAAATATACCCCACTTTACCTGGTGCCTTGGTGGATCAGCTGATAGAAAGCATGTTGCCCGTTGGTGCCCGGTTCGCCCCACACAATGGGGCCAGTAGAATATTCCACTTCATGCCCCGCTCTGGTTACGTATTTACCATTACTCTCCATGTCTCCCTGTTGGAAGTATGCGGCGAACCTTTCAGGAAAAAGAAATACAGGCGTTAAGATAACAGACACTTCTGACCCTAGGATTCCAATAACGAGAAGGGTTAAGGGAAATGCGATCTTTTTCAACAAGTATTTTCACTCAACATCATCAGCCTATTAATGTCTCCACTGCTGGGACCAGGCCTCCCCTTGACCAAGGGAGTACGGGTCATGATCAACCAAGCGGGCCCAGTGCTACTTGGTGGAATTCAAACCCCTTTGGCGCTTGGACATGCAGGTTTCCTCACGACGTTTTCCTTCACAGTTAGCGAAACCTACAACATTGGGATCTTCAAGGCCAGAGTGAATAGGCATTTACTGGACCCGCATGCTCCATCGTCGACCTCATCGTCGCTTACCATCAGGGCAAATCCGAGATCAATTTCACAATACATTCTTACCTGTGCAAATACTGATCGTAGGGCAAAAGGGCGTGAGTTTCTGATCCGTGAAAGTTATGATACCAGATGCCCAATAGAGCTAGGATCACTGGAGCCTGTGGGGGAAAAAATAACACTTAATATTTGTTTTTGTCCAACGAGTTTTTCGGTTTTTTCCAAAGACTTACGTACATTTACCATCTGCTCTGAGGGTGAAGGAAAACATCGTGAGGAAACCGGCACACTGAGATAACTAGTGTGTGAAATGGGGAAGGCAATGGCAAACCACCCCATTAAATTTGCCACGAAAGTCGTTCTATGCGATTTAATTCCTTATAATGATCACGACCCTCAGCAATGAGGAACACGACTTAGAAGGAAGTATATGTGTGCAAATAAATTTTAATTCATTCATTCCGGAAATCCTCACCAAGTAACTTTGCTTAACATAAACGATAACTTTCGCATCTCGACTACCCTCAATGATGCAACTTACGTTTTGTTCCAAGGGCGCGGTGGTATAGTGCGTGTCCATGAAGCTAGCGCCATCTAACAGCTTCTCGAAGTTGTCAAACCCGATGTACAGAGAGATCGATAGACCAATCGCCGACCACAGCGAGTACCTACAGGGTGTCATAAGAAATATTAATAGGACATAAAACGCAAAGCGTTGCGTAGATGGAGCCACTAGCACACTCCGTATACAGAAAAGCATAACTAAACGTTATTTTTGATGATACAATACAAATTTCTCGATATTTGGGCTAATTTATTTTATTTTCTCAAAGCTATAGTAAAATTGTGATACGGAGCGTCGGTGGCCTAGAGGCTAGAGCACCGGACTCCCATGCAGGAGGTCCGGGTTCGAAACCGTGCAATGCCATGTACCAATGACTTTTACCGATGTTTTCGAAGACTTACGTACATTCACCGACTGCTCTAACGGTGAAGGAAAACATCGCGAGGAAACCTGCACACTGAGATGACCAGTGTGTAAAATGGGGTAGGCACTAAAGAACCTCAAGGGTCAAAGTTCCGCTGGGGTTATTCCCGCCCCCTATCATAAGATAAGATAAGAAAATTGTGATGATATCATGGCATCATATGGCCATTTAAAAATAGCAGACCTAAAAAATCTGTTAAGACAGCATGGCGCGAGTCTGAAGGGTAAAAAAGATTTGGTGGAAAGGAACGTATCTACATGTTCATTGGCTACGTACCATTGTGCTAGTGGCGCAAAGTGGTAAAACATTGCATCCTATTAACTGCCAAGAAAAATATATTATTAGGGCGTTTTCAGAGTCGTGCGGATTTTGTCACGCACGCGGATTTGCCCCGCATGCGTGAAAATGGAAAAAATCAATTTGCAAGGTCTTCACGCACCCCGCATGCGGGTATCACGCATAAGAACGTTTTCAGAGACGTGCGTATTTCGTCACGCACGCGGGTTAGTTCCGCATGCGTGCTCCACGCATCATATTATTTCATACAACATTAGTATTATGCTTGGAGACCTTGCAAATTGACATTGTCAATTTTCACGCATCGAGGCGACATCCGCATGACTCTGAAAACGCCCTTAAAGTTTCGTTTGGAACAGTCTGCCGGCGTTTGTGTTTCCCGTATCCCGAAACTACAACCTTGGGATCTTCAAGGCCAGAGTGAATAGGCAGTTACTGAACCCGCATGCTCCATCGTTAACCTCATCGCTTACCATCAGCCGCGATTAAGGTCAAATGTGGGTTTAGTGGTAACTAATAGAGGTGCACCGCATAGGAGTTTTGCCGGATGTTCGGTATCCGGTTCGGTTCGGTCGCTCTCAGTTCGTCAACGAAGTCATACGTCAATTGGCCCGGTCGTAATCCTTCCTTCTCCTGTTCCACTCTCTCTCCCAAACTCTCTACCATTATCCTCATCGCACACACACGTAGTAGTTACGAAATGAAAGATCTTTGAGTGCTAGCGGTGTGTGTGTGTGTGTGTATGTGTGAGTGTGTGTGTGTGTGTGAGAGAGAGAGAGAGAGAGAGAGAGAGATCGATGAGGATAATGGTAGTGAGTTTGGGAGAGAGAGTGGAACAGGAGAAGGAAGGACTAAGACCGGGCCAATTGACGTACGACTTCGTTGACGAACTGAGAGCGACTAAGGAAGAAAATGTCAGCGGTGGAGAATATCCGGTGCATCTATGTAAATAAAGTGAAATACCTGTTTTGGAACACACTCTTAAAAGGTTTCATACCTGCCGCCGACCCAGTCCCAGAAGCCGAACATGTTCTTGGAGTCGATGCCGAAGTCCGTCACCTTCTCGGCGTTGGTCGACAGCGCTACGAAGTGCTTCGCTACTGCCGACGGCTGAGGAAATGAAGGAAAATTGAAAATTTTGACTCAGCTCAGTTTATGTTGATCATATTCAATTACTCTTATACGACATTTCTTGCTAGCTTGTACCTTCGTAGGTATGTGCAGATTCAGCCTGGAGTGGTCTCCAGGCTGAATCTGCACATAGTCCAACCACCTTCAAAAATCAACTTACATCCTTAGCAGCTTCCAAGAACCATTTCTTAGCTGAAGTAGCGTTGGTGATGGTCTCCTGCGTGGTGAATGTCTTGGACGCTATGATGAAGAGGGCCGTCTCAGGGTTGAGCTTCTTGAGAACCTCTGCCAAGTGTGTGCCATCGATGTTTGATACGAAGTGGACCTGGTAAGTAAAAAATGTGCTAAAATAAAATAACTAACGCACTCTTGCCTAAATGCGACGATGTTATCAGAACTGCACGATCGACATAGATCGGTGATATTGATCAACATCGCCTAATAGACCGTTCAACGTCGATCATAGTGTCACACCAAACTAATCTGCCGTCGATTGAGCATTGATCGACGTCGATCGTGTGATTGTCGATTGATCGCAACAACTAGCACAAGGTTGATCAATAGTCGTTCGACGTGTTTTACAAGCCGTAATCATTGATCATTCTGAGCTATTACACCTACGCGACAGACGTAGATAAAGGCATCGATCGCACAGGTATAATAACACCCATATATTTGGCCAAAAAAGTTATAGCCATTTTAGCTAAAAGTTCTATTTTGGCTAAAATGGTACTTAAGATATTTAGTCTAAAACGTTATGTAAATCGTAACTGTAGTAAGAGCCATCGTCTTGTATAATTGAACATTTGGCGTCTGCAAATAGGGTATTTGACTAGGTAATTGTTTTTTATTGCATCAATCAACTTATATGGATATTCTGAAGGATGTAAAATTCGTTTTTCGATATCTAAACTAACATCAGAGATATTTGGTAAAAGTTAGTACTGGAGAAGCTCAGTCCCTTTTTAGCAAAACAGTCCTTATTGTGTAGCTAGGACCTGCTTGTATGGCGCTACAGAACAGTGACGTCACAATTCGCTATTACCGTTTTTTTCTACGTCTGATTTCTGATTGCTTGTAGCTATTTTATTTTTCAACGAATTTCAATTCTGTTTTCACATTTGACCATCAATTTGTCTATTTCTTATTTATTTATGAAATGCATTTAATATTTGATACTTGGAAAAAACCCTATTAATTCTCCGGTTATGCTAGGGTTAAATGTATATCATATTTTAAATAAACGCCGAAACTACTCTCACTCGATATAATGACACTCATCTGATCAGACTATTAACGTCTGCACTATTGGAGCGCAAGCCTCCCCTTGCACAAGGGGGCTACGGGGCATAATCCACCAAGCGGAAAAGTTCTGTTTACTCACGATGTTTGCTTTCACTGTTAGATCAGTCGGTAAATGTTCGCTTCGAAAAAATGGTATATTCCACTAGCTCTAAATGGTACAAGAACCCGGACCTCCCGCATGGAATTCCGTCGTCCTAGCCACTACGCCATCGACGGTATGTCAGCCAATTAGATGGGGGCACTAGTAGAGTAGCCCATAATTATTATATATTTATTACCTTCAGTTGAGTAGCATAAGGTTTAAGCGCTTCAGTCACCATGAGGGGTCCTAAGTCAGAGCCTCCAATACCTATATTGATGACGTCAGTGATCGACTTGCCCGTGTACCTGTAAGGAAAAGAAAGAAAAAAAGAATTAACCCCTCTGAAATATCTGCGGTACTAAGCGAGGCCTTCTGGCATGTTCGACATACAAAGTCGAACGAATGTGTGGCTATTTTAGCTAAGAGTTCTATTTTGGCTAAAAGAGTTACTTTAGTTATTTTGACTAAAATAATTCTATTTTGGTCATAAGAGCTATTTTGGCTATTTTGCCTTAAAGAGTTATATGTTGGCCAAAATAGTTACTTCGGCTATTTTGGCTAATTTGACTAAAAGAGTTCTTTTAGGTATTGACTAAACCCTTACCCTAACCACATACATCCCCACACACACACCACACATACACCCTCTGACGCAGCAGCCTCACCCCCCCCCCCCCCCCCACACATACATACTTTTATTTATTTATAAGGGAAATCTACAGCTATTAACAATTATGAAATTACATATGTATTAAACTTAAAGAAGGCCAATTATAGATTTCCTCGTTTATATATGACTTGTATACCTATAGAATGCGGTTAACTTTGAGACTAATAATGTAGAATTAACATGAATATGTCATACATATTTACCACGAGTATTGAATGTTATTTGTAAGTACTTGTTATACATACACACATTCTTAAGGCGCGAGATATAAATTTCATTGGATTTTTTTCTTTTTATGTCCATATTTATTATTATCATAATTGTAGTTGTTAGGCTTTAATTCAATTATTATTAAAAAAAATCCTTCTATTAATAATTTTTCTTTATTTTATTTTTGTTAACCGCATTGTCATATGTCATCTTATTATTAGCCTATAGGCTGTCCCACTGCTGGGCAAAGGCCTCCCCTCCTCCTTTCCATTTTTCCCTATCCTCGGCGTCCTTATACCATCCTTTTTGGAAGTGGTCGATATCGTCCTTCCACCTACGCCTGGGCCTGCCTCGGCGCCGCTGTCCGTCTTGTGGCACCCAGTGCATGGCGATCTTTGCCCACCTTTCCGGATGCATGTGGCACACGTGGCCTGCCCAGCCCCATTTCAATAGAGATGCTTTAGTTATTGCATCAGCGATGCGTGTTATTATGTTATTATGTCATCATAATATACAGACATCGGAAGAGACTGGTCCCCACAACACAGGGTATCCTAGTGTGAAAGCCAGGGAAATCTGAGAAAATGTAAAAGACACTGTCTGCATGAATATTTTTTTATTGTATTATTATTATATAGTTCTTTGGCTAAATTATTTCTCTTCGCCAAGGACTCACCTACCCAGTTTTTACCTGACTTCTTCTTGACGTGTAGTCAGTGGCTAACTTATTATCAGAGTTATTCAGGCCGCCGGTAGCCCTACAACATGGCCTAAAAAGTTCGACAGATGACGTCACATTTCTCATTATCTAATTATGTTGGTCAAGTAGTACAGTGCGTGAGCTTTTAGTTAAACATTCGGGCTTTGAAAACTTTGACGGGTTTCAGTTATTACTAACGATACGCGAATGTACTACGACTGTAGTAAGAGGAGGCGGGATGGGGAATAGAGGCCGATTATACAAAATACCCGAATGTTTTTCTAAGAGCTCACGCTCTGTATGTCTCTGAACTCTCACCCCTTCCACTCCCCCGAGATGACTTGCTGGGAGAACTCTTTCATATGTTCCAGAACAGCGTTCACGTCCGGAGTGACATCCTTCCCGCCCACCATTATCGCCCGGTTTTGTCGGTTGCGTAGTGCTATGTGGAGCACTGCGCGGTCCTCCGTGAAGTTGATTCTTTCACCTAGGAATGGGTATGGATAGATAAAGGCACCAATCCTGGAGTGTCAATCGCTAAACTATAACATCGCATCACTCTTACACGACCTAGCATAGGAGTTAGAGTGAGCGTGACCTTTCATTTAGTTTTAACTTCAGGTTTGGCGAGGTGGCCACCCGGAATCGACGCCAAAATACTATTTACAATTACGAAAAGTAAGTTTTCTATGAACTACTTATGTCACCCTTAGCGTTCATTCCAGTGGCGTAGCGTGGATTTCTGCCGCTCGGAGGTAGGCCTCAATTCCTGGCCCCTTACCCCATTTTGGCAAAATATAGATAACAAATCGAATGACTCTATCACCATTTCAAAACAATTAGTAAGCGGTATGAAATCCTCGCAGCGCGATTTTTTAATTCATCATTATCAATCATTTCACGATATGATATGCCACTCAGCGCGATTTTTTTTAGGCAAATGATGACTCATTTGCCTATTACAATATTTTGAATAATATCTTTATCAGTGATGAAATAATCGCCTGTAAACACTTAACTGTTCCATTCTGTATTACAAATCGACAGTTTACTTTGAAAATCAATTAACTTTAGATTTCGTCAGGTTGAGAACAGCTTTTTTACTCATTTGTTTGTTTTCATTTACACTCAAAAGTGTAGTTAATCGGTTTTAACAGTAAACCGGCCCAAAAAAGGTTTTAAAATAACGGACTAAAATGGAAAGTAGAAAATATTATATCACAATATTTTTTTTAATATTCTTGAATGGAATTCTGACACCTTGCATATCATGGCCTTAGACAGGAGTGATGGGTTGGGTGGGGGTTCAAACTCCACCGAAATATTGTCCCCCCAGTGTTACCCCAAAATGATTCATGAAAACCTCAACATTTCACCCCTCTGAACACCAAAATTCCCGCACAAAATTTATTTCTGGCAATGGCCCTTCTGTATCTCCTTCTTCTTAGAGAGGTTATTTTCCGCACTTAGCCGCATGGTGGGCAGCCTTTGTACGTGACGGTTATGGCAGCTACTGTAGCCAGGCCAGCTCCCGACAGAAGCCTGGGCCTTCTGTTTTCCTTCAAAATGTATAAAATTTTTGGCCCTTCTGTATATTCTTTAAATTAAGAACTTCTTACCCGAGAACATGGCGTCTCTAGCTTGCTCCACACCACGGTGTCTTGCCAGATTGAGGAGCAATGCCATGACAGCGCCATCGATGCGGTTCTTAGAGTAATCCAGCAGGATGTCGCCATCGCTCGGGGTTGGGATGTGTAGGCTGGGTGAAACATATTCATTTATTAGATGGTAATGATGTCAGGTGGTAGATCCTAATGTGTAGGATTGCTCTCTTATTTATTGCTAATTCTTACATTGCTGTGTTTCGGTTTGAAGGGTAAGAGAGCCAGTGTAATTACTGGCACATAAGGCACTACATCCAAGTCCTCACGATTAGCAGCACATCGAAAACCCTCTAATAACATTATAGTGAGATGTCCATGGGTGACAGTGACCACTTACCTTTGTTGTTTCAATTCTAGGTAGGTACCAAGTACTCTAACTAAATAAAATTATGATGTAAATAAATATGATGCAGTCTCCAGCCTAATGGTGCAGTGGCAAAGACTCATTTCTTTCTGTCAACTGTTAACTCACAAGTCACATGAAAAAAGATGTGATTATGGGTTATATGACATCATTAACTCAATTTACAGTTTGTGGGTTCAATCATTTCTGTATTACTTGGTCCAATTTAGATAATTAATTCAAACTCTAAACACACACAAAAAATAACACACAAACAAACAATCAGCCTAGGCTGAAAACTGCATCATAGCATAGAACAATTTTTTAGAGCACTTGGTAAGTACCTAGAATTGATGCAACTTTCACAATAATAATTAATTTAAATTTATTTCAATTGTATTATGTCATTCATTAAAGCTATTAGTTTAAAAACCGATTTAAATGCACATCGATAAATTGTGAACTTGAAACGAAACGAAAGTGTAACTACGTTTGACCTTTGAAAGTATCAGAAAGTTCAAATGATATAACTTCATGAAATTACCGCTAGAACAAAAATTACATTTTAAAAAACCTTTTAGGCTACAATATTTAGAAAATGTAAGTTATAAAAACATAAAACCGACAGAATTTCTAATAAATTATCGAAATAAATACTGAAATACCTGAATTTATTGAAGCGGTCAGGGTCTTGTTGGAAAAGCTGCTGAATATTAATTTTTTCGGAGTTCAAATTGTAGAATTCCTGTAGCTTCTGATACGCTGGATCTTGTTTCAAGTTGGTTTTCGGTTCCATGATTCTTGAAGGAAATAAACTGTTTCCAAAAGAGCGGCTTGGACGAAACTGCACTATCAATAATGATAACGAATGTCTTTTTGACATTTCAATAACAAGTGAAGGTTATTGTGCGTTTAGTTTTTGCAAGTGGAAGTCAAATGCCTATTAGCATTTGACTAGCGATCCATAACCTGTTGAAATAATTCACGTTAACAATTATGTTCCATAACCGCGTTAATTGCTAAAAAAAATTATGAATAATTTCAACTGGTTTTGGAACGTACTCTTGGCTCCGTAGGGTTGCACAAACCATCAGTGAAATCGATCGATTCACCAGTAATTGAGCGAGTGAATGAATATTTCGTTCATTCATTCGTTCGTCCGTTCGTCGTTCACTGACTGACTGATCATGACTGTTGTGATGTTGATGATTCATTTTGACAGTTCTCGTGTTAGTTTTTGCGATTTTGCTGTTATTTTGTGAAAAGCTGTACTTTGTGCTGAGAAATAGTTGAAAAATCTCATGTAGAAAACGTGAAAATGACAGGAAATTTCAAGAACGTAGGTTCTTTTACACGGACCTGCAATGGAACCACATTACGATACGACCAAGCGTGTTTAGAAGTGCTGACTACGGAAAGAGTCAATTTTAGGAGTCAATACACGGAGTGTCAGGACTGTATTCTGCTGAATACTGCTCAGTTCGATACTTCGGGAAGTTTAGTACTGCGTACTTTAAGTCCCCTGCAATACGAGGTCACAAACGGCAATGGGAAGATCTGCAATGGTTTGTGTACTTCTATGCTATTTTCTGCTTGCTTTATTTGTTGGACGTTTTCATACTCTCCTTGACCCAGCTTGCACTTACAAAAGAACGTATCGTTCTTTTGTAAGTGCAAGCTTGGTCAAAAATTAAGTATTTTCAACTCGTAATATACAACATTTTAGCCTTGTTTTCATGTTCCTGATAATTTAATTAAATAAACGTTTTTTTATGTTAACTTTGCTTACATCTACATATTCTGGAATGAATGCATTCTATGTCACCATCATAACAAGTAGAATCCTTTTTACATTTTAATAATATACTAGAATATTCTTACAGATGTGCTTGCAAATTGATCCAAAAACAAAAGACACTTTCAATCTTCCGGAAGATAATCATCTTTACTTGTTAGAAATATATTTACCTATAGGTATGATCTTTTACGGGGAACATAGAGAGCGTTCCATAACCAGTTGAATTAATTCACGTTGACAACTGTCGATCTTCCATTACCATTAATAGCTGAAAATTTATCAAACTTATATTTGACACAAGCAATGGAAAGTGTACAGCTATCAATGTGAATAATTTCAACTGGTTTTGGAACACACTCATAGTATTTATTGGATTAAGATGCAAGTACATATATAAGTGCCTAAGGAAGCAAATCTCATTATGTTGTAAATATGCATTCATATCATGTGACCAGTTGTTAAGGTCAACCAATGCACAATTAATTAGATAATGCTGTTCCTCCTTTCTTATTGTGTACCTATATGGAAGGTATTCAAGAAGTATCCTTTCTTTGATAATTCAAAGATGATGTGATGTGGCAGAGACTACTCGCAGTGCTATTACGGTTCTCAAAACGATTCATGATGTCATCAAATCTTTTTAACTTTGAACATACCTTACCATGTCATCAATCATGAAAGAACCATGATATTGGCTTTATTTTTGAGAATTTTTCGAAACATCTAAGTATAGATAGACATTATTACCAGTGATTGGATTAGGTAGTGCAATTTTGCAGGAATCCATGACGAAATATAACATTGACATGCTCAACAAGTAATGATAGCCCGGGATTACAAATCGAAACCCAAAGGAAAATCACTTTCTGCGTCTAGTTATCTGTGTACAAGAAGATTTAGGAATTTTCTTCTAGGTGTTTCTCACAGAGTTATTACATACATCTATAATAAAAGCTTAGAGATAATGAAGCAAATATTTTTTCTAGCAACTTCACTTGTATTCCAGATTTTTGACTCTTATGACATGACATATTATATTTTATTACAATAAATAAGGAAGCTGTTTTGGGGTCCTCCTCATAATCCATTGAACCCCTCCTCCTCCAGAAACCTTCAAATCCCCACTGGCCTAAAACAATTTCTGTCTATGGTCCTGTTTTTATTAAAACTGCCCATGAGTATGGATGTGACAGTTATGCTTAAGCTATGCTATGCCAATGAGTAAATAGAGTTCTACACCCGATGCTAGGCAAGGGGAGTAAAATGTCACTTAGAAATAAGTTGACAATTTACAAAACTTGCATCCGTCCAATCCTCACGTACGTAAGCGTGACATTCGCGCACTCTTGCCACATTCGCCGCCTTCAGGTTATCCAAAATAGGTTCATGCGTAGAGCAACCGGTGCTCCATGGTACCTACGTAACGTAGACCTCCATCACGATTTGGAACTCCCCACGATCGCTCAATACATGAAGTTAGCGTCTCGACGCTTCTTCGAGCAAGCTCCCCACCACCCAAACCCTCTAGTAGTAAGCGCCGCCGCTTATTCCACTAACGGTTTACCGACATCCCGTCGACGACGTCGGCCTAGACACGTCCTAGACGACCCCGACGACGCCATCACGATCTCCATCGCGGAAGCCACTCCCCCACCCGATAGTAGTTCACACACAGCACCTATATACCGCCCGCGCCGGCGCGGGCGGCGACCCGTTTCTGGCGCTTACACGCGCTATCGGCGTATTCCAGGCCGCTTCTCCCCGACCCCTCCCTCCCCAGCGACGTCCTAAGCCGAGGTCCGTGCCCACCTGGGTGCCCTTAGGCAGTCGCTTCTTATAGTAGTTTTTAAGTCCTCCTCCAGGCTGGAGCGCACTCAGCGCTCGCCCCAAAAACCCCGGTGAAGCTGTAAAGGTCATTAGGACCAACAGCAATTATCAGTACGAAAAAAAAAGAGTAAATAGAAGGTATACAAAATTGGTTTGCTTTAATTTAATGTTATTGATGATTCATCTTTCTAATCATAAATCACGAGTGTTACTCTGGGAATCATTAGTCCCCATATATGATATGAAACCAGACTGTGATGATTCTACTATACTACTATATTATTGCCTGTAATGTCAAGATAATGTTTATTGGCCAAAATTATTCACAATAACATATGTATATATTATTGCACTTGAAAAAACTGAGATACAGATAAGAAGTAAGTACAAATGGCTTCAAGGTATTTCCACCAGACAGGCAATCTCATTGACAACATTTTTACCTTGGTTTTATTACATCAATTAGGAACATGAAAACAAGACAATATTTATTCCTTTTTAGGATTCAGTAGCTAAACTGTAAAAAAGGTACCCTTGTGACACGGTGTCTGTTCCTCTGTATGTAGGTCACAACTGTTTTTCTCTACTAACAAATAATAATTTTTGTAGCGGTAGATCCTAATGTGAAGGATCGCCTGGGGTGGTACCACCCTGTTATCTATTTCTGCCGTGAAGCATTTTCTGTGTTTTGATTTGAAGAATATAAGACCCAGCGTAATTTCCGTCACATGAGGCAATCCATCTTATTCCTCAAAGTTAGCGCTGCAACAAAAACCCTCTAATATTAACATACTGAGGTGGGATGTCTATGGGCGACGGTGACCACTTAACATCAGGTGGCCCATTTGCTCTCCTTATTTATTAAAAAAAATATTCTTTATTTTCAGGCAACTAATTATGTCTAACTATACAAAATGCTATACTAATGCTTTCAACTTTGGCATATTTGTAGAACATGCTTGCATGCATCTATCTTCGGTACACCATGAAACTTTTTTGAATCTATTGAACATAGAGCATCTTTGAGAAATAACTACTTTAGTAATAATAAAAGCCATTCATGACTTTTTCTTTTACATTTTTTAAGATTTCCCTGGCTCCCACACTAGGATACCCTGTGTTGAGGGGGCCAGAACACAGGGTAAAAAAAGGGTAAATAAATTAATCAATTTTAGGCATAAATAAAATAAATTCTATTAAAAATGCAGCACAGGAGGCAATCCATTAAGCTTAGCAGCCCATCGAAATCACTTTTATAATGTACGAGATGAGATGAGCACACAGTGGTAATCATTTACCATCAGGTGGCACATTTTCTAATCTACCCTCCTTTAAAAAAAATATATTGGCTTTATATATCTTGTTCCAGGCACATATGCGTTTGCCGAATTCGGACAATACAGCCTCAATCTATCCGACGTTACAAAGGAGCAATGCGAGCCCCGGATGACGGCAGAGCCCGACGCGGCCTTCCTGCCCATACTGACGACTATAGTGGTCCTACTGTCCATGGCTACACTGTGGTATGTCGTGAAGGGCATCGGGAAGAGGCTGGCCGCTGGGAGACTTATTGCCAAATATTTTGCTGGGTAAGTGACTGGATACCATCTTTTTTAAAGATAAGAGAATATTAGGGTCAGCGCCTATAGTAGGATAACTGGTTGCTCACGAATTTTATTTAGTTTATAACTTACGAATTTTAATTAGTAACATATGCTTAAGTTCCTACTACATTATAATCTTACCGCACAAATCAACTATTCTTATTCTTATTTTGGGCATGTCTTTGGCCAGCAGTGGCATGGTTAAGGGAAAAAAAGATATATGTTATTTATACATATATACATACATATCTCTCACGTTCATCTACCCCGATGTAGAAAGAGGAACCACCTTCAGTCATAGGTAGTTTTTGGTGGACAAACGTGAGTGTCTGACGTTACGAAGGACCAATGCTTGTCCCGGATGACAGCGTATTAGTAGTAGTGTCCGACCATCTGCACGCGGGGGGACCTTTTTGAGGCCAACCAGAGGGCTATCGATGTGGCTGCCTTCTGGTCGGGAAAAATTTAATTCGGATCAACAACACGAAAGAAGAAGAAGAAGCGTATTAGTAGGAGTATTTATTGAGGACTTTGAACGCATATTTCTCAAAAACTATTAAATATTTTAGAAAAAAATAATTAAATTAGTTTTTTGAAATTGTTTCCACTTCGACGTGTCATACTCAGATGTTCTAATATTGAACTAGGTTTACAACCCCATTGTTATATTCACCTCATGTTTAACCCCCGACCGATCGCGTAAGGGGAGTTATAAGTTTGACGCGTTTGTCTGTGGTACCATACATAACTCAACTGATGATCCGATTTGGACCCGATTTTTTCTTTCGATGAAGAATTTTGTCGAGTGTTTTAACCTGATAAGAAATAGACCAGTGGTTTTCAAGATCTTGCAATATCAATATCTTTGATGTCAGAGGGGATCTGTGAAACAGAAATAGCTAGATGGTTCGAGTTTGAGCTCAAATTGTTAAGAACATAGTGCCTTTCCCACATCAGGAACCTTGAGGATCTGATGATGACCGGAAAAAAATAAGGGGATCTCCAGAATGGCACAATGGTAATTTGGGGATTTCTTAAACTTTATTTTTTTCTCTAGGGAGGACAATGAATTAGGCTCTGAAACGAGGGTCTTGACGACGGAAGTAAGCGTTCCGCGCTCGCCGTCTCGATCTCGTCTGCGGTCACTGGATATCTTCAGAGGATTATGTATCGCTCTCATGGTAAGATTTATTTTTATATGGCTTGGATTCCTATGGTCAAAGGAACACTTACTGTGCGAATGTGACTCGTTGGCTGGAAAGCGTATGAGTCTTCTGGGGGTAGCCTACCCGAAACCAGAGGACTATAGGCTCCTTCCTGTAAGCTGTATAGTGCCCTTGATGCAAAGCATCTTTAAGGAACAGGAAGGAGACTAAGGTGATGAGATCCCTGAGGGTCGAAGTGCCGCTAGGGTTATCCCTGGCCCCCTGTCATAAGATAAGATTTATTTTTAGAAGTAGACTCCATTGAGTTGCATAACTTGATCTGCCAGGTCTTTGTCCCGGACCATTACGGAAGGCGGCGCTGTAAGCACATTAGGTTTGTAACACCGTTCAGCCGCACTGTAGCACGTTTCGAATCCCCCATCTGCCGCATGAAGACCGCTCTGAACGAGCTCCTGACCACCAACAGTGATTGTGACCTATTTTGTGATGCATGGCCGAGTATCAGAAGAGCATGTCTGTGCTACTGTGCTTGCTTGCTCATCGTATGGTTAGTGGCCAACCTATTTGTCAGAGTTGTTCAGGCCGCCAGTAGGCCACTGACATGGCTTAACGACTGCTGTCGAACGACAACAACCGGGACCGACTGCTTAACGTTCTTTCCGAGGCACGGAGGAGCTCAGATGAAATATGCCACTAGCGGTCACTCATCCAGGTACCGACCGCGTCAACGTCGCTTAACCTTCACGATCACTTTCGGACCGTGCTCGCAACTAGGATACGAGCTCCTCAATCGAGCTCCTCGAGCTCTTTTAATATTAGTCCCCCTGTATAATAACGTTTGGTTTTCTGTAATACTTATATATCAACAAATTTTCTTTTGCAGATATTCGTAAACGCCGGCGGAGGCGGTTACGCGATCTTCTCTCACTCGATATGGAACGGCCTGACGGTTGCTGACGTGGTATTCCCCTGGTTCGCCTTCGCGATGGGAGAGGCTCTGGTCTTGTCCCTCAACGCACGACTGAGGACCTCTTTGCCGAGGATCACTGCCTTCTATCAGGTATTTGTTTGTTTCTTTACATTATTTGTATGTTAATTTGTATTATCATCGTTGTGGCAGTTAATAATTATCAAGTTAGGATTCCGATAATATCTGCTCTATCAGGTATTTTCATGTAATTTATCTGTGAGATTTTATGGTAGTTGAAATTGATAATTATTAAGAGAGTTTTCTGATAATTATCAAATAGTTTTCCGGTAATTATAAACTAACTATCCAATAATAGGGTATTTGACAAGTATAGGGTGGTCGAAGTGCCGCTGGGTTATTTCCGGCCCCCTATCATAGGATAAGATAAGGTAAACGCATTTCATAAAAAATAAGAAATAGACATCAATTGCTGGTCAAATGTGAAAACAGAATTGAAATTTATTGAAAAATATAATAGCTACAGGCAATCAGATATCCGACGGTAGAAAAAAACGGCAATAAGTTTTATGACGTAACTGTTCTCTAGCGCCATACAAGCAGGTCCTGGCTGCTTATTAAGGACTGTTTTGCTAGAAAGACACAGCACCTGTCCAAATACTAACTTTAACCATTAATATCTCTGATGTTAGTTGAGATATCAAAAAACTAATTTTAGATCCTTCTTTAGTATGTCCATGTAAGTTGACTGATGCAATAAAAAAAATTAGGTTAATACCGTATTGGCAAGGGGAGGCCTGAGCCCCAATACTAGGGACGTTGATGAGATGTGATATGTAATATCAAATCTTCTCTTCTAAGTCGTGTTCCTCATTGCTGAGGGTCGTGATCATTCTAAGGAATTAATCACACAGAACGACTCTCGTGGCAGATTTAATGGGGTGGTTTGCCATCGCCTTCTCATTTCACACACTGGTTATTTATCTCAGTGTGCAGGTTTCCTCACGATGTTTTCCTTCACCGTCAGAGCAGTCGGTAAATGTACGTAAGTCTTTCGAAAAACCGAAAATCTTATTGGTACATGGTGTTGTGTGGTTTCGAACCCGGACCTCCCGCATCCGAAGTCCTAGCCACGACACCACCGACGCTCTTAATATTAAATATTTATATATATTTAATTTTTGTAAACTATACTATAGTTACCTTTGTTTGACATTTCGACTGAATACAAATCGTGTAAGTTTAAAACCTCATACTTATTTCTACAAACACCAGGTGGCTCGTCGAGCGCTACTTCTGTCCATCATCGGTATTATCCTGAGCTCAGTGAAGGTGTCCTGGGAGAACGTGCGTTTGCCCGGCGTGCTTCAACGGTTGGCAGCAATGTACCTCATTGTGGGAGCCCTCGAGTGTGCCTTCATGAGGACCAGCCAGACAATCACTCCTGGTGAGATCTCTTACATCACCAGACAGTCCATCGCTCCTGATGAGATCTCTCACATCACCAGCCAGACCATCACTCCTGGTGATTTCTCTTACATCATCAGCCAGACAATCACTCCTGGTGAGAGCTCTCACATCACAATCACTCCTGGTGAGATCTCTTACATCACCAGACAGACAATCACCCCTGGTAAAATCGCTTACACCACCAGTCAGACTATCACTCCTGATGAGATATCTCATATCATCATCCAGATCATAACTCCTGGTGATATCTCTCAAATTACCCTGATCTCCTTTTTGCGGACCAGCCAAACCATCATTGCCATGGCTAAGAACACTCGACAAAATTTTATATTTTTTTTTTTAAAAGGGTCTTAATGTGTTCACCGATCAAACACAAAGGCGTCATACTAACACGCCCTCCTTCCATAGATGGGGGATAAAATAGTTACTTTAAACATACTTTTTACCATAAGTCTATATGAAAAATTTAAAAAACCCTCAACTTCACTGTGAAGATCCCCTTACTTTTTCTTGGTCATCATAAGGTCCTTGAGATTGAAGATTTGGGAAGGGCCTGGTCCTAAACATATGAGCCCAAACTCTAACCATCTACTTATAACTGTTCCAGAGATCCATTCTGATATCAAAGGTACTCCAAGATCTTGGGAACCACTGTGCCAATTTATGCTCTCGTCAAAATTCTCTAATAGATAAAAAACCGGGTCCAAATCGGATCATTTGTTGTCAAGTTATAAAGCCACAGACATACACAAAAACATACAGACACAGACAAACGTGTCAAACTTATAACAAGCCCTCGATTGGTCGGGGGTTAAAAATAATTGGGTTACTTTAATTTTTGTTTTCTACGACCTAGAGAGTCGGTGGCACAGTGGCTAGGGCACCGGACTCCCATGCGGGTGGTCCGGGTTCAAACCGTGCAGTGCCATGTATCAATGAGTTTTTCGTTTTTTCGAAGACTTACGTACATTTACCGACTGCTCTAACGGTGAAGGAAAACATCGTGAGGAAACCTGCACACTGAGATGACCAGTGTGTAAAATGGGGTAGGCACAAAAGATCCTCAAGGGTCGAAATGCCGCTGGGGTTATTCCCGGCCCCCTATCATAAGATAAGATATAACACGATCGGTCGGGGATTAAAAATGATTGGGTTTCTTTAATTTTTGTTTTCTTTCCCAGGTCGTTCTCTATTCCGTGATATCGCAGCTGGATGGCAGCAGTGGATCGCAACATTGATTCTTGTTACTATTCAGGTAAGAACAAGAAGAAAATTTACAGGATTTTCACAAAAGGGAGTTGATCGGTATTGGTAACTGAACAACCTTAGTTCAACCATTTATGACAAACCGCTAGTCCACATGGATTGGTTTATATTTTATTTTTGTTTTATGGAAGTGGGTTGTATTTGTAATTGTGTTTGTAAAAGTTGTACCCACAAATACAACCCACTTCCATAAAAGTGCCCTAGGTTCTTGATCGAAGGATCCAAGTAAACTTGGAGTAGTGTATACCTAGTAGTGAATAGGCATTTACTGGACCCGCATGCTCCATCGTCGACCTCATCGTCGCTTACCATCAGGCGAGATCGAGGTCAAATGCGGGTTTAGTTATACATAAAAAAAACCTATCTATTTTTAATTCAATGTGGACAAAAACGTTTCCTTGGATTCAACCACGGGATCCAAGTGGACATGGCGAAAAAATTCAATTCCAACTTTTTTGTGCACGCTGGAAGTACTGCGCTTTTGATAGGTTTAATTTTTATATACATACATACCTTCACGCTCTGTTTCTTGCGGGGTAGGCAGAGAGAATGGAGCGCCCCGAATCTCTGCCTTGGCATGTCTCTTGCTACCTCTAGTAGTTATTTGTCGTTTCCCGCATGCTCGCCGTCGGGGTCGTCTGCTCTGTAGTTTAAAATCTAGTGAGGACTCTGTCTACCTGATCTTTAAAGGTCAGTCTAGGACGACCCCGGCTTCTCCTTTACATTTAATTTTTAAATAAATATTTATCCATTCTTCAGATCTGCATAACCCTGACGGTTCCTGCCCCGGGTTGCCCTCGCGGCTACATGGGTCCGGGAGGTCTGCATCGCTCTGCCCTCGGCGAATCACTGAAGAACTGCACCGGGGGCATCGCTGGACATATCGACAGGTTCGTATAGTGAAGAAACCTGCATTGGTGTGGAGGCTCTCGGAGAATCGTTGGAGGCACCGGAGGCATTGCCGGACATATCGTCAGGTATTAACAAAAGTTCGTAACAGTGAAGAAATCTGCATTGGTCCCGGAGACTTCGGAGAATTAGTGGTCTACACCGATGGTATCGCCAGACATACCGACAGGTATTGATGATAGTTTGTAACAGTGAGGAAACCTACAGTGGTCCGAGAGGCCTCATAGAATGACGGCAAAATTATATCGAAAGCATCGCCGTACATATTGACGACAGTTCGTATAGTGAGGAAACCTACATTGGTGTGGAAGGCCTCGGAGAATCATTGATCTGTACCGGAAACATCGCTGGACTTATCTACAGGTATTGGCGAAAGCTGGTAACAGTGAGGAAACATAATGAAATAAACAAATGTGTACGTTCGATTTTTTACAATAATCCCTTACAAAACTTTCTTCATTCTTCTTCAATTGCAGACTTATCCTCGGGTCATCTCACCTGCACCAACATGGAACGTTCCAGAAACTCTACAAGACTTCCTTACCTCATGATCCTGAGGGTATCCTGGGCATCTTTTCTGGAGTCCTGGTGGTCCAAGCCGGAGCTCATGCTACTAGAATCATGCTGTCTTACAATCATGCTAGGTAAATTTAAAAATCATGCTAGGTAACATAAACTAAATAAAGTCGGGGGTTTTCTAAATTTAATATTTTAAAAAAACCCCGACACCCTTGTGGAGATCTCTTTACTTTTTCCTGGTCATCATCAGGTTCTCAAGGTGCCAGATGTGGGAAGCGCTCCATGGTCCAAAACATTTGAGCTCAAACTCGAACCACCTAGCTATTACCGTTCCAGAGATCCCCTCTGACATCAAAGATACTCCAAGATCTTAGAAATCACTGATTCAACTTGTATCAGACATGGCTAAGAACACTCGACGAAATTCTCTATTAAAAAAAAACCGGGTCCATCAATTTATGGCGTAAATAAATGTTTTTGTAAAAGAAAGAGCTATGGCTGGTCAAAGTTAAGGGCGTAAAGAGAAGTCGAAGTGCGTGGTTGTCAGATTGCAACCTGACATAACCTACTATATCAGAGTCGGTTTCGCATCCACTAGGTTAATGTGACATAATGCCCAATTCTACTTGACATTATTCATACTGCCCGGGCATTCTGTCATAATCACTCATCATTAATCACTTAGTACATTGCATATATATCATAATTAACAGCCTATTATTCTCCCCACTGTTGGGGCCAGGCCTCCCCTCGCACAAGGGGGTACGGGCCATGATCCACCGAGCTCCAGTGCAAATTGGTTTATTTCACACGCCTTCGGAAACTTTTTCTTAGACATGCAGGTTTCCTCACGATGTTATTCTTCACCGTCAGAGCAGTCGGTAAACGCACGTAAGTCTTCGAAAAAATCCGAATAACTTTTTTGTACTGCATAGTACCGAATGCGGACCTCCGGCACGGGAGTCCAGCGTCCTAGCCACTACGCTATCAAGTTGACTGTTTTAATATTGCTATAGTATTTCCAAAAAAATATATATTACATTTATTTGTTGTACAGGGCCCGAATAATGCGCTGGGTATTCTGGTCCATAATTTTCGGTGTCACCGGGGGGGCCTTAACAATGTTCTCCCATAACGGAGGCCCTATCCCCATCAACAAGAACCTGTGGTCCATTTCCTACTGCCTGGTGACGTCATCGATGGCACTGTTCATACAAGCTGCGTTGTACTTCATCGTGGATCTCAAGAACAAGTGGGGAGGGCGACCTTTGTACTACGCTGGTGAGTACACTTCTTAAAGTTTATAAGATCATGGTACCGCTCTGTAAGACTATAAGTACAGTTTCAGTTTTTACAAAGTACAAAAATACAAAGTACAAAAGTACAACGTACAAAAGAATTTCCTGCAAAAAATAAAATAAATAAAAGTACAAAGTACAAGATAATTTATTTACCACAAAAATGTATATACCAACCATTACCATTTGTAATTTATATTTCACTATGTATACCAACTTAGTTTTATGTTCTGTTTTTTTTATAACTTCATTGTCTGTCTTTCATATTTGATTTTGTGTTTTTTCTCATTCCTTATGTAAGATAAGATCACAGTCCTCTTGTAAGCACACCACATCATTTAAAATATCACTATTTCCACTAAGTCTACCAGTCTTTTAACCAGTTCATTCTCTCCCTCGTCTACATTTGGCCCTTTTTTTTTTGGTAACGGTGGGCAAAATCTTCGAAAGATACCCAGCCTCCTAGGGGAGAGACTGGGTTATGTGACATTTCCACTCACTAAAACCCCCTCGATGGCCGGCCTCGTGCTAATCGGAGGGCTCCGGGATCTCCAGTGGAACGCACCGGTGCCCTCCTAGCATTTGCCTTGGGCTCCTCCTGGGAGGTGTACATTCCACCTCCCGGTTCCTCCCGTTACAGCAGCGTGCGGCCATAGCACGTTGCTGCCTTCCCCAGGGTCGCCCGCCAATGAACGGTCAAAGCCTACATTTGGCCCTACCCTGACTAGGAATTGTAAACCCTTTTAAGAAGGGCGCCACCATCATTAATCCATGTATATTGCAGTGTTGAATAAATGTGTTTTCTTTCTTTCTATTTAATTCCTTAATATGGCGAGGGTTTTTTAGTTCCTGGCCATGGTATACATTGTGTGGTTTTGTGTATAGTCTTTTAAATATGAAATATAGAATGAAAGTCTAGTATTTTTCCATCCCCTTTAATTAAAAACTTACTAACGAAAACTTATCTTTAGCCATGCCATCTTTAGCCATCCTCACGATGTTTTCTTTCATCATTAATACAGTACAGTGGAAGACACATCAAGCTATACTCTGTGGAACCCCGTCGCAATAATTTTGACATGAATTCAAATGAATTATAAAAACGTTTAGTGACTATAACGGTAATTGCAAACTACAGACGAACGCCGCTAAATACGTTTGATCTTCTAAAAGGCGGCTAGAGGAGTGTAACCGTGTTATTTTGTAGTAGCCGTTCTAATAGAAATCTTAAGAAAACTACAGCAAAAAGCGGCAAACAGATTGTCATACGCTAGAAGGTTAGACCCCCCCTTAACCTAACGTAAGACATTCATTTGAATTCATGTCAAAATTATTGCGACGGGGTTCCACAGAGTATAGCTTGATGTGTCTTCCATTGTACTGTTTTAATGATAAAGGAAAACATTGTGAGGAAACCTGCATGGCTAAAGATGAAGTTTTCGTTAGTAAGTTTTTTAATTAAAATGAGATAACCAGTGTGTGAAATGGGGAAGGCAATGGCAAACCACTCCGATAAATCTGCCAAGAGAGTTGTTCTATGTGATTAATCCTTAGAATGATCACGGCCCTCAGCAATGATAAACACGACTTAGAAGAGAAGAAGAAGCCGTTATAAAAGTGAATTAACCGACATGCCGAGGAAAAAGTCGACATTCATCACGAATCCCGCGCCAAAATCGACCAAACCTCACTACACACATTTGTCTCCAGGTCAAAACGCCCTGTTCCTGTACATCGGCAGCGAACTCCTCAAGAAACACTTCCCACTCTACTACTTCGTGCCGGCGCCAACCCACTCCCAACTGCTGGCAACCCACGCCGCCTCTATGCTCATCTGGCTCGCTGTCGGCATCGCCCTGTATAAGCGACGCGTTTTCATCACCCTCTAGAACCTCTGCTCGGTTCTGGAAGCCTGGTACTTTCGGCTTGGACGAACTGTTGCGTTATACAAACTCTTTTGACTTCTAGTGCCCTAGTACTTCATCATGATATTACTTTTGTAGAATTCTCATAAGCGACGCGCTTTCATCACCCTCTAGAACTCCTGCTCGGTTCTGGAGACCTTGGTACTTTCGGCTTAGACGAACTGGCGTTGTTCTCACTCTTTTCACTTCTAGTGCCCTAGTTTTTTATCATCATGATCATCTTCACTTTGTAGTAGTATTCTTATAAAAAACGCCTTTTCATCACCCTTTAGTACTCCTGCTCGGTTCTGGAAGCCTTGTACTTTCGGCTTGGACGAACTGAATGATTGATTGCTAACACAAAAATTGGACTAGTAGCGCCCTCTCCTCTAGAATGATGATGTGAGCACTAACAGCGAGCAAAAGGATTTGTACAAATGCCCTTATACATTGACATTTCAACGCCCGACTAATGTATGGGAAAATGCTCACACCGCATGCGCCACCTGGCAGACGCGGTTTCCATATAAACTTCTCTAGCGAGAAATCAACATAGGGTAAATTTCAAAATCTTTAATTGCAAACGATTATGTCGGTGGCGTCGTAGCAAGGACGTCGGACTCTCATGCGGAAGGTCCGAGTTCGAAACCAGGCAATGCCATATACCAATGAGTTTTTCGGTTTTTTCGACAGACTTACGTCCATTTACCGACTGCTCTGACGAGAAATGAAAACATCGTGAGGAAACCTGCACACTGAGATAACCAGTGTATGAAGTGAGGAAGGCAATGGCAAACCACCCCATTAAATCTGCCACGAGATTCGTTCTATGTGATTAATTCCTTAGAATGATCACGACCCTCGAGGAACACGACTTAGAAGAAGAATCTTGTGTTGTGTAAAATGCCAAATTACAATAAATTAAGTATGTGGTTCTTTAATGGCTGAAGAAATTGGTTTTTTTTTTAATCTCTGATTGGCAACTTTTTTTTTAGTTCTGTTTGCTTACACCCTGTATTGTATAAAGAAACAGCTTGAGGAGCTCGTAGCCTAGTTGCGAGTACGGTCCGAAAGTGATCGTGCAGGTTAAGCGACGTTGGCACGGTCGGTACCTGGATGGGTGACCGCTAGTGGCATATTTCATCTGAGCTCCTCCGTGCCTCGGAGAGCACGTTAAGCAGTCGGTCCCGGTTGTTGTCGTTCGACTGCAGTCGTTAAGCCATGTCAGATGCCTACCGGCCTGAACAACTCTGACAAACAGGTTGGCCACTAACCATACGATAAGCAAGCAAGCATAAAGAAACACATGGCTCAGTAATGTGGTGATAAAGTAATGAGCAAAGATTGGTATTTAGATTCCTTTATTATTTAATAGTTTGTATTTTTTTATTATTGCACAGAATGTGAGTTAAAATGTACTCGGCAAGTCTGTAAAAAAATGTCATTGGTGTCGATTCTGTTCAGGAACCTAAAGTGCTTACCTAAGTCTACTTCGCAGCACAAGCAAAATTCAACACAAAACACATGCATTTAATCATTATTAACTCTTTATTGTACACAAACATTATAATACAAACTTATACAAAAAAAATATGTGAAACACAAAGGGCGTGACTTATCTCTAAGAGAGATATCTTCCAGCAAACCCCATATAATAACAAGGTAAGGTAGAATCTACAATAAATGTTTTTGTATAACATCGGTATCGGTTACCACGTATTTGACCAAAATAATTCATACCTTAAGAGCATACGTTTGTGTTCAATTTTGCATGTACTGCGAAATAGATTCAACCGATAAATTAGACCGTATTTAGTCCTGTATGAAACCCCCCAGAATTGGTGTCACTCGCTAAAAACGTTAAAACACGTTACGAAACGTTACCCTCACTCTTACGCGATCTAGCTTATGAGTGAGAGTGACAGTTTCATTTAGGTTTAGCGGCCACTCCGGAATCGACGCCAGTGACACGCCAGAATCGGTGTCATTGTCAAGTTTTTACTAACCTGTAAATATACACGGGTTCAATACATGTAAAAGGAGTTTCTCCCGCGCTTTTGTCTCGTCCACACCAGCTTTTTTTCGTTGTCTTGCAAATTGTTTTACAGTAGTGCTTTTCAAGTAAGAATGGTGTTTTTTATTCGAAGAACGTCTACTAAATGTGATTAATGTGTGGGACAGTGAAGTAAAGTCAAATAAGACGCTGCAGCCCGATCCGTACTTGGCTGGATTTTGAAGAGCCATACTGCGTCCGGGACGCCTTCTTCTTTGGTTCGGATGGTGCAGAAGCGTGGAAGATTATCCCAGATAGCATTGAAATGTGTCACACCAGCATTTTAATGAAGACTTGCAAGAGTTGTTTACATCAGACATGGCTGTATGGGCTCAGTTCCCTTTGCCTTAAAAAAAACATGTAAAAATGATATACTTATTGAAATCACTCGGTATTTAATATTATTAAACTTATAATTAAATTATATTAAATACAACATTATTATTATTATTACACTTAAACATAACATATTAAAATAATATAACTTCCATAAAAAATAAATACGATCTATCGGGAAAAAATTCTAAAGCAAATTCGGAAAAAAATCCTCTTGAACTAAGAGGATTTTTTTGCAGGAACCGAAAGAGATTACCTGAATCTTTTTTTTATTGTATTTGGAGAACAGATGAGCATAAGTTCACGCCTTTGCCCATAAATATCTCACCTCACTGTAATCTTAGAGGGTTTTCGATGCGCTGCTAACCTTGACTGTACATTGGTGATTCTTCATTGTAGATTATACCTACTAAGAACACAAAACGCATGCTGCGTTTTGTGTTCAAATTTGCATATCAGGTAACCGCTTTAGCGCCCTATAAAAAGTGGATCTCTTGATAAAAAGCTACGTTTTTCGTTAACATCCCTGTATATGTTTTTCTCTTTCTATCTCATGTTATTCAAAAGAGAAAACATGCTAATTTAAATCGATACGTATCAAATATAGAAAAAAAAACCGCTTTCCATACATATTGAATGGCTGAGGGTGCGTAATACGGTTCTTTCATGACATGGTATGGCGTGTGCTAAGTAGAGACAGCGCTATATCAACGCGATATCGCTGTCTCTATTTCATTCATTCATTGATGATATCATTTGATGGTTTTGAGAACCGTAATAGCCCTGCTGATTAATTTGTATGGGAAGTGAAAATTTTAATTAAAGTGTTATTTTGTACTTTATAGCAAATACTTTAGTTTTTAACTTATATTACTTACTCACTGGCATCGATTCCGGGATGGCCGCTAAACGAAACGTCTCGCTCACTCGTACACAATCTGCTATACAGGATGGAAGGGTAAACACCGTTATCAACTAACTGGATAACTAACGTTAACTGGATATTCAATATCATTTACAGAATCTAAAATTAATAGAAAATAATACTATTAAAAAAAATTGAGGGTAGGTAACTTGCGCGTGACCTCGCTCGTGAACTCAGCGCGAGCGAGGGATAAAATGTAGGGTGCCGCGGCAGCCCGGCGCGGCGCGCGGGTGTCCGTTGACCTCGTGATCCCGGTAGGACTTACGCACTATTTTTATTTTTTTAAAGGTATTATTTTCTATCGATTTTAGATTCTTTAAATGATATGAAATCTATATAGGTAATAGATTCTTTAAATTCAACGTTTACCCTTCCATCCTGTACGAGTGAGCGTGACAGTTTAGATTTGGCGGCCACCCCGAAAATCGACGCCATTATAGATTACTTTCCACGTGATTATTATAATTTTAAAATCAATAAAGGATAAAGTTACGTTTATATTGTTGTTTTCTTTCACTTTTCGCAACAGTCTCAAGATTCGGAAGTTATAAATGTATTGTCAATTTGTCACTTTCTCGTCCTCTGTACCCTGACCAGGAACTGAAAAACCCGCGTCATATCGTGGAATTAAATGATACTTTTTTATAGTAAACACCATAACACGGATCATAATAAAACTACCAATGGCACCCTCTTGACAGGGCTTTGGCAAGAACCATTTTAATGTTTCCATTTATATATTCAATATATGAATAAATGATTACTTAATTAAATATAGGGTCCTATTTTATTAACGGCAAATATTTCTAGGGTGTCATCTATAAAAAAACGATAGACCAAAAAAAAATTATTTTACCTTATCAAATTTTAGAGAGAAACGATAAATTTGTTTGTTTGAAAATTCTACAAATGAATGAATTATTGCTATTCTAATACTGAAATAAGAAGCATGAATGAAACTCGTTTCATTCATAACGACATGGATGAGTTTATGCCACCAAGGCGCAAAATAATGGGGTTTATTTTTCTTTAGTATGGAAAATTTTCATAAAAGTAACGGTTATTTTTTCGTGTAAAGTGGTACAAAAGACCAGCACATCCCCCCCCCCCCTCCAAATATTTGCTACTAATAAAAAAGGACCTTATATACCTTTTATAATCTGCGATATGGAAATGGCTATGTAAAAGTAGTTAACATAAAATTCCGCAACATGGCGACTCATTTATATTCATGGTCGGGTTTATGTTTCGAAATCGACAAAAAAATAAAAAAATATTCCCCGTACTGAATTAACCTCGAAAAAAAGATTTACCGTTTACCGTTTTACAAAGGAAAACTCAAAAAGGTTTTCAACAATGGCAAGAGTGCCTTGTAAAACTTCTTTGCGACGTCTGTAGGCACGTCGACGTACATTGCGTGCCCGTCGTGTGTAAAATTCAATTCTTCCTGATAAAACCAGGCGGGCAGCGGAGATGGAGGACTTATGAAGTAATGCCATTTGTACTCTCCGTATTGTATCGTTAGGGAGGTGTAGGGTCCTTTGAAGTATAGCTGAAAAAGATAGAGGACCCTTTTTTCATAAGTCAGACATATCATCATCATCAGCCTATTAATGTCCCCACTGTTGGGGCATAGGCCTCCCCTTGCACAAGGGGGTACGGGCCATGATCCACCGAGCGGGCTTGGTGGATTTCACACGCCTTCGGAATCTTTTAATTTCCTCGGAAATGCAGGTTTCCTCACGATGTTTTCCTTCACCGTTAGAGCAGGCGGTAAATGTACGTAAGTCTTCGAAAGAAATCCGAAAACCTTATTGGTACATGGCATTGCATGGTTTCGAACCCCTACCTCCTGGGACCTCCTCCGGATGGGAGTCCGGTGTCCTAGCCACTAGGCCACCGACGCTCTTAGTCAGACATGTTCTGGGTAGAATAGTTATGTTTTTTAAGTTTTTATTCCATCCAAAATCTTTCAATCACTACTACTTTGGTTGTGCCTTATGTAGCTTGAATGCAGATAAGAAAATAAAACCAAATTGGTCGCCTTAAAATTATTGGTGCTTTATTCAAACAATTTAAAACAATTATATGTATGTAGGTACATTAACTTCGAAAGATGTTACAAAATATCAGAAATAGGCGATACAAAGAAGACACCACTGGTGGCAGTTGAACCCACACCTCCGTCTGGAGCTGGAGCCGTTACAGTGGTGATGAGTCAAGTTAACCGGTGTTTTCAAGCATTGCTTACTTCCTCATATACGTATCAAATCGGTTGCTAGCTTGGTCTTGCTTGGTCTTTTCCAAATGAATGAATTAAAATTTATTTGCACACCCATACATTACACGATAATTACATTTCACTACTTAAAAGAGTTACTTTTTTTACTTAGAGTAAGTTCACATGCATATGCGGCAAAACTGACTCAAGGTCCCTGACTCAGCATTATGCTGTGACGATATGACTAGATGCTAGCCACCGCCGCAGCGCTGGTTTTCAGTCAGGGCCCGGTGACACGTCGCCACGAAATATTGCCCATGCTTGTAGGTAGTTATTTATGAGATAGATACTACCCTTTATTGAATACCTTCTTTTTGGGAGAGCACTGGCTCCTAAGATACAGGTTCGCCTAGTTTGGGAGTCAGGGTTTGTTTGACTTACAATCATTGCGATGTTTTCACTAAGGATTTTTTTATAATTTTTTTTATCAGTACCTACTTGAGGTTCCCATGGGAACCTGACATTTCCCAGAGTTAAAAGAGCCTACTAGGTACATCCTGCTCCTGATTTCCTTTCCTCCTAAAGAACTTTTTTTTATAAATAGACAAACGGGCCCTCTGATTATAAGACCACCACACCATCTGCATTATATTATGTTGAATTCTATTCAAATCGGTTAAGCAACTAATACTGTATGAAGAACTCACTGACAAAGATGGGCTCCTTTCTTCGGATTGTGATAAATATAAATCTGGTTCTGCATGGACTGATAATCTGGAAAAATAAATAAGTAACCTATTATTGTTTTGAATCTGTAAATAAATTATAAAGTTAAAAATTTGTGCTGTGCTATGCCAGCCATAAAGAATAGCACCACCCCAACTCTTCCCGTGGGGTGTTGTACGAGGCGACTAAGGGTCTTAGTGGACACTATTCTTACACCTAGTAGACGGCGATAGGCTCGCCACCTATCACGTTTGTCCACCAAATCTTACGGCGAAAAGTGGGAACTACCTATGATGAAGGTGGTTCCTCTGTCTACTTCGGGGACTGTGGACGTGATAGTTATGCTCGGCGTTATGTTAGCGTCGGTGGCACATTGGCTAGGACACCGGACTCCCATGCGGGAGGTCCGGGTTCGAAACCGTGCAGTGCCATGTACCAATGAGTTTTTTGTATTTTCAAATCTTACGTACATATTTACCGACTGCTCCAACGGTGAAGGAAAACATCGTAAGGAAACCTGCACACTGAGGTGACCAGTATGTAAAATGGAGTAGGCACAAAAGATCCTCAAGGGTCGAAGTGTCGCTTATTCCCGGCCCACTATCATAAGATAAGATATGCTATACATTCCGCCGCCTTATATAAAGAATTATCCCCACCTACTTATATGCAGAATTTCATATAAATTCAATCAGCCGTGTCCGTGAAAAGGTAACATACAGACGAGACATTTTTTAAACATTAAATACATTTAATTATTATTTTTTAACGATACCAATTTTAATATACAAATATAGTCAATATAATATAAACATATTACATGTGTCAAACGCTGAATAGCCAGCGAGATGCGCTGTACCAGGTACGACTCGGCGCGGGGGTCACCTCAGTCCTCGGACAAAAACCTTGGCCTCCGTGCACTATACGCCCGTGGTCTTCACAGCGAGTGGAACGAAAATATAGGCCATTTCGAGCCCCGCGTACTTGACATGTTTTTTAAATTAAATTTTTAGCTCTAATAACTTGAGAACCGTTGGACTTTCGTATACCCCGTTTGTAGTTAATTTGATTGGAAATAACCTGCTCCATCACTCCTTTTCGTTTGGATCATCACGCACCCTGTATAAATAAGAAGATTGATACTAATAATACTTACAGGAACTTATTGATTATTCTCATAATTTCTTGTTTTATTAGCTTGTCCTCTTTCTCTTGAGTTCTTTTCATAGCAGCATCATCTACGGACCGTTCTGACGGTCCATGTACAGAAGAATCATTCTTGTTACTTGTACGTTGTTCACTCTGGCGATATTCTAAGCTGGAAAAGCATTGTTAATATCTACTAATAAGGAAAGTGCCCCGAGTGTCCTTCAAAGTTTTGAAATTTATTGACAGTGAAATCAGTGATTTCCCCCACTAAATATTTACTTGAGCCGATAAAAAAATACGGGTCGGTTATTTTTCAATGCTCTGCAATATATCTTAAAACGAATCAAATCGGAGGAGTCAATTCTGCAACATGTACCAAACTGATTTCACTATGTCCCATACATTCGAAAATTTTGAAGGGCGATTTCTCCCGCTAAATATGAATTTGGGCTGATAAAAAAATACGGGTCGATTATTTTTCAATGCTCTGCAATATATCTTAAAACGAATCAATTCGGAGTCGGACACTTGGGGTACTTTCCTTGTGAGTTAGACACGGGATTCTTATCATGATTTAGGGTTGTTCTGAGTAACCGATATTTCGATACTGCATGCGCCATATCTGCCCGCAACCATGGCTGTGCCGTTATGAAAAATGGCTAGCCGTTATGTAAAACAGTGGATTATACAATCGGCCTGCGATATGTAGATAATCCATTTTGAATTCATTACAACGGTCTCTCGTCGTAGGTAAGTAAACGGTTTCTTAATTTTTTTGCTAGTCATTACGAGCATGGTCAGAAAGATATCGTGCAAATTAAACAACGTTAGCCTAGCGACACACTTAGCGAAATTTCGAACTTTCGGCCCGGTTACGCTCACAATGCTTTTTAAGTTACCCACGACACATCTGACGGAAATTACGTCGCCGAAAACTTCGGTCGCGTAATTTCGGCATAGTGTGTCACTACACTTAAGCGCGGTCAGATCCAGAATGACAGCTTGTAGCACATTTCATATGAGCCCCTCCGTGCCTCGGAGAGCACTTTAAACTACCGGCTGTTGCCGTTTGATAACAGTCGTTGCCATAACAGAGGAGTATGCGGCCTGAACAATCTGACGGGAGGTTTACCACTTAACAAGACAAGAAGATTGTCACTTTATGGGGTTTGCTGGAAGAGATCTCTCTTAGAGATAAGTCACGACCTTTGTGTTTCACATATTTTTGTAAAAGTTTGTATTATAAGTATTGTGTGTGTACAATAAAGAGTTAATAATAATAATAAGATTTAGGTTTGGACTCCACCTGTACGCACGGAACCGTATTTTCCCGTCTCTATCCTATTTTGTCGCTAAGAAACATCATTCGCTACAGCGAGAAAGATAGCTTCCACGGAATCAGCCCGCCAATGCCGAAGAGCGCGGGCGCTTGGAAGTAATCTCTTCGCTCTAGAGTAGCTATGTTTCAGGACAGACCTGGATAAAGCTACATGAAAATGCTGTTCTGTGCGGACATGTGGAGTTCAACCCTTAATTACTTAGCTACATATAACTACTTATCGTCATCCATTAGAGATTTGACCACATAATCGTGTTGTGTCCCGCAACCAGCGCACCATCTAGCACATTAGGCGAGACTTGAAAACCAGCGTGTCGCTGAGGCCTCGAAAAATTCATTAGACACATAGCGTAATACGTGTTATAAATATATTTTGTTTTAGGTTAATAATTATAATAAACTAGCGGCCCGTCCCGGCTTCGCACGGGCATTAATTTTTTATGAATTCCGCGCACATCCATCACGTAGGGAGCCGACCGCGCGAGTGAGCCGCGCGGCAAGTTTATTTCGTGATCTTAACTCCCCTCCCGTACCCCTGCCCGAGTGACGCCCTACAACGCATAAGTAGCCGAATGGAGTTTATTTTTTCAAAGTTTTAAACTCGTGATATCTTTTGAATGGAATGTCAGAATCGAATAATTCAAAAAGTAATATAAAGGTATTGAAGCAGTCTTAAATAATAAATCATTTATTTTGATAAGGTACAAATAAAGAGCTTTTTGTAGCGGTGGTATTTTAATTTCTTTTTTTTTTTTATAAAAAAAAACGCTTATTGTGACATGACTATAATAGTTAGAGACACGCTGCCGCTGATTTTTTTGTTGATAATGGTGTGTTCTAAAAAAATGTTATATATCATTTTGTTCTATCATCAATAGTTTTCGCAGCGTACGCGATGTAAGGAAGTTTTTTGATATTTTTTTACACTTTATCGTAATTTAAGTAAGGATCCCCATTTTTTTTGAAAATGAAATATAGCCTATGTCACTCAGGAAAAATGTAGCTTTCCAACAGTGAAAGAATTATTCAAATCTGTTCAGTAGTTTCGGAGCCTATTCAATTCAAACAAACAAACAAAAAATCAAACCTTTCCTCTTTATAATATTGGTATAGATAACAGTGTTGTACAATACTCTTTTTTTTTTTTATTATTATTATTTACTTACCTGTCCATTATATCACCAAAAACCTCTTCAAAATCATCATCCTCTGCTTTACTTCCAACCCTCAATTTTACCGCATCCAGCACACCAGGGTCTAACTCCAGGACCCAAAGCTCTTCGGACAATCCTGAAGAATCTGAACTTGGTCCTTTCATCTTAGGAAGACTGGGTCCTTTCTCATTATTAGGATCATTGTCTTCAGTGAACTTGTATTTAAGTTTACTTAATTTTGCCGAAGACAGTATTATGAAAGATAATATTAGAGCTAATCGATACATGTTTCAAGACTGTCTGTATAGGAATCCAATTGGCTATATAATTAACTAGTGTTGCAATAGATCGTTTTTTGATAGCCTATCGATAGTATCGAAATAAAACAATAGGTACTATGAACAGTCGATTCTAGATGCCGGGGTGATATGTGTGCGATAACCTTATGAATTATATTACTCTATAGGGAACCTAGTGTGGAACTAGAGTAAAATAATTCCACACTAGGATCCCTAGTGTAGAACTACAGTAATATAATTCTTAAGGTTATCGCACACATATTACCCCGGCATCTAATCAGCGTCGCCTGAACTCGAGCCGTTCGGCATTCTTTGTATAAAACTCCATACTGAATGAATTAATGAATACACTTTATTGCACAAAAACAGTGCAATACTGCTAATACCTTAAAGGAAGACGCACACTAATCAACTTCGTAACGGCATCGCCTCGCCTCGGGACGAGCTAGTGACGCGCTAGCGGTTCGTGGTTAACTCGCAGTCACCGCGCTTACGTCGGGGCGTCGCCGCGCTGACGTTTCGCCGGCGCGGGGATGGCGTGCAGACCGCCTGTTGTTTTATCGGTTTTATAGTCGTCCCCCAGGTAACGGTTAGCCGTAGCCCAGCCGTAGCCGCGCCGACACCTCGGGAGGTGCTGAGCCGCGCCGGTTACGTGCCTGCGCCGTGTTGACCGTGAGGCGATACAGAAGCGATCCGGTACAGGGTTGTCTGTGCGACAGTCTTTAGGTATTCTTACTATCGATATCCCAAATGAGCAATACTAGTCAATACTAGTTTTTGCTAGTTTTTACCTTTGGCCTACACCCGGAAACCGGGGACTTCCGAAGTTATTAATTAAGTGAATAAATAACAATTAAATTTATAATAATGTAACTTATAATTTTTTTATTAATTTAATTCTTTTTATTTTTATTGTTTTTGTTTTATTTTATTATCGACTGTTTTTGGACAAAAAGTATCGTCGCCGAAAGACAGAAATGCTCGTTTCGACCATATAATAGTATCGTTACGAGACTATCGATAGTGAGGGTGTTTTATCGATAGTTTTGCAATACTACTAAACTGTTTTCGAGTGTTTCTGCGTAAAATGACCGGCTGTACAAATACTATAAATTAGGTATGCATTGCATTGATTGTCTACTTTTGTACAGTGGTAATGTGTACAGTCGACTACAAGCTATAGTATACCATATGTCAAAAACCTTCGATTAAATCTCAACCTTATACCTGCGCTTTATGATACATTTTAGATTCTCAAATTTTGACGTTTTAGGTAGGTAGACCTATGGTTGATTGTACATAACATATGTCGTACCCGTAGCGAGTTCTATTATACAGACGTAAACCGTAGGTACTGAAAATAACTGAAAATTGATAAACCGTAGGAAGCCAATTACTACTTCTACACTGAATTTACTGGTGTACTTTTTACACCAGTAAATTTAGTGTGTGTAAAAAGAAACAAGTATTGTCATGTAAAGTTGTAACAATGTCGACTTCATCGTCCATATCATCCTCCTTGCCATCAATTTCATCAACCTCATTGTTACCGTTTATCTCACCTCATTTCGTGTTGGCATTTTCATTTCTTTATCTATATTTTCAAAATTCAAATCAAATTCCCATTCCATTTCTAAATTCCATCAATTTCATTGTTTTTGCTTATTCTCTGTATTTTTGTCCTGAACGGACGTTTCTCCGTTTTATAAAATTGTCTCCTACTACTACCTATTTTCTACTATTGTGTTATTCTGTTCCTGATAAATATAATGTCTACGATTACCAAGTTTCTTCTATTACTTCTATTGTAAATAACTAGCAACACTGATTGTTTTTTTTATTTCTTACTTGACGTCTGCTGTCATCCATCCATCGATCGATCTTCGTTCGCTACGCTCAATATACGCCTTCCACTAATTAAATACTTAGTTTCATTTCTCCCAGATATTTATCCATAATATCAGTTTATTTTATTAACTTCATCTGCACACTGTCCTAAAAGTTATATCGAGATTTGTAAGTGGGTAAACTTTGAGGATGTTTCGCGTCAAAAAATTAATACGCAGTCGATTTCTTATCAATACAATTTATTACCAGAATATAAAATAGAATTAATTACATTTAGTATTAAATAACACTTAAATCTATAAACATTAAGTAAGTAGGTGTAAGCAAAATAAACGAAAATAATAAGTTTTTAATTAATTCAGAATTCGGAAACCATTATACATTGTCACACTGGAGAAAAACTACATTCAGGAATCGACACCGAGGCAGTTGATGTGGGGATTCTCCGGAGTAAATACCATCTTATGATGTCACAATGGGGAATAAAATATGGAGAATCGCTTTATGTTTTTGTGGGAAATTCTTTGAAACGATCGGGTAATTAACATCAATTTGGAAATCAAACGTTGTCACACTGGACAAAAATGATTCTTCAGTTCTAAAAAAAAATCATGATATCGTGAGTCTAAATTAAGGCACATCATGCTTCTGCTTTGTCACAAAACCTCGGGCAAACGTTTCCAACCACAATAAAATAAGATTGAAGTTAGTACAGTTAAGAGCGTTGGTGGCATAGTGGCTAGGACACCGGAGTCCCATGCGGGAGGTCCAGGTTCGAAGGCCACGAGGTACAGGGCACCGGAAACACTTATCGCAAGCAAGAAGTACGTTAATAATATGACAGTTGATTTGTAGACGATCCCTCTTTCAGATACAGCAAAGTTGATGGCTTTTGATATATCGTAAAGAGCGTCGGTGGCACTTATGACTGCTGGACTTTATGGCGAGGTTGGGGTGGCTTGTTTTTCCATCACACGCAAAATAGGTGCTATAGACGTCGAGTTCCGGAAACCAGCACGGGCTGGTTTCCGGAACTCGACGTCTATTAATAACGTAATAAATATTCGTAAGTATTTTAATATGTATGGTTCCTTTTTGTGAACATAAGGGTGTTGTTTTGTATTCTTCTTTCGTGTTGATGATCCGAACTAAATTTTTCCCGACCAGAAGGCAGCCACATTTGTATTGTAGTAACGGTACTACAATACAAAACCCTTATATTCACAAAAAGGAACGATACATATTACGAATATTTATTAAACCAGCTACAAAAAATGTAATGATTTCCGAATGCTGCTTAGCTATTTACTTACATTACACCTACAGGAATGTTATTTTTATTTACAATGATCTGGATAATTAGTCTTTTTAAAACATGTCGACCTGGGATTATGCCAAAAAGGTTTAAACCTTTTGAGCCCTGACCAGGAATATAAAAACCCTAATTAAATGGAACTACCAATGGCGCCCTCTTGACAGAGTTTTTATATTCCTTGGGCTCAATTCACCTAAAGTACAACGTTTGTAGTTCTATTTCTATCAAATTTCAATTTAGTGTTCGTTCCAATTCTATTTGGACACCAAATCGCATTCTGCAAACGCATAACTCTACCACTGCCACCTTTAGATTTACTATTGATCGGGCAAAAGTACAAAAATACTTTGGGAGGAACTTATGTTCGATCGTTATATTTGACAGTTGAAACGTTTTGTTACTGTTCAACTGCAATTCAGTATAAACTAAACGTTTTATTAGAATGCACAAATACATTACTGTTCGATCGGAACTTAACTGAAATTGAATCGTTAGTGGATTTGAACAGTTTAGATTCTATTTAGTTACGTTGTATTAAGTGGCATCGATATCCTGGTCAGGGTATACCTACCATCATCGTATTATGGAGGTATAAAACTATGTAGTAGCAAATAAGTAAAGTAATGCTTTAGCGAACTGGAAGATTTCGGAGCCGCCGAGCTTCGATTCTCCATATACGCGGTCCACGAATGTTATTGGCACTTCTCCTATTGTGTAGTCCAACTGCCTTGCCCTGAAAAAAAATACAGTCTGTCAAAAGGGTAGAAATTAAATAATGGCAACATCAATTTATAGTCAATAATAAATAATAATAAAAAACATCAAGGTTTGACGTTGCTGTATGCAAAGTTTATCATCATCATCAGCAGCCTTTTAATGTCCCCAATGTTGGGGCTGAGAACTGAGGTTTCCTCACGATGTTTCCGTCACCGTTAGAGCAGTCGGTAAATGTACGTAAATGTTCGATAAAATCCGAAAAACTCATTGGTACATGGCATTCAGCATTGCATGGTTTCGAACCCGGACCTCCCGCATTGGAGTCCGGCGTCCTAGCCACTAGGCCACCGACGCTCTTACCCGTCCGACAGACCGATGCATAGTAGCCATTATTTAATTTCTACTCTTTTTTGATGGAGTGTATCTTTTAACAAAAAGTAAAAAATTAAATCACGAATTAAATGAGAGGTGATTTAGGGAGTGCGAAAGATTAGACCCTTAAAAGCAGTGATAAAGAATCCTAATTTAAATAATGATGCGCAAATAGAAATTTGAAGGTGGTATGACAGTGCAGTCAGCCTGGAGTGGTACCACCTTTTTTCTATACCCTCATCATTAGCAGCGCAACAAAAACCATCTAATAAAATTATAGCAAAGCTGGTCATTTACTATCAGGTGACGTGACGTGTGCTCGTCTGGTTTCCTTTGAACATTTTAAGTGAGCTTTTTTAAACGTTAATGAGTTAAACCACCACAATAACTTGCTATGGCATTCAACTCATATGTATATGTTATACTATCTATTACTAAAATCTAGTACTTTCTCACCTAATAATCATTTCCATCTGGAAGACATAGCCTTTAGATACACAGCTATCGACCAGTCTTTGCAGTACATCCTTCTTGTATAACCTAAAAATAATAAAACCATGAATAAAGTTTAGAATAGAATAGAACTTTCAAATTGGAAATCAAATATTTATAAGTATTAAATATTATTATATAAAAATTACCTCATCAATAAAAACTCAGTCAAGACAAACACAGAGGATTTTATATTCAGTGTTCGGAGATTGTTGTTTTATAATCTGTGTTATAAAACAACAACACACACCCACTCACCCTACACTACATATGCATCACATCATTACACACTCCCACACAACCTAACACACCTCCACCCATACTCACTCTTACCATTATCTTTACTAAATTCCTTTATGATTAAATTTTCCAAATTCCTTTTAGGTTAAGAATGTAATTTGTAATTTGCTTGCACAGAAAGTGCGACGGAATCCCGACTTACAAGATACAGGTTTTCGACCTAGTTTGTAAGTCGGAGGTCCTTTTTTTGTGTGTCCTGTAATAAGTAAATAAACTTTTTCATTTTTATTTTTTTTGTTATGGAGTTTGCTATGAAAAATAGTACTATTTAATTCCACAATTTGGTGATGATGTTTATAGTCCTGGTCAGGGTATACATTAAAAAAAAACTCGATAAAAATTAAAATAAATCTTGATAGACTCCTCTGACAGGGTCAAAGAATGCGGTCAGTAAGTATACATTTGTTTTATCTTTACTAATTTGGATAGTTATTTCTTTTTTTTTTTTTTTTTTTTTTTTTATAATAGCCTATAGGCTGTCCCACTGCTGGGCAAAGGGATTATTTCTTATTACTTGAATTTCTTTATATAGGATTTTTTATTTATTTATTTATTACGGCCTCCTTTCAGATATTTACAACTTATTCTATCTGTGTGCCTCTGGGCAAAGGCCTCCCCCAGTCTTCTCCATTCTTCCCTTTCCAATGCCTGATCCAAGTCCTACTGGCGATTTCCACTAACTCATTATCCATATATAGGATTAGATATTATAAAACATCAAAGGTATACCTAAACGACCCAGTGAGATCCGAAGCCCGTGGCCTCAACAGCAGCTGCGTAAGGAAGTTAGCTCCGCGGGAGACCAGCTTCCTCTTGAAGTCCCAGCCGTAGACACCACCTCCGTCTTGGTATCGTGTCCCGGAGACTAGGTCGTAGTCATGCTGTCGTTGGAGCTCAATGAAGGTTGGGATGAACTTTGGCTGTAGATGAAAGATATATGATTATTATTGTTGGATTAGCAGGCCGGCAGCTAATTCAGGTTAGCCTGTTTCTTCAAGTTTCGTTAGTGGCTTCGTTTCGTAAGTTCAATAGAACTTAAGAAATTAAGAATACTTAATTTGGTTTACAGTTTCAGCATTCACAACTTGTTCGGATAGACCGTTCCACGGGATGACTACCCGGTTGTATAAGAGATGATGTTTTGGCAGTGGAAGTACTAGTTGTGTGTAGTGTCTTCTCGAGTGCTCTTTAAAGTTCAAAATAAACAATATTCGTCAGTATTTACGACTAAACAATGTGAGAATGAGGCTGAAAATGGAGCATACGGATTTAGGAAGCATCAAAACATAATAATGTATCTGAATTATCAACTTACATGGTGGCTCAAGTCAGCATCCATGATGATGATGAAATTCCCCGTAGCATGCTTTATCCCGTGTATGTACGCCGTGCCTAACCCGAGCTTTTTCTCCCGAGGGCGTAAGATGATCTTATTAGAACCGTATAGGCTTTGGAGCTGCTTCGCAACGTCCAGAGTACCATCTGGACTCCCATCGTCGATTACTATGACTTCGTAATCGAAACCTCTGCAAAAAAAACACGAAAATATAGAAAACAATACCGAAAACAAGAACAGGTATTTTGTTAAGAAAAATCACGGTGTAGCAACTTACGTGATGTCCAAATGTTTGACAATGAGCCATATTATGATGGGCAAATTCTCTCTTTCGTTGTAAGTGGGCAATAATATGGAATATTTATCACTTTTTGTGATTTCGGAATCCAACGCTGTGGCCGCCATGCTGTCAAAACCGAATGAATGATGAATGAATGGATTAATCACAGACAAATTGAATGATGAATGATTTTTTTTTAATTATTCAGTTCTTCAGTCGAAATCTTAAATAATGATTTTCTTCAATTCTTCATTAAAATGCTGGTGTGACACATTTCAATGCTATCTAGGAGAATCTTCCATGATTCTACACCGTCCGAACCAAAAAAGAAGGGTCCCGGATGCAGTATGACTTCAAAAACCAGTCAAGTACGGATCGGTCTCCCTAAAATGTATGAAACACTTGCAAACGAATGTCAAAAAACCGCTAGATCTAGGACTGTCCATGAATATCAATCGGAAGTGGTTCATCATAAATTCAATTTAAATTTAGCTTTGTATATCCGTCCGTCGGATTAACCGTTGTTGATAAAAACGTTTCAAGGAAGAAAGGGCCTCGGACAAAAAAATATTCCTGCGACATAATCTACGGTCTACGGTAGTAAAAATAATAATTTATGCATAAATTCAAATATTAAAAATTCTCAAGCTGTCAGGAAAATTCTAAAGCTAAGCTAGTAAAATAAAAACCTCAAGATACATTAATTCATTCGGGTTCACTCACGTCTACTCAATCAAGTCGCTTGTTCATTACACTCATTCCATTCATTCATGTCAAGTTTGTCAACAAAGCATTGCGTCGATGCGTAAAAAAGTTGCAAAAAATTAACATTTATTGTAGCAAAGCCACAAAATACTACACTTTCCAACTAAAACATATAAGTACAATCCATATCGATCACAAATAAAAAAGTTTAATGCAGAAATCATGTCAAAAAAGTGAAAGTTTCACCTTGTTTCCATCGACGCAATTTCCTTCCGGTTTCTCTGAAGTTTTTCAATAGAAAATGGGGAAAACAAGCAAAGTCGTCATCTGCGGTATGAAAGGGGTGGGAAAAACTGCTATATTAGAGCAACTTATCTACGGAAATGTGAATTTAAAATCTTCTTTCTACCCGACTATTGAGGACATCTATGTGGCGAGTATAGAGACAGACAGAGGTACGAAGGAGCGGGTCTGTTTCTATGATACGGCGGGCCTGGAGCCCCCGCTTACAGGCGAGTTCAAAGGTTCAAAGTTTTTATGATACCGTTAGCTTGACGATCACCATTCACCAGCATTTTGCTTCTGCACCGCACACAGGTATATCTGAGGCTTCCATCATCAGAATATAAATTATCTAGGCCTTCACTGGACTAGGATAATAAGTATTGCACATCATATTTGTACTTTTAGTCATTGTATATTACCCATTCACTGATTTATGAGCTACCACTGCTTTTTTGGCAATTAGAAAATTTAAGCACAGTTATTTGATTTTATAAATTGTATTCGGAAAATTCCCTAAGAGTTTGATTGAAAATTTATGCACTATAATTTTATTTTTCACTGTATTAATTCTAATTTTTTATGAAGATAAGATATAATAAATATACTGAAACAAAATCTAAATAAAAGTCGTTACAAAAAGTGTCAGAAAAGAGAAAACTTTATAAACTCTAAAAGCTGCAACATAATTCTATCAAAAATTCAACCTAAATCAGCAGATTAAAATGGTTATAGAATCACAGAAAGGCAACAATATTATCCAATACACGTGGCATAAAATATAAATGTGCTATACAGGTCCACCCCAATCCCCAACAATGCAGCTCACTGCCAACCAAGTCCTCCAGAGGCACTATATGGGCTTCGCCGAGGGTTTCGTCATGGTGTACGACACAGCTCGGCCAGAATCACTGGATGTACTCATGTACTTGAAGAAGGATATCGATAGGAATAAGGATAAGAAAGAGGTAAATGGGATCACAGTGCATGAGTTTTTAGAAAGGGCTTCCGGTCTTGAGACTTCAGTTATTGATACCGATGCATATTGTACTAAGCCTGTAGTAAGACAGAGACACTGATTTTACCTGATACCCGAATCCCCTTCTAAGAGCTCACATACAAAAGGTAATATGATATGCTTTGACAGGTAAATAGAAATAGAAAATACAACAGGTGGTATGAATACAAAAAAAAAAGCCAAACAATATTCAAATTATAATAATTTAACAACAGTGTAGTAACAATGTATCGATAAGTAAATATCGGTCTCTACTACGCTGCAAGACGGCCGATAAGGCCAGTGCAGGTAGTAGAGACCGATATTTACTTATCGATACATTGTAACTACACTACAACATACAACAACAACAACAACAGAAACAGTCTAATGGCCTGGGGGATACACTTATATAAAAAAAAGAAAAATAAAGAAGTAATTATTTATTCATTATATTGATGTTCATACCTGTTGACTCTGACTCTGTGCAGAGTCTACCTGAGGTGGTACCACCCTTTTACCTATTTCTGCTGCAAAGCAGCAATGCTTGAACTGCTATGTTTTAGTTTAAAGCGTAAGATATCCAGCGTAACCAGCACATGAGCTCTCCAACCAAGTCCTCAAGGTTAGCAGCGCAACGAAAATCCTCTAAACTAAAGTGAAGTGAGACGTCTATGGGCGACGGTGACCATTTACCATCAGGTGGCCATTTGCTCAGTTGCTCTCCTTAAAAAACAATATGGTGAAAATTTCCTTTATAGTGTTATTCACACATCACGAGTAACATGGTAATTATAATTAGTGTAATGATAATTACAATTTGCAATGTTGATATTGCATGTTTGTTTGTAGGATGGTTATATATACTGTTTACAGGATTTACTTTATTTGTCAGATAGGAAATACCCACTGAAATTCACTAATGTATACCCTTATCTTATAATAGGGGGCCGGGAATAACCCAGAGGCACTTCGACCCTTGAGGATCTTTTGTGCATTTTACACACTGCTCATCTCAGTGTTCAAGTATCCTCACAATGTTTTCCTTCACCGTTAGAGCAGTCGGTAAATGCATGTAAGTCTTTGGAGAAAACTGAAAAACTCATTGGTACATGGCATTGCCTGGTTTCGAACTCGGATCTCCCGCACGGGAGTCCTACGACCTAGCTACTGTGCCACCGACGCTCTCGGCTACGGTTAAGCCGGAGTTAGAGAGTTAAGTCTTCGAAAAATACGAAAAACTCATTGGTACATGGCACTGCACGGTTTCGAACCCGGACCTCCCACGTGGGAGTCCGGTGCCCTAGCTGTGCGAGGAACCGAAGCGGTGAGCCAGGAAAAATCCACCAATAGGATAACGCCATTATCACGTCATATCATGTCATCAATGGTGAGGATTAAAATGGTACGGTCCCATTGGCATCCATTTTTTCCTCGTTCACCGCCTCGCTTCCACGCACAGCTTTGGTGGAAAGACAGCCTTAATGTATACCCTGATCAGGAATATAAAAACCCTCGCCATTTTGCATATGAATATGAAACAATTTTTTTCATAGCGAACTCATGACAGGGTTTTTCTATTGGCGCCCTCTGGCATGTCCATTTTTATATTTCTGGTCAGAGAATAAAAAATAAACCAGTCTAAAAAAATTACTATCTTCATAATTAATTAACTACGGATTACTCACTGATTAAAATTTCTCACTATAGTTTCAATTCTAAAATACTCTTTCCTACATTTCAGGTAGTAATGCTAGTAATAGCCAACCGGACAGGCCCAGACGACATTAACAGCCTAGAAAATACCTGCTCTAAAGCAGCTAACTGGTGTTCCCGTGAAAAAGTCCGCCATTTTGAAGTTAACTCTATGGACAGGCCATCTCTATATGAACCGTTCATCTTCATGACCTCGAAACTGAACCCAGTACCGAATAAGACTGCATTTCCACAGCTGAGTACACTGAGTAAGCTGACACAGAAGAATAATAGGAGCGATATGTAACAGTATGTTTTTAATCTATGCCCGTTTTGCTATCAGTCTTGAAGGCTGGAAGAAGGTTGGTTGATGATTGACACATAATCAGGATTGCTAATAGCTATTATACTACCGTTCTATGATATGTGATGGCATGCCAATCAAGAAGCTGCGTAAGAATCTATACTTAGATATAAGGAAGGAAGCAAGCGATGCTAAAATACGCCGGTTGACTCAACCACCACTGTGGGTAAATTGGAAAACACCCCGGCCATGGTTAAGCCAGACTTTCGGTTCAAGTTCCACCGGTGGTGTTTTCTTTGTACCGCTTGTTTCTGATATTTGTCTTATGAAATTCATCTATTTCTTAGAAATAAAATGAAAAAAAGGGATAAGGCGCTACGGGTGCCGGCACGGTTTTTGAGCGCACTGTAAAGAAAGATAGATAGAAAGAAAAGTACTTATGGGCTTGACTGAATTCAGATAACGATTTAGTCGAATAATTTGGCCTGGACTACGCCATTTCCAGCCCCAGTTCGGTTGGCTGCAGCTGCAACCAATCACGAAGCGCAGACTTCAAGTGGGGGGATGCGATTGGTTGCAGCGAACCGAACCGGGGCTGGAGCCGGACACATGTAGTCCAAGCCATATACTGTTAATAGCAATTTCAGTGCGCGTCTTTACGCCATCTCTTTCTCCAATGTCATGCTTATCTATAGAATTATTATTTAATTATAGTTAAATTATATGCACTGTTTTCAGTTCACGGTCTCTATTTTTATTAGATAATTATTTTAGTGACTTATGTGTTTAGGTATTTATTGTTTTACACTGGACCACACATCAGGCTACCCTATAGTACTTTGTCGCTTGTAATTTATTGCGACGGGGTTCCACAGAGTATAGCTTGATGTGTCTTCCAAAAAAAAATTACATTCAAAAGGAGATGAGAAGTAGACTGAAATGATTTCAGCTCTCATATAACCAATATCTTTCGAATTGTGTAATGTACCTTTTTACATGGTCTTCTTGTTATATTTTTAAATTATTTAGGTTCTTATTAGGTTTTAAGAAAAAAAAATGCTTTAATAACTTGTACTTATTGAAATGTATTAAAAAAATCTCATTAGTTTTTTAATATTTAAGAATATTATTATTTATTTTTAATAATTTAACATTCGCCCCATTAAAACATTAATCATGTCATGTAATGAAATGGTTTGGGGCATAGATTTGATGAAATTAATAATATTTACTAAACAATTGGTAGGTTCTTATTGTCTGAAGTGTTGTAACATTAAATCATTGAAATTAGTAGGTTTTAAAAATGTCCTCTTTTCCATACGTAATGCGTATTTTTTACCGCGTTTTATTTTCTTCTTTAACAAATAATATGCGGTATTTTTTTCATAAAAGGCTTTGGAATTCTGTATTCTCTCTATGTATACTATTAGAGCTTCTTTCAATTTCATATTATAATCATTGTTTTAAAATTTAGAGCTTCTTTCAATTTCATATTATAATCATTGTTTTAAAATTAGAGCTTTCAATTTCATATTATAATCATTGTTTTAAAATTAGAGCTTCTTTCAATTTCATATTATAATCATTGTTTTAAAATTAGAGCTTCTTTCAATTTCATATTATAATCATTGTTTTAAAATTAGAACTTCTTTCAATTTCATATTATAATCATTGTTTTAAAATTAGAGCTTCTTTCAATTTCATAATATTATAATCATTGTTTTAAAATTAGAACTTCTTTCAATTTCATATTATAATCATTGTTTTAAAATTAGAACTTCTTTCAATTTCATATTATAATCATTGTTTTAAAATTAGAGCTTCTTTCAATTTCATATTATAATCATTGTTTTAAAATTAGAGCTTCTTTCAATTTCATATTATAATCATTGTTTTAAAATTAGAGCTTCTTTCAATTTCATATTATAATCATTGTTTTAAAATTATACTTTAGAAAGAAGTGTATTTTTCTCATTATTAACGAATTTAAATACTTCCATATTTTGAATAAATCAGTTGTTTCAATTTAAATATTACGTCTTTTATTGTAATATTTAACGCCCACGTTATTAGAGGACACGCACGCGTCACGGAGGCCGGAGTGGCGTACGCGTGTCAGGAAAAGTGGAGCCCAGTTTGAAGAGGCCCGTCTAGCTATTCTTGATACCAAACGCCATGTAAGGAAAACCCGCCCAAACAACTCTACTGCGATCGCTGTGACCGGGTCTTCAAGAGCAAGTTCGGATTAGCCAGCCACATCCGAGCGCATGCTAGAAACTGAAGGGGGTCGCCGTCGTCGGTTTCGACGAGGACTATATTAGAGCACTTTCGATGTCCTGCTAACCTTGAGAACTGACTCTCTTACCCTTCAAACCGATGCAAGCTTTTCGGCAGAAATAGCTACTCGTAAAAGGGTGGCACCACCCCAACTTATCACCTTCCTTACCCATGAATATGTCGATGAACAACTTTCATTATTGCTACCTGACTGACCTATTCTACCTGCGTATTGTTAAACAGGTTGAGTGTACACATATAGTACACTTTCTTACAGTAAATCGCCACTTGTTCGTGCTCTGCAGTATCTTAATGAGCTTCTCGCACCAGACTGTGATGTGTTTGCAAGTCGATGGGCGAGTGTGCGTGATGACTGATGAGTGTCTGAGGTTCTGTGAGAGTATGGATGTGCGTCCGTCTTCAGTTAGTTTGTAATTAATTATATAGATGTTAATAATTTGATGTCAAAAATAAAATAATAAAATCAATGTCATACTATAACTAGGTAAAAATTATATAATATAATTTCAGTCAAACAGCCCCCCGCGAAGTGTCCCCTGGCCGAAAGTACCCAGGATACTCGCGGCGTTCCCTCGCTGAATGGCGAGGGAAATGCGCTGTACTGAAAAATGGCCGGCTCGCGGATCACCTCTCTCCTTAATTCGTCTCCCCATTATACTCGTATAGATATATTTTTGTTTGAATTTCACAGTGCCTTGGTATATCACTGTTAAGCTGTGAAATTTTTTTTTTTTAAAAATACAAATAAAATTACGCGTAGTCTAAAAATCCGTAAATATTAGAAGTAAAATGTTACTTTTCCAAACAATTCAGTCGTTCAAAGACAAATATGTGTTTAAAATTGTTTGCGAACATTTCGAACGTGCGTATCCTGTCCAATGCTGCAGTGAATATCTCCATCGCGGAAGCCACTCCACCACCCGATAGTAGTTCACACACAGCACCTACATACCGCCCGCGCCGGCACGGGCGGCGACCCCCTTCTGGCGCTTACACGCGCTATCGGCGTTTTCCAGGCCGCTTCTCCCCGACCCCTCCCTTCCCAGCGACGTCCTAAGCGAGGTCCGTGCCCACTTGGGTGTCCTTAGGCAGTCGCTTCTTATCGTCGTTTTTAACTCCTCCTCCAGGCTGGAGCGCACTCAGCGCTCGCCCCAAAAACCCCGGTGAAGCTGTAAAGGTCATTAGGACCAACAGCAATTATCAGTACGGAAAAAAAAGCTGCAGTGAATATAAAATAAAACATTTCTCTCGATGGCAATATTTTTAATGTTGCATTTTAATGTAGTTATACAGTCGCCTTAATCAATAATATCATCAGTTTCCACTACATCTAGGCGGGATATCATCCCTGAGCTACATCTAGAAACAATACTTTGCCTTCAGTCTGGCAACATTGCCTGTGCACAGCTTTGCAACTTTACCTAGCATGGCCTAACTGAAACTGAGAAATGTGTACAGTGGAAAGACACATCAAGCTATACTCTGTGGAATCCTGTCGCAATAACTAACCCACTGTACTTACAGATGCTATCTGTAGATAAATGTAGGTATATGTTTGATTTGAAAATAGTATCTACCATTAATATGGACACACAAAATATTTAAAACTAGCTGAATATTTTTTCAATAAAATAATATTTTTGATTTTCATATGGAAATGTAATAAAATATAATAGGTCGTTGTAAAAAAATAGTTAGATTTTTTTGTAATTTTGTGAAATAGGTACTAAGAGAGCGTTCCAGAACCAGTTGAAATCATTCACGTTGACAATCCGTCGAGAAGTTCGCCTTCCATTACCGCTTTAACAGCTGAAAATTATCAACTTTTCTCTGATACAAGCAATGAAACGTGTACAATTGTCAACGTGAACAATTTCAACTGGTTTTGGAACGCACTCCTAATAGTTCATGTAACGTAGGTAATGCCAAAATGTTTGAGTTTGGAACGGCAAAGTTATCATAGGCAATGATACCAGACTTAACGGCGCTTAGATCAAAAGAAAAAGGTACATTCAAGGCTCCATTTAAGCTACACCCACCATTCTTCATTTAAATAGTTCCACACAACGTAGCTACGACTGTAGGTCACGCAAAACTATAGTTTCAGATGTTTTGCGCGATCTATACGGTCCAGGGGTTTTTATACCGAAGTTTATGCACATTTATGTCGTAGGTATTTAAATTGAAATCGTTTATTTAGCGCTGTAAACACCAGAATACAGAATACAGAAGTATACAAAGTTTAATACATGCAGCACAGAACATCTGGTGTGGTACAGTGCCAAAAAGGGTACACCAGCTCAGCATAATGCAATATTGTACTGAAATATTTTTACTATTCAGTCAATTATGTGTCGCGAAATCAAAATATTTTAAATTTAAAAAAAATTCCTATTAATACGAGGCATTGCGCACCGCCGCTAATCGAAAAAAATCATATCAATTAATTAAGGCATTAAAAAAGTGTGGTATTAATGTTCCGCGAATGAAGAAGAAATCATTCAAAAGTACTTTTGACAGTTTCGCTTTTTGTTTCTTATTGTTTCAAATAGTTTCAATATTAGAATTCAAAACTATTTAAAAAAAACTAATAAACAATTTTTTTATTTTTTTATTTTTCTTCGTGGAACCTTAATACCAGACACTTTTTTTTAACTGACTCAATTAATTGATATGATTTTTTTTTCGATTGGCGGCGCTATATTCCTGGTCTTAATAGGATAATTTATTACATTTATATTTTAGAAACCTTCAAAAACATAAGTAAATCTAAAATGTATATAGGTATAACACCATTACTGACCCAATATCAACAATATTTCATTGAAATACGTTACAAATACGACATTAATATTCATAAACTTTTGTATGAAAACCAGTTGGTGACATTTACCTTAAGACTAACAAATTCTTCCCTCTTAATTTTGACCTAAGTCCATCTAACACTTGAGTTGAGCGTAAACATTTTACATTAATTTTACTTTGATATTTAATAATACATTTAAAAAGATAATTGCACACGAAAGCTATTTATTACCTATATCGTGTCTCTTTGTTGAATATTTTTGCGTATAAAGGAGGGTACTGACCGGGAGAATGTTTGTGTAGGTATTCAAAAACCTAATGTCAAATGTCTCTCTTATAGTCTATGCTTTTCATTCTATGTCCATCCATTGTTCGAGTGGAGTTTCTCCCGCGCTTTTGTCGCGTCCACACCAGCTTTTTTTCATTGTTTTGCAAATTGTTTTACAGTAGTGCTTTTCAAGTAAGAATCACTAAATGTGATTAATGTGTGGGACAGTGAAGTAAAGTCAAATAAGACGCTGCAGCCCGATCCGTACTTGGCTGGATTTTGAAGAGCCATACTGCGTCCGGGACGCCTTCTTCTTTGGTTCGGATGGTGCAGAAGCGTGGAAGATTATCCCAGATAGCATTGAAATGTGTCACACCAGCATTTTAATGAAGACTTGCAAGAATTGTTTACATCAGACATGGCTGTATGGGCTCAGTTCCCTTTGCCTTAAAAAAAAAACAACCATTGTTCGAGTTTTTCCCGCGCTTTAATGGCGTCCACGTCAGCTTTGTTTGATTTGTCTTGCAAATTGTTTTACAATAATGCTTTTCTAGTAAGAATGGTGTTTCTTGCTCGAAAAACTCGACAAGATGTGAATAATGTGTGGGACAGTGAAGTAAAGTCAAATAAGACGCTTACTTATTTGGTTCGGACGGCGCAGAAGCGTGGAAGATTCTCCCAGATAGCATTAAAATGTGTCACGCCAGCATTTTAATGAAGACTTGAAAGAGTTGTTTACATCAGACATGGCTGTATGGCCTCAGTTCCCTTTGCCTTAAAAAAAACAAGTCTATGCTTTTCCATTGTTCTACAATAAATTCATTTTCAAAAGTATTTAGTACAGCGTTTTAATAATTGACGCGTACACGCGTCAGAGCATTACATTACACGCAATTGCTCGCGGTCAGTACTCTCCTTTAGAGAAAAACTGTAATAATTTTATGACTATGTCATGGTCTTTAATACCTTTATGTGCATTCATCCTAACAAATTATTCCTTTTGAATTTTTAACGCTTACAAATGTTTGTACGTAAACCAACCACATACCTTATTGATAATTAAGTAATGAATGTAGTTATTGAATTAAGTTAGAATTTTAAAATTATTTCTACCAAAAAATTTCGAATAAATTTAGAACAAAATTTTTAGTTATCATTATAACTACGTCGTTATAAGTATAAGCTTTTTAAACACCTGTTTCGCACTGACTCTCTTACAGAAAGTCTAATATATTCTAATATTCTGCTATAATTATAATTTTGCTTATAATTTTTACAGCGCATTTATTTTTGCCGAAAGTAGACTGCTAAAACTTTAGTTTTACCGCGTATTTCGTAATCAATGATCACATAAAAATGCAGACGTCTCATTGGTTCAAGATCAGGCGACCAATCAGAAAAGTGCGCCAAAATAAAGTATTGAACTATCATTGGTTGTCATTTACCCGCGTCAATGCTGATAGAGTGTAACTAATGTAAACTCACCAAGTTTTCGCCTTCGTAAAGATTATCCGAAATTGATTTTTCTGCCGCTTTTTCACGCAATTCGACCAATAGCATTCCTGTGTAAGACAAAATTTTACTGCCACGTATAAATTATATATTTTTTATCATACCTAAACGAAATTATGTAAATGCTTACTTTTAAGATATATTATTTTTAAAAACCTCTAGTTAATGCTTGCGCGAAAGTGCGGGTTAAATGTTCTTATCCCGGGTTAATTAACCCTGATTTAACTCGCGGATTGTCTATGGTTATTTCAGGGTTAGCGTTGGTGCAAGAGGTTTTTATGATTTAACGCGGGTTAAGCACTAACTCTCGGATTAACTCGCAATTCGACTTTCGGCGCAAGCCAGCCTTAGTACTCGTATTTCTTCTTAATTTTTTATACAATTTCAACAGTCTACTTTCGAATCTTTAGCGCGTGCGTTCTACGCGTGTCTTCTATAACAGCTACGTTAAAATATCGAATGACTAGCTTCGCGATTTCGTCGGGAACATCTTACAGCTATCTACAACTTTTGATATAGTTAATTAAAACTTCGGTTGCGGCACCAAGCTTAGTTAACTATCGTTAATTTAATTATTAGCAACAAGTTAGCGAGATTGTGGACGAGGTAGGTACTTGGGAAGTGTGGAAAATGAGTAAAAATATTTTTATTAAGGATTTAACAATGCTGGGCATACTTAGAAAAAGTGGTTGAAAAATTTTCGCGAGCAGGATTTGAACCTGCGACCTTGCCATACGTAGCAGTGCATTTACCTAACATTAAACTACTTTTTGTAATTTATTTCATTGAAAATGTTTTTTTTTTTGAATTTATTGGTGAAAAGTAGTTAAACAGGCTCATAACCGGTAAACATTATGTAACTTTAAATTAATTTTAGACGAGTGAAATAAAAATCCTGAAATTAATGTATACTTACTTACTACTACTACTTACTCCGCTGGCGCAGCGACCCGAAGTGGATCTTGGCCTCCGATACCAAAGAGCGCCGAAATTAATGTATAGTCTTGAGAAAATTTCTGAACAAGTTTAGTTTATAATTATGAAGATTTGTATGTTAAAAGTCGTAATTTTATATTCCAATGTTTAAGTGATAATATATCTGACCAGTATTTTCTGAAAAAAGAACGAATCCCGCAACCATTTACTTACCCGGGCACAATCTCTGTTAACTTGCCATGTAGTATACTATACAAAGCACTTGATATTAACAGTTTTCAACATAGCGATGTACGAGTATTAATTTAGAGTGCTTCATAAACACATTTTTAAATATTTTTCTTGTTGTTGTGTGACGAGATCGTTAACGCTAAAGTCTTAAAAATAATGTATCGTTTACTTGTAAATTACTGCTACATTTTAATACACACAGAGATCGAGATGTCTACAATATGTATACTTATAAATAAACTATTTGATTTTGATTTGATTTGATTTAAAAGTTTGAAGCGAAAACAGCTTAATGGTTATAATGGAGGCTGCGACGCAAAGATCGCTGGATCTATTCTACCTCTGAGCCTTTCTGGGACCATTAATGGTGCGAAATTTTAAATAAATTGAAGTTATTATCAAGTTATATAAACAGAAAAACATTGCCTATCTTAAAATAAAATTACAAAACTTATTAGTAAATTAAAAATAAAGATAAAATACGGCTTATATAAGCATCAAGTCTTATCCAGAAATACAAAACTCTTGAACATATAAAACGTTATTAATTTGAAAGGATTACATAAATTATTCATACTGAATGGGCAATATGATACAGATCGTCTCTGTGTGCACAGAATTCCATGAAATTCAACAATTTTTTGTTTCACTATGAATTATCAACAACTTAGCTCTACTTCATAATCTCAATACCATTGGCCGACCTTTTATAGTTAAATTATTAAGTAAAGCCCGACAGGAAAATTAAAAAAAACAGAGTACGCCACTGTTCTCTTATCTATGAAGTTAACAATTTTTCATTCCCTTTCATTCCGCTATATGGCGGTTTTCTATTTTCATATTCAGGCTTTTTTTAGGCACAAATGTCCTAAAGAATGCGATTGACAATATAGTAGAAATATTAATAGTAGTTTCTATTTCTACGCAGAATAGCACAGAACTGGTCCGCCTTTGGAGCTAATGCTAAGATTATGCGTTTAAAAACCATCCCCCAACATCTAAAGAGCAAAGTATTCGAGCAGTGTGTCTCGCCAGTTTTTACATACGGAATGGAAACTACCACGTTGACAAAGAAGTCCGCTGAGAAGCTTAGAGTGACACAAAGAGCGATGGAAAGGGCGATGCTCGGTGTAACACTGCTAGACCACAAACGGAACGAGTGGATCAGACAAAGGACGAAGCTTAGAGACGTGGTAGACCTCATCGAAAGCCGGGAATGGAGATGGACGGGACACATTGCACGGATGGATAGGGACCGGTGGACCAGAAGAACGCTGGTGTGGAGACCACGGCAAAACACGCGGAGACAAGGACCTATGGGATGGGTGGACGACATTCGGGGAATAGCGGGCCACAACTGGCGTACCGCCTGCGACCGTCGGAAGTGGAAGAAGTTGTAGGAGGCCTATGTCCGAAGGCGGACCACACGTAGCTGAGGTAGATAGATATTTCTACCACGGCTTTGTATTTATAACTGGAGGATTGCATTTTTATTGTTCCTACTGTTTGTCTAAACTTGTTGTTATGTACAAATAAATATATAAGATGTAACTAAATCATCGTTCTCAAGGTAACTCAAAATCGGTCCTTATATTAAAAACGTATTCTTTTTAAAATTCGTAAAATTTTAGTTACTCTCAAAATTGTCAATTTTAAATCTTTAAATCTGCTGTTTGTTGTTGAATTGTGACTTAACTGAAATGCAAACGTTCAATCAGTAAATGAAGTTTACTTAGCTATTATATTATAATCGAAAGCTAATTTTGTATGGGTTTAGCTAAACTAAGTTGAATGTCGTTTAGCTAAACTAAGTTGAATGTCGTTTAGCTAAACTTCTTCATTTGTTGTAGGTAAAGTGTCGAATTATGCTAGTCTTTTAAAGATATGTCAAATCGCGTCTATTTGATTTGATGGTTAATAGGTACACTTATTTATGGCACAAATACATATAAAGAATTTAAAAAATAAAAAATAAGTTTATACGTCTGGTTCTAGTTCAATAGTTTTTGCACATTAATATCGTATTTGTGCAATATTTTACTGAAATATTTTTACTATAAAGTCAATCAAATATACTGTCGCGAAATTAAAAATATGAGGTATATATTATTAAGTTTCAATTTTAATTTCAAAAAAAACCTACACAGGAAAAAAATAACCTTAAAATGTATAGTTAGGTTTTTTTTTTACAACAGCATGATTGACCTAACAGTACCAATATTTCAATAAAATATTGCACAAATACGGCATTAATGTGCATAAACTTTTGTATGAAGACCGTTGGTGACGTTATCTATGGCTAAATAATCTAAATATTTGAAACAAACGGTCAGTCGTCAATGACCTCCATTGTGAACGCGGTCGGCTTGTGATGGTGACCAATCGGGTTCATCGACAGTCGGCGCGGTCCGGTATTTGAATTTGAATTTAGAAGGTCTTCGTCAGAACTGCTTGCATCTTCGTAGCGACCGGTCGTGCGGACCTCGCCCTCTTCCGAATCAGACTGCGGGAGAAAAAGGAAATTTAAACAATTTAAAATACTTTTTTAAAATTATTATGGTAATTATATTCGTGGCACATGCGTTTTGGAATTTGAAATACAAAAAGTAATATTTTTTTCTAATACACAACATAAGATATCACTACCACAGAAAAACTTATTTGTGCAAAATAAATAAAAGCAATCTAGGTATTTCACAAACATCCCTGACATTATTTTAACATGCGGTTGATTTTTATAAATATTAAATAAGTATTTTATCTATACTAAAAATGAATTACAATTTTTACCTGCAAAAAATATTAAAATTAAAAATGTCTAAAAAATAAGCATCCAAAAAGTAAAATCTATTGACATTAGTGATTAAAAAAGCTCAAAACACCAAAAGTTAGAAAGGAACAGCGCTATACGGATGTAGGAATGAGCGAGCGAGACAAACATTTATTTCTTTGGCCGGCTGCGCGCGATGTTGATGGGAAGACGCTTCTTGCTTGGACGCTCATCGCTGCTATCCACACCCTAGAGCGATTTACACATACATATTTACAAGGAATACAAATTACAATTACAAGTTTATAATGTCTCATAAGCCTTTATCACGAATCAGCCAAAATTCCTAGATCGAATCTTTAACCCTCTAACCAGAATCTTTAATCCCCCTGAGCAGAATCTTTAATCCCCCGACCAGAATATTTAATTTCCATTATCATAATCTTTAACCCTGATAAGAAATAGTTTTTAAATCCCTCATAAAAATCTTTGATTCCTCATGAACTGAATACCCCTGACCAGATTTTATTTCTTGAATTCCCCTGAATAGAATTGAATCCTTCCAACTAGATGTTAATCTCTCTGACCAGAATCCTTAATCTCCTTATCCAGAATAATCTTTAAATCCCGTGACGGAATCATTAATCCTCTGATCAATATTATTTTATCCCCCGGACTAGAATCCTTATTTTCCCTAACCAGAATTTTTAATCTCCTCTGACCTGAATATTTAATATCCCTGGCTATAATTGTTAATCCACCCTTAATTATTATCCTTAATCCCCTAACCAGAATCGTTAATTCCCCCTGACCAGAATCTGTAATCCCATTCTGACCACTTATCTCATTCCGACAATCTTTATTCGCGTGAATATTTACAAAAATATTTAATTCCTATGACCAGAATCTATCTACTGCCATATCTACCTCTGACCACATTATTTAACCCCAGAAGCTTTAATCGCCCTGTCCAGACAGAATCTAGGATTCCAGAATTCTCTCTAATTTTTGCACCCGATCTCTAAACTTTCTCGTGGATCTCATTCTTCCCCCTCTTGGTCGAAAAGCTATGTAAATACTCCGTCCCCGTCCTTACATCGAAGTCTCCGATAGTAAACTTGGTTGCGGCCGCCTCCGCGATGAGATGCGCCGGCGCAGGTGTTGTGTCGTCGTCCGGGGAGATCACCTGTGACGTCATGGTGGCACAGACGTCGGGGTTAGTTAGTTAGCACAACGTACACGTAGCAGCTCTCTGTTAAGAGACAGACACATTCTGTTTGCGTTCTATTTGAGGACCTTTTGAACTTTTTTTTTTCGATAGAATGCCCAAGCTCAGCTTTAATTCTAAATAGAATCGACCGGCATGTATTGCCAGCTCCGGATTAAAAATTAATTAAAATCAATCAATCAATGTTGTCAATCAGTTTTGTAAAAATCGCTAGGAATATTGAGAAAGTCCTATTAGGGAAAATTGATCCCAAATATCGCTAGTTTATGGAAAATGTAGGAAACACAACACTAGCCATGAAAATAGATATATTATATTATTAGAGAATATATTCTATGTAGGTACCTGACATTTTGTACGCCTTTTAACAGGCTGAATACTTTGACTTTAATATATTTTTAAGATCTTTTACTTTCTATACAGTATTCTGACAAATAAAGTATTTTGATTTGAATTTGATTTGATTTGAAAAGTTGATAATTGAATGAAACGTCTGCAAAACAATGTCGCAGACATGGTCAAAAAACCGCTAGATTTAGAGAAAAAGTCGCTAAAGTGGCAACACTGATGGGATTGAATAGACTCATAGAATGCGTCATAAACGCGTTATTTTCAGAAAGGCTTGGTCTATCTCAAGGTCATAGAATAAAACGCTTAGGTACAGAACGTGTCTGACTGAGCCATTAGCTGTTATGGTGCATCGTCACGACACGGTTTCCGTACAACTGATTTTAGAAATTCATGTAGTACCTATTTGTGCAATATTTTAATGAAATATTGGCATCGATTCAATTAATAATTTGTATGAAAACTTAGACGTAACGTTGCACTGATATAAAAATAGCCAATATTTTTCAGTACTGATTGAAAAACCTAAAATTCAATACAACCCCCAATTGACCCTAAAAAGGCGATTTCCTGTAGTTGGAACTTCTGAATTTTGGCGAATTATTTAATTAACACCTTGTTTTTTTTACATATTAATAGATGTTAATACTCGTATTAATGTTAATAGTTAATACTATAGCAGTAGTTAGTACTATATATAGCAGTAGTTAATACTATAGGTTTAGCGGTGCAATATTAACTAGGTTAGTTAGTAGAACTAGCACTTAACATTGAGTTATTTAGGTAAAATAATACTGGGATTTAATAGTGTTTACACGATTTTTTTAAATTTACCATCTGTAAAACTGCATGAAAGAACCCAATGTGGTGTGTCGGGGTCGGGGTAATTTCGGATGTGGGGTAAGGTCGAATTAATCAAATTATCTGACCAGAAACTAAAAAAACCCTATCAAGAGGGTGCCACTGAAAGTTTTATAATCTGTGTTACGGAGTTGGCTATGAATATAATAGTACAGTCAACCACAGGTCACTATCCAAAACGTCAAAATTTGAGAATCTGAAATGTATCATATTGCGCAGGCTAGGTTGATATTTAATCGAAGGTTGTCAGATGGTATACTATAGCTTGTGGTAGACTGTACCACTTAATTCGGCAATATGGCAAGGGTTTTTTAGGTTCTGGTCCAGGGTATACTGCCGAATCTGTCGATATTTAATGGAGCTGTGTTGCCAGAACTATTCAATACCGCCAGATTCGGCTGTAATTTGATTTATTCAATCTCACCCCATATCCAAATTTAAGAGACCATCCAAGTGGATCTCGCCGCCTGCGTTGGGTAATGGGAATAAAAAAATCGACCGTAAACAACACTAAAATGACACAAAATGTCAGATGACAATTCTTTTTTTTGTTGTTGCCTTACGCGTAGGTTTTGCCCAATAAGGCAGCGAGATCCATTTACGGCCTTCTACCCAAACACACCCTAGAATCTAAAATATAACTTACATCCTGATCGCTCATCATCTCCTTGGTGGATACAGTGGTCTCGATCCTCCTGATGGATCCCTGGTGGATGTCCACGTCGAAGGCGAGGCACTGGAACCGGCGAAGGAGGAACACTATCGGAATGGGCAGCACTCCGGCCAGGATCATGAGTGCAGCTATTCCGAGGACCCAAGTCGGATACGGCTCTTGTTTTGTTTTGCCCTGAGAATTGATAATAGTATAGTATAACTCTCACGTCCATAATCACCGAGAGGGTAGACAGAGGAACCATCTTCATCATAGGTAGTTAGTTCCCACTTTTCGCCGTAAGATTTGGTGGACAAACGTGATACGTGGCAAGCCTATCGCCTCGTACGACACCCATGGGAAGAGTTAAGGTCGTACTATTCTTTATGGCCGGCACAACACGACTGAATTGATAATAGTATAGTGCGGAAAGTTAACAATTGTAAATGTGAAAACGGGGCACATTATGCACTCCATCAGGTATAGCAGCGCATTAAATTACAATATAATAGAGCTGCACCTACGTCGCTTATGAGCTCCACCTTCTCGTATATCGGAGGCCTGTGTATGCCTATGTCCAATACTGGTTACAATAGAATTGCCGATGATTAATCACAAAGAAACTCATACATTCTTGGTTGGTTGTGCTGTAGAAGGTCATGATCGGCTTTAGTCATATCTGATAAGAACTAAATCGATCTTGAGAAAGCGGAAAGCCCTTGCGATCAAAGTGACTGTTCATATAATAACTTATGAGGCAAATTATCTTATCAAAATCACACTTTACTATCAAACATAGGTACTCGTATCTTTGAATATGGCCCAGCGCTCATTAGAAAAGAGGTGGCGCGGCGACTTATTTCCATAACACCTCAAACAAAACTTTAGTGTCTCTGAATTACGGTTCAAAAGGGCAGTAAATATCTTTATTGTAATAATATAAAATACACAAAAATTAGAAACATATTAAAACTAGTACAAAGGCTTATCCCATTGGGTTGTGAACTTGTGAGAGCTGTTTTGGGAAGTCGGGATTCCATCGTTCAGTCTGTTCCCTAAATTATCTGACCCCCTTTGTCGTACTTTGTACTAGACCAAATACCTATTTAATCCCATAACCACTAAGCCAGCGAATTTTATTTTTTAATTAAGAGAGCAGACGAGCAAACGGCGGCCACCTGGTCCTGGTGGCGAGTCTTCGCCCATAGATACCTCACCTCACAGAGAGTTTTCGATGCGCTGTCAACTTTGAGGACTTAGATTGAATACCTCATGTGCCGGTAATTACGCTGGCTCTCTTACCTTTCAAACCGAAACGCAGGCGATTCTGCTTTGTGACATAAATAGTTAAGAGAGTGATACCAACCCAATCCTGCACATCAGGATCTACCACCTGTAAAACTCTACGTGCCGATACAATTCTAATGGTATTTCTACGCTATCATCAACGGTCCTTAAGATAAAACGTTCCTTCCACTTATGTAGGTATTTTCAATATAAACCATCGCATACTCACTCCAAAACGCAGTTATATACGAGTATCAGATACGTATCAATTTATTTATCAACATGTTACGAGTGTTTTTGTATATTTTGCTAGTGACCCCGGTGTTCTGTGAGATTGACCTCACTGTGGTCACTTCCAAAGGGGAGGTGAAAGGTCAGAGAGCTAGTGATGGGGACTACACCACTTTCTTCGGGATACCGTACGCTAAGGTTGACGAGCGGAATCCTTTTGGAGTAAGATAACACTTGAATCGTTTGTTAAATATATATTTTAAAAGTGAATTAATTATTACGACCTAACAATTGGTGATACAATGCACATGTTACCAAATGTACTGTACTGTAAGAATTATCGAATATTAGCTCGCAACTCGAGTCGTTATAGGCTCTTAGCGCACGTGATACACACAGTACTTTATTAAATACCTGTGATAAAACTATTCAAAAAATAAATGCAGTTTTATGTTCCCAAAAAAGGCCACTTTTCGAGCAGGTGTTAAAAAATATCACGTAAATTTTTCTGATTTCTCTAATTCCAATTTCTATCTTCCTTATAGAATTCCGTAGACTATCCGGCCTTTGACACGCCATTTGAAGCAACAGACGCTACCATCAAATGCCCACAACCTGGTGATAGCACAAGCACACTAGATTGTCTTCGTCTCAACATACATGTGCCAAATTCAGCCAGTTCTAACAACCCTGTTCCAGTTTTTGTCTGGTTTCATGGTGGAGGATTCTCAATTGGAAACGGTGGCGTATACGGCGGCAAATATTTAGTCGAAAAAGGCATCATAGTTGTGACTGTTAATTATCGACTTGGACCCTATGGATTCCTGTGTCTAGATGACCCATTAGTACCAGGAAACCAGGGGTTGAAGGATCAAATAACTGCTTTAAGATGGGTAAAAGAAAATATAGCTGCATTTGGAGGCAAGGCTGATGACGTGACTATTGCAGGCCAGAGTGCTGGAGGAGGATCTGTTGATTTACATCTGTATTCTTTATATGAAACTTTATTTGATAAAGCAATTATACAAAGCGGTTCCTCTTTTGTTGAAGGTCAGTTTGTCAAAGCAGATCATGAGGCCGCGATCAAATTGGCTAAACAATTAGGATATGATACTCATGATACGAGAGACGCATTAAATATTCTTAGTGCTGCCGATTCTACTGATGTTGTTAAGGTATTCCAAGAATTGAATTTGGAATTGAGACCGTGCCAAGAAAGGGTGTTTAGCGGGGTTAAAAACTTTGTACATGACGATCCCTTCCATTTAAAATCAAATAGAATAAAGGATGTGATAATTTTAATCGGTTACAACAGCAGAGAAGAATTTTCTAGTTTCATTTCTCAATCAGAGGAATATTTCACGAATTTAGGACCTTATTTCTATGATAAACTAGAGAAAAACTTCATATTAAAACAGCATGAACTTGAAAGGCTAGCTCAAACCGTTCAAAAATTCTATTTGGGAAGTAAACCAATATCTAAAGATGCAGCATTGGAATTGTGCGACTTTTTCAATGATTTCGTCTGTAATCGTGCTGCTGAGATGTCAGTTGAAAAGTATTTGATGCAAGGGGCTAGAGAAGTGTATAAATACTTGTTTTCTTACGTTGGTATTGGTCCGTACAGTAATCATACTGGAGCAGGGGCCTCACATGGAGATGAGCTGGCTTATCTCTTTGATGTTGCAATGGAACCTCTGAGCACCAATGAGCAGAAAAACATCAGTGATACGATAACAACTTTATGGGCCAATTTCGTGAAATATGGGTAAGTTCTTAATTATCATTGGTACACCTAAATTCCTCGTATTAATACTTCAAGAATTACTTTTAAGCAGTAAGCTACACTTAAGAGCAATGAAATGGGTTCACCCCGTACGTTTCACTTTGAAGGGATTGTCATTAAAAATTTGAGGAAAACCCTATATCTAATTAAAAGGGTAAAGGGCAAAGTTTTTCTTTGTCCAAGATAGATAGATAGATTGATACTTTTTGCACACAAGAAATTTACATAGGTAAGGAAACATAGAATAAGTGTACAAAGGCGGCCTTATCCTAGGCTATAGAAGAATCAATTGTCAAGCTTAGCGTTCATAAAATCTCACCTCAAGGTTTTCTTTCCTTTCCTCACCATTTCTGCTTTGTGGACATGAAAAGTAAACCTAATACGAAAAAACTAATGGAATTATGCAACATTGGCGTTTGGTGAAAGGCGCTGTAGTTAGCTAGATCATGATTTGGTATACGAAGTTAAACCCATTTTATTCATAAACTTAGTCGATTGAAATTCTGAAAAAAAAAGAGTACATTTGAGACGTTCAGTAACTCGTTAGACGATTCGATAAATTTCGCTCGATAGAAATAAAATTCGAAACATTGGTGTTTTTGCATGTTTTTTTGAAAAAGAACTCATTTCATTTGGTTCTTATTTGATTTTAAGTATTGCAATTTGAACCAAATTAACAATCTGTGTACCTACGTCAAACGTCAGTAATTATATTTTAATATTGAACACCGTTAATGAAATAATCGCCGAATTGTCGAAAAAAAGTTCGCGCTCATGAAATTCCGGCGCCGTGCGTCCCACTCACGCGCATATACAACTTCAATACGTTTATCTCGCTCATGATGTACGGCGTCTTAACTTGTTACAATATGAGCATATAACGTCAGCTTGTTCAATTTCAACAAAGGAATTGTTTTCAAATAAGATCTTAGTCGAATTCTTCAAGTAGTGTTTACAACTGAATAAAAAAAAATTAATGCTCTATATCCAACAAGTACGTATGATCCGTTTTTTCAGGGCATGCGCAATGGAATAAAAGAACGGAATTAATCTATTATAGCGATTGAGAACTTGTTTCCAATGAGGCTGGCATGGTGTAATAGGTCAATGCCTCCAAAAATAAACCAAATAGATTAAAAAAGTATAAGTTTTTTTAAATCTATTACTATACTTGATTTATATCTATACTTGATTTCCAGAAACCCCACTCCGGTAACCTCAGATCTACCAGCAACATGGCTACCAGTGAAACCTGGTGACTCCAGGCCCTACCTGAACATAGACGTGGAACTGGAGATGAGAGATAGCGTCTACCACGACAGGATGGCTTTCTGGGAGCTGTTCAACGACGTGTACTGGAGGAACTCTGTGCTTATTGAGAGACGAAATATGAAATATATAAATAAACAATAAACAATAAAATATTTATATATTTATTTACCATATTTATAAATATTTATTTTTAGGTTATAAACCTATGCTTAAGTTCCTACTGGTGTATGGACTATGAATACTTTGTAATCTTACGTAACTTCTTATTTCTTATTCCCTTATTTTGAAATAATTATATTTCTGAAAATGGAATGATTCTGTGCAGATACAGCCTGGGGTACCATTTGCATTACTATTAAGAATGAGAATACCTTTATTGTTGTTGTTTTTTAAGTTTGTTGTTTTTTTGTTTTATTGTTTCGGTTTTGAAGGATAAGAGTAGATGGTCAATGGGTAAAGAGAGTCAGTGTAATTACCAGCACATGGCACAAGGTTAGTAGAGCATCGACAACCCTCCGATAACATAGTAAGATAATATAGTCCGGGTCGAATCTCTCCTTCAACAGAAAAAATTATGTGTCGTTATTAATGCTTCGTTTTATTGAACATTGCCGATTCTTCTGCTATAAATGGTTCTTCTGTTTATGGGAAAATATGTAACTCTTTCATTTTAAAAAGGGTCTGTGGCGACGCACGACGCGCGCCATTACGTTTAGTACCTACTCACATTGATGTAGAACGCGTTATCGAAATTTTCCTGGGATTTCGTATATATACGAGTTCCAAACATCCATAGTTAGACCAGGACATCTGGTTACCAGGCACAACACCCCGCCTGGTGGAAGATCTTCCCTTTTCCCTTTCTTACAAATGACACTACGTCATTCCATGTCTTCTCATAGCGCGTTCCTACAGGCCTCCATCGTCCAATGCGACGCAAATAGTTATAAAAAAAACATAACTCTTATTTTTCATCAAGATTAGATACCTATTTTAAATACATATTGCATAACTCATAATTTTAAGGATTGCTTTGGATTCGTTTGTAACTTTGACAAATAAAATCGTCACCTTAAAACCCCCGGAACATTTGAAGTCATGATCCCTTTTCTCTAATAAAACAACATTTTATTTCAACCGATTGTGCAATAAATGACTCCGCTGGTTTACTTCCACCATAAAGAGAAGGTAAATCCCCATCCACCATTAATAGAGGTACCATATCACCATGCTCTGCCAATTTTGTATTTACGAATCGAAGTCACAAAAGTTTAACACCTCTAAATGCGCGCGGCTACCGTAACAGATTACATTTTAAACAGCTATATTACGGCCAATTTTGTTTTTATTGCGACGTGTGAATTGGTAAATAAAGATAATTTCTTTATTTTACTTTTAGACCGTCTTCCGCCAACTGTTAACTCTTGGGTTCTTCTTCTAAGTCGGATTCCTCATTACTGACAGTCGTGATCATTCTAAGGAAATAATCACATAGAACGACTCTCGTGGCAGAATTAATGAATGAACGAATTTAATGAATGAACAAAGATTATGAAAAAAATATCTATTTAACATAAGTTCTAGAAATATTTTTATTTTGTTGTTTTCATATAGAGTAACGTCGCTTAGAGCTATAACTCTAAATAGAGGCGACAAGAGGTTTAAGGAAGCCTTAAGATTAAGGACGTTTCTTACAACTCACAGTATGTGTGATGTCAAATAAAACTCCAAGCTTTTGAGCCTGCAGGCCGAAAAAGAGGGAAAAATTGATTTCTCGAGGTTTAGGTGAAAATTTTGTAAGTATTGAAATTCGACTTATTGAAACCGAATCCAATAATAGGGTATTTGACAATTATCAAATAATAAATACATTTCATAAAAATAAGAAAATAGACATAAAATTATGGTCAAATGTGAAAACAGAAATAAAATCCGTTGAAAAATAAAATAGCTACAGGCAATCAAAAATCAGACGGTAGAAAGAGACGGCAATAGATAATTGTGACCTCACTGTTATGTAGCGCCATACAAGCAGGTCCTTGGCTACATAATAAGGACTGTTTTGTTAGAAAGGGACAGAGCATCCCCCCGCTACTAACTTTAACCATTAATATAGCTGATGTTAGTTGAGATATCGATAAACGGATTTCAGATCCATCTTCAGGATGTCCATGTACGTTGATTGATGCAATAAAAAAAGTCAAATACCCTATTCCCAAGAGTGTCACAGAAGGTACGCTCCTGGCGTCCGCGATTTTGATTACGTCACTTGACCGTAGCGCAATGGCAGTTATAATTTCCAGTTAAAAAGAAATAGCCTTATGAAAAATATTTCTGGCAATGTAATTATTTATTAAAAGTACAAAAAAAAAACTACCACACGATACCCCACAGCGCGTGTATTTCGCGCCCGAGTACGTGTACTATTTAGTATTTTGTACCAGAGTTCCTTTGACTTCCCCTGAGATCGCCTGTACGCAGTGCCCGTGGATGCGTGAGCCGATTTGGCGCGTTTGTATTGAGCGGACCTTCTGTGTGTATTCTGTGAAAGTGTTCTTGGTTACCTCACATGTATAACCATCCTTATAAATCATAAACTTAATAAGCTTGTTCACTATAAATACTATTTCATAGTGCTACCGAAAATCAGTTTAGTCCGACAATCAACATGTTACCAGTGTTTTTTTACATTTTGCTAGTGACCCCAGTGTTCTGTGAGATTGACCTCACTGTGGTCACTTCCAAAGGGGAGGTGAAAGGTCAGAGAGCTAGTGATGGCGACTACACCACTTTCTTCGGGATACCGTACGCTAAGGTTGACGAGCGGAATCCGTTCGGGGTAAGATTTTTGACATGCCTTTTTTATATATTTTAATTTTTTAGGGCTTTGTTTCTTAAAAAGAATATGATTACTATTAAATTGACTTATATTATTTATTTTCTATATTTGCATGCTCATTGTTGAGTAGAATGTATCGGCTCTTTGTTTAGAAAATACCATCTTGGAATTATGTACCTACATTCTAGACAAAAAAATTAATCTGAATCTGAATCCATCTTATATTTCATGGTAATTTACTATCAGGGGAGTTCGAAGTTAGACACAGGTTAAACCTTTAATTAATCAAAAAGATTTATGCGTTCAATATTGCTTTGTATATTGTGTAGAGTACAGGTTCACCACAAAAAATAAGTGATACTAAGACATTCAAAATATAAGTGATACTTATATTTTGAATGTCTTTAACTTCAAAATATAAGTGATACTTATATTTTGAATGTCTTTAGAATACAGGACAAGTTCGCAAGTGTTTTATTGTTACAGAAACACCAAGCCTACCCTGACTTTAAAGAGACGTTCGAAGCATCAGACTCCAGCATTAAATGCCCACAATCAACTTTAGACGGTGACTACGCAGGAATTCTCGACTGTCTTCGCCTCAATATTTATGTGCCAAGTTCTGCTGACACCAGCGACCCTCTACCAGTTCTTGTTTGGTTCCACGGAGGAAAATTCGCTGTAGGAAGCGGGGGTGAATATGGTGGCAAATATTTAGTCGAACAAGACATAATAGTAATTACTGTGAACTACAGACTTGGACCGTACGGATTCCTATGTCTGGATGACCCAGCAGTGCCAGGCAATCAAGGATTGAAGGATCAACAAGCTGCATTAAGATGGGTAAAGGAAAATATAGCGGCTTTTGCCGGTAATCCTAACGACGTGACTATTGCAGGACAGAGTGCCGGGGCCAGCTCAGTTGATCTACATTTATACTCCCCACATGAAACGTTATTTGACAAAGCCATAATAGAAAGCGGTTCTTCGAACTTCGTTGGTATGTTTGTTAAACCAGATCATGCGGCAGCCATTAAACTAGCAAAGAAGTTAGGGCATGATACACCTCATACAAGAGACGCTTTACATTTTTTGTCAGCATCAGATCCAAAGGACGTCATCGACGCATTCCAGAATTCGAGCCTGGAATTAAGACCGTGTCAAGAAAGGAGATTTAAAGGTGTACACAATTTCGTTCGAGATTATCCTTTCCATTCGCATTCGCATAGAATAAAAAACGTTACGCTTTTAGTGGGATATAATAGTAAAGAAGAATTTGGAAATTTCGCTTCAAAACCAGACGAGTACTTCGAACATTTAGGCCGTTACTTTTACGAGAAACTGAAGAAACATTTCGTCTTAGAGCAGCATGAGTTGGAAAGGCTTACAGATATCGTGCAATGGTTTTATTTGGGAGGCAAACCAATATCCAAAGACACGATGTTACCGCTAAGCGACTTTTCTAGTGACTTTATGAACTTCGCCACAGAGATGTCAGTAAATAAATATATGTGGCAAGGTGCTGAAAAAGTGTATAAATACATGTTTTCTTATATCGGAGGGAGTCCGTTCAAAAACATAGCTGGAGTAGGAGCGTCTCATGGGGAAGAAGTGGCGTATCTCTTCGATAATCCAAGACAGACACTTGACACTGAGGAGCAGGAGATGATCAGAGATAGAATGACAACCATGTGGGGAAATTTCGTGAAATATGGGTGAGATTCGTTTCTTATTTTTAAAATAATACTTGTAGGTATATATGTATAGGGTGCTATTTTATAAAATTCAAATTATGGGGGACATGCCCGTGCCTTGGAGGGCACGTTAAACTATCAGTTCCGACTGTACCGCCGTTTTGTGGCAGTCATAATGCCACGAGCATCATGAACATAGCATAACTCTCACGTCTATAATCCCCGAGGGGTAGACAGAGGAACCACCTTCACCTTAGGTAGTTAAATTATTTATAGCGACCTGATAACTCCGACAATACTAAAATAGACTAGAAAAAGTGGTTTGCCGCGAGCAGGATTTGAACATGCGACCTTGCCATTCCATGGCAATTTCAACAGCTAGAGTCCAGCTAACTGATCTATGGCGGCCCAACCCTCCCGCGTCAAATTAATCAACCCTTTTCTAATAAAAAATTGTTATAAAAAGTCGCAGGTTCAAATCCTGGTAGCACCCCTAGCATTAATGAAAATCCGACAATACTAACTACACGACAAAATGTCTAAAATTATTCTTTAATTTTCCAGAAATCCAACCCCCGAGCCGACAGACCTCCTCCCAGTACAATGGGTTCCCATCGAACGCCACAACCACACCAGGCCTTATTTAAACATAGACGTGGAATTAAAACTTCGCCACAGCGCGTACCACCATAGAATCGCGTTTTGGGAACTGATATACCACGAATACTGGAGAAACTCTGTCATAATTGATCATGGAAGACATAATGAGTGGAGAAACTCTATGGGTCCTGAGAATCATGGTCATTGGAGACATAACATGCCTTCTCCTGGAAGTGAGGGTCATCGCATGCCGCCCCCGGACCACATTCATGGATATTGGAAAAATTCTGTGACCGGTGACGCTCATAGGAAGCATGTACAATAACTTTAATTAAAATAATTCTGAAATTATTAAAATTGTAAGCAGTGTAACTCAAAAAATAAGTTTGCAATTGACCTATTAATTTCCAAAATAAATTTCTTAGCAGCAGTGTAGCGGTTAAGTACTTGTGTTTCTCTATGAAGCTGGTAGTCTTGTCATACCTCATCTATCGTTCAGAAACGTCGTTAGCTAGAGCGACAGACAGGGATAGAGCTACGGGAAAATGCGGATCCGTGCGGACAGGTGGGGTCTGACCCTAATGGGCCGAAGTTTCAAAAAACAAATAACTTAGATTTTTTTAAATCCTTTACCTACTGTTACAACAAAACCAATTTTATTAAGTTATTATCTAGAGCCTAGATAATAACTTCGTCAGGGAATAGATAACTAGATAGTCTAGAATCTAGACTCCGGGAATCTAGTTCTCTATTCCCTGACTTGTCTGACCTTAGTTCTGACCTGATACTGATACATCAGCTATGGCGGGTAGATATCTCAGGAAACAGACTGTACGTAACAGTTTGTACTCACCAGCTCAGCGTGCCAAGCGCCGTACTCTGGCGGCTTGATGATCATGGAGACGAGCGAGGAGACCAGGATGACGCTCATGATGATGGGTCCCACGTAGCGCCAGGTCACCTGCCAGTACCACCCGGGCCGGTGGCCCGTCATCTCGTAGATGTCGTTGGTGAACCTGATGGGAAAGGTTTTTATGAAGCATAGCAGATGAGCAAATGGCAGGGAAGCTGGTATGGTTCTATAATGGGCCGAAGCCTCAAAGAAACAAATATGTTTAAAATAATGTAAGGAGAAAGTGGGCTACCATGTCCATAGATGACAGTTCCAAGAGTGCCTACCTCTCATGTCCATAGATGTAGATGACAGAGATAGTCTCTAGCAGGGCGACGACAACCAGCCCGATGGTACCAGCGAACGAGTCAAACATCGCCAGCCAGTACTCGCCCGCGCCCGTCGAGAAGATCAGACCCACGAAGAAGCAGACCACGCACACAGAGCCTGGGCAAGAAAGAAATAGTAGATTATCTAATTGGTGCGGGAACAACCAAATTGCCGCTACGAGTGTTATTTCGTTGTGGATACACGAGTGCGACACATGCTCTTCCCGCATGAGATAGACACGATTTTTTAATTTTAATTTTATTAGGGATTACAAACATTTACCTATACGTCAAAGTTTACATAAGTATGGTAACTAAAAATCAATTATCTGATTAACAGTTCTTTAAAGCCCGTAACAGAGGCCATTTTAGGTGATTTATCCCGAAAAATCGGTTATTAAGGTATGATGCCACAGACAAACCTGTCAAACAACAATCCTTTTTCGATCGGTCAGGGGACACTTACCCGTAAGAATAGGCTTGCTCAACCGCTTAAAGAAGTCAATATCGAAGATAGTACACAGCATTCCCTCCATGATGCCGATCTGACTGCCGAGACCCAACGACAGTAGCATGAGGAAGAATATGACCGACCAGAACGGCGCCGGAGTCAGCTTGAGGATGGCCTGGGTGAACACTATGAAGGCTAAGCCTGTACCTTCTGCAGCCTGGAGAAAGAAAACAGGAATAAAAATATATTTTTGTTTATGTTATGCTAAAAATGGACCTATTAATAGACTGAAGACTGTGCGGGAAGTGTCATATTACTTACTTGCCATATTACTACTAAGTATATTGTAAATGACATATCCGGTGATGGTGGACTGACAATTACCGATCGGAAATGAATCGCATAATAATATATTTAAAATTCATTATACGTCATACGTTCTACGATATTACGGCTGGCACATTCGATAGCACGTAACCTGAACGTGTCGTTGCAAATGTGTATTTAACGCGGGAATGCAAATTTTGTTAACTTATTATAATCAAATTGCAGGGGATCATTATAGGGATATTATTATACAAAATAATACAGTCGACTCGTGTGTCTGAATTGGTCTTCCAAAGTTGAAGATGACTAAAAGTCAATGTAGGTTACCTACCATTGTCCGTATGGTAAATATAGAGATGCAGTTGTTTTAAATTTTGATAGCAACAGGATTGATCAAAGTACAGTTCCTAAAAGTTAACGCAAAATACCACTTCCCGAGCAGGTGTTAGATAAAAAAGTTACTTACCCCATCCAAGTGTTCGCTCATCAGACAGCCGGTCACAGAAGTCATGTTCTTCTCATCAGCGGTCAGCATCGGGTACTGCTCGTTGTAGTAGTCCTGCGTCGAGTTCAGGGTGAACCCCCCGATATGGTGCAAGGCCAGCACTTTGATTTCACTGGAAAAGATATTTAGCATACAGATAATCCATCTATGGTTTGATCTGATCCTATGATTGGGGGGCTGGGAATAATCCCAGTGGCACCTCTGAGCTCTTAAGAAGGTCTCAAAAACTGCGTATCAGTTAGACCTTGATAGTACATTTCCATATCCTAAAGTTATCTACGTGTGGTTGATTTTCATGAAGGATCGTAAAAGCAGAACGACTGTTTTGATCTAAAAGCATTTTTACGATCACTCGTGACGGGCCTAGTAATAAAATGACAATTTTATGATCATTATTATTGTTATTACTAACATTCCGCGTTGAGGAAGTGATTTTATGCATTCATATTCATATCTGTGACTTGTTATCAGATGACTCACTTACTACGTAATATTATGACGTATTTCGATTTCCTACAATCAAAATGGGAAACTAAGATCTGAGGTCTGATCCAGAACCAGTAGAGGAGGCCAATTCTCGAAGAATAGTTTAGTAACCCTAAATATGAGTAAACGAATAAGGAAACGAAATCTCATACGAAACGTTCCACAGCCTACAAACCTGACGTTTTTGTTACCGTCGGGTTTTAAAAAATTTAATTAAGGAATACAAACAGATAAAGTAGTACATAATAATAGACAATATAGATAACACAAAAGCCAGTGAAGTTTTCACAGAAAGTACCTACTAAAAATAACTAATATTGTGATATCACTCGCGTAAATACTATTTTAAATTGTATTTTAATTTACGTATTAATAACAACATCAAAGGTGCACAGTTTAACTCTTTTGAATGCAAAATATGTCGACGTTACTTAATTTTTTATTATAGTTATCACATGCTCGCACAAGAAAGCGGTTTTTAGCATAGTTACTCCTGTAATATGGAACTGCAAACAGTTTAGTAACACGAAGACAGAAGTGGTAAAACCAGGGAATTAAACGAAATCATAGTAAGTTTTTTTTTTATAAATTAGCTACGACAAACAGGCAGACGAGCCACCTGATGGTAAGTAGTCACCGTCGCCTAGAGACACGTGCAATACCAGGGGCATTGCACGTGTGTTGCCGGCCGTGGAGGGAGAGGACTTTTTTAACGTTCTTTTTGAAGCATCCCATCTTAGTAAGTAGATAAGATGAGTCGACGATGTTGTTTATTATCTTGGATAAGAAAGTTTGATCCCTATGCGCTCTACGGGTTTCCAGTGACTGTAGACTGTAGATGGTTTACAGTACATACTCGCTGATACACTTCTCGACCATAGTAAAGGCCTTGACGCCGAGGATGTTAAAGATGACCACGGAGGCGTAGATAGCGGTCATGGCATTACACACGGACACCAAGAGGACGTAGCGGACGCAGTTGTTGTTCGAAGGTTTAAATCTATGGTAGATTTAAAAAAATCCTAGTCTATGGGTGGTACTTACTCGCTAACACACTTCTCGACCATAGTAAAGGCCTTGAAGCCGAGGATGCTAAAGATGACCACGGAGGCGTAGATAGCGGTCATGGCATTACACACGGACACCAGGAGGACGTCGCGGACGCAGTTGTTGTTCGGAGGGTTGTAGGAGCCGAATGCTATGAGGGAGCCGAAGGCAAGGCCGAAGGAGTAGAAGACTTGGGTGGCTGCATCCAGCCACACTTTCGGTTCGAGAAGCTTATGCAGCTGTAAAATGAAAAATTGTAGGTTATTTCAAGTAACGTGTAACTAATAATAATGATATTGTGTCTAGTGATGATAATATTGCCCAAGAGGCTGTGTGATCCGATTATCCAATTAGTGTGTGGACACACCTCTATTGTTAGAATATGGAACGGGGTATACGCACCTCTATTAAAGTCATGTCAGATCCTTAGCGCGGGGGAGGTTGTGGCTAATAAATATTATAACTACAGAAATTGGATTACTACTATCGGACTACTACTATCTCCTGTAGAACAATGACGTGAGCAGTGACAGCGAGCCACGGAATTGTCCCATCATAGGTCATAATTTTCATACATTTGACATTTAAGTGCCCGGCTAATGTATGAGAAAATGCTCAAATCAATGAAAGTGATCGTGCAGGTTAAGCAACGTTGGCGCGGTCGGTACCAGGATGGGTGACCGCTTGGAGAGCACGTTAAGCAGTCCCGGTTGTTGTCGTTCGACAGCAGTCGTTAAGCCACGTCAGAGGCCTACAGGCGGCCTGAACAATTCTGACAAATAAGTTGGCCACTAACCATACGATAAACAAGCAACAGCATACGAAATTTTTCTTAACAATTATAATATAAGAATTCTAACTATAGTAATTTAAGTAATCTTTAACAAGTAACTAAATAAATAAAATTATAAAAACAGTTAAATTCAAAATTAAAACATAACATCCTATATAAATAAAATGAGATCAAAGTTACTTTATTATAAACTAATAAGTTATAAGTTCTTTATAAGTGACTATTATACGACTTGGACATATCGCGACTTGGACATATCGCGACTTTGACGTAATTTGGTGCCTTGACTTTTTACGATCTTGACATTTCGCGATGTATCGAAATTGTTACGCTGATTAATAATTCGCGGTTCACTTTTACATCAATCTATTATGTAGCTACGAACAAAGCGTATTACATAACGTAGTGCGTGCGAAAGCATTGGATATAATTGCATGAAGTGGTAGGCATAACAAAATAATTTAAAGTAAATTGACACTCCAAACTAGGGATGTTACGGAGCTTCGACTCCGACTCCGAAAGGTCGGAACTTCCTGTCCCGGACTTCCGAGACGAAGTCGGAGTCGGAGGTATAAAATCAACACTTCGGCTCCAATAATTTTGAATCGGAGGTTATACCGAAGGTAGATAGATAGATACAAACACTTTATTGTACACAAAATCAGGAAAAGTAAAAACTACAGGAATAATAACACGATATGAACAAAGGCGGCGAAGATTTGTGAGCAAACATATTTAATATTTTATTAAATAGTGTAGGACTACATAAAGGAATATGTTTTATTGCCGCAAAAGTCATCATAAAAAATATTGGCCAATGTTATAGTTCATCTATAAAAATAAAAAAACGGTTTAAAATTTTAACTCCTCCGCCTCCGACTCCGGTTCCGACACCGATAAATCAAATTTAAAACCAGCGGTTCCGACTCCGGTTTCGGTAAAACAACATGTTATCCCTACTCCAAACCAAGTCCTAGGATCAGTGGAGTGGCGACATCCGAAGCGAAACACTTGGCTTTTTAAATTAATGCTGTTATAACAATAATTACATGTTATCTTGTCAGTTTTATGTCAGATTAAAATAAAATAAAAATGTAGTAAGTTTAACAAACCTTAGGTTTATACATGTGGTAGATCCCATCACCAGACCCTGGTAAAGTGACGCCCCGGACGAAGAATATTGTCAGAACAACGTAGGGGAACAGAGATGTGAAGTAGACCACCTGTAAATTATGAGGTTATTTAGATGATATTGTTTTAGGTTGTATGCAGGCATGATCGATAAATAACAGACATTGATTGATTTTAGGTTTCGGTTACTATAACAATAAATCAAATCAAAGATATGTTTGGAAAACTTATTCTTGTTAGGAGACGGTAGGTACCTACCTACTTAGATAAAAATTGATCACTATGGGCGGCCATCACCACAAACTTGACTAAATACTCATTTTCACAAAAAAAATTATTTGAAGTAATCTTAAATTCTTATTTGAAATCCAGGTTCACGGAAGATTCGCAGCTGTAAACTAAGGTTTTGAGTACTGGGGTATTCAAATATTACCAGTACCACTAACGAATCCCCACAATTCTTCACAAGACTCCCATGCGGGAGGTCCGGGTTCGAAACCATGCCATGTAGGTACAATGAGATTTTCGGATTTTTTCGAAGCCTTATGTACATTTACCGACTGCTCTAACGGTGAAGGAAAACATCGTGAGGAAACCTGCATGTCTGAGGAAATACAAAAAATCCAAAGGCGTGTGAAATCCACCAATCAGCACTGGGCCCGCTCGGTGGATCATGGCCCATACCCCCTTGTGCAAGGGGAGGCCTGTTCCCCAACAGTGGGGACATTAATAGGATGATGATGAAAATAAAGAACAAAAGAACTGACCTTCCCACTGCTCTGGATTCCCTTCATCACGATGACGAACACGAGACACCAGGCAAGCAGAAGGTACAAGACAATCCACCACCTCGGCAGACCCGGAGTCTCGATGTTAGGAGACGCGTCTAGGGCCTCGCGGTACCAAAAGTAGACCGTTGCTGATGCCTTGTTGCACTCCTCAGCGGCTGTGCCATTTTCCGGGCAGTGGGACCAGGGCAGTTGATCTGCTGATAGCTGAAAGAATTTTTTTAATATAAAAAACAGTGGTAATATTTTTATCATCATAGTTCTTCCCGTCGAGGATGGTAATTTGCATGACAATGGCTTATCAATAGATTACCGATCCCACATGTTCACGGAACATACTCAAAGCTTGTGTCCGCTCACTGTATAAGCCTCCTTTTTTATTTACAGTGTTCCCACTGCAGGTAACAAGCCTCCTTCTTTTTCATTAACAGTTTGCCCACTGCAGGGAACAAGCCTCCTTCTTTTTCATTTACAGTTTGCCCACTGCAAGGAACAAGCCTCCTTATTTTTCATTTACAGTTTGCCCACTGCAGGGAACAAGCCTCCTTATTTTTCACTAACCTCACCTCAGCTAGCCTCATCAAATCCAAATCTTTCCTGACCTTAATAATCTTTATATAGGTAAATTAGGACATTGTAGGTGACGTGGCTAAGACGCGGACTACCGTGCGGGCAAATGTCGGTCTTGTTTCGATACCATGGACTTCATGCCAATGAGATCTTTTTCGAAGACACGTGTACATTTTCTACTCTAGAATAATATCGTGATGAAACTCTGCTTCTTGTTCTAAGTCGTATTCCTGATTGCTGAGAGTCGTGATGATTCTAAGGAATTAACCACATAGAACGACTCTCGTGGCAGATTTAATTTTCCATTGCCTTCCCCATTTCAAACACTGGTTATCTCGGTGTGCAGGTTTCCAGCAGCAGTCGGTAATTGTACGTGTCTTCGAAAAAACCGAAAAACTCATTGGTACATGACATTGCATGGTTTCGAGCTCGGACCTGGAGCATCGGAGTTCGACGTCCTAGCCAAGACGCCATCGATTAAACCCTGCAAACTGAGATAACTAGTGCAATAGGGGAAGCGGAATGGAAGGCAAATCCCCCCCGTTTAAATCTACCCAGAAAGTATTTCTGTGATTAATTCCATAGAATTACCACGGCCCTCAACAATGAGGGATGCGAAAGGAGACAACTCTAAATTATAATTCTACAAAATTTTCAAGTCAATATTCGGATTTGGGTCGAGGGAACTGGAAATCATGAAATGTACCTAAATAATATTTTGAAGTCTTTATTTTAATCCACCTACGAGCTAGAAGCTCGTGACAGACTGAAGCACGGATGGACGGAAAGACAGCAATAGAGTTCCGTTTTAGGTATGAATCCCTATAAATACCGCTGATGAGGAAGTAACTCACCCGAATGCTGTTGAAGAGATAGACGAAGACCCAAGTGATGATAACGTTGTAGTACAAAGCCACGAACAGGGTCACAATGCAGCTGGAGATTCCAATTCCGCCGAGCCAAGGGTGGATGGTATTCCACACTCCGAGGGAGCCAAGACGCATCTTCTGTCCGATAGCCATTTCGATGAGGAAGAGTGGTATGCCTTCGAGCACCAGCATGATTAGGAAAGGGATCAGGAAAGCGCCTGTGGACAAAGGGAGGTTTTAGTTAGATAGAGAATGGTGTTGATTACGGCTTGGTCAGTTATGTAAAACTTTTTTTATTTATGACTGAACCCGTGTCTGACCTCAATCTCACCTAACGGTAAGTGACGATGAAACCGAAAAAGGAGCGGAGCACAAGAAGCAAGACAGTGTAGCTAGTAAGTACGTACTAAAACTAAACTAGACTAGTTTAGTAAGTAAGTACCTACTAAAAAAAACGTAAAATCCTTACTCACTAACGAATTTTCCTCTGCCTATCTGTAAATGTACATGGTTGCTAGATTAAGAGTTTTATTATTATTTTTTAATTAACTGTGGAAGCTTATAAAATAAAATAAATAATAATAAAACTTCCATACCTAAAAAACTAGACTAGTTTAGTTAGTACATTAGATTGTTTTGTTTAGCGATTATTTTGACATTGAAAACGTTTATTTAGCACTGTAAACCCCAGAATATGGCAAGTACACAATAGAAGTATACAAAAATATAATACATGCAGCACAAAACATCCGGTGTAGTACAGTGCCAAAAAGGGTGCCAGTTCAACATAATGCTGAGGTAAGCCACAGCGCTGATTCTGTCTTTTCAGCGAGTGACAATGCGGAATCGGTACTATTGTACTACCAATAATCGGTATAGCTATTACGTTTCTAAAAACCTACCTACCTTTTACAATTACATGCTTCTCTTCGAGCTCATCGTCATATACTATAATCGGTAAGATGAAATATTTTAACCACTTTTCAACCGGTGATTTCACGGAAAATTTAATTAACTTTATATTCAATTGCTTATCGACTATTGGACATTGCATATTGGTCACTTTACGTATTGTACATTTTGTGTGTTCATAAATCAGATACATCACAACATCAACATCATAAGCTTTAACTTTAATTTTAAATTGTAATTCTAGAATCTGAATATTAGATTGACACATAGCTTGTAAAGTGGTCAATGTGTGTATCTATGTAATCTCCACGACACAGGCAACGCCTAGTGTGGAGGTTATAGTTTAATGTGAAATGTTAATTAATATGTGGTAAACGATTATTTTTTCAATTCAATTTTTTTCAAATAGACTAATTACCCGCGACAGTCAGTATATTCGGTTATAGCAGTTACTTGATTACACTCTGTAAAATTACCGATTTCGTAATCATTTCAGTCAGAAGGAAAGTTGCATTCATAACGAGGCTTTGTAGCCCTCCTCAAAGCTTTCCTCCCCTTCAATCACCCTTCCCCTACCCACCCACTTTGCCCCCCTCGCACGCTACGTTAAACATCTCGCCTCGTAAAGACTTAGGCCCCAAAAATAGCATAAGTCTTCCAACCGTAACATCGCAGAAAGCCTATAGGATAGGGCGATACGTACTTACTTATAATACGAGTATGTAAAGTAGGTAGGGTGATATTATTTTTAACATTTAAAGGGAAAAATGAATTTTACTTTACATCCTGAGTCTTATTGTTAGAATATACCTATAGACATACTCTTCTATATATAATAATTAATATTGTCTTTCTACATGTGCATGTTTTTGCAACTTGACATGATAAAACTTCTTTGGCTTTCGTAGCACCGTCTACGATCTGCGTCGTAGCTCCATGTTCTACGACGTAACAAGTGTCGTAGACATTTAAAAATCAATACTGTTCGCCCCAAACAAAGGCCCGACTATAAATAGTGCACTCATCGATATCTTCAGAGTTCGAAAGGTCAGATAAAAAAATAACTTAAAATGGGTCATTTTTTTCCTGTGAGTTTTTTGGCTTGCGCGAAAGTGCAGGTTAAATATTCTTAAAATCTTAACCTGGGATAATTTTCAGGGTTAGCGTTGGTGCAAGACATTTTTGTGATTTAATCCGGGTTAGGCACTAACTCGCGGTTTATCTCTTAACTCGACTTTCGCGCAAGTTGGTCTAAGGAGAGCAGACGAACAAACGGGCCTGCACCTTAGCCCTATTTCACGACGTAACAATTCTTGTAATTACCCCCTTGTAAGTACCCCTTTCGTATAATTATATATATAATATATGTATATATTTGTGTGTAGTTATATATTTATTTATTTACGATATTATTACATTTTTATCATTTATGTGTCATGGTAAATGTAGGTATATATTTTTCACTTATTAATACTACCTATCTACAATTAAATTTATTTGTGTTGTGAGTATCTTTGTCCTCTTGGACAGGTTTTGTCCAGCCATCGGTCATGGTCCAACAGAACATCAGCGCTGGAGGCATTCTTGTCTGACATAACATTTCACAACAACAGCAGACCATCGGATATGATTTCAATATGTTTACCTTTGACTACATAATTATTTTATTATAATTATAACTGTTTCGGTCATTGCTGTGTGTGAAATAAACATTACTTACTTACTAATTACAAGTCTACATAAGTCTAATTACAACAATGTTGCCAATTTAGAAAATCCCGCAAAATGACGCACTCTAAATTTTCAAGACTTGTTCGTTCATCCAGAAAACCAAGGTGGCTCAGGATTCCGGAAAAACAATCTACAGGATGTAACATAACCCCCATTGGAGGCCGTAACAGTGCTGGGGTGTCGTAACAGGCGGTTTGTATAGTCCATTCGCTTATTCGTCTCGCTCGTATGATGATGATCGATCGATATGATGGCGATCGCTTTTCAATAAATCTTTCCTATCCTTGATTTATCAACATTAAACGATCAACCATAGTCATCGTTTGATTAACATCGGCGCGAACGCGGGCAACATTTTCAAAGAGCGAAACGATTTGAGCGAATGGAATTTTAAGTTAAGAATCACCTATCAGGCTTCCGGTCTAACATTTTAATTATTTTTTTAAACTTACCTCCGCCATTTTGTTGACACAGATACGGGAACCGCCAAATGTTGCCGAGTCCCACCGAGTAGCCGATGATCGAGAGGAAGAATTGCATTTTCCCGGACCACGCTGCCCGGTCTTCCCCGGGGACTTCTCTGTGGAGAGACCCTCTGGACCCTTGGAGCACGATGGTGACCCCATGAGGACGCTCGCTGCCATCCGCCCGGGTGTTTAGAGGCGCTAACTCATGACCGTTGCTCGGTCCGTTCGCCTCCGATTTGGACGCCATTTTGAATTCAATAAAATTAATTAAAAATAAATATCTTTTAAATTTAGATTTCTTTTAAGTTTTAAGGGATTAATTTAATTATTAAGGTGCTTTGTTTAAGTATTAATAATTGCTTTCTACTTAAAATTATTTGGTTTTTATATATTTTATTTTATTGTCTTTATTTATTTATTTGGAATTTTCAAAAAAATCAAAATCAAAATTTCAATTTAACAAGATTTTTCGAATGATAATCGTTACCTATAAATATGTTCATACTATATGAAGGTTATAATCATAGGTGAAGAACCGAATCGCGTCCTTTTTAACGAATTCTACAACTTTAAAGTACGACGTCGTTCGCTGGAGAAGTTTTTGGCGTAATTTTAGAGAATCTCTGAAAACGTGAGAAGCCTCTCTGTGCATGTGTTTACTATGGGGTGTGTATGGCTTGCTAAACAAATTATGTCATGGTTTGATTTATTTGTGATTTAGTTGAGTTTTTTTTAATTCATATTTCTTCAGTCATTTTCCTTTGGATTTGGAGCAGAGAATGCCTGAAACAAATAAAATAAAGTTACATTCGGACAACAATTTTTTCGACTTCCCATAGAAAAGTAGAAAAAGTCACAGAAAAAGTAGATTGGTCATAGACAAAAATTAAGGTCATAGAAAAAAGAACTCTATGGATAAAGTATACCAACCTACTCTTCTTACCCACTTGCTTACACGTTATATCCATTATCAGTTTTTTGGAGTTACTAAAAAAATTCGCAACGATCTACTATCACTTCATTCGGTCAGATTAAAAATTTCACCCCGGCTCCCGGTCTAACAATCAGGGGAGGACCCATAAAGGCCATGACCCCTAGACCCACTGCTAACAACTAACCAAAGAAAATGAAAGCTGCAGTATCATTTTGCTGCATTTCTAGATGGCGTGCTGCCAATTCCATATTGCCAATTCAGTTTCATTTACTTACCCCTAACATCCCCCATTTCCGGTAAACCTTGAAACTTGTTATTTTCTGGGAGGGGAGCAAAAAATTCAGGCGCAATCTAATCCTATTTTAAGTTTATAGTCATAGTTAATAAATAAAACGGAAAGAGAAAGATAATCCTAATACATTTTGGATTGGATTGGTATCTTTTCATTTGAGGCAGATTTATCTTTTTATTAAAATTAATTTATTTTGCTAGAAAATGGTTCCTATTCGTGCCTGAAATGCTAGATGTTAGTTTGTATTTAGACCTAAACTTAGACCCGCCTCTATAACATACCAAATATAAAGGTCGACCAGAATCTCTTGACATTAAAATAAATAGTAGGAATAAGATATTCACATGACAACACTAATCTGACAACTGTCAATATGGAGTTTTGGCGGGCAAGTCGCTGGAAAAGGTTCTACGGTGTTTAATTTATTGCTCAAAAAATGTTTTCTGGTGATTTTGATAGCTAAAATCGGTGTAGTTTTGTCTAGCAAACGTCAGTAACAGTGACAATGTGTTGAACTCTTAAAATAAACTTCTCGATAATGGTTCGTTGTGTAGTTTCACTGTGATACTGCGGCGGGCCATGAGAATTCGCCAGAGACTAGACGGGTTGAAATTTCCGTCATAACTCCTAGGAGTGTTAAAATGTGTCTACACCACATTTTGATGCTGAAAACCGAAAAAAAACTGTTTTAAATCGCTTAATGTTTAGGCAGATGGCCTGTGTTGCCAATGCCTTGTTAAATTTAAAAAGAACTATCAATATATCTACATCTTTTATTCCAAGTACAATAGGGATACCATATAAAAATTTCAATTTCCAATATTGTCATCAGATTCTGGTCGACCTTTACTTACATAATAGCTATGTGAAGTCCATTCGCTCAAATCGTCTCTCTCTGTGAAAATGCCGCCCGCGCTCGCTTTTCAAAGAGCGGGACTATGTCAGCGAATGAACTTTTAAACAAACCTCTCCTTGATTTATCAACATTAGATGATCAATCATAGTCATCGTTTGAAAAACAACGGCGCGAGCGCGGGCGGCATTTTCAAATCGTCTCTAGTTTAATTTTATTTATTTATTAGGTAAACACACCAGATTACAACCAGAGAAATTACAGAAAAATCAATATAAAGTCATGACTTGAGCTAGGTCGTAGCCCTTAACGTGTAAACACAGCATGGTTAGGAAGTAGAAAATTTGTACAAAATTGAGTTGGGAAAGTAAAAAATACTATTGAATGTAATAATGAATGATTAAAAAATACCTATTGAAAAATAAAAATTATAAAGTAGGTGCGTGGAGCTTACTTGAGGACATCCTTAACCCGTCTTTTAAAAACTAATGACTTAGGATCGAATAAGTCTAACGATGGCTTATTGTTACTGTTCGAATTGTTAAACAATCTAGTGATCTAGTTTTCTGTTTCAATTGTAACCTATCGACAATATTATTGCTACACATTCTATGCATGGTCCAACTATTATTAACGGTCACTGGGTCAGAACTGGCAAACCTAGCTGATCAATAGAATAACATTCGATTTCATGATAATAGGCGAGTACATATGCTTGAACAAAGATCGATCGAGTTGAATAGAATACCTACTACTTCAGTTCCGCTACGGCCGCTATCGAAACCATAGTTTTTATGGATGATACCCTGATCAGAAATATAAAAAAGAGGGTCAAGAGGGTCTTAGAAGCCATTGGTAGTTATATAATTTGTGTTATAGAGTTCGCTATAAAAATATAGTATCTACCTACATCTCTCTCTTCTAAGTCGTGTTCCTCATTGCTGAGGGTCGTGATCATTCTAACGAATTAATCACATAGAACGACTCTCGTGGCAGATTTAATGGGGTGGTTTGCCATTGCCTTCCCCATACCTACCTACATACTTACCATTTAATTCAATATGGCGGGCGAGGGTTTTATATTCTTGGGAATTAACTACAGTGAGAGTCGATGGTGTAGTGGCTAGAACGTCGGACTCCCATGCGGGAGGTCCGGGTTCCAAACCATGCTACGCCATGTACCAATGAGCTTATCTGATTTTTCGAAGACTAATGTACATTTACCAATTGCTCTAACAGTGAAGGGAAACGTCGTGAGGAAACCTGCTTGTCTGAGGAAAAAAGTGTTTTAAAGGCATGTGAAATCCACCAATAAGCACTGCGCTCGGTAGATCATGGCATGTTACCCCATGTATTGTGAAAATAGAGGCATGTGCCCCCCGATAGTGGGGTCGTTAATAGGCTGAAGATGAACTACTAAGGCCTGGACTATATGCGTCCGGTTCCAATCCCGGTTCGGTTCGTCGCATCCAATCACGAAGCGCTGACTTCAAGTGTGGGGAGGACGGAATGCGTGTGATTGGATGCAGCGAACCGAACCGTGGTTGGAACCGGACGCGTGTAGTCCAGGCCTGAAGGCCCTATTTTAGCCTAATTGAAATGGTTAATGAAGAATATAAGTATGTGTAAAACGGGATAATGAAGTGGTTTGCAATTGCCTTCCTCATTTCACACATTAGTTATTTCGGCGTGCACGTTTCCTCGCGATGTTTTCCTTCACCGTTAGAGCAATCGGTATATGTACACAAGACTTTGAAAAATCAGAAAAGCTCATATGTACATGGCGTAGCATGGTTGGAACCCGGACCTCCCGCATGGGAATCCGACGTCCTAGCCACTACGTCATCGACTCTCTATGTAGTTCCCAGGAATAAAAAACTCTCGCCCGCCATATTGAATTAAATGGTATGTAGGTAGGTACAATTTTTTTCATAGCGAACTCCACAACACAAATTATAAAACTACCAATGCTTCGCATGTTTCATGGTTTCAAACCCGGACCTCCCGCACGGGGAGTCCGGCGTCCTAGCCACTACGCCACCGACAACGCTCGTACTGTAGTGATCAACACACTTCGTAGTTTTCCGTTTTAACTTACTTGACACTTTCATATGAAATGTCCAGAGATCATAATAAAAACTTATTGCGACATAGCACCACAGTTTCCACAGAGTACAACAGTACAGTACAGTTGTACGAAGTGGCGTAGCTAGCATGGGTGGCACCCGGTGCGGATATCGTGGTGTCACCCCAAGAATGAATATTGTTTTGTTACAAAAATTAATAAAAACACATGAGAATATAGGAGAGTTCTGTCACAGATACAGGATCAGATGAGACGGCTAGGGAGGGAGGGAGAAGACAAGCGAAGCGAGCTCGAAATTTCGGCGTAAATCCGACACAGACGATGAATAAGAAATACATTGCTCTTGGAGGTCCCACCAAAAAACAGATGACGGATTAGGTTACAGAGCTAACCGCAAGCGAAGTGAGCGCAAAATTTTGACGCAGATTCGAGTTTCGACCTAGAATGTGGATTCTTAAAAAGCTCGGGCGGAAGCGAGCGAAACGAGCTCGTATTTTCGAGGCAGATCAGCGCGGCGGGGTCAATTATCACAATTGATAAATTAAATTATATAAGTACTAAGGATAACTTGGTTACTAATTACTTAACACATTTATACGAAATGTCAAGAGATCATAACAAAAACTTATTGCGACATAGCACCACAGTTTCCACTGTATATAGCTTGACGCGTCTTCCACTGTACTGGGTACTTTTCCATACTGTTGCCGTATCGCTTGCCAACAAATCAAAGCAATCAATACGTGCATTCAATACTGAACTGTCATTGGGTTGTAATACTCTGTTTCTGAACAGAGCAGTCTGTATTAACCACTATAACTTTCTTACAAGTATCAGTTTGATTTATTTTGTCCTCATTATGTATGGGTACAGGCGACTACAGGTCAACCTACACGAAACGTAAAAAATTGAGTTTCTGAAATGTATCATTTTGCGCAGGCATTTCATCGAAGGTTTTTGACAGATGGTACACTATAATTTGTGGTCGACTGTACTTTCCATACGAATATTAAAGTGCCGTGCCGGCCATAAAGAATAGCACCACCCCAACTCTTCCCGTGGGTGTCGTACGAGGCGACTAAGGGTCTTAGTGGATACTATTCTACACCTAGTAGTAGGTGAATCACGTTTGTCCACCAAATCTTACCACGAAAAGTGGGAACTGCCTATGATGAAGGTGGTTCCTCTGTCTACCCCCTTTGGGGATTATGGACGTGAAATTACTATGTTTGCAGAAATCGCTGCGATTTTTAAACGGAAATGGAGCGAACCCAAAGAAATCTATTTTTCGGCTTTCCTCTTGACTATTCTATAGTGTAGACTATAGGGTTCCGTACCAAAATGGTAAAAAAGGAACCGTTATGATGAGACTTCGGTGTCCGTCTGTATGTCACAGCTGTTTTTCTCAGGAACTACTAAAGCTATAGACTTGAAATTTGGCACAGTTGTTGAACTTGCTTGGTCGCATCTATTTAGGAATGTATCGGGAAAGTAAATAAATATAATAAATATAATATCCAAAAGGGAAAGCGGAATCCAATTGCAGCAATACGCTCTGGATAGAGATGACACGAGACTTAATGAAGCTTTACATTAATAAACTTAACATTAGTTAAAGACGTTGCTTGCAACTCTGGGTTAGTCTTGTTAGACCATTGCTTGCGCGAAAGTGCGAGTTCATCATCACCAGCCTATTAATGTCCCCACTGATGGGGCACAGGTCTCCCCTTGCATAAGGGGCTACGAGCCATGATTCACCGAGCGGACCCAGTGCTGATTCACCAATCAGCACTGATTTCACTTACTTTCGGAAACTTTTAATTTCCAATCAGGTTTCTTCACGATGTTTTCCTTCACCGTTATAGCAGTCCGTAAATGTACGTAAGTCTTCGAAAAAATCCGAAAAACTCATTGGTACATGGCATTCAGCATTGCATGGTATCAAACCCGGATTTCCCGCATGGGAGCCCGGCGTCCTAGCCACCAGGCCACCGACGCATAACCCGGATTTAACTTGCGGGTTGTCTATGGTTTTCATACAAAATGTTTCAGGGTTTGCGTTAGTGCAAGACGTTTTTGTGATTTAATCTGAGTTAAGCACTAATTATCGCTATCTCTGAATTCGACCTTCGCGCAAGCTGGCCAAAGTAGTATCTAGTAATGGCGTATCTTATTTTATTTTTTATTTTTTAAACAATTTATATTCGCAATTCCTATAGAGCGTCTTTCATTATTTATGAAAGGGTCTCGAACACGCGAAAACCGTGTCAAGGCCGCCTGCGTCAAAGCGACAGAGTCCCGTACATTGTTAACCCTTTGACTCCCCTAAGTTAGGGGACCGCTCGTCTAAGGAGGGGAGATTGAAAAGACTTTTGTTAGGGATCTTTAAATTTAAGATCGTTTTTTTTTTTTGTTTAAGTAGGAATAGGTATTCCATTTTTAAAAGAAATATACCTAAAATCACTGGGTTAGGTAGGTTTATTTAGTAGTATAACTCTAACGTCCATAATTTCCGAGGAGGTAGACAGAGTAACCATCTTCATCATAGTATGTAGTAGGTCTAGGTAGGTAGGTTTATTACTTCTAAAATTAGGCACTATAAAAAGTTTTCTCTACATATTTACGTACTTACATATTTTTTTAAAACAAGTTATATTAAATTGGGTAAAACTTAAATGTCGGTGAAGCTAAAATAAATAATAGTTAGTTTGTAACTAGTTTCTAATAATCGAATTATTATCAATTTGATCTTGTAGTGCAGCTTATAGGCTCGAGGAATGAATTTTCCGGCACAAAATTTTAATGCCATAAGGATTTAACTGTACGATAGATAATGCCATAAGGATTTAACTGTACGATAGAAAACTGAGAGGTTCTTACTGAGGTAAAGTTTATTTATTCTGGTAAGACATGAGCTAGCTCATCGGCTCTTGCCGGGTTGACCTTGGTTTTTGGTACAACATGTATGTAAATAAAATAAATTCGAATAATTAATCTTACTTTTTTTCTAAACGAACCTTCCACCGATCAAATCTGTGCAATAGAATAATTGGATTTAATCGCGTATGGATAGTTTACGATAAACAATGGAGACAACTTTTGTTCTTATTGATTTTGATTTGTGAAAAAAAAAAGGAAAATAAACAGACTCCACGTGCCATCTACACGTGATAGGATATTCCTGGACCAAAGCCTGTCCCCTGACCTTCCCAATGCTTACCTACAGCGCATCCTTTACGCGCCGCGCAATCAATAAATAGGTACCGACCGAACATGTGAAACCTCTTTGCTTTTAACCTCTTTAGTATTTTTTATTATTTTTTTCTTGCTTTCATGGCCTTTCTTATATTTTTTTAACAAAAATGGATTCGAAAATTTAAAATAAATTTTGAATTGATCACTAATCGGTTTAGTTAGAGATTATCACGCGACATTATTTAATTTCCAGTGGTAAACCTACTATAAACCTTACTAAACAAATTAGAAATATCTAGAGTAGAATTAGTCATGTATTTTTATATATGACGGAATATTATTGTTACACAATCCACGTGAAAACCGTACAATTAAAAATAACACTTACACAGCAGGACCGCACAACCAGAAAAATATAAGTTTCCGGTTATCAGAACTCGTACGAAATAACACTGGCCATCAGTAACACTTCATTTATTTTGCGAACGAAATATTCAATTTTTTTCGAAATTCGATCCGCAGGCATGAGCGGACACGGGTGGTCGTGCTGCACTGACTCCGATATCGATATATAGAGCTGAGATAGTCATTCTAAGAATATCGATATACAAATACAGTAGGTAGTAACTACAGTCAGTACATATCTATGGCGCTGACAGCCGCTGATTGAAATTTAATAGGTAATGTGTGCATCTTTCCATTTATGACCGCATCTCTAAGAGGACGAAACTCGATAAGTAGACGATCGTGTAGAATGACATGGAAATATAGGATGAAACAAACACTAGAATTAATCTCAATATAGCGACAACTCTAGCTCTACCAAAAGATTGGCAAAAAAGCCAATTCGACATTTATTCATTTTATTTTTTATTTATATATTAGTAGAGATCTCACGGAATACAATTTTAAAATGAAATCTTTTATTAATCGCAATATAGGTAGCGACATTAACTCTACCATAAGAAAATAGGCAAAAGAAAACAATAGACTTTTCATATAGGTACGTACACTGAAGGATTCAAATTTAATGGCAGTTTGTATAAAAATAAATAAAATCTTTATTGAAAAAATTAGTACACTAAGTAGTGAATTTAGTATGGGCCTTGGGCGCCTTATTAGCAGGAAAAAGATGAGGTAAGCACCTAGGTACTTACAAAGTGGATGGATATCTTCTTTATGTTTTGTTTTGGCTAGATTTGTTTTGTGTCTAGAATTACACAAGGGCTCACATGTCATAATTCTGAGAGTCTTAATACGCGTATATTTTACTTACCTCTTAAATTATTATCTGTAACTAATATCTACCTTCCTATTCTACGTATTTTCAAAGCCATCTGCATTTTTTTTTTTCTGGAGTATATTGTTTATCTCACAACTTTTTTTTTTTAAATTTTTGCATAGATAAATTCAACCTCTACGGTTAAAGCTAATATTAAATATTTTCAGGTATTATTTTTATTACATAATTTATACATCAATCACTCCTCGTTATCGTCATCTCGGAAGTTGGAAGGCTTAATTATGGCAAAATATTTACAAGCAAACTAAAGCAAACACCTTATAAATTAACTCAAGGTCACACACCAAGGAGTTCACAGTTTCACACCTACCTTTTGAGATGTGATCATAAAATTAAATTATCATTTACTCTATTTTCAGCGTTCGCTTGCTGAGTATACTAATTATGGTGATTGATATGTATATTTGGAACGATTCCTATGTGCCTACTCTACTGATGATTTTGTTTTTCAAAACCTTTGGAGCTAACTACCTTTACTTTTGTTTTGTTTTGGCTTTTTTTGGCTGGCTGGAGGGAGTCTTCTGGGGGTAGCCTACCCGAAACCAGAGGACTATAGGCTCCTTCCTGAAAGCTGTGCAGCGTCCTTGATGCAAAGCATCTTTAAGGAACAGGAAGGAGACTAAGGTAAGGGGTGAGCACTAAAGATCCCTGAGGGTCGAAGTGCCGCTGGAGTTATCCTTGTCATAAGATAAGACCCACGTCGAATTTATTCGGCTCTTTATCAGGTAAAAATTACTGTTCCAGTTCCAGGCCTATTAATTTCAGGATAGGTATTCTTATTTGCGAATATATCGATATAATGTATGAACGTAAAATACACCCCTATTTTCATGACGTCACGCCCGGTTAGGGGTGGGCATGCGCGGGAAATCCGCCATTTTGTTTTACATCGGCGATTCAGTATGAACTCGGAAATTTTCTCGAGTGTGGAAACTGAACATGTCACGAAAATTGGATGAATTTATTATTCATTTATTTTTATTATGAAACTAGTTACGTAATATTTTGTATAGTTTACTCAAACGGGGTTGTTTTTTGAGGAAAGAACATAGAACAACAGAACGGCCTTCGCATTCCAGCATCTATAATCATTAAGTGCCAGGTTGTACAATAAAATAAACGAACACCTTGATATCTATCCACTAAATAAAAATAATTGTAAACTAAATCTTAATAGATGGCTACTCTCTTTAGATTACGACAAAACTGAGGCTCTAATCATATAACATAAAATTTTTACACACTAAACTCATTACGTTCTTCAGATTATTAACACTTAACTTCCCACACTCACACACCCACTCACCCTACACTACATATGCACACTCACATCATTACACACTCCCACACAACCAAACACACCCCCACCCATACACACTCTTACCATTATCTTTACTAAATTCCTTTATGATTAAATTTTCCAAATTCCTTTTAGGTTAAGAATAATTTGTAATTTGCTTGCACAGAAAGTGCGACGGAATCCCGACTTACAAGATACAGGTTTTCGACCTAGTTTGTAAGTCGGAGGTCCTTTTTTTGTTTGCCCTGTATAAGTAAATAAACTTTTTCATTTTTTTTTTCAGCTCTCGGCAGCTGACATGCGTAGGTTGTTTAGTTATTTAGAAATCATAAATATATTCGTATTCTATTCACCTTCAGGTATATTTTTTTAAATTCGAAAATTGTTGCAATTCTTGTGCAATCTTTCCCATTTATTTTTTTTGGAATCTTGTTGGAAATTGTCATTTAACATAGGTACCTACCGGAAATCATTTGCTGTGATTTTGTTTTGTAAATTGCTCTAAGTATCGGTAATTGTAAGTAAAAAAAACGAAAAACTTTTGAAATAAATTCACAAAATAGGAGAAAATATGCGACTTTTCAGTTGATCGGCTTTTATTAGACAGATGTCACTTTTTGAATTCCGAACAACTTTATTTGTATAAGGTGTTGAGGACTCGTGTAGCATCATCTTTATGCACAATTTGCGAACGACAAAAGAAAAAAACTTCAATTCGAATATGGCGGCGACCGATAACTATTTATTTTTTATAATTTTTATATCACTATAATTATGTTTATTTTTAATGTAATACGCATTAAAAGTCTTCAAAAACTACCTCTATTCTATCGCCAGCACAAGAAACCCTACACAAGGTTTGTTTAGTACTTACTGAACCCGGACCTCTACATGGAAGTCCGGCATCCTAGCCGCTGCGCCACTGACGACGTTCTTGTTATAATACTAACGAAAATCAATATAATTACCGGCACATGAGGCACTTCATCTTCACTTCATCCTCAAGGTTAACGGTGCAACGAAAACCCTCTATTTACTTTATCTATAGTGAGTATATCTATGGGCGACGGTGACCGGTTCGCTATCTCTTTTAGATTTCTTTTTTTTTACTTATAATTGAGTGTTTTATTCCATAGCGCCAGATTCGTACCATCATATCACACTCTAGACGTTAGTAAGTATCGTTAAAGGGCATGGAACATTTTACTATGGAGCCTAGCACACATACTCCCCGTGATTTAAAAAAAAAGACGATTTCTTGGCGATCGATCCCAGCCCGATAATTCGATAGAGGACATCAATAGAAACATAAAACATATCTTGACAAAAACTCCTAAAGTATCTCTGAACCCAGATATTTGATATCGAAAGTTGCAGTATTTTTTTAGTAAGAATACTGGGTCTAATATCTGGGTTCGGAGATACTTTAGGAGTATTTGTCAAGATATGTTTTATGTTTCTATTGATGTCCTCTATCGAATTATTAAGCTAGGATCGATCGCCAAGAAATTGTCATATTTTTTTTCAAAATTTCGGATAGTTAGGTGTGCCAATAAGGTGACATGGTCATAAAAATCAAACTAGTACTTTATAGACTCTAAATTAAAACAAATATTGATAAAATTTAAATCGATTTCCTTACATTTCGGTACGTGTTTCCTCGAAACAACATTTAATTTTTTGACTTGTGCCATTATTCAACTAGCGTACCAATTAGATAAGAGCACTAACTAGCTAGCGCCCAAAAAATACGTTCTTCAAATTTTTACGTGAATTGTACTGTACCTACCTAGTTTAACAATACAATACAAATATTAATTGTACTGTACCTACCTAGTTTTACAATACAATACAAATATTAATTGTACTGTACCTACCTAGTTTTACAATACAATACAAATATTAATTGTACTGTACCTACCTAGTTTTACAATACAATACAATACAAATATTCTTTATTGCACACAGGACAAAAATACAGGACAGAAGAAAAGACACAAAATACAAATACAATTGGCGGCCTTAGCTATTTCTTCCAGGCAACCAAAACTTTGGGTGATGGATTTTTTGTAAAATACACTGTAAGCGAGTGCAAGAACGATTTAAATAATACCAAGTAACAAGTTAGTTAGTTATATTAGTAGTATTAGTTTATTTGGTTTTATTTTTAACATAACATAACTATCACGTCCATAATCCCCGAGGGGGTAGACGGAGTAACCACCTTCATCATAGGTAGCCGTAGTTTCCACTTTTCGACGAAAGATTTGGTGGACAAACGTGATAGGTGGCGCGCCTATGGCTCAATTTACATTGCCGCGGAATGGAATGGAAGCGAATTTTCGCAACGTAATTGTACATAGCATAATGAACTTTATGTCAATTGTGTAACATAGATACGAGCCAAAAAAGAAAAGTAGCTATGGGAATTCTCGAGAATGCGCGAGGATTCCCCGGAAGACGCGCGACCTCTTTTTTGGCTCGTATTTAGTTTGTATGTTACACAATTGCTTTCCTTCCCCATTTCTTTATAATGAAGTTGTAAGGGCCTGTGTCATTCAGGAACTTCCAATGAGCCAAGCAAAAACTCTCGTTCGTGATTGGTTACTGGAACTGTCCTATGACTAAACTGAAAAAATAAAAAATAAAAATGTGTGTCAGTCTTATCTAGGGGACGTTTGTGTAATTAAAGCTGTAACTTATTTAATTTATTTTAATTAATGCATATATGTACATAATTAGCTTTAATGTTATAAATATATATTAAATAAATATACCTAGATATATAAATGTATATATTAGTATATTTTATAAATTTATAATAGTATATATAATCTTTTAAATAATACACATACATATGATCTTTTAAACTTAAGTTGTATTTTTTCTTTTAATTCTGGAATGTAATGTTAAATTGACACATAACAATGTAAAGTGGTCAGTGTGTGTATGTAATCTCCACGACACGGGCAACACCTAGTGTGGAGATTATAGTTTAATGTGAAATGTTAATTAATATGTGGTAAAGGAATTTTTTTTTTAATTTTCAATTGACATAAAGTTCATTATGCTATGTACAATTACGTTGCGAAAAATCTCTTCCATTCCATTCCACGGCAGTGTAAATTGAGCCTATCGTCTACTAGGTGTAGAATAGTGTCCACTAAGACCTTCAGTCGCCTCGTACGACACCCACGGGAAGAGTTGGGGTGGTGATATTCTTTATGGCCGGCACGACACGGCACAGATGGTTTTATTAATACCATAATTAATTACCTAACTATCGATCCATACATGACAGTTCATATCAGCACCTTACTCCGTAAATACGTGGAAATAGCTAGTGTTTGCATCGATTTTCAGTATTTTTGGCAAACGGCCAAACCTGGGTCGAAGGTCAGGCTAGACAGATTGGCGATGGAGCTAGCACAAAATAAGAAAAGATAAAAGATACGTCTGTATCTTTGTTTTTTTAAACTGGAATCGATTATGGATTTGCTATGGTATATACGAAACGCAGGTGTTTTATTCAGTAAGTTTTTAATTAAAACTAAACGCACAGTTGGCACAAATTTTGCAGAAAGTCCATAAAATTATTTTAAAAAAATTAAAAAAACTTTTTTTTTTAATATCAAAATTTTATTTCCAGCATCTCCATTCCGCCTTCGGACTACCAGGCGCGGGGAGGGGTTCCATCCTTATGTTGTTGATATACCATCTGCTCGTACGAAGCGATTTGCTTCTTCGTTCATTATGCGAACGGCTAAGGAATGGAACAGCCTGCCGGCGTCTGTATTTCCCGAAACCTACAACCTTGGGATCTTCAAGGCCAGAGTGAATAGGCATTTACTGGACCCGCATGCTCCATCGTCGACCTCATCGTCGCTTACCATCAGGCGAGATCGAGGTCAAATGCGGGTTTAGACGTAAATAAAAAATAAAAAATACTCGTAGGTACAGTCGACCACAAGCTGTAGTATTCCATCTGATTCAGATTCTCAAATTTTGACGTTTTGGGTAGGTTGACCTGTGGTCGACTGTACTCGATCGATAGCTCTAGGGCAGCTACAGTACCCAGTTTAAAAGAAAAAGCCTTGTGAAATATATTTCTGCCAATTTATTTCGTTTACCTAATCCAAAAAATAATGCCTAAAGTATATCCGTTTACATATTAATCTCCTTTATAATTATGCCGACAGACACGTGCCGGTAAACGTCGAAGAGGCCAATGTCAACGTACACATACGCGGGAATTTATCACTGCAACTTGAACATAAATGTAACAAATGACAAGTGACATGTGACAAGTGACATGTGACAAGTGACAAATCAGTTAGCGATATGTATGGAGTAAGACGATTTAGGTGTGTGCAGGTACAGACGACCACTTTGTACAGCAGACCACAAGCTATACTATACCATCTGTCAAAACATTCGATTAAATCTCAACCTTATGCCTGCGCAATGTGATACATTTCAGATTCTTAAATTTTGACGTTTTGAGTAGGTTGACCTGTGATCCACTATAGGAGAGGCCTGTGTCCCACCCAACAGTATACTGTACACACACTGACACTATTTTAAACATTTGAATTCACAGTGTTTTAGTGTAAACTGTATTACTGTGCAATTTTTGTAATAATAAATAAAATAAAATAAACAGTGGGGACGCTTCTATATTTTATATATTTATTTTACGGCTCTTGGTTCAAGCCCTTGTGAGCCATTCTTCCAGCTTCACTATTCTTGTACACATAACTTTTCTCAACTATTCTCAGGATTAATGTTACAGTGCGTAAAAATCTGACTAAACAGTTTTGGTTTGACGGAAATTTGACATAAACTAGATAATAAAATATTCAATGGTAAGATGACGACATGGCACTGTTTGAATTGTTTGCAATTTATTTTAACAATGGTAATTTGTTTTGTTGACTAAAATAGGAGTACTTCTGTTTAACATAACAAGTATCTTCAAAGGTAAACTGTGTATAGAGTTCTCATTAGTGGTTTGTTGTGATTTCAAGGGGCCACGAGAATTAGGAAGCTTCTTCACTAGCGTTGCCAACCGGAAAAAAACACAATTAAGGCATTTAAAAAAAAGTTTCTGGTATTAAGGTTCCACGAATGAAGATATTTAAAAAAATAGTTTGTATTCAATATTGAAACAACAAAAAACAAAAACCGAAACTGTCAAGTGGCACTTTTAAAAAAATGCCTTAATTAATTGATGATTTTTTTCGATTGGCAGCGCTAGTGTGTGTAATGCCTCGTGTTAACAATGAGTTTTTATTTCATATTAGGAGTCAAGATTGAAAAGATTAAATGTCAAAGACCGGTATTTTACAAAAAAGTAGGTATTGACTACTACTGACTATAAAACAAGATAGGTACAGTCGACCACTAGCTAAAGTATCATCATCTGCAGCCTACTCTAGTCCACTGCTGGACATAGGCCTCTCCCAGGGCGCGCCATTGAGCCCGATCTTCGGCTCTTCTCATCCAGTCGCTGCCAGCCACCTTGCGCAGGTCGTCGCTCCATCTAGCAGGGACGCTCGTCCCACACTACGTTTGCCCAAACGCGGTCTCCACTCCAGAACTCGTCTCCCCCAGCGGTTGTCGGTTCTGCGACAGATGTGACCGGCCCACTGCCACTTCAGCTTAAAAAATATATGTAATAATAGGTATAAAAATACTATATCGGCTGTTAATTATTTTTTTAATATAGTAGGCGACAACTTCGGAATGCGGTTGCTAAGGAGTTGCTAGGCAAATTAAGGGCAAGGGAAGCGGACCGCCTGCTACTAATATCGGCCTAATTTTCTCACTACAGAGAGCGTCGGTGCCCTAGTGGTTAGGACGCCGGACTCCCGTGCGGGAGGTCCGGGTTCGGAACCATGCAATGTCATATACCAATGAGTTTTTCCGATTTTTTCGAAGATAAGTCTTCGTCTTCTTCTACATGTACCGACTGGTCTAATGGTGAAGGAAAACATCGTGAGGAAACCTGCATGTCTGAGGAAATTAAAAAGTTTTCGAAGGCGTGTGAAATTCACCAATCAGCACTGGGCCTGCTCGGTGGATCATGGCCCGTACCCCCTTGTTCAAGGGGAGGCCTGTGTCCCAACAGTGGGGACATTAATAGGCTGATGATTTCTCACTACTCAATGACACAAAAAGGAACCTACTGTAATTAAAATAAAAACACCACATTTCGATTAAGTATACATAATTTAATGTATATTTTGTATTTTTCCAACCACTGTCACGATCCTCCTGACATACAATAGAATACTGGAAAGTCTTAGGCCTGGACTACATGCGTCCGGTTCAAGCCCCGGTTCAATTCGCTCCATTCAATCACGAAGCGCTGATTTGGAGTGGTGGAGGCTGGAACGCATGTGATTGGTTGCAGCGAACCGAACCGGGTCTGGAACCGAACGCATGTAGTACAGGCCTTAGGTACTTACAATTTTATATCTTATAATATTTACACGAAAATAATTCTACACAATGCAAGAAAAAACCATTACCCCCAAGGAGGGATTTATCGGTAAACTTTACAGAAAAAATAAACAGAATTTCAAAGTCAAAGTTTTGTGAAGATCATGTTTTAATTTAAAGTTATTTTAATGCAATAATATCTGCCCAGTATTTTTTTAGGTAATAATATAGAAGATTCTAACATCCATCATATACGTATGTATATCTACAACTATATGTAGTTGAAATGTTTAAAGGTAATATACTGACTGTTTCAAATGAATTATATAAATATTATATTTGAAATACAAATACCAAAAAAAATACACAAATATGTATTAACCCAAACAATATTCAAATTATAATCACTTAACAATAGTGTAGTTACAATGTATAAGTAAATATCGGTCTCTACTACCCGCACTGGCCTCATCGGCCGTCTTGCAGCGTAGTAGATAGCAAGTCTAATTAATGGCCTGGGGGATACACTTATATAAAAATTAGATAAAAAAATATTATTATTTAAAAAAAAAAACTGTTGTGAGAGGGTGTTTGAGGGTAAGTGTAATATAATGTTTTTTTTTGACTCGTAATAAAATTGGCAAAAATAAAGCCTGACCATAAAAACATTTTGCCGTTTTACGAAATTATGGATCCATATTTTTCATAGAATCTATCAAGTGTTATGGGCCTAACTCATTATGGCATCCCATTTTTGTAAAGAAAAATCAATCGACAAGATGCAATTGACACATATTTCATGTGTTTTGTTGTCATACGTAGATTTACCACACAGGCTGCGAGATCCACTTAATAAGACTTAGAAAATCTTCATAACACAGATCATAATAAAGTACCAATGGCGCCCTCTTATTTTTTTGGTCAGAGTTTACTTTCCCCTTAGACACCGAATTTAAGGGTGGGACTCCACGGGTCCAATTACAGCACTTCGGTTCGTTTCTACCAATACTTGCGCTCCTCGCCCAACTTGAAATTAACTTATTGTAACAGGATGCAGCGAACCTAACCGGAGCAGGAACCGGACCCGTGGAGTCCTAGCCTAACAGTCAGTACATTTCTATATTTAATGAAATTTTATTATAATAATATTTAACTAGCACAACTACGACATTAAACCCACAATTACTACAATACATGTACTAGCAAAATATAACTTTTTTTTTTCAAAATATATTATCTGGGCGCAAATATGTATTTTTAATTGACGAAAATTTAAGCTAGTATTAGAATTTGGCGTATTAAAAACGTGGCAAGTATTAAATTAACTCTAAGGCCGTCTTGCACGAATCATTAACTCTCGGGTTAACTTTTTTTTTATGTATAACTAAACCCGCATTTGACCTCGATCTCGCCTGATGGTAAGCGACGATGAGGTCGACGATGGAGCATGCGGGTCCAGTAAATGCCTATTCACTCTGGCCTTGAAGATCCCAAGGTTGTAGTTTTCGGGAAATACAGACGCCGGCAGGCTGTTCCATTCCTTAGCCGTTCGCATAATGAACGAAGAAGCAAATCGCTTCGTACGAGCAGATGGGATATCAACAACATAAGGATGGAACCCCTCCCCGCGCCTGGTAGTCCGAAGGCGGAATGGAGATGCTGGAATTAGGTCGTGCAATTCCGATGCGCACTCTCCGAAATGTATCCTATAAAATACCGATAGACAGGCAACCTTACGCCGATGTTCCAGACTTTGCAGTCTAGCCTCCACCAGCGATTCGTCACCTATAAGGCGCTTAGCGCGTTTCTCCACTGAGTCAAAGGCAGCCAGTTGGTACTTAGCTGAGCCGTCCCACAGGTGGCAGCAGTACTCCATGCACGACCGGACTTGGGCTTGGTAAAGGTTTAAGAGCTGTCCCGGCGTGAAGTACCGCCTAACCTTACTCAGGATGCCCAATTTTTTGGCTGCGGTCTTAGCTTTTGACTCAATGGAGCGCCCAAAGTTAAGATTGGAAGTCAGATCCAACCCCAAAAGGCTAAGGTGGTCGGTAATCGGTACGGATACATCCCGGAAAGTCGGAAACTTTAACCTGATGTCAATTTTGTATGAAAACAAACCGCGAAAGCGAAAACCATTCGCGAGTAAAGTAACCCGGAGTTAAATATTCGCCCAAGGGGGCCGAAGAAGTAAAAATGAACCAGTGTATTTTATTAGAACAGAGACAATGCTATCTTATTGGTATAGCGCTGTCTCTGTTTAGCACGCTATCATTTTAGGGTCGTATAGCGATAAAAGAATGAATGAATGAATACTCTTTATTGTACAAAATTAGTGTGATACAATGCGTACAAAACGATTAATACAATCTAGGCGGTGTTATCGCTAAAAGCGATCTCTTCCAGACAACCTTTTGGTGGAGTAATGATAATATAACTTCAAAGAGTTTTTTTGTTTTTTTTTACCATTTATCTCCGATGCTAATAAAAGACACAAGAATACAGTTTGTGCTTCATTAAATTCCTAAGAATTTGGCGTAATTAGAAGTCTCTACAATGAATAGTTTCCGAAATATGACCATGAGCCATTAAACATAATATTTCGTTTAAACTGGTCCATATTTACTTCAACACTAGCATCGATTCCGGGGTGGCCGTTAAATTCAGCGATGACCGCTAAACGAAACGTCCCGCTCACTAGTACACAATCTACTAAACGAGTGTGCGTGACAGTTTCATTCGGTTCAGCTTTAGATTTGGCGGCCACCCCGGAATCGAACCCACTGATATCAAGTATATTTTTTTAGAAATAGATGCCTATCATATTAACTATCGGACAACAATTACAATTATTTAAACCACTTGGCGATATATGTTCTATTGCTTTTAAAATGTTCGGGATCGAAATCGAATTGGCACTTGCTAAAATGTATTTATTCAACTGGTCACACCTAAAAAAAAATACCATTTTGATTCTTTTTATGCTGGGGCCACACTAACGTCTAATGTCATTAATTAACATCATTAGTAAAAATTAGCGCTTAGACCCTTTCGCATCTGCTCGTAGTGTCAAAGTATGTGATCATTAATATTAGACGTTAGTGTGGCCCCAGAATTATAGTATGGTTTTTTTTATTAAATAAGGAGAGCAGACGAGTAAACGGCCCACCTGATGGTAAGTGGTCACCGTCGCCCATAGACATCTCACCTCACTGTATTAATATTAGAGGGTTTTTGATGCGCTGCTAACCTTGAGGACTAAGATGGATTGCCTCATGTGCCTGAAATTACGCTGGCTCTCTTACCCTTCAAACCGAAACACAGAAATGCAAGCATCTCTGCTTCACGGTAGAAATAGATAAGAAGGTGGTGCCACCCCAGACGATCCTTCACATTAGGATCTACCACTACAAAAAGTTTGACATTGCCTTCCCCATTTTTTAAACTTTCTTCAAGGCTAAAAGGTCTGTGCTAGGAGTGGTCCACCCCAATGATCCAGAGATTGATTCGAACCGTCGACGCATGCGCCGCAGTCTCGTCCCATTGTAATTTTACACACTGGTTACCGAAGTGTGCAGGTTTCCTCACGATGTTTTCCTTCACCGTTAGAGCAATCAGTAAATGTACGTAAGTCTTCGAAAAAACCGAAAAACTCATTTGTTCATGATATTGCATGTTTTAGAACTCGGACGCATGGGAGAGTCCGGTGTCCTGACCATTACACCTACGCTCCCAATTCCCGATCGACGCGAATTTTAATCAATTTCAGCAAATGACAATCCGAATTTAGATCCATTATTAAACCCTGTCCAGGAATATAAAAACCCTAGCCATTAAATGGTACTATTTTTTTCATAGCGAACTCCATATACACAGATTATAAAACTACCAATGGCGCCCTCTGGACAGGGAATTTTTATTCCTGGTCAGGTTATAAATAAGCTAAAATGATATACACGACAACCTGCGCTATTTTATAACAATTAGTAACGATTCTAATGCTTTAAAGATGTCTAAGGAATGATAGAGCTACGACATAACGACAAACTTTTAACTACTCTACTTTGAACTATAATTTGGCCATCTATTTTAGAAAAATAGCTTATCTCACGACAGCCTATAGTTTTAAAGATATTCATTACCAGTGATCGGAGTAGGTAGAGCTGTTTTTGGTACTTGCCACATACGGTCATAATATGGATAAGTATGCCCAATAATCCCGGGATTTCCGGGATTGAATAAATATATTATTGAGATTTTTAACGTTATATTTGTTTTGATACACATTTAAGATTGGTGGCGAAATATTTTTTTTTAAGATTCATGGCGCTAGTGTACCTATGGTAGTGTTTTAACTTCTTCGTAAGTTCACAATTTTAAAAAAATCGTAATCCGCCGAGTATGGGTGAGGTTTATAAAAGTAATTTACAACATTTGCTCGATAACTTAAAACGGGATCCCGAAATCATATCCATATTAATATAACCTTTGAGGACATTGACCCGAAAGAGCTCTACCTACTCTGATCACTGTTCATTACATACAAAATACAAACAGAAATAATATAAAACTATTAAACCGAGTTTAATTGTATTGGCAATTATAATAAACATCGAAGATAATTTTATGAAAGAAAATATATTACTTAAATTACACTTTTTCTCTCGCCTAGACATTTAATTAAGTTTCTAATGTACAATATTAATAATACAATAATTTCAAAACGAAACATTGAACTGGCGATCTAACGTTAATATTATTGCCTAAACTGACAATTGCAAATGCAATCTGAAATGAACCTCAATGCAATCACTAGTGACTTCAAAATTTTAAATTATAGAATTTTGACAGATACTTTAGCTAGAGGGCGACTGTACAGACTAATTTTAAAATGTAGTGAATAATAATGGCTGCCATTACTAAAATTTTATCGAAATGTCATTCTGATTTGGTATATAAAGTGCTATTAAATTACATTAAAATATTTCAAGGGTAGCATTACAGAAATAGATTACTAGGGCCCTTTCCTCTAGAACAATGATGTGAGCACTGACAGCGAGCCACGGGTTTGCCCCATTTGACATTTCAATGCCCAACTAATGTATGGGAAAATGCATGCCCCAACTGCAGACGCGGTTTCCATGTAAAACTTTTCTACCGAGGATTCTACATGGGATAAATTTCACAGTCCTTAGATAATGATTACCTAACCACATATTATTTTGTTATTAAATAAATTAGGAAACGGTAGAAAAAAATAATTAAATTTTTATATTTTTCACCGTCTTCTACGTTATTTTAGCTTTCAGAAATAATCTTCCTTATCAAAGCGTTAAAATAAAGCATTTCGATGCTTTGTATGGAAAATTTACCTAGGGCACGGGTCCGGTTCGTTTCAACCAATCATATGCGCTCATCCTCCCCCCACTTGAAATTAAGGAACCGAACCGGAGCAGGAACCAGGGCCGTGGAGTCCTAGCCGAAGAGTAACACGGTTAATTTGTACATAATAATCGGCAATACCCCTCAAAACATTTGCATGTAATAAAATAGCAGAAATTATTACTCTTTAAGAGAATCAGGCTTAAAAATATTCAATTATTAAGAAAGCTCTAATTTTTTTTTTTTCATTTTTTGAATATTACGTATTTTCTCTTTCAAACTCTTTGGCACAGATAAACAATTATTTTCACAATCTTGTGACATTATTGTGAAATTACAAGCGTACGGTCCCTGATCTTCGTTTGTCGCTTACTCTTTTACCCGACTGCCGAAGGAGGGTAATGTTTTTCGGGAGTATGTATATATGTATCTTATCTTATGAATAACCCAACGGCACTTCCACCCTTGAGGATCTTTTGTGTCTACCCCATTTTACACACTGGTCATCTCAGTGTGCAGGTTTCCTCACGATGTTTTCCTTCACCGTTAGAGCAGTCAGTAAATGTACGTAAGTCTTCGTAAAATACGAAAAACTCATTGGTACATGGCACTACACAGTTTCGAACCCGGACCTCCCGCATGGGAGTCCGGTGTCCTAGCCACTGTGCCGCCGACGCTCTATGCATGTATGTAAATATGTATTAATGTAAGTATTATGTATGTAAGTATGTATGTATGTCTGTTTCTTTGTCCCCTCCTGTAGCCTAAATGGCTTGCTGGATTTTGATGCATGAGGTATCGTTAGATTCGTTTTGATCACGGGAGTGTCATAGAATACTTTTTGTGACAAAATTCTTTGAGAATACTTTTCAACTTTATTACCTACCATAATTCTTACCCAGTTCTTTACTTGTCAGTAATTTTTCGTTTTTCTATCCTAATTTACTTTTGTGATAGTAAAAGTTTTGAAGTGATGATTACGATTTGTAAAACTTTTTTTATTATATATTTGTAGAATGTAGTTTTTGAACGTAATGTTCAAAAACTCTCTCTTGTCTATCATTCATCCATTCATTCTTGGTTTCTCCCGCGCTTTTGTGGCGTCCACGTCAGCTTTGTTTCGATTTGTCTTGCAAATTGTTTTACAGTAGTGCTTTTCTAGTAAGAATGGTGTTTCTTGCTCGAAAAACTTCGACAAGATGTGAATAATGTGTGGGACAGTGAAGCAAAGTCAAATAAGACGCTGCAGCCCGATCCGTACTTGGCTGGATTTTGAAGAGCCACACTGCGTCCGGGACGCCTTCTTATTTGGTTCGGATGGCGCAGAAGCGTGGAAGATTCTCCCAGATAGCATTGAAATGTGTCACACCAGCATTTTAATGAAGACTTGAAAGAGTTGTTTACATCAGACATGGCTGTATGGGCTCAGTTCCCTTTGCCTTAAAAAAAACACCCATTCATTCTTTTCTGACGTTTATCGTTTCCAAAATTAAGCGTTTATTGTTTTATATAATGTTATTGCTTATTATTGGACTTTGACACTGAACATGCAAGAAAATTATCAAGTTTTAGTTAACTGTAATATATGGTATAAACTGATAACGATAAGCATTTAAAAAATACCTATACCCTCAGACGAAGTACAAAATTAGTTATGTTTTTCTTCTTACATAAAATATTAAAAATTAAATAAACATGTAAAAAGAAATAAAAAATATATTTAATAAAATTAGATGGTTATTTATGTATTGACTTGTATTGTATACCAAACATTTGAATTAAATTTATTTTAAGTTAAATATAAGAAGTGACATGTAAATTAATATTAGCTTTAATATTATAAAATAAGTCCACAAATATTATAAAATATTTATTTAATCATTTTACAACATATAAGCCTATTATATTACATAGATATTTAATCATAGAAAAATATATTTTTTAATTATTATTATTACTCAAAAATAATGGAAGGCTAATTTGTTGCCTATTATTAAAAAGTAATATATTATTATTTTTTAAATTTGTAGTAGATATTTTAATTTTTATTTCGGTAAATAGTTACGTCTACCTACTTACCTATCACAATTGTTTAAATAAAAAATAATTTAATTTAATAAAAATAAAAAATAAATAAATAAGTTTAATTAGAACAATAATAAATTTTATTATTATTAATAATAATAATTGTTATTTTGATAAATTAGTGGCCAATCTATTGTCAGTGTTATCCTGCCCATATGCCTCAGACATGACCATATAAAACACTGTTGTCAGAAGTAAAGAATTCCAAATTCACCTTCATATTCACCTAGAGATTATTTTTATTCTGAGGTCACATATTCGCCTGTCTTTTTATATTAATCTCTCTTTCTTCTCTTCTTATCTTTTCTGGCATTCTCGCAGTGGAATATCAAATTCGATATTAATCACATTTCATTCACTCATATTATTAACGGGTGCACAACCTACCTTTTTCAACCAAAATTACTCCCCCAAAAGGTTGTCTGGAAGAGATCGCTTTTAGCGATAAGACCGTCTAGATTGTATTAATCGTTTAGCACTAATTTTGTGCAATAAACTGTATTCATTCAATTATTCATTATATACTATTATTAGCGATCGGAGTAGGTAGGGCTGTTTTTGGTACTTGCAAGCTGTGGTCATGATATGGATACGGCTTTCTTATAAACCATAACCATTTGGATAATCCCGGGATTTCCGGAATTGAAAAAATCGCTGTAGATAGAGCTACTTTTGGTAATTCCAACCTGCGATCATCATACTATGGACATGCCTTAAAAAAAATTATTAAAAAATCCCGGGATTTTCGGAATTTAAAAGACTAGAAGACTACTAAAGAAACCCGGATTTAGACATACTTGAAAGAAATGTAATAGACGACGAAATTCTATTGAATTATAAATTCGCTTCACTCTGACGTCTACAGATGTCCATACTAACCTAGCACTAATCTAGCTTTTGAGGTCCTTGACCCAAACAGCCCTACCAACACCGAGCAGTGGTTATTATGTTTAGTGTGACAAGACAACCATCCATACACAGTCAGGCTTATTACTATAGCATATATAAAACATATACCATCTATATTTTGCACCCTAGCAATTTACTTTATTTAGTTTCAATTACTATTCCTTTTTTTTTGCTACAGGAACAAATCCAAAAACAATGAAAACAAAGGAGTACGTTACTTTTACCTTTCTTAACATAAGGATCATAGGCCTCTCAACACTTTCTCAAATATATACTTATATATATATATATATATATATATATATATATATATATATATATATATATATATATATATATATATATATATATATATATATATATATATATATATATATATATATATATTTGAGAAAGTGTTGCCATGCCAGGCAATGCCATGTACCAATGAGTTTTTCGGTTTTTTCGAAAGACTTACGTACATTTACCGTCTGCTCTGACGGTGAGGGAAAACATCGTGAGGAAACCTGCACACTGAGATAACCAGTGTGTGAAATGGGGAAGGCAATGGCAAATCCACCCCATTAAATCTGCCACGAGAGTCGTTCTATGTGATTAATTCCTTAGAATGATCACGACCCTCAGCAATGAGGAATACGACTTAGAAGGAATAGTATAGGTATATTTGTATATTCTGTGACATAAAAATGCTCTCTCTAAGGGAAGCTAAGCAGAAAATTACCAAATGGTTATTAACACTGGATTACAGTGCTACGGAGGCGACTTTGTGCATTCCACAATAAGAGGGCAAATCATTTGATTTAGATCACACACACACACGCACACACACACAAACATTTGTAAAATACAACTGAGTCCAAATTAGTTAATTTAATCCAACAAGGTCAAAACGTTTTCACTCTTGGACCGCAAAAATAAGAAAGACCCTTTTTGCACAGCGAGCACCTTCTGATCGAGGCCCTTTCTTATACAAAAGAGCCGAAAAACTCCTTTCCATCCTAAACTGTTCAAGGTTTCCTGCAAAGAAAAGGTTAAAAATTGGCTAGTGACACTTGATTATTTTAATACTGAAAAAATATTGTTACCAATTATTTGAGTCCTATTGGACGCACACTGACCCCTACACCTACCAACATACACCCCCTCACACACACACACATCACATACACACACCACACATCACACACCCGCCATCTCACGCACACACCCCTCACACACACCACATACACGCATTCTTAACTGTTTAATTTAGCTTTGCCTTATGTTTTTCATAATTTATTTATCGGAAGAGACTGGCCCCCACAACTCAGGGTATCCTAGTGTGGGAGTCAGGGAAATCTGAGAAAATGTAAAAGATACTGTCTGCATTAATATTTTTTTTTTTTTTAATACTTATTGTTAATGTGATTAAGGATCGCCGCGACACAGGGTCGCCCTAGTGCGGGGTCCAACAGCAAACTTTAAAATATGTAAAAATGTATTAAATTATTTTGTATTTTGTATTGTATATTGTATTATATTTATGTACGTATTTTCTATTGTGTATTATTAAGTAGGTATATTTATTTAGCATATAGGTGTACACTTCGCCTGCCTTGATATGAATCAAATTGTCATTATATGGGGTTTGCTGGAAGAGATCTCTCTTAGAGATAAGTCACGCCCTTTGTGCTTCACATATTTTTGTCTAAGTTTGCAATTTATTCTGTGTGTGTACAATAAAGAGTTAAGGATAACATTTTTCCAATTTTTTCCAGGTAAGATCCCAACTGCAACAAGAGGAGTCTAAGAAAAAGAGCCTTCATCGAAGAGCTGCCTTGGATGAGGTTGGGGAGGTGATGCAGTCTGAGCTACAGTGCAGTATCTGTGGTGATCTCTTCGACCGATATTGTCTGACAGTTGAAATGGTGTCGGTTTCAAAACCGCTTCGGACAATGAGCGCCCTTTGACGGGTAATAATTACTGGTTCCAAAACACTAATGGCCGGTTTATATTATTCTAGTAGGCTTTCCAGTCCAGTGATCCAATCCAGTACTGGACTGGAATGCCTAATGTAAACCGGACATAACTTCTTTTTGGAAGCGGTTGCGACAATCTGACAACAGCATACTGAAGGCTGTGTGTGAGGACCTACGCAGTCCCATATTCAAACATTGGTTGGCTGTCCACCGGGACGAGAACCGTAAATGAATAAGTTGTAGCCAAATATTATTAATATATTTTTTTGTCTCGTTTGTGTATTTGGTTTTAGTATTAATTATTTTCTGTATATTGTATTGTTATTTTGTTATATGGGTTTTTTATGCCTGAATTAAAGATTTATTATTATTATTATTATATAACTTTACAAACTGACAAAGAGAAGAAGGTACGCGAATACCTGACTACGTCGATGGATTAGTGGTAAGTATTGCAATTCTAAAAAAAAAAATTTTTTCTGTTCGTTTTTTTTTTCTGTTCCTTTTTAATTTTTTGTAGGCTTTTTTTTTTGTTTTAAAATCTAAGTATTTTAATTTGTAGAGATTTTTGTAACGCACTGTTTGAAACAAATTGTTTTTATTGCATTGTCTTGCTTGTCATTTCAGTTTGCTGTGGTTACCTGTAATGGAATGTGCACTATGACATGTATTAGTGTTAGATATATATAATTGCTGAGTGTATCATTTGTTGGTAATCCAAATAAATAAAATAAAAATAAAATAAAATAAGAGAATGTGGTTTTTTTGAACGTACCCTCTTCAGATAAATACTAGCACTTTTATGGTAAGCGTCAATCGAAGATCTGGATTCGTTATTCCTGATCGCTCAAATTTCTTACTACATTCCTTAAGAGCCTCTATATGATATGATTTTCATATGTCTAATTAAAATGGAGTAACAATCGAAACAAAAATACAAATGATAAAGATGTACACAATAATACATTTGAAAAGTTGTCAAAAAAGTTGCTTCAACTTGTTGGACAACTTTTCACGAAACTACGTTTCGCATTTTACAACTACGTATATAATATTTTTTATTAAAGCCATAAAACACATGTTTTGATGAATATAAGTCAAAGGAATAATAAATAAGAAAATTGTTGAACAAAATCCCGAACAGGTTTTAACATAGTGCATTTGATAGATTTCACGTAGATCTACACTTTAATTTTGGAACAAACATTCTAAGTCGTGTGGGATAGGATCTAGAAACTGATTGTTCTGACTTAACTGTTCCGATTCTATATTGTATAGATTTTGTTTCGCCAGTAACTAAACTAAGCTCTTTACCTACACGACTTAGGAAAGATGTTGTTCTAGGCAAGATATATCAAATGCACTATGTTCAGTTGGAGGCGAGACCAAACATGGGCCAAAACTTTTCAACCGTTTAGGTACGCCTAGCATGGTTTAATGTTTAATAAATAATAATATTTAACGCGTATACGCATCAGAGAAAGGGAGTGATCAACAAAACATTACCTATTCATAGTTTTGTACTAAAAATATCGCATTTCAAGGAAAGGAGCTCGGTGCATCTCATAGCCTCAACACCAGGCACGGAGACAACCTCAAATCCGAACTTTATAGGCTTACAAAAGTAGGGAAAACTCTCCATGCACTGGGTGCAGAATTGGATAAATCAATAAGAGATCACATCAAAGTTAAAAGAAGTGTTAATTCGAAGCGCATTCTACGCTGTTGAAGAGTTTTTCAACGGTAGGTAGGTTCTCGCCTACCCACATGGCAGGAATAAATAAATAATACTTTAATTAAAATTGAAATTCATTTAATTTAATTTTTTGTGATTATTAAGTATCTTTGTATTTTTGACGTATCTTTTTTATATTATAAATAAAGAAACTGAAGTGAACTGAACTTAAATATTTGATATATTAAAACGTGAGTTATCTCAGTTTAGAGGCTTTGGTACACGACAAGGTGACCATGTCAGCCTCGTTAGGGTCACTAAGAAAGTGTTATTAGAGTCAGCCCTCACTCTGAGAGCTAACTTAGCAAACAACAGGAAGTGTTTCATATTATCAGATAAGGGCTGACTCAAAATAATATTATATTTTATCACGTTATGATCACTGTCCCTTTGTACTGACAAAACAACTAACAAACTATACACGATAGCAAGGCAGTCTAACCACTAGAGCTATGCGAACAAGCAAAGGAAGGGAATGAGCGAGTTTTCTCATTTCCCTTCATCATGCCTGGTTAGTCAAGTGGCAAGTGCCAGTGGCCAATCAATCCAGGCAATCGTCATACTCGCTAGAGATGTTACGGAGCTTCGACTCCGACTCCGAAAAGTCGGAACTTCTGATTGATTTTACACCTTCGACTCCGACTTCGGCTCCGATAATTTTGAATCGGAGGTTATACCGAAAATTTGTGAGCAAACATATTCAAATATCAATATTTTATTAAATAGTGTAGGACTACATAAAGGAATATGTTTTATTGCCGCAAATGTCATCATAAAAAATATTGGCCAGTTCAGCTATTAAAAACGGTTTTAAATTTGAACTTCTGAGCATCTATCTTCTACCTCCGCCTCCGATTCCGGTTCCGACTCCGATAAATCAAATTTAAAACTTTCGGTTTTGACTCCGGTTCCGGTAAAACAACCTCCGTAACATCCCTAATACTCGCCACTGGCATTTGTCACTTGACTAACGCACTTGACCAAGTGTAAACCAGGCATTACCGCCACTCCTCCTCGCATAGCTTCGGTGGACAGACACCCTAACTCTTCCACATGCCCAAAACAAATTATTTCAGAGTTAGAAGGGGTTTAGAACCTCAGAACTCCATTGAAAGACTAAGTCATTTGACTTTTCTTATGTCACACTCTCCCATTTCGTATCTACACTGTCTATTTCTCGTTCACATTTCTCAAAACTGTCCTCATACCGATTTCAAAGACTGTTCACGTCAAAAAAAAAATCTTCAGTCATTTAGCGTTGTCTTTATGGAGGCGTAGATCAATCACTGTCCACTGTTATCTATCACCTGATGATATTTACGTTTGTATATATGTAACTCGGAATCACCAATTTATCACCAAAATAAACAATATCCAATAGTCACGTCTCACCAGCGATTTACTTCGTATCTCCCTTAAGGGCTCGTTCGAGGACAGCTTTCGAAGCGATCTCGACGGTGACCGTTTTGCTGATAGTCGACAGTTGACCCTCAGCATCTAGAGGGTCGGCTAAAGGCTCAGTCAGGATCCTCAAGGATGATACCTTGGCTCTCTGGTATGCTGATACTGTGTTCATTCCGAGGAATCTGTGGAAAGGAGGTTTGGTTAGAATCTGAATATGGTGTAAGATGGTGATGATTAAAATGTCAATTGAAGGGACAAACCGATGACTTTACGGGAATTGACAATAATGAAGATGGGATCTCTTGTGTTCAACCCCTTGTACCTATCCCTTGACCACTTCATCGTATATGTCATGCATGAGCAAGACTTTGCGTCTTAATGGGAGGGATTTGAATTCCCTTGAGTTTGGATAGGCAGAGCCTAGCAGACCCATCCTTTTTGCCGCGAAAGCGTCACAATCACATGTGTGAATTTGAAGATGTGCTGTCAGCCAGCCTGAATAACCTATAATGATGCTAATTTAATTAAGCTCACATATGCTTTGGTGAAACAGACGCACAAACGAACAGACTCACAAGACACACATCATTATTCTATGTGCCCTTATCGCGAACTAACTATGCACAAAATTCTATTATCCGTCGCATACACAGGTCATATAACAAAGAATTTTCATCGTTGGACTTGTTCAATGGCGGTGCCGCTGCCATCAGGAGAGACATTGTAACAATAATAAATGGTACTAGTACAGTAGCGTTGTAGCTGGATACATGTAGTAAAGACTCGAACAAACACATACAAATGTACACACCCTTTCACTCTCTTATACACAAACACGCTCACACACATATCCAATAAACACATCCATATACACACACACCAAAACTTATTTCTCCCTATAGGCGTTGTTTTAAAATAGGAAATCTTTAATTGGCAGTATGTTTTTAATGGACTTTTTTGTGTTTAAATTTAAGTGGTGTAGATTTTGTAATAAATAAATTAAAAAATAAAATTAAAAAAATATGTAAATATGTGAGTTATTGAAATTAATAAATTAAAAAATAAAAACATTATTGTGGGAACGGGTTTAGTAAGCACTGGCTCTTATATATCTTATCTTATCTTATGATAGGGGGCCGAGAATAAATCCCAGCGGCACTTCGACCCTTGAGGACCTTTTGTGCCTACCCTATTTGACACACTGGTCATCTCAGTGTGCAGTTTTCCTCACGATGTTTTCCTTCACCGTTAGAGCAGTCGGTAAATGTACGTAAGTCTTCGAAAAATACGAAAAATACGAAAAACTCGTTGGCACATGGTATTGCACGTTTTCGAACCCGGACCTCCCGCATGGAAATCCGGTGTCCTAGCCACTAGGCCACCAACGCTCCACGGCCCTTCTATAAACTAAACGCACGTGAAGTCGTCTGTTAGAGTGACTTACCTGACGGCTACATAGCAGATGAGCAGCGCCGCGCCGGCGGCTAGCACGCGCACCACCGGCGACGTGAAGAGCTGCACGGCGACCCACGCGGCCGCGCCCGACCCGCACATGCAGGCCACGGCCAGCGCCGTGCGGAGCCAGTGGACGCACGTGAAACCACGCTCCCATTCCACTCTGTCAAACGCAAATTAAAAATTTACAACCATAGCAGGAGTCTCACCCGTCTCATTGTAGGGGCGTTCACAGGCCATTTTGGCACTAAGAGCCTCCTACACAAGATGAGACTGGCAGACAATCCCACCTGTAGAGCCTGTGGTGACACCGTTGAGTCACTTACTGTGCGAATGTGACTCGTTGGCTGGAAAGCGTATGAGTCTTCTGGGGGTAGCCTACCCGAAACCAGAGGACTATAGGCTCCTTCATGTAAGCTGTATAGCGTCCTTGATGCAAAGCATCTTTAAGGATCAGGAAGGAGACTAAGGTAAGGGGTGAGCACAAAAGATCCCTGAGGGTCGAAGTGCCGCTGGGGTTATCTCTGGCCCCCTGTCATAAGATAAGATAAGGCAAATTAAAACATCAGTTTATTTTTTTAAATATTATATAATTGGTGGCCGGCCAAATAAGTGGAGTCCTGGAGTGGACTTCAGGAGTTTATTTTTTATTTACGTCTAAACCCGCGTTTGACTTATAATCTCAGCAAGTGGTAAGTGACGGTGAGGGGCGCAGGCTTAGTAAATACTGGCTCTTTGCTGAAGCGAAGATATTTGACGGCATTTTATGACCATATGGTGTTGTAATTGAGTTGATCGGTGTCGTAATGAAAACTACTATAACTTTCTTCACGACCTTTAAGTATGAATTAGTTTGTGTTACTGATTGTGGTTTCGTTAACAAATTACCAAATGGAAGTACGCCGTAAGTTCGAATACGCCTTTATCTTATCTTATGATAGGGGAATAACCCATCGGCACTTCGACCCTTGAGGATCTTTTGTGCCTACCCCATTCTACACACTGGTCATCTCAGTGTGCAGGTTTCCTCACGATATTTTCCTTCACCGTTAGAGCAGTCGGTAAATGTACGTAAGTCTTCGAAAAATACGAAAAACTCATTGGTGCATGGCACTGCACGGTTTCGAACACGGACCTCCCGCATGGGAGTCCGGTGTCCTAGCCACTGTGCCACCGACGCTCGAATACGCCTTTAGGTAAAGGGTAGGAATATCAAAAACTGACCTGTTTGTTTCCTGAACTATGTATGGCGTGTTGCACACTTTGCATTTTAAACCGTCAGGAGTCGCTGCACTCTGTAAATAACATAAAAACTTAGATATTAGTGGAGACGACTATATTGTACTAATTTTTAAATCTACGAAAACGGGAAATATCGTAAAATAAGAATAGTAGAAAATAGAAAAAAAATAGAAAAAAAAATAGAAAATTGTAACATAAAATGGGAAAGTGTACGCGGGAGCAGCCATCCTGTTGTTGCGGCGGCATCCTTTTGACTAGTAGCGGCGTTATAGGTAAGCCGTTTAACTGTGGAGTCGCCTGCGCGGCAAGAGGGATGCGGGGCGGGACGCTAGAGGGCGAGCATGCGGCGGTGGGGCCTGCCGCATGAACGGAGTATATTTGTCCAAGGACAACTACACTCAAACAAGTAACTAAAACGCGCTAATATTTGAATGAATAAATGTAACGTTGCTTTTTTGATTCGGAAGCACTTACCCACCAACCGCTAGGGGAAGGCTAGACGCGATCCTAACTCAGTTAGGGGCGGGGCTCACTTATGTAGGGAACTTTCGATTTGGATATTGGGTCACAACGAATTTAAGGTTCTTTTCTATGGGGGGAAGATAAGATAAGTGAGAAAGGAAGGTGTGTATGTAGGTGTGACCATGGCACAGGAAGACGGCTCATTCTTCACCTGGCATATCGAGAACGCAAATTCCACGATGTTCACGTCAGTACAAGGTATCAGGGTCAGCACAAGGTTAAGGGATGGGAATACTTGTTATGTTGTTGTTTGTTGTTACTTGTTTGTTGTTGTCATGTTTGTTATTTTATATTTGTGCAATAAAGTGTATTTTACTTTTACTTTTTTTGCTATTTTTGAGATTTCTAGTACCCGAACCTCGATTGACCCCATAGAGTATTTTGTTTCTGACACGAAATAGAAATAAAAAAATATTTTTGAAAAATTGCATTTGCTCGGTGACTGTACCTTTTTTCAAAAATCTGTGAATGCAGTTTTAAATAGCTCCAAAAGTTAGGGAAGGTATCCTAAGACAAATTTCCCGTAGCTCCAATGGATCTGGTAAGCTGCCCTGGGTGCCCCGACGAAACTTTCCACCATGTATAGTGACGTAGGAGGGAGGGGGACAGACACACCTCGACCAGCCACCGCCGTAGACAGTCGTGGTGCACGGCGGACACGTCGCCAGTACAGCGGCACGGCCGGATGAGCGGCTCGGAGCGAGTGCTGTCGTAGCAGATCCAGCAGTCGCGAGATGAACCGACGCTGCCGACAAGAGAGTCTGTCTCCACATTCTGGAAAGGATTATTTGAGTGTTATTTAAGTTTATATATATCATGTCGTAGACGCATAGCGTAATGGCGCATTTCACGAAGTGCGTAGGCATTTCACGAAGTGCTAATAATCTTAGACAGATACACAATATAAAAAACAGTGTCTTGTAGTTGTAGATTATAATAATTAAATGAAGTAAATGATGTTGGAAATTATAATTTAATAAAAAATCCTTCAGATACTGTAATAGTAGAGTTCGACTCGAGGCTAAAAATCTTGGACATATAGTGTAAAATTCGAAGATTACAGTATCTAACTTTTTTAGCACATTGTGAAATGCCTAAGCATTTCGATAATGGCGCCATTACGCTGTATGTCTATGACATATACATATACAATCCGCGGCACATAAGTTGAAGAAAAATGGTAGTCGTTCCGCGCAGGTACATTGTACAAATGCTATGGTTACGCGCGGCCCCTCGCGTCGCGCCTCATACCGCACTTCGATTGAGACCCTAAATTTGTCACTGCGCATCCGCCATTTTTGTTCAACTTATGTGCCGCGATCTGTACGATGTTTTGTCAGGAGAAAATGTGGCATGACAGGACAGGTAGGTAAACGGAGTGGAACTTATATTCTGAATTTCTTATTTAATATTTGATAAAAAGAGCGTCGGTGGCGTCGTGGCTAGGACGTCGGACTCCCATGCGAAAGGTCCGAGTTCGAAACCATGCAATGCCATGTACCAATGAGTTTTTCGATTTTTTCGAAGGACTAACGAACATTTACCGACTGCTTTGGCGGCGAAGGAAAACATCGTGACGAAACCTGCACACTGAGATAACTAGTGTGTGAAATGGGGAATGCAATGGCAAACCACCCCATTAACTCTGCCACGAGGGTTGTTCTATGTGATTAATTCCTTAGAATGATCACGACCCTCAGCAATGAGGAATACGACTTAGAAGATGATAAAAATAACGAAATAGGTAGAACCCAACGTGATACATCCAGTAATAATACCTATGTAACTAAGTAATAAGATACATACATACATACATAACTTCACGCTATAATATAATATAATTGGCTCTGACCTCAATTAAACCCAGTGCAACGCTCGTTCGCTAGTATTTATAGGAATCGATATGAATTTTTATCGTTTTTAACAATTGTTTTCCGTTACAAGATCCGAAAGAAAGTTACCTTTTTTCTAGTAATATTCTAGTAGTGTTTGGTACTACCAAAGGTTTTGAAATTCACCCTATGTATAGATAGATGGCTCGCTAGTGAAGTTTTATATGAAAACCACGTCTGCCAGTTGGGGTATGCGCTGTGAGCGTCTCCCCCCTTTATTCAGTAGGCCATTGAAAATGTAAAAAAAAATTGAAATAGAAATCGTTAATTTAGCACTGTAAACACCAGAATATAGTACACAATACATTGAACTGTCAAATGTATGAAACTTGTCAAAATTACATGCGTATTTGCCCATACCCTTGGCTCGCTCATACCCACATTATCATTCTAGATGAGAGGGTGCTACTAGTCCGATTTCTGTGCTCGTAATCCATTGACCCCCTAAAGTGGAAAGCTCGAAACCCTATCCAAACTATCATTTAACATTTCTAGTAAGTGCCTACGGAACGTTTCCTTGCGACTTTTGCAACAACTGAAAAAACCCGGAAACACTCAATTTTTTTTTTTTGCAAGTTCATTTTTTTAAACTACCACCGCTTCTTAAGGTGCTATAGCTGAAAGAAAAAAAGCGCTGCAAGTAACCATCAGCAGCACATCTTTTTCTAAGTTTCTGGACATCACATAAAAACGAGACATCACACGCAACTTACCGGTGTCTTAACATTCAAGTCTAACTTCGTCGTGCCTAACTCCTTCCGCGGAGGTTCCAAAGCCTTGGGTTTCTCAACTACGACGGTCAAAGCGACCTTCCATATCACAATCTGCCAGTAACGAATCATGTCGACGACGTAACCAGCTTTCTGCCGCCAGCCGAGATCTTTAAACTTGACCAGATTCTGGGGATTCATCGAAATAAAGTTTAGATTCGACCAACCCGTCGTGAGGGAAGGTTTGCCCCACTTTGGGGCAAGAATGAAAGACAGAGAGCGATATATTGGATGGATGAGATGTTTTGAACTGATGCGATGAAACAATTCAACCCAACAATCGATAAAATGAGATTCTGGACGTATACGAGATGATAATCGTAATACAATATAGTACACATATAAGGGAAACTGTGTCGAAGATACCATATGGGATACGAAACAATTAGGAATGACCAATGCTGGAGGGGATAGCCCAACGCTGGGAATAAACAAACGACATCACAGCGGTGTGTTACTCTCGAAATTTGAACTCAAATCGTCAAAAATAAGGATCAAAGTCAACCTGGCTTATCACAGGGTGTGAAGACTTTACATTTCGAAAATAACCCCACCATTTCGACTCACAAAAGCGGAAGCATTTCTGCTTAAAGACCGGACTCTAAAAGCATTCGCTGTCTCGTACAAAAGTGAAACAAAAAACACAAACAATCCATCACTATTTTCCATTTTCATTTACTAAGAAATAAACATTTAAAATGGATAGATCAGTATTTCGTTCACATTATAAGTACATGGTACGCAAACACAAATTTTAACATTAAACCTTGACAGAGTTCCATATAATAATGTACTATTTAAAGTACAAATTATCACAGTTTAACAAGTTACGTTTATTCGAAGAGGCGCGCATAACCTCACGTACGTAAAGTGCGACTGTTTTAATGATAACACCTATAATATTTATATTATCAATAGAAAGCCCACATGTGTTTGCAAAACTTAACCGAGTTTATAAAATAACTATAAACCAGAGGCGAAGTGTAGATTTCTGCTGCCCGGGGCGAGGAATGAATTCGCCGTCCTCTACCCTCTCTCCATCCATCTTATTTTGCAATTCAACCTATTTTAAAGGTGGAATGACTCTGTTGAGAGCGTCGATGGCGTCGTGGCTAGGACGTCGGACTCCCATGCGGGAGGTCCAAGTTCGAAACCACGCAATGTCATGTACCAATGAGTTTTTCGGATTTTTTCGAAGTCTTACGCACATTTACCGACTGCTCTAACGGTGAAGGAATACATCGTGAGGTAACCTGCATGTCTGAGGAAATGGAAATTTTCCGAGGCTGTGTGAAATCCACCAATCAGCACTGGAGCTCGGTTGATCATGGCCCGTACCCTCTTGTGCAAGGGAAGGCCCCAACAGTGGGTATATTAATATGATGATGACTCTGTGCAGAGTCAGCCTAGGGTGACAATACCCTTTTATCTATTTCTGCTTGCAATTATATGCAAGCAACAATGCTTGCATATAACCTCCCAAGGTTAGCAACGCATTAAACCCTCTAATAGTAATACAGTGAGGTGAGGAGCTCGTAGCCTAGTTGCGAGCACGATCCGAAAGTGATCGTGCAGGTTAAGCGACGTTGGCGCGGTCGGTCGGTCATCTGAGCTCCTCCGTGCCTCGGAGAGCACGTTAAGCAGTCGGTCCCGGTTGTTGTCGTTCGACAGCAGTCGTTAAGCCATGTCAGATGCCTACCGGCCTGAACAACTCTGACAAATAGGTTGGCCACTAACCATACGATAAGCAAGCAAGCAAGTGAGGTGAGTTGTCTATGGGCTACGGTGACCACTTACCATCTCCTTATACAATAAAAAAATACACGCTATAGAGGGGCATTTTGATAATATTTATCAACACTCTTCAAACACCTACCTAGATTACTAACTGCACTAATAACTTTACAACAAAATGATAATTTTATCATGTTATTGTTATTCCTGGGGTCAATAAAAAACAGGTCGTCAGGTCGGTCGTTACAGTAAATTATTTCCTCAAGATTATATACATTACTGTCTCACTTTCGTGTTATATGTCTGATATAATAAATTATGTTATCGAAAGATTTAAACATTCAGCCATGATGCCAAAGACAAACAGACATACGAATCAAACGTAAAATATTTTTTATTCAATAGTGAGCGGGCGAGCAAACGGAATATCTGATGGTAAAAATATAAAATATAAAAAAATAATCCCTATTGAAAACATCGCAATGCTTGTAAGTCAAACAATACCCTGACTCCCAAACTAGGCGATACTGTATCTTGGGAGCCAGTGCTTTCCCAAAAAGAAGGTATTCAATAAGGTCAGGTAAGTGGTCACTGATGCCCATAGACATCTCAGCTAACTGTATTATATTATTAGAGGGTTTTCGATGCGCTACTAACTCTGAGGACTTGATGGGAGTGCCTCTTGTTTCGGTAATTACCCTTCAAACCGAACCTTCCTGCTCTCCACGAATCGTCGATCTTCCACCCTGAAACCTTGCTCACCTTGGAGTCCTGATGATGTGCAAGAAGAGAGGGCACTACCAGTCCGACTTCTGCCCTTTCTAAGCTCGAAACTTATCCTCCCCTCCACGAAACCTGAATCTAACATCCTAAACCACCCCTCTCCCCCAAACCATGCCCATACCCGCACTGTTAATGGCCATGCAAGTCTGCCACCAGCCATATGCTCACCTTGGAGTCCTGATGATGTGCCAGCAAGTCTGCAAGCCGCGCGTCGTCGAGTTGCCTCGCGAGCAGCCGCCGAGGGTTGAGCAGCCACAGCCGCTCGGGAGCCATGGAGTTCCACAGCACACACGGGAACCATAGCGCGACACCGATCTCTGCCAAGCGGAACACTAGGTCGTGCCAGTTGCGAGACACTACTGGCACTCTGGAATGAATGAATAAATTATTTATTCGCCAGAAATATGGTACATTGGATGACAAATCTTAAATATTGGGTATCACTTATTTCGCCAGCTTTAGCATGCAAGGAGAGGAGAGAGTGTTCACTGTTCATTGCATAGATAGCACACATGGATTGCTTAATGAACATTATGCAACGCGATGGTTGAAATAAAATGTGCTGGGCCCGTTTTTGATTAAGAGGGAAAAAATGGGAGAAAATGTCATTCGATTAGGATACACCAAGAAAAGTTGCCAAATTAAGTAACTGGAATGGAATCTCTATAGAAACAAAGTGGTACCGTTCGAAAACCTGTTCAAAAAAAAGAGAGTAAGCGTGTCTAGCTTACTGGAGTAGAGCATCCCCTTTTTTTTATCGTAACCTGTGTTACCAGCATTAATAGTTCTGCAATTGCAATTGCAATTGAATCATAGGAAATTTAGGATTTTTTTACTATAGTCACTGTACTAAAAAGAGACAGGATGCCCTACTCCGTATGTCTCGCTTACGCTTCTTTTAAAAAAATAGTGTTTCGACCGGGCCACTTTCTTTCAATGAAGATGCTTTTCCAGTTTACTACATAGTAGTATTGCAACTTCCTTGGGCTACTCTTTTCTGAAATATCCAGCAGCACTGCCTGGGAGCTCCCAAGGTCTTCAGTTCAGGCACAAAGCACGTAGTGATTTCGATCGCGGGGCGAGCCCAAACCTGAACTGATGCAATTGGGATCTGATACCCTGACGGAACCTGTACATCATGAGGCAACTCACTTGGTCTTCCAGAACTCGCTGAGCGTCTCACTGGCGAGGAACCCTGTGATGAGGAGCAGCATCAACGCTTGACTGACGAGCCCGAACCTGGACTGGTGCAGTTGTGATTGGTTCACGCTGCGTGGGTCTATCGTACCCTGCGCCGCGAGGTCTGTCTGGATACCCTGGAAATGGGGACTTGTGGTAATTATGGGTTCGATTTTTCTAGTATTTATATCAACTTTAATAAAATAAATTTCGCTTAAAACCGGAGTGGTCACTTAGAACGACTCTCGTGGCAGATTTGCTATTGCCTTCCCTATTTCACACACTGGTTATCTCAGTGTGCAGGTTACCTCACGATGTTTTCCTTCACCGTCAAAGCAATCGATAAATGTACGTAAGTCTTTGAAGGCCATTGCTGAAAAAGTAGTGTCTCTTCCAAATGCATTGGGTGGGTTACACCCACCTGATCAAATCAAATACATAGCTACTCATATTAGTTAAGTTACTAACACATAGTTTTTAAGTCTACTAACAACAAGATATTTATTATTATTATTTTTAATGAGCAGGCAGCATTAAGCTGATGCGCCCATATCTAAGCTGGTGTATTGTTCATTCACTTATAGCACTTAGTCATTGTTCATAGTTAATTAAGTCCACCACTATTTATGCACTGTTTAAAAACCTATCTAATCTATTTTTGAAACTGTTGACTGAAGATGCATCCACGACTTCTTGCGGCAGCTTGTTCCATAATCTCACGAGTCTGTTACTGAGAGAGTTATGGCCGACCAAGGTGTTTGAACGAGTGGTCTTCAGTTGCAAGTCATTATTGTGCCGGGCTCTGTGTACGAGTATAGTATTCACATTGAAGAGTCTATTCTATTTATAACTGAAATAAAAATTAATTTCATTTTAATTTAATTTAATGGGTACCATATATGGCCTACAGTAGCGCCTTTACCCTTTCTTTCTACCTACTGATTTCTGATTGCCTGTAGCTATTTTATTTCTCTACGTATTTCAATTCTGTTTTGAATTTGTCTATTTTTTATTGTTTATGAAATGCATATCTATTTTATTTCTCTACGTATTTCAATTCTGTTTTGAATTTGTCTATTTTTTAATGTTTATGAAATGCATAGCTGTTTTATTTCTCTACGTATTTCAATTCTGTTTTGAATTTGTCTATTTTTTAATGTTTATGAAATGCATATCTATTTTATTTTTCTGCGTATTTCAATTCTGTTTTGAATTTGTCTATTTTTTAATGTTTATGAAATGCATATCTATTTTATTTTTCTACGTATTTCAATTCTGTTTTGATTTTGTCTATTTTTTAATGTTTATGAAATGCATATCTATTTTATTTTTCTGCGTATTTCAATTCTGTTTTGAATTTGTCTATTTTTTATTGTTTATGAAATGCATATCTATTTTATTTTTCTACGTATTTCAATTCTGTTTTGAATTTGTCTATTTTTTAATGTTTATGAAATGCATATCTATTTTATTTTTCTGCGTATTTCAATTCTGTTTTGAATTTGTCTATTTTTTAATGTTTATGAAATGCATATCTATTTTATTTTTCTGCGTATTTCAATTCTGTTTTGAATTTGTCTATTTTTTATTGTTTATGAAATGCATATCTATTTTATTTTTCTGCGTATTTCAATTCTGTTTTGAATTTGTCTATTTTTTAATGTTTATGAAATGCATATCTATTTTATTTTTCTACGTATTTCAATTCTGTTTTGAATTTGTCTATTTTTTAATGTTTATGAAATGCATATCTATTTTATTTTTCTACGTATTTCAATTCTGTTTTGAATTTGTCTATTTTTTAATGTTTATGAAATGCATATCTATTTTATTTTTCTACGTATTTCAATTCTGTTTTGAATTTGTCTATTTTTTAATGTTTATGAAATGCATATCTATTTTATTTTTCTACGTATTTCAATTCTGTTTTGAATTTGTCTATTTTTTATTGTTTATGAAATGCATATCTATTTTATTTTTCTACGTATTTCAATTCTGTTTTGATTTTGTCTATTTTTTAATGTTTATGAAATGCATATCTATTTTATTTTTCTGCGTATTTCAATTCTGTTTTGAATTTGTCTATTTTTTATTGTTTATGAAATGCATATCTATTTTATTTTTCTGCGTATTTCAATTCTGTTTTGAATTTGTCTATTTTTTAATGTTTATGAAATGCATATCTATTTTATTTTTCTACGTATTTCAATTCTGTTTTGAATTTGTCTATTTTTTAATGTTTATGAAATGCATATCTATTTTATTTTTCTGCGTATTTCAATTCTGTTTTGAATTTGTCTATTTTTTATTGTTTATGAAATGCATATCTATTTTATTTTTCTACGTATTTCAATTCTGTTTTGAATTTGTCTATTTTTTAATGTTTATGAAATGCATAGCTATTTTATTTTTCTTCGTATTTCAATTCTGTTTTGAATTTGTCTATTTTTTAATGTTTATGAAATGCATATCTATTTTATTTTTCTTCGTATTTCAATTCTGTTTTGAATTTGTCTATTTTTTATTGTTTATGAAATGCATATCTATTTTATTTTTCTACGTATTTCAATTCTGTTTTGAATTTGTCTATTTTTTAATGTTTATGAAATGCATAGCTATTTTATTTTTCTTCGTATTTCAATTCTGTTTTGAATTTGTCTATTTTTTAATGTTTATGAAATGCATATCTATTTTATTTTTCTTCGTATTTCAATTCTGTTTTGAATTTGTCTATTTTTTATTGTTTATGAAATGCATATCTATTTTATTTTTCTGCGTATTTCAATTCTGTTTTGAATTTGTCTATTTTTTATTGTTTATGAAATGCATATCTATTTTATTTTTCTGCGTATTTCAATTCTGTTTTGAATTTGTCTATTTTTTAATGTTTATGAAATGCATATCTATTTTATTTTTCTACGTATTTCAATTCTGTTTTGAATTTGTCTATTTTTTAATGTTTATGAAATGCATATCTATTTTATTTTTCTGCGTATTTCAATTCTGTTTTGAATTTGTCTATTTTTTATTGTTTATGAAATGCATATCTATTTTATTTTTCTACGTATTTCAATTCTGTTTTGAATTTGTCTATTTTTTAATGTTTATGAAATGCATAGCTATTTTATTTTTCTTCGTATTTCAATTCTGTTTTGAATTTGTCTATTTTTTAATGTTTATGAAATGCATATCTATTTTATTTTTCTTCGTATTTCAATTCTGTTTTGAATTTGTCTATTTTTTATTGTTTATGAAATGCATATCTATTTTATTTTTCTACGTATTTCAATTCTGTTTTGAATTTGTCTATTTTTTAATGTTTATGAAATGCATAGCTATTTTATTTTTCTTCGTATTTCAATTCTGTTTTGAATTTGTCTATTTTTTAATGTTTATGAAATGCATATCTATTTTATTTTTCTTCGTATTTCAATTCTGTTTTGAATTTGTCTATTTTTTAATGTTTATGAAATGCATAGCTATTTTATTTTTCTTCGTATTTCAATTCTGTTTTGAATTTGTCTATTTTTTATTGTTTATGAAATGCATATCTATTTTATTTTTCTTCGTATTTCAATTCTGTTTTGAATTTGTCTATTTTTTAATGTTTATGAAATGCATAGCTATTTTATATTTTTGGTAGTGGTAGATCCTAATGTGAAGGATCGCCTGGGGTGGTACCACCCTCTTTTCTATTTCTGCCGTGAAGCAGAGATGCTTGCATTTCTGTGTTTCGGTTTGAAGGGTAAGAGAGCCAGCGTAATTTCCGGCACGTGAGGCAATCTATCTTAGTCCTCAAGGTTAGCAGCGCATCAAAAACCCTCTAATATTAATACAGTGAGGTGAGATGTCTATGGGCGACGGTGACCACTTACCATCAGGTGGCCCGTTTGCTCGTCTGCTCTCCTTATTTAATAAAAATTAATAATAAAATATAATAAAACAATTCTACGTATTTCAATTCTGTTTTGAATTTGTCTATTTTTTCATGTTTATGAAATGCATTAAATCTGTCAAATACTGAACCTCCATTCAACAAGGACACAGCAGTAAGCTGTTATTAAAACGACACAAAAGACAGACTCCATTGTTTATGTGCGAGTACTACTAAATAATTACCACCCATTTAAGTTGAAACAGACATTTATCATCAAAACCACGTGCTTGACACGTTAATGACGGTTGATTGTACACCCATTACAAACAACAGAAATACCAAACTTCACATACTGAAATCTCATAAAACGGTCGAAGTGATTTTTTATTACAGAGAGTTTAGATTTATTAGTTTTATTTCCGGCCCGCACGGTCAGATCTACCTGATGTAGTCATACATACCAGGTAGATCTGACCGTGCGGGCCGGATCGCCTGAGGGGTGCGGGGCGGGACGACAGAGGCCGAGTGGGCGGCAGGCCCCACCGCACGCTCGCCCTCTGTCGTATTTGTATTGACTTGTATGTAAGAGGGGCGCGCGGCGGGACGACAGAGGCCGAGGCGACAGGCCCCACCGCACGCTCGCCCTCTGTCGTCCCGCCCCGCGCCCCTCTAGCGATCCGCCTGTTACGCGGTTCCATTATAGTGAATCTCATTATATATTATCACTTAAAAAATTTTCACACAGAGCGGGGAAAAGATCAATATTTGTATTGACTTGTATGGAGATTCTCCATACAAGTCAATAATAGAACCGTGTAACAGGCGGATCGCCAGAGGGGCGCGGGGCGGGACGACAGAGGGAGAGCGTGCGGTGGGGCCTGTCGCCTCGGCCTCTGTTACCGCGCAGCCGATGTTACGCGGTATCACTATAGTTCCTACCTGCTTGGTAACCAGCGTGTCTTGAGCTTCGTCTCCATCTGCAGAGGTGGATGGACCAGGTCGAGGCGATATTATGGTGCACACCTTCGTCTCCTTCAGGAATTCACCGCGAAGCTGTTGAGAAAAACATTAGAATTTAATTTACTTGAGTTCATCTTTGACTCATTTCACACGCGTTAGACCACGAAAGTTAGTTAGTTTTTTTTTCACTAGTTCTATTTTCCGATTTCAAAAACCGATAGCCCTATCGGTTTTTGAAGATCGAGATTATCCCTACATATACAATACACCCTAAATAACGATATTTGTTACCGGTATTTGACTAAAATAATTTATTGCAGATTCTACCATAACATCATGAATTTCGTGTTCACTTTGGCATGTGCTGAAAATAGGATTCAGGTACCCACTTTCGTTCCCGAGAATAGGATTACTATTTTCCATACAGGTAACTATAGATAACTATACGAAATCGACTTGCAGTAAAGCTATACCAATAGTTCTAAAAATCACTTTTCACCTGTAAAACAATGTAAAGGCCTGAATTATTAAAAAAAAACTGTATTTAAGATTATTTTTTTGTTAATACATAGCCCTGAAACAGCTTCCCCACGCCCGCGCGTGAGAAGAAATTGTTGGGATTATTGGCAGGTAGATGATGAAAGAGTGGAAACACAGGAATCAAGGTTTTCAGTGTGTTTACTTCGCTTCTTACCCGTGGTACTACCGGTGGTCCTACTGGTAGTACCACGGGAAATATTTTAAACAATTGAATTAGAAGTTTTATTTTAAGTTATTTGAAAAAAGATTCTAATACAATAGTTACTTGAAATAAGAATAGTGGTTTGTTTCCGGTGCGGTGGCCCGATCGGGACTAACGCTTAATATTGTTTCGACTTATAAGTAAGTAGTGCCAGAGGTAAAATAAATCTCCCGTGGTACTACTAGATTGTTTAGTAGTAGTACGGGCAAAAAATATTTCCCGTGGTACTACCAGTAGGACCACCGGTAGTACCACGGGTAAGAAGCGGTTTACTTGACAGGATCAGTTATTGAACAAAAGACATAATATAAATTATCTGACAGTCAAATAGCTGACATACTAAATGGCCAGATACTAATTTACTATCTAATAGAAATCAAGTCAAAAAATGGTTATGTCTTTTAACTAGCCGCGTCAGTAGACCGGTTGTTAGTCTGGTTAACCGAACAAATGAAACTTTATCGTCTCAGTAAATAGTCAACACGACAAGGTAGAAAAATACACAATGTCTTTACACAATGTTGTTATATATCTTAAAAAACTTCGCGTGCTAATCATAAACAGACAACCGAACGTACGTACTTAATTATCAGCACTTTAACGGATATAAACCGACACCAATCAAACAATTATCTGGCTCTGTTCGAAAAACATTGTAGTTAATATAGCTTGTACCCGCATAAAACTTATTGCTTCATACTTCATAATGCGAACGGCTAAGGAATGGAACAATCTACCGGCATATGTGTTTCTCGAAAGATCATTCATCGGAATTGCACGACCTAATTCCAGCATCTCCATTCCGCCTTCGGACTACCAGGCGCGGGGAGGGGTTCCATCCTTATGTTGTTGATATCCCATCTGCTCGCACGAAGCGATTTGCTTCTTCGTTCATTATGCGAACGGCTAAGTAATGGAACAGCCTGCCGGCGTCTGTATTTCCCGAAACCTACAACCTTGGGATCTTAAAGGCCAGAGTGAATAGGCATTTACTGGACCCGCATGCACCATCGTCGACCTCATCGTCGCTTACCATCAGGCGAGATCGAGGTCAAATGCGGGTTTAGAAGTAAATAAAAAAAAGAAAAAAAAAAGATACAACCTTGAGATCTTTAAGGCGAGAGTGAATAGGCATTTACTGGGTCCGCGTGCTCCATCCTCGACCTCATCGTCACTTACGATCAGATGAGATTGTGGTGAAACGCAGATCTAGTCCGAATATAATAAAAGTTTAATCTCAATCAAAGGTGAGAGATGAGGTGAGATGAGATTTGAGATTTGCTAAGTTAGGTTTCTTCACGATGTTTTTCTTCACCGTTAGAGCAGTTAGGCAATACAAGTCTTCGAAAAAAACTGAAAATCCCATTGGTACACGACATTGTTTACCCGTACCTCTCGCATCCAGTGTCTTAAAACCACTTTATTTTGTTCTATAAAGGAGAACAGACGAGAAAACGGCCTATCTGATGGTAAGTGATCACCGTCGCCCATAAACGTCTGACCTCACTACAATGTTACTAAAGGGTTTTTGATGCGCTGTTAACCTTTTGGACTTAGACGAACTGCCTCATGTGCCGGTAACGACACTGGCTCTCTTACCCTTCACACTGGAACGCAAGCATATTTCAAACCGCGCACATGCAAAACCCCCACGTATTTCCGCTGCGCTACGATATGGGATGCTTCAAAAAGAACGTAAAGAGATCCTATTCTTCCATGGCCGACAGCGCACAAGCAATGCCTCTGATGTTGCACGTGTCTCCAGGAAACGGTGACCACTTACCATGGGGCCGTTTGCCTGTTTGTCTTAGCCTATTTATATAAAAAATTGCTGCGTAAAATAAACCTCCCCAGGTAGACTCTGCACAGAGTAATTCCACCTTCTTTACAGCTATAAGTAGTTATCTTTTGCGTCAACAAAACAGTACAAGTGAACTTGAAACCTCAGACCAAACAATCTGCCATTCGCGAGATACAATGACACATTATCGCTGTATTTGGTTTTCAATTGCCCCACAAAAGGCGAACTAATGGGATCTGACACCATTTGCACTGATAGTACTTGGGTACAGATATGTATTCCGTTCCGGAGCATTGCTGCCAATATACGCCTTGAAGATAATTTATGTATTTTTTATTTTTAAGATTGTATCTATGGAGCCTATTTAACATTAATAAAACCTTTTCCAAGCTAAATAAAGTTATGTATGTTTAATAATATGTATGTTAGTCTGTAAGGTATAAATTTCATCGTCCATGACACCACGTTCACCTTCTTACACACCCACTCATCCTCTCTCACACACAAACACACGCGCACACACACACACCTTTATTGTTGTCCTATTTGGTTTTTCTATCAAAAGATTTGCTTTTATCTTCTTTTATATTGTTGTTAGTATTAATTTTGTCAGTTTTATATTTTCTTGGCTTGGCCAACGTCTGTTCTGTTACATGTTCATTTCCACTGGTCACAGAAGAGATCTGTCCTCCGAGATAGAGGAACTTCCTAGTTCGGAGGTCAGCGTTTATTGTAACTTTTGCTCACTAATTTTATTTAGTTTAATATAACATAATTAAGTTAAGCTAATTAAGTTCCTACTTGTGTATGGACTATGAATACTTTGTCATCTTACCGCACAGATAAACTTATTCTTATTCACATGTATAAATTTCTACCAAAAAATCAGGATTTTGTTACACCCCCTACAAAGCCGAAAGGGGTATTGTGTTCGGGTCGTACCCCGTAGTACTCCATCAGTAGCTACTATCTGAATAACTTTTGTTCTACGACTTTTTGAATAACCCCTGACTTAGAGCTATGCCATAGAAAGGTATAGCAAGTATTTTAATGCAGACTTAACTTAAGGACGTTTCTTGCAACTGACGGTGTTATAGTGAATATTACTACGTTAAAAAATAAAATAAAATAAAAAATATATTATACCTACATTTTAATTATCTTTTTCCGGTGGTGGTGAAAATTACAAGTAATTTTAAAGTAAATAAAATAAACTAAAGTGCAGTGCTTGAGTGTAAATTAAAACGTATCGAGTGAGACACATGAATGGATTTCTGATATCCCGCACACAGGGAAACCTAGTTGGGAGTCAGATATCCAGACATTGAATAAGGGTGAGTGAGTGCATATATTTTGAGCCCTGAGTCAGGTTACATCTTGAAATAACTACTCGTATCTCTTACCTGTACCTACTTATGTAAGTTTAAATAAAAATATTTTATTTTTATTTTTTTTAAATCTCAGTTTAGAGGCTTTGGTACACGACAAGGTGACCATGTCAGCCTCGTTAGGGTCACTAAGAAAAGGGAAAGGGAAGCTCAAGTATTATTAGAGTCAGCCCTCACTTTGAGAGCTTATTTAGCAAACAACAGTAAGTGTTTCATATTATCAGATAAGGGCTGACTCAAAATAATATTGAGCCTCCCATTTTGTAGCCTATTGAGGCCAAATTTTTTCCTCTCAATTTTCCCCAGGTCACACTCCATTAGGAGGTGAGTGAGGTCTTCTATTGTGTTGCAGTTGGTACAAAACGGTGACGCAGCTCTTCCCACCAAATGCAAAAACTTATTTAAAAATAAATTGAAATAATGATGCACATTCGACATAATCATCATCAGCCTATTAATGTCCCCACCTTGGGGCTCAGGCGTCCCCTTGAACAAGGGTGTAAGGGCCATGATCTTGATGAGAGATTTCTGTGAGTGTGATACTATTTGAACAACCGTGAATTTCGACCATGAAAACTTCGTCGCACGCAGCCTTCGTTTATTTACTTGCACTCAGTTACATAATATCAATATGTAACTTTTTCTTTCAAAATGCACAAAGCTATATCATTATAAGATATATCATATTGTTGTATTTTTATATTACTAGCGGTTTCTATGACAATAGGCACTTCATGTTAATATTAGATTACCGATGTAATAAAAATATTGCATCCTTGTCATTTTTACACTCGTATAAATCATTATTACGAGCATGTAATATCTAACACGTCGTGTATATCCAAAAAAAAAAAAATACATCGACCGTATTTCTTATGATTTTTATATAGGGTCCTATTTTATTAGCGGCTAATATTTCTAGGGTGTCATCTATAGGTCGGAGTAGGTAGAGCTCTTTCGGGTCAATGTCCTCAAAGGTTATATTAATATGGATATGATTTCGGGATCCCGTTTTAAGTTATCGAGCAAATGTTGTAAATTACTTTTATAAACCTCGCCCATACTCGGCGGATTACGATTTTTTTAAAATTACGAAGAAGTTAAAACACTACCATAGTACACTAGCGCCTTGAATCTTAAAAAAAAATATTTCGCCACCAATCTTAAATGTGTATCAAAACAAATATAACGTTAAAAATCTAAATAATATATTTATTCAATCCCGGAAATCCCGGGATTATTGGGCATACTTATCCATATTATGACCGTATGTGGCAAGTACCAAAAACAGCCCTACCTACTCCGATCATAGGTTATAACAATAACGACAGGACAAAATATTTTTTTTACTATTCATATTTTCTAGAAAAACGACAAAATTGTTTGTTTGAAAATTCTACAAATGAATGAATTATTTATTTATTTACACTTTATTGTACAACAATAGACTTAAGTCTATTGTTATTATTAATAAAAACAATTAAAATGAGACATTCTACAAAAATAAACGTTTTCGATTTCAATTTAAAAAAAAAGGTGAACTTATCTCTAAAAGAGATTTCTTCCAGCAAACCCGCAAAAGTGAAAGATGCGTTATAATTTAATTTATTGCTATTCTAATACTGAAATAAGAAGTAGGAATGAAACTCGTTTCATTCCTAACGACATGGATGAGTTTATGACACCAAGGCGCAAAATAATCGGGTTTATATTTCTTTAGTATGGAAAGTTTTCATACCAGTAACAGGGTTATTTTTTCGTGTAAAGCGGTACATATAACCAGCACATACCACCTCCAAATATTTGCTACTAATAAAAAAAGGACCCTATATATGAGTAACCGCTAAAATGGGAAAGTCACACAGGATGTGAGGGAAAACTAACCATTTTAACCTTGAAGTTAAACCTTTTTAGTAAACAATGTGGTCATGTAATGTGATATTGATATGACTTTTCGACACATAAAGTTATTGAACCTAAAATAAATAAGAAACAAAAGCATTATGATTTAATACGTATATAGTCATAGATATGTGTACCTATTTCTATTTGTTTCTATTTCCCACTCAAATTCTGGCTGGGTCAAAATACCAGAAGCACGATGACGGGCAGCAGCGTCATCGGGGCAAGCGACCCGGCTACTGCGATCGCCAACCCGCAGGCCTAGCGTGGCGATTATGGAATCACCTCCTATGGACAGCGCAAAAAGAAAACGGCCCCCAGTTCCCGGCCGCCCCACTATCTGCGTAAGGTGGCTGGCAGCGACTGGATGAGAAGAGCCGAAGATCGAGCTCAATGGCGCGCCCTGGAAGAGGCCTATGTCCAGCAGTGGACTAGAATAGGCTGCTGATGATGATGATGATGATGTGTACCTATCGCGGCGGGAACTCCAACACCACTTCAACTCGAGTCATTTCGAATAGTGTGACTAATTATTTTTTTATTCCATCAATAAACTTTCATGGACATCCTGAAGAAGGATTTAAAATTCGTTTTTCGATATCTCAATTAACATCAAAGATATTAATGGTTAAAGTTAGTAGTGGGGAGGTGCTCCGTCCCTTTTTAGCAAAACAGTCCTTAACACGTTCACTGTCCAGTACCCCATATATGGGACACCACAAACTAGCTCCACAAGTCCCGTGTCCCATATATGGAGCACCTAGAAAAAGTAATTTACGTTGGTTGCCCAAGAGCCCTACATTTTGTATGGGGACTGTGAACGTTTTAATATGTAGCCAAGGACCTGCTTGTATGGCGCTACTGAGCAGTGACGTCACTCCTCTCTATTGCCTTATCCATATATTTATTAGCCATATATTTATCTATTTTATTTTTCAACGAATTTCAATTCTGTTTTCACATTTGACCATCACTTTATAATTTTATTTTTTTAATTTAAGCCAGAGTGAATAGGCATTTACTGGACCCGCATGCTCCATCGTCGACCTCATCGTCGCTTACCATCAGGCGAGATCGAGGTCAAATGCGGGTTTAGTAGTAAATAAAAATAAAAAACCATTAATTTACGTCTATTTCTTAGTTTTTAAGAAATGCTTTTAATATTGGATACTTGGAAACTGCCGTATTCTTTATATGAGCAACGCACACTTATCAACTCTGTAACGTCACACTACACAAGAGCAAATGTGGAACACTTTTCCTCCCGACGAATTTTCGCTGCGCTACGAGATGGGGTGCTTCAAAAAGAACGTAAAGAGAATCCTATCCTTCCAAGGCCGGCAGCGCACAAGCAATGCCACTGGTATTGCACGTGTCTCTTGGTAACGGTGACCACTTACCATCACGTGGCCCGTTTGTCTGTTTGTAAGACAAACAGACAAACGGGCCTATTTATTTAAAAAAAGCAAATTAGGAGTTCCGCAAATGTACCGTACCGCCGTGCTACAAGTTAGAATCTTCTAATCCTAAAAAAATATTTAGGTATGGCACGCCACATTTTTAAATTATATATGATATAATCTCGAAAATTCAGATCAGCGAGAGAGAAAAAACCCATTAAAACCGTCCGTTACAATGTTATTTATTACCCGACTATGCAAAACAATAAGGTTATGGATATTATTACAACTTACCTTGAAGTAAACTTCGACACCGTAGATAAGGAAGAAGATCACTACGATGAACAGCAGTACGGCGTAGCAGCCGTTGAAAACGTGCTGGTAAAAACTCTGCAACAAAAATAATTGTTGTTTCCTTGACATTCGTATGTATGTGTGAAAAAATGTGGTATAAGACCGGCACGGATGTCGCATCGATGCCATAACCAACGTCAGGCGCGTAGGTGTAATAGCTCAGGATGATCAATTATTGCGGCTCGTAAAAAACCTCGAACGATAATTATCAATTTTGTGCTAGATGTTGCGATCAATCAAAGCCGAACATTTTCATCGATCAATCGACAATCGCACGATCGACGTCTGATCAAAGCTCAATCGATGGTAGATCAGTTTGTTTTAATAGCAAACAATGATCGACGTTGAACGGTCTATAATCAATGTTGCCAACCTATGTCGATCGCGCCGGTCTAATAACACCCTTACTCACCTTCTTCTCAGCTGACGTATCAGCCACGTTCGTCGTAACCACCTCGGCAGCTAGCAACGAGTAGCTGATCAGGTTGAAGGTGACGAAAGCCAGAAACGACTTCGACAGGAACCGCGGTCGCTCCCAGCGTATATCTCGAAGATGGAATACCTGGAGGCAGAGGGGACTACTTAGAAATTGATTCTATAGACTGTCTGATCAATCGGGGGATCAGGCATATGACAATGTGGGTGGGATTGGGACATCTCTAGATGAATATCAAAGGAATATAAGTGTGTATGCTTATAGAGGATTGTTATTGTAAAAAATAATTTATAGTGGTATCGAAACATAGCTAAACGAAACGTCCCATTCACTCTTACACAATCTAGCATAATATGATTGCGTGATACATTTAGGTTTAGCTTTACATTTTACAGTCAGAAAATATGACAATAAGAAGTGGAATCATTGAAAGGTCGTTATAATTGTATCTGATTTTTTAATCAATTTTATTTTTATCTGATGATATTTTTAATTTAAACTTTTGCTGTCGATCAAAGTGCGAAATTCGAGAAATGTTCACACAGTTAAAAATTTGAGAAAACGACAGGGACGCTCAACGATTCCCCTCTAGCGAAAATCTTCAGAGGAACTAATGTCATCAATAATATTCGGCGCGGCATCCTGAACTTCTGATTTGAATAAAGCGTTTGACACTGCTGTACATAAAATTCTAATTGAAGGATACCAAGACACCTATCCCAACCCTTCTTGCACCAAGTGTGTACCGTACACTGTACATGTGAATGATGACTATACAGAGCCAAATGAACCAAATAATCTACACTACGATTGCACATTGATATAGGTGGGTGCACTACAGGGAGACATACTAGGTCCAATACTCCTAATACTGAAATTAATAATATTGTAGTATAGTTATATAATAATATATTCTAAAACATCGATGGTTAACCGTAGTCAACAACAGGTAATGGATGATAAAAAAATTATTTCCTGTTATGTAGAAGGTACTTGAATTAAAATAACGAATGTAGTGTATGCCTGTAATATTTACCTACAAATTAAAACTAGTTATTAAGTCTTGTGACAATGTATATCAAATGTATCATACTTGATTCCCGTTTACATACCTAAATAAATAAAATAAAGATGTAAAAACGCCCCATTAAATGTGACTACTAGATCTTACTAGGATATAGGACTAGATGAGCTGATGACAAATGAAACGGGGAAAAATATTTAAAAAACAACTTCTTTTGTGGTACCACCCTCTTATTCGTAGTGGTAGATCCCAATGTGAAGGATCGCCTGGGGTGGTACCACCCTCTTATCTTATCTATTTCTGCCGTGAAGCAGAAATGCTTGCATTTCTGTGTTTCGGTTTGAAGGGTAAGAGAGCCAGCGTAATTTCCGGCACATGAGGCACTCCATCTTAGTCCTCAAGGTTAGCAGCGCATCAAAAACCCTCTAATATTAGAGAGATGTCTATGGGCGACGGTGACCACTTACCACCAGGTGGCCAAAAAAAATTTCTTAAATAAAGATTTAAGAGTTTTAAGGGCTTTCCTACAAGTGGCAAAACTCAAAGAATTTTCAGATTTATTTTTAACAAAGACTACTGGCGTAAGGACTTGACGATAGTACCTCAAATCTGTAACACTTTTTGATCGGAAAACTATAAAATTTTCCTGTTGAATTTCAGTCGCGATTCGAAATTTTTGATCCGATACGATTTTAAAGAATTGTTTGATGAATAATGTATGAACTGGCATATCCTGGGCCTGGGATTTACGAAATTAGTTTAAATAAATTGTTTGCAATTAATGCGTTTCGTATTTCTAAAAGTTAATTTTAAAGTGGCGGCAATAATCGCCATTACTACCGCCACTTTAAGAGGGTGGTCTGCGCGTGAAAAATCGTGAAATTTCGATTGTTAATTTCTTCATATTTATAAATTTTCTGAAAAAAGTAATTTTATGCAAACATTCATATTGATTATTGACTATCCGATAAGGAATATAAAATTTCATTTCTTAATAATACTTTATTTTGATTTTATGGCGGGAGAACATTTCACGATTTTTCACGCGCAGACCACCCTCTATTAAAAGCAGTGTTGTCAAAAGAAAAAAAAAGAAATGAAAAAAGAATTTCCACATGAAGAAATTTCGTTTTCAATAATTTTACAAGACTTCACAAAATAAACCAAAAAACCATTTAAAATAACCGTTTTCGGTTAGCTAAACCACAACAAATAACTTCGAATTGTTCTTCGAGTTGTTGCACATCTGTTGCACAATTTTATTTATTATAATTATTCCATAATATGATAAATTTATCATTAGATTTTTTATTACGAAGGTCAAGGTAGAAGCGCCAACAAATATGTCTTAGGCGTAAAAGAAAAAAACCAAAACAAGGACTAGTAAATAGTGAATATTCACGAATATTTCGGATCGAATTATTTTACTTATATGAATTTAGCACAACTTTGATATAATAAGTAATAATAAGTCACCCTAAGTAAGATATAATAAGTCACCCTTGATAGACCTTGACAGCTAAAAAAAGACTTGACAGTGTTAGTCGCGGTCAAGGTCTAATCTTTATCTATGACGATGAGGTCACGATGTAAACTTTTTTTTTTCGAAATGACTATTCCTGTTGGTGTTATTGACCTTTACAGCTTCACCGGGGTTTTGGGGGCGAGCGCTAAGTGCGCTCCAGCCTGGAGAAGGACTTAAAAACTACTATAAGAAGCAACTACCTACTGGGCATCCAGGTGGGTACGGACTTCACTGGGGAGGTAGGGGAGGAGAAAGAAAGAAAAGAAAGAAAGAATGTATTTTCAATACACACATACAAACAATTAGGTACAGAAGATAAAAATAATATTAAACAAATATATTATTAAAATAAATAAACAAAAGTAATTAAGTTTGATGAAGGTAGTGTGCAGCACCGGAAAAGGGGGACTGTCTCAGCCTGTTGCCGTGTAGCTCTTTTAGCACTGCGGCGCTGATTTTCAAGCACCCCCTGAGTGCCAGGGATCACTCCCTAATGATACACTCGGAACATATAAATTACGGAAATATTAATAAACAGAAGTAAAATATTAGGAAACGAAGGAAGGTACTTAATTTTAAAATTATACATTGAAATACAGGAAGATATGTATGTAGGTATTATTATATAAAGAAGAACCGGCCTGACATGCCCATAGCGCGTGTAAGCGCCAGAAACGGGTCGCTGCCCGCGCCACCGCCGGCGGTATGTTGGCGCGGTGTGTGAACGAACTACTGTCGGGTTGGATCTAAGCTACAGTTAGCCTGTGTTAAGCGCTTATTACACTTGACTGAATTCAGGCAATTGTAAATGCATTCAGTGCGGCGATTTACAGCCTATAAAAAGAAACCTATCTAGTTAGTCGCCGATTAATTCATCACAGTTTACAGGAGTACAGGAGTAGAAATTGTAACATCTTTACAGGAGTAGAAATTGCGACTTGGCATGTGTATGTAAAGTTGCTATTTAATTCGTACGCTTTTAAGACAGATTATTGTATTTTCTACTACCTAAAAGGCTCCAAACACTTAAAAAATCTTAAAAATAAAACGTTATGAATTGAAATGAGTTTCTTTAAAAAATATGAAGGATTTGACAGTCTGAAAAGCGATTTGAACGAAATATTAGTATCTACTGCGCTTAAAATAGTCAATAGACTTCAACAGATATCTCTTCTCTCAGAGCCTATTAATGTACCCACTGTTGGAGCATAGGCCTCCCCTTAAACAAAGGGGGTGCGGGCCTTGATCACCGAGCAGGCCCAGTGTTGATTGGTCGATTTCAGACGTCCTCAGATACATTTTTTCTCACGATTCCTTCACCGTTTGAGTAGTCGTTAAAAGCACAGGTAATCGTAAAATCCGAAAAAATCATTTGTACATGGCATTGCATGGTTTCGAACTCGGACCATGGAATGAAGTGCATGGCAGTCCGGCTTCCTAGCCACGACGACACCGACGCTCTTAACAGATATGGAGCCAATGTGGCTCTATATCTGTGGCTCTATATCTGTTGCTCTATTACAATTATCGCAAAAAATAGGGAAGGTAATAAATGACTTCGATATTCAATAACTATGAGCAGTAGCTCGATTAGAATAAAATTATCAAGAAGGAAAACGAACCAGACCACATCATACTAATAGATAAAATAAACAAAAAAAAAGGATTTCGTAAAAACCCCGATCTTAGTCTTAGATCTGAGGCGAAATAACTATGCGTCATCGTCATACAAAATAGCACAAATATGGTGCAAGTTCAATATTTGAACATACCTTTACATCCTGTGAGGATCTAACCATAATAAGAAACTTCGAAACCTCGACAAACTAAATATTGTTTTAGTTGATTTCTTAGTATACCGTTATTTCAATTACCTACGTTTATAATATTATTAAAAAAAAGTTAGCGTCAAAAACTATTTTTGGGGGTAGGTGTTCAAGTGCAAAGTGGTGAATTTTTAAATAAAATAAAATATCTAGAACACTTTAAATCTAATATGAAACTATAAAGTAGGAGCCCTGGTATGAACACATAGCCCCAGAATACTAAATATTACTACGCAAAGAAGCGAAACTCACCTCCTTCTGCTACAGTCTGTCCTCTAGGTGCCGGCTAGCACGGTTCAAGGACAGTGTGCAGATGAAGTAATAGAAGAACTTGGTAATATATATTATATTTTTAAGAAACAGAACACAGAAAATAGTAAAATTAGATATTAGGTAGTCGTAGGAGACAAAAATAAACGGAGAAACGTCCGTTCAAGACAAAATACAGAGAGAAAGTGCAAAATACAAAGAAAACAATGAAATTAATGGAATAATGGAATTTAGAAATGGAATGGGAATATGATTTGAATTTTGAAAATATAGATGAAGAAATGAAGATGCCAACGCGAAATGAGGTGAGATAGACGCTAACGATGTTTGAAATTGATGGCAAGGAGGTTGATATGGACGATGAAGTCGACATCGTTACACTTCCACCGATTGTAAAGCCCTCCGCCGTCGCCTACAGAGGTACGGTTGGCGAGTTCTGCTCGAGTTCGTTGAATTACGCGGCTAAACGCGAGCGGCGCGAGGCGCGCGGCTTTGGGCGGGACCAGCCCTAGCGTATCTCTCACGCACCCACTCGCAATTTACTGAATGCTTACGCCGCGACGCAGTTGTGCGCGAATATAATCGCTACGTTGTATGGAGTGCCGGACCACTGACCTAACACCTAACAGCTATTTATATCCTACATAAAATCATAATAAAATAAATAAAGTATTCTGCATCACTGATAACACTTCTGCTCTGCAATATCACGTCACATCACCATTTATGAAGTAACTTCACCATACAACAATCGATGGAGAACTTGAAGAATTATATATATATATATATATATATATATATATATATATATATATATATATATATATATATATATATATATATATATATATATATATATATATATATATATATATATATATATATATATATATATATATATAGTAGTCACCGTCGCCTAGAGACACGTGCAATACCAGGGGTATTGCACGTGTGTTGCCGGCCGTGGAGGGAGAGGACTTTTTTAACGTTCTTTTTTAAGCATCCCATGTCGTAGCTCTGTGGAAAAACGTCGGGTGGAAGAGAGTTCCACATTTTACAGGTGCGTGGCAGAAACGACAGTTCCAACAGGATCTGCAGAGAACTGACCCCTTCTTTCTATATACCCTCCCTCTATAGGCTAAATATATATTCCTATATTAGGCTCGCCACCTATCACGTTGGTCCACCAAATATTACGGCGAAAAGTGGAAACTACCTATGAAGAAGGTGGTTCCTCAGTCTACCCCTCGGGGATTATGGACGTGGGAGTTACGTTATGTTATGCTCTCGCTCGTCATTGCGAGCGAACTTGTGCTCTATACATAAAACCGATAAAAAGAATATAAAATTTTCATTCGATTCACGAAAACCATAACATTTTTATTGCCTCATGTTACGGTTGTTTTCGAGAACTTTCTGAAACTGCAAATTTAACGCTTTTTTAGAATTATAAATTTTAGTTAACTACCACAAGTATTATCATACCTAATACGCGCAGACTCTTGACACCTTCAGGAGAAAACTTAAAATCTATACAATTGATCTACAAAAATCGGACACTGCTCCGTACATTCTTTAGGTGCCCTGTAACTACTGTCCTTCATAATCTGGAAGTGCTCGGTAATATTATGCCTCTACTGTGAACTACCATCCACACACATAATACCATGTAAATACACCCGCACCATGCCATCACCCTCCCACACACTCAGTACCTCACATACACACTAATATCCTCATTCATACAAACAAACACATTCATACATCACAACACGCACACACTGTTGCTTTCTTCGTCCGTGCAGTCACTGAGGGGCCAGCTGAAAACCAGCGCTGTGGCTTGCCTCAGCATTATGCTGAGCTGGTGTACCCTTTTTGGCACTGTACCACACCAGATGTTCTGTGCTGCATGTAATTAAACTTTGTATACTTCTGTAATCTGTATTCTGGTGTTTACAGCGCTAAATAAACGATTTCAATTTCAATTTCAATAATACGTACGGATAAATCTTAAAAAAATACATAGCTATAAGTAAAAAAATATACAAATCTGTGACGACCAACAGAGCAAAATAACCCATATAATTTAAAAAATAATGGGATAAATCGACAAGGAGAAAATAGAATTTGCGCTAACTGAACATAGAAATTCAAAACGATGTACACGTATATTATACATTTTTATTATTAGCAAATATTTGGAGAGGGGTATGTGCTGGTCACTTGTACCACTTTACACGAAAAAATATCACTGTTACTTGTACGAAAAATAAACCTTATTATTTTGCGCCTTGGTGGCATAAACTCATCCATGTCATTAGTTTCACTCATACTTCTTATTTCAGTATTAGAACAGTAATAATTCATTAATTTGTAGAATTTTCAAACAAACAATTTTGTCGTTTTTCTCGAAAAATTAATAAGTAAAATAGAATATTTTTGCCCTATCGTTACTGTTATAAGTAGTTATAACCTATAGATGACACCCTAGAAATATTTGCCGCTAATAAAATAGGACCCTATAATATATTTACTTACGTCACATCGGGTCTCATAAACGAGTGTCACCAAAAACTGAATAAGGTAGGTAGTCACATCAAGGTCACCCTTCAGTGGATCAAGGGACATAGTAATTCTCGTGGCAATGACGCGGCGGACGAACTGGCGAGAAGGGCATCGGAGATGGTTGCAGAGGGCCCAGAGCCCCTCATACCCCTGCCGTTCTGCTGGATAAAGACGTCGCTGCGCCAACGCACGAAGGATATACAGAGCTCTAGCTGGGCCAAGGTCGTGGACTGCAGGCAGTCTCGAGAAGCCTTGCCGAAGGCTGATCCGAGACTCACCAGACAGCTCCTGCGGCTCAGCAGAGTCAATTTACGGAAAGTAACCGGGATAATAACCGGACACAGTCCACTTAACAGACACCTCTTCAATATAGGCATAACAGACAGCCCCTTGTGCAGAGCTTGCATGGAGGCGGAGGAGACGGTCGCCCACGTGCTCTTGGAGTGCAGAGAGGTGACCACCTACCGGGCGGGAAGCCTTGGCACCCCAGGATCACTTCCCGAAGTCCTTCAGGACATTAGAGGACTGCTGGACTTCCTGGCGAAGTTGGGGTGGCTCGATTAGTAGTAGTTTCCACCACACGCAAAATAGGCGCTTAAGACGTCAAGTTGCGGAAATCAGCCCGTTATTACATATTTACTTACGTGTCCCCTGAATAATATCCAAATTCAGAAAACACAAAATGTCCGGGCACTGGCACAAAACAAAAATTGAAAATAAATAATTAAAGTTCCGTTTTTATCAATTTTATATTATTTTATTATTATTTCAAATATTATTTTACTATTTTTAAACTTAATTTGTAAAAGTTTCGGAAAAAACAATTACATTTTTGAATCACGAATCACTCGGCGAAAATATTCGCGCGGCAAAACCACGCGTGTGCAAAAGAACGTGTGTTTGTCTTGAACAGTATACAATAATGACTGAACACCTTCCGATTAAGGTTTAAAAACGCCAAGCAATTATGATGAGCAGAGTAAATAACGAAACTATGTAGTTTTTTTTTTCTCGAATATAAAGAAAGTAAAAACACTAATCCCACAATGCAGAATAGGGAACTTGCAAGTTTTTTTTTTTGTTTTTAATCGAAAGATACTTGAAAAAGAGAAACTTTACTGAACACAAAATATTTTTAATATGCTTATTTAAAGAGATATAGCTTTGTAAAAACCCATAATACAATTTTCGCGCCAAAACGCATTCATTTTCTCAAGTGACGTAATTGGATTTTATGTAAACAAACGTGAGCTGTGAACAGTCTTGAACTTGTCAAAAGATTTTTCGCTTTAGAGGTTATTTTTATATTGGTTATTTACAAGAGTAATAAAACTATTTACAGTATTTGTGTAATCCTAAGAACAATAACTAGGGTGTAATCGTAATGATTCGTTGTTTTAATTACAAAAGTTGCCAATTGCAAAAAATATTTTCCTTAGAAGTTTGTCAAAGTTTATGCAGATTTGGATACGTGTAAGCGTTACTGCCAGTGTTTTCTATATACAGTTATGTATAATTATTATAATAGGTATATAATTTATAAAAATAATAATAGTTTATAATAATAATATATATTTATTCAGATAATTCCGCCTCACTTGTAAAAATATTCCCTAAATTTAGGGTAGAGAAATCCTATGACGTCACTCAATGCTGATAGGTGTTTGAAATTACGTTCCATTTCGCGCTACTAAAAAGCTAAATATCTCAATAAATACAAATATATAAATATTACTACTCACAATTTAATCTTTTTATGTACTATTCTATCGACTGCAACACATAGTTTTACATTTTAAAATTCATGCAAGTTCCCTATTATAGGCATTTCGAATAGGCATAAATACTTAATCGGGTTTAACTAGTGTTTTTAGACATAAAAACTCTATGCTGAAATTTTAAAAAAATATTAAAGTAATAAGCAGTAGTGCGTTAATATAAAGTAAAAAGTACGCGTGTTTTTAAATGACTTGCCGTCTATAAACTGCCAATCTTGAAAGAATAAAGTTTTCCGACTAAAAATCGGGCAAAATTGTCTGCTTGGGGCTTGGAGGCTTTCCTCCAATTTTCCCCTGAATGACCATACATTTTTTTTACCGAAAAGATGAAAACTAGATATAAAAATGTATTCGCATGGATTTTAAGCCAATAATGGTCTATTAATAAAGGATTTTCTATTTCTATTTTCTTTCTATTTCATATATTTCTAATGACTTGTCGTCTATAAATAAACTGTCAATCAATAAAGGTAAGTTTTCCCGCTAAAGAGTCGGCAAAATTGTCTGATTTTGAAGCTTTCCTCCAATTTTTCCGCCATGCATTTTTCCCCGGAATAACTTTACAATTTTTCTAAACCTAGTGCAGGTCATTTTTGATGCATAAAAAAGCATTCAAATACTGCAAAAACTATTCAGAAAAGGTTGGAACATTATGTACATAAACTCTCACGTCCATAATCCCCGAGGGGGCAGACAGAGGAACCACTTTCAATCTCAGGTACCTAGTTCCCACTTTCCGCCGTAAGATTTGGTGGACAAACGTAGGTGGCGAGCTTACCGCCGTCTACTAGGTGTAAAATAGTATTTATAAGATCCTTAGTCGCCTCGTACGACACCCACAGAAAGCGTTGGGGTGTTGCTGTTCTATATAAAGAACGGGCGCACTACACAACTTCAAAAAAAGGTAAATAAACGCGATACGTACCCATCAGGTAAATAACAAGGACAACATGTATTTAATTGCCAGTTAATATTGGCTGGATCTAGTTAAATTGATTTAATAATTTAAATTATTATTATTATTATTATTGAAGATTATAGACGAGCAGCTAATGCTGGTATGTCTGTCTACATCACAGTGTTGGAAATAGTTTTTCTTTTAGTTCACTTTCACTGTCAAGTCCACATAATATAATTCAAATAGCCATTGTGTTCGTTTTAAGAAATTTGTCAAGACGATTCTTGAAAGAGTTCACCGAGGTTGCAGACACAACATGATCAGAGAGCGCGTTCCAAATTTGGACAACTCTGTTGCTTAGAAAATGATAAGCGACATTAGTGCTTGTGTTCGTGCGATTAATTCTCAAATGGTGTCCTCGTAACGGTCGTGTGTCCTTTATTGCAAACAGTTCATGAAGGTCCGGGAGGTCGTACTTGTAGGTGAGGATTTTAAAAGTCTCAATCAAGTCTCCTCTCATTCTTCGCTCTTTGAGAGTTGGTAATCCCAGAATGTGTAGTCTTTCCTCGTAGGACTTTCGTGTCAGGCTGTAAGGAATCTTTGTTGCTCTTCTTTGTACACTCTCCAGAAGGTCTATGTCCTTCGCAAAGTATGGGTTCCATATTTGAAACCCGTACTCAAGTAGAGGTCTTATATATGTTTTGTAAATTTTTAAGAATACTTCAACTGTTATAAACTGGAACGATCTTCTTATAACATATATAAACGAGTTTGCCTTTTCTACGATTCCGTTGATATGATCTCCCCACTTTAAGTTTTTAGTAATTATAACACCCAGATCCTTTTGAGAGTTGACTGTGGGAATTGGTGTGTCCTCTATAGTGTAGGTAGAATCTTGGTTATTACTACCCAGGTGCAAGATAGTACATTTGGATGCATTCAGTTTAAGTATCCACTGCTTTGTCCATTCCTGTAGTTGGTCTAAATCCAATTGTAATTGTCCAGACTGTATTAATGGATTTCCGAATAGTTTTCCGTCATCTGCAAAGAATGATGACTGTGACTCTATTAGAGCAATAAGGTCTGTAATATAAATTCCAAATAGGGTTGGGGCGAGCACTGATCCTTGTGGGACTCCGCTTAGCACATCTTTCCTCTGGGATAGTGCAGTACCAACCCTAACCTGGAATGTTCTTCCCAACAAATAGCCCTTCACCCAGTTCAGCAAATGACCCCGTATACCAAAATGTTCCAATTTCAGGAGCAAACGTTGATGCAGAACTTTATCAAATGCGCGTTCGAAGTCTAGGTAGATGACGTCCACAGGATTGCCCTGGTCGAGCTCCCCTGTCCAAGAGTGTACGCACTCCAGTAAATTCGTTATTGTAGACCTTCTCTCGACAAAACCATGCTGTTGGACCGCTATAATATTTTCTCTATTTAGGAAATTTTTGAGCTGATTGCATATAATCCTTTCCATGACCTTACCGATTATACTTGTCAAACTAATAGGTCTGAACTTGGCTGGGTCCGTTTTGTCACCATTTTTGTATACAGGTGTTACTATTGCATGTTTCCAGTCATGAGGGACGCATCCAGTATCGAAGGAGATCCTCATTAACTCTGTTAAGATGGGAACTAGAGTATTCGAGCAGTTTTTTAGAACTATGCCAGGTATGTTATCAGGTCCTGCCAGGTATGTTATCAGGTCCAATTAGAAACTAGAAGATGCGGATCATGGGCGTTACGTCCAATAGGAGATAATCCTGCAGTTTTTTACCACTAGAGGCGCCACTAGCACAGTTACAAAAATACATTCAAAAATAAAGGTGATTTTGTTCTAAACATAACATATAAATAATGATTATTTTGATCATTATCGGATGATTTTATAAGATTTTTGTTTAATACTTTAAATTAGCACATAAAGCCAAATATCAACATGTAGATACGTACCTTTCCACCAAATTCCTTCACACTCGCGCCACATTGTTTTAACAGATTTTTTAGGTCTGCTATTTTGAAATGGCCATATGGATGCCATGATATCATCACAATTTTACTATAACTTTGAAAAATTAAATGAATCCAAACGAGATATTTGTGATATCTTCAAAAATAACGTTTCGTTTTGCTTTTCTGTTTACGGAGTGTGCTTGTGGCTCCATCTACGCAACGCTTTGCGTTTTATGTCCTATGTCCAGTCAGTGAAATATATTCCCTTAGTGTATTAATAGCTTACTAGTTATAATAGCGAATTTTAGTTTAGCATTGAGGAGCTCGTAGCCTAGTTGCGAGCACGGTCCGAAAGTGATCGTGCAGGTTAAGCGACGTTGGCGCGGTCGGTACGGTACCTGGATGGGTGACCGCTAGTGGCATATTTCATCTGAGCTCCTCCGTGCCTCGGAAAGCACGTTAAGCAGTTGGTCCCGGTTGTTGTCGTTCGACAGCAGTCGTTAAGCCAGGCAGAGGCCTACGGGCGGCCTGAACAACTCTGACAAAAAGGTTGGCCACTAACCATACGATAAGCAAGCAAGCAAGTTTAGCATTGAATATCTAATATGTATACAATGCGTGCTGTAAATTACTATGATAAATAATTCATTTACTTAAGTACTTAACTAGAGTACATAAGCGCATCTGGAAAAACATTTAATTATGGCCACATGATGGTAAGTGATCACCGTCGCCCATAGACATCTCACCTCACTGTATTGCGTTCCTTGAGGATAAGACGGAGTGCCTCATGTGCCGGTAATTACGCTGGCTCTCTTACCCTTCAAACCGAAACACAGAAAGCCAAGTATTTCTGCTTCACGGCAGAAATAAATAAGAGGATGGTACAAAAGGTGATCTTGCACATCAGGATCTACCACATTCTAGTTTTGGTAGTTCTAATTACTAATAAGGAAAGTACCCCAAGTGTCCGGCTCCGATTTGATTCATTTTAATATATTTGGCAGAGCATTGAAAAATATAACTGACCCGTATTTTTTTATCGACCCAAATAAATATTTAGTGGGGGAATTATTTCATAAACAAACATATTGTCTTATTCATAACTCTATCTTGATTTTTTGTACAACTTATTCTCTGAATGAAATATCCGTCCCCCACTAAATATTATCTGGGACGTCCGACCGGACGTCGTCCGTTAGGGCGTCCCACATACGCTCGTTTAACTGCCCGATCCTCCCCCATCCTAGTGATGTGTCCGAGCCATCGGAGACGAGCCGCTTTCGTCTCTCCTATAATGTTCGGCTCGTTCACCATCTCTTCTATCTATTCTTATTCACCCTATTCTTTATACCGCTGGCGCGATGAAGTGGAGATGGATCTGCGGGAGCTCCGGGCGCCTGACTGGCTCGAGACTGCGCAGGAGAGAGAGCGATGGCGCTCTTTGGTATCGGAGGCCAAGATCCACTTCGGGTCGCTGCGCCAGCGGAGTAAGTAAGTAAGTACTAAATATTATAGAGCATTGAAAAATAAAGTACCCCAAGTGTCCGGCTCCAGTTTGATTCATTTAAGATATATTATATTGCAGAGCGTTGAAAAATAACCGACCCGTATTTTTTATCGACCCAAATTCATATTTAGTGGGAGAAATCGCCCTTCAAAGTTTTCGAATGTATGGGACATAGTGAAATCTGTTTGGTACATGTTGCAGAATTGATTCCTCCGATTTGATTCGTTTTAAGATATAAATTGAATGAATGATTTAAAAATTAAATTAAATTATTATTATTTATTTCAATTGCAGAGTATTGAAAAATAACTGACCCATATTTTTATCAGTCCAAATTCATATTGGAAATCTACAGTTTTCGAATGGACATAGTTGTCCATAAATCCGAAAACTTTGAAGGGCGATTTCCAACATGAATTTGGCCTGATAAAGAAATAATATGGGTCAGTTATTTTTCAATGCTCTGCGATATAATATATCTTAAAATTAATCAAATCGGAGGCGGACACTTGGGGTACTTTCCTTGTAAGCTAAACTAACTGAGCTAGCTTTTAATAAGAATAAGAGTTTAAATAGAGGATATTACCAATAATCTAATCAACTTTCAAGTTCCTAAATAATAAATATCGTTCATGAGATAATGGTAACAAAAGTGGTCTAAAATTGACAACTTTGACGGGCGCTTGTGCGAACCAGTAGGAACTTAAGCATATGTTACATTAAACTAAATAAACCTAGTGAGCAACAACTTTGTCTTTATTTCTCTACAAAAAAATATTACTCTACTCGAGCTCAACGGTGTTGACATTCTAAAATTGTCGTTTTAGGAAGTTGTCGTTTTAGGAAGTTGTCGTTTTAGGAAGTTGTCGTTTTAGGAAGTTGTCATTTTAGGAAGTTGTCGTTTTAGGAAGTTGTCATTTTAGGAAGTTGTCGTTCTCAGCCTGAGGGCTCTAAACAAGTACCCTATCGGTATCGATAGGGTACAAAAATATTTTTCTCGACCCCCTTTACTTGTATGGGACCCCCTCTAAAATATAAGTCAATAAAATGTCCAGATCGATATTCCGATTTCGGTCAAGGGAATACGAATAAATTTTGTACACTGTATCTTATTTAGTTTAGGAGTTAGACAAGCCTGATAGACGGACTAACGGAAGTAGTAGCGGCGGCATTAGGGATCCGTTTTCCCCTTCGGGGTACGGATCCCTAAACACGAGCAAAGACAATTAAAAAAGACAGACGTGACGGTAAACTCAGAAAATCTGTTGATCACTGTTGATAAATCATAATCACACAAAATTGCACACATTACAATTATTATAAAACGTGGTGTAAAATGAAGGAAATCGCTCCACCAGCATGTGGACTGACACGTGAATTATAGCAATTTCTTTAGAAATAGAAAAACGTGTATTTGTTAAATGCAGCACACATGTAATTCCACTTATGGTAACCACCCCACGTTACTGCTACAGTCTGTCCTCTAGATGCCGGCTAGCAGGGTTCTAGGACAGTGCGCAGATGAAGTAATAGAAGAATTTGGTGATAAATATTATATTTTAAGGAAAAGAACACAGAAACAGTAACACAGAAAATAGGTAGGAGTAGGAAATAAAAGTGAATGGGAGACGTCCGTTCGAGACGAAATACAGAGAAAAAGTGAAAATACAAATAAAACAATGAAATTAATGGAATAATGAAATTTATAAATGGAATGGGAACATGATTTTGAATTCAAATGAAGATGCCAATACGAAATGAGATGAGATAAACGCTAACGATGAGTTTGAAGTTGATGGCAAGGAGGTTGATATGGACGATGAAGTCGACATCGTTACAAGTATAGGATATATTATATTCTTAAACAACTAAATTAATATGTAGACGGCGTACTGGCTGCAACACCAAATAGACCTCAGCTCAGCATAATGCCATACTCTAGAGCAGTCTAGAGCATGGCGCTAATAATCTGCTTTAGCCAGTCGAGGTCGGAGGCGGAAAACTTCAAGGTTTTTTATATTTATTTGCGTTTGAATGTCTGTCCTGTACAGATATCCGTATTTATCAGAATTAATGTATTATTGCGTCTATGTAAAATGATATGCAAGTAACAAAATTCTATTCCCCTCACCTGGGTGCTCCTCTGCCCTGTGAAAAGGCACTCCTTTTACAGTTTTTTTCAATATTGTACAAAACCGGTAAAAGTGTGACAAATCTGTTAGAATGCAGAAATGATCCTTAATATGGTTAATACTTGCGGTTGTTGGTACTTGGTGAAACTTGTAGTACATGATTAGACTTAAATAATATACTGTTTCAATGTATTTTTATTATATTTCATTAATTACCACCGGTTTCGTTTACATCTCTTCAGGTATTTGTTTATAATTATTTTCTTAACTACATGTAGGTAGATAAATATTAATATAGGTATTACAATAGGTAACTATATTAATTATAAACAAATACCTGAAGATGTGTAAACGAAACCGGTGGTAATTAATAAAATACATTAATAAGAACAATAATAAAGGTTAATAAAAGGGTGTGTGTGTGTGTGTGTGTGTGTGTGTGTGTGTGTGTGTGTGTGTGTGTGTGTGTGTGTGTGTGTGTGTGTGTGTGTGTGTGTGTGAGAGAGAGAGAGAGAGAGAGAGTGGGTTGGTTGTTTGTTTATTATTGTTATTGTGTTACCTTTAAAAGTTTCTCCGTGCCCTCGTAATCAAGACAAACTAAGCCAATCTCGTACCATTTTATTTATGACGTGTTTTGTGTTCGAAGCAGTGTGCGAGTTACCAGATTGATTGAGTTGTCTATAAAGAAATGAAGAAAGGAATTCGAATTGACGTTGTGCAAAGCTAGTTTTAATCTGGGTCGTAGGGTAGTAAGCACGTCTACCCGTCGTAGTCGTAAGGAATATATTGAATCTCAAGCCGTTGGACTCGTGCAGAGATCAGTTTAAGAGGCTCAATATAATGACCATGAGCAGTACATATGTAATGCATAACCTTTTTTTTATTTTTATTTACTTCTAAACCCGCATTTGACCTCGATCTCGCCTGATGGTAAGCGACGATGAGGTCGACGATGGAGCATGCGGGTCCAGTAAATGCCTATTCACTCTGGCCTTGAAGATCCCAAGGTTGTAGGTTTCGGGAAATACAGACGCCGGCAGGCTGTTCCATTCCTTAGCCGTTCGCATAATGAATGAAGAAGCAAATCGCTTCGTACGAGCAGATGGTATATCAACAACATAAGGATGGAACCCCTCCCCGCGCCTGGTAGTCCGAAGGCGGAATGGAGATGCTGGAATTAGGTCGTGCAATTCCGATGCGCACTCTCCGAAATGTATCCTATAAAATACCGATAGACAGGCAACCTTGCGCCGATGTTCCAGACTTTGCAGTCTAGCTTCCACCTCCTTTATGTTAAAAAAAATCTTCACAATCTCCCATGACTTGGAGATAACCATAGCTTCTAGGCGTTCTAAGGACATTCGGCTGCCAATACATAGACTAAGCAAAATGTCAAATAGTCATGTATGTAATTCTATTAGACTATTTAATAAACTAAATCCTGAAATTAGAAACTTATCAATAAATAAATTTAAAGCCTGTTTAAAAAAGAATTCTGATAAATAAAACCTATTATACGATAAAAGAAGCTAGATATAAGACTAGATAGATCGAGTGCTCAAGTGTTAGTATCCCTCGAGCGTGCATAATCCGAGGAATAACGTTTAATGAAGCGATAGAGATTCCCTCACGTGTGAATATATTGTGTCCATATGATCACAGTCTTACTTGGTTTTTATTTATTTATTGTTGAAGAAGAGCAGACAGGTGTCCTGGTGGTAAATGGCACCGTCGCCCATAGACCTCTTACTTCACTATAATATTATTAGTTAACCTCGAGGGTTAAGATGAAGTGCCTTAAACGCTGGGTCTCTAACCCTTCAAATGGATCACAGTAATGAAAGCATAGCAGAAATAGGTGAAAAGGTGGTACTTCTGCAGGCCGACCTGTGCACAGACACAGTTGCTTGCTTGCTTATCGTATGGTTAGTGGCCAACCTATTTGTCAGAGTTGTTCAGGCCGCCCGTAGGCCTCTGATACGGCTTAACGACTGCTGTCGAACGACAACAACCGGGACCGACTGCTTAACGTGCTCTGCGAGGCACGGAGGAGCTCAGATGAAATATGCCACTAGCGGTCACCCATCCAGGTACCGACCGCGCCAACGTCGCTTAACCTGCACGATCACTTTCGGACCGTGCTCGCAACTAGGCTACGAGCTCCTCAATTACTTACCTGAATTTATACTTATATTTGTTGACAAAGCACACGGCAGCACATACTATTATTTTTTAGTAAATGTTGACCTTTTAAAGTAATTATTTAATGCCTTAACCTTGACATTCAATTTAATTTATTTAATTTTAATACGATATGACAACGCCTCTCTATACAGCAGGTATTTTATTATGTAGGTATATTAATTGCTTGAAATGTTGACATTTGCAAATAATAATAGTCTTTGACATATATTTTTATGTTTTGACAATGCCTCTATACAGCAGCTAATTACTGTAATTTTTTTATAATAATTATTATTTTCTGACAATGCCCCTTTACAGCAGCTATAAGTTATAATTATGTTATTATTATATATATGTTTACCTGTTAGGTTTTCTCCCATTTCTGGGGTCAGTTTAGAGCGAAGCTCACGGGTCCAGGACCAAGTGAGCTTCACTTCCTAAAGTTGTTTCACCTGACGGTTCATCCTGAAAAAATGTTCGTACGATCCGACAAGTGTTCAGGATTGCGTCTTTCTGCATTGTGATATATGTATTTTTGGGGAGATCTATTAGTTGCAAACTGTGATGTAAATGTTTGGGTATTACGCCTGTGCTAGTACTAGGTTCCATATTCTGTGTACTTCTTCTTTTAATTCTGTGTATTTATGTATTTTTTCAGCTATTGTTTTTTGTAAGTTATGAGTGTTGGGGACGGCAATATCAATCAGATATGCTTGTTTTTGAGGCTTGTCTACGAGGGTTATGTCAGGTCTATTGTAGTTGATGGTATTGTCTGTTAGTATTGCTCGATCAAAGTACATCTTGTGCCCCGTACTCTCTAGCACAGGTTTTGGAGTGTATTCATAGTAGGGTTTAGGATCACCTGATAGTAACTTATGTTTAATGGCTAGTTTCTGATGTATTACGTGTGCAATTTGGTTATGGCGATGGGTATAATCAGTTTGAGCTAAATTTGGACATGCGCTAGTGATATGCTGAATGGTTTCAGACTGTCGATGGCACTTCCTAAATTTGTCATTTTGAGCATTAGAGTCCTTAAGTATGATGTTATTGGATGTAATGACCTATTCTTCTCTTCACAGTGCTAGTCAAGCCAAGCAAAAATTTCAGTTTAACGCTTGTATAATACGTATCATATTATGTTGACGCAACCGCAGTGCTCTTATATGTTCCAAATGGTTGAAAATTAATAAAATATACAAATATACACATTTTGAAACAGGGCCTATTGTTCAAAAGTTATGGCCAGGCCTTTGAGGAAGAAATCTTGTATTTTTTATATAATTTCAAGTTGGTATCTCATATTGCATAGAAAATACACGAGGTACGAGAAAACAGCCAAGAAGTAAAGGAATTAGCGTCAATGTGACCATGACACATGTTCTTTTATTTTTATTTTTATATTTTGACATAAGGACGTCATCTATGATGAGTTGATGACATAGTTTACAAATACGGTATTAACCTAATTTTTTTTACTGCATCAATCAACAACATGGACATCCTGAAGAAGGATCTAAAATTGGTTTTTCGATATCTCAACTAACATCAGAGATATTAATGGTTTAAGTTAGTACTGGAGAGATGCTCTGTCCCTTTCTAGCAAAACAGTCCTTTATATGTAGCCAAGACCTGCTTGTATGGACCTAGGGAACAGTGACGTCATAATTCTCTATTGTGCCGTTTCTTTATACCGTTTGATTTTTGCTTGCCTGTACCTATTTCATTTCTAAAGGAATTTTAATTGTTTTCAATTAAAATAACCCAATAATGGTAACACTCAGTTGGTTGATGACGTAGTCTTGTGTTTAAAACGTCATGTAATCCGAAACTGTTTTGCCTTTCTTCTTGTGCCATGACTCTACTAGAAGCAACACTGAATGCACGTACCTAAGCCCAGAAGCAGACGATCAGTGAAGACCCTGACATGAGGAGTAGTACGCTGACAGGAAGCTCGTCGCCCAGCCCTCTTGGAAAGTGGTCAATTTGTACTGATTTTGGGAAAGTGGACATTTTGGGAAAGTAGTCATTTTAGGAAAATTAAGTGGTCATTTTGGGAAAGTGGTCATTTTGGACTTGAAGGGGTGGAACAACTTTCCTTTTCAAAATTTCTTCTTCCTCTTCGGTACTGTACCTAACGACTTCCAGTCTCTATACCTTTTAATGATGTGGCGACGCACTACGATTAGTTCATTCAACACGCCAACAGATGTCGCTGTACAACGCGCTATGAAAGTTTTCAATGGACTTCGCATATATACGTTTCGAACATCAACCGGTGGATCGGCATTGGTTCCCACGCTAACCCGCCTGGCGGAAGATCTTCCTTTTTTCTAATAGGAGATAATCCTGCAATGTTTTACCATTAGAGGCGCCACTAGCACAGTAATTCCAGAGTAGTTGCCGTTTAGTTTTAGTACATATTCTTATACCCCGTGTTAGCCAACTTCGGCAATCTACGCCATGGGAAACATGAGTCATAGAATAATGTAAATATTTCAAGGCAGTTGTTAAACGCTTGATCTGCATTATTACTTTCATATACTTCATTAAAACTGAGGTTACGTAGAGCATCTACAAACTTTGTCACATGTTCATGACAGTAGTCTCTTCTATTTACGAACCAGAACAATTTGTTATTATCTCATTTATTTTTACAGGATATTTCAAGAATTATGCCCATGTGATCCGATAATACCTAGTATATATACTCGTATATTATTATTGGATGATTTTAAAAGATTTTGGTTTAATAAACTTTAAATTAGCACATTAAGTCAAATATCAACATGTAGTACGTACCTTTCCACCAAATTCCTTCAGACTCGCGCCACGCTGTTTTAACAGATTTTTTAGGTCTGCTATTTTGAAATGGCCATATGATGCCATGATATCATCACAATTTTACTATAAGCTTTGAGAAATTAAATTAATCCAAATAACGAGAATTTTGTAATATCTTCAAAAATGACGTTCCGTTTTTATTTCTGTTTACGGAGTGTGCTCGTGGCTCCATCTACGCAACGCTTTGCGTTTTATGTGCTATGCCCAGTTCCTCTTCGTTACAGAACCTAACGACTTAGTCATCTCTGTTCCCACCAATCACTTCAAACAACTCCGCACATCCTTTCCATAAATGCGAAGTCCTCCCTAAAATTACTTAGAAATCTGCCACCTTTCTTTTTTTTATTTATTTTTCATACTGATAATTGTTGTTGGTCCTAATGACCTTTACAGCTTCACCGGGGTTTTTGGGGCGAGCGCTGAGTGCGCTCCAGCCTGGAAGACTTAAAAACTACTCTATAAGAAGCGACTGCCTAAGGGCACCCAGGTGGGTACGGACCTCGGCTTAGGACGTCGCTGGTAAGGGAGGGATCGGGGAGAAGCGGTCTGGAATACGCCGATAGCGCGTGTAAGCGCCAGAAACCCGCCGGGGTCGCCCCCCGCGCCGGCGCGGGCGGTATGTAGGTGCTGTGTGTGAACTACTATCGGGTGGGGGAGAATCTGCCACCTACTGGCATCGATAGTCACTAGTGGCGCATTCTTCATCATCTATATATGGTGACTCCTTTAGCGCGATCTATAGATCTGTTATTAAATCAGTAACACTGAATGCACGTACCTCTGCCCAGAAGCAGACGATCAGTGAAGACCCTGACATGAGGAGAGGGTAGTACGCTGACAGGAGGCTCGTCGCCCAGCCCTCTTGGAACGCAGACTGGAAAGAAAAGAAAATCCTTGTTTATGACTATATTGGTTACTTTGATAGCCTCGGAAATATTTTGTCAGTTTATTCAGTATGTCATGTAAGCCCATTTTAATTATTAATTTCTCTCTTCTTGACATCACATTTCTTCTTGCTTTCTAACAGAATCTTGATCTGTTTTGGCAAAATATTCGAGAGGAAAACCACTGGTAATATTTTGATAGAGTTTAGTTTCATTCAGTAAATTGTGTAAGCGTTATTTTTATAGCCTATAGTTATTTTTATTGTAGAGCGTCGGTGGCGCCCGCGCCGTGGCTAGGACGTCGGACTCCCATGCTGTAGGTCCCGACTTCGAAACCAGGCAATGCCATGTACCAATGACTTTTTCGGTTTTTACCAAAGACTTACGTACATTTACCGGCTGCTCTGACTGTGAGGGAAAACATCGTGAGGAAACCTGCACACTGAGATGACCAGTGTGTGAAATGGGGAAGGCAATGGCAAACCACCCCATTAAATCTGCCACGAGAGTCGTTCTATGTGATTAATTCCTTAGAAAGATCACGAGCCTCAGCAATGAGGAATACGACTTAGAAGAAGAGAAGTTATTTTTATATACTCTTCTTAGACGTATTCTTCTTGGATGAGGTTCGTGATCATTCTATGGACATAACTACATAGAACGACTTTCTTGGTAGATTTAATGGCGTGGTTTGCCGTTATCTTCTCCACTTACTGCTGGACCAATACCTCCTCACGTTTACTGGGGTAAAGGGACTAAAGGCTAAGGGCACTAAAGGGGCGTCCTCTGCGTCCTTGTACCATCCATGTTAGATGTTTATGGCATGTTCCATGTTGCTGGAATGATTGTTGCCCTTTTTGGTATCGTCACTCATCATCATCAGGCAAGATTGACGTCAAAAGCTGCATGAGACTGTCGTAATTTCATTGGTAATTAAGGTTTCTAACCTACCGCGGAATACGATAAAGATTGTGGTGTGAAAGTTTTTTAACTTTAATTACCACTTCAGCTTTTTTTGCCTTAGCTAGATTAAACTGAAATACTAGATACAAAAGGACCAACTTACCGGGGAAACGAAGTAGGCCCCACGTATAAGCGAAGCCAGAAACGCGACTAAATACAACATCTTCTGCGTGGTGACTTTGCATGCTCGCAGAAACGTGGGCGCTTTGAGTCGCCTGTACTCTGTGACTATGCATATTGTCAGCTGGACTGCGCAGATGAACGCCACCACAAGGAAAATGCCGCCAATGCCTGGAAATAACAAAATAAATAGGTTGTAATTGTGTTGTAAAGTATTAGAATTATTTTTTTAATAGCCTATAGACGGTCCCACTGCTGGGCAAAGGCCTCCCCTCCTTTCAATTTTTCCCTATCCTCGGCGTGCTTATACCATCCTTTTTGGAAATGGTCGAAATCGTTCTTCCACCTACGCCTGGGTCTTCTAATTAGAATATAGACCATAGAAATTATTTGACAAGTGCAAAGCTATTTTTGGTAATTTCAATTACCATTTGAAAGATTTCACATGCTTTCGAAACTTCATCAGACATGCAGGTTTCCTCACGGTGTTATGCTTTACCTTCATTATTATTAGGTCTGTGGCGACGCACGACACGCGTGCCACTACGTAGAACGCGCTATCAAAATTTTCCTGGGACTTCGTATATATACGAGTTCCAAACATCCATAGTGGGACCAGGACATCTGGTCACCAAGCACAACACCCCGCCTGGTGGAAGATCTTCCCTTTTCCCTTACGTCATCCATGTCCTCACATAGCGCGTCCCTACAATTGGTGACCCCGACGTGATATAAACACGCCACTGGTCTATACGATACAATTACATATTATTGCAATTTTTATACCAATATATTTAATAACATTTCACATGCATTCGACACTTCATCAGACATGCCGGTTTCCTCACTGATCTTTACCTTCATTATTATGTTTATACGACACAAATACATAATAATATTACCGCAAAATCCCAAAGCAATAATTCTTTTCTTGACAAATTATTACTATATACCTAACAGCTGCAAAAATCGCTATCTACTGTATCGTCGTAAACAATAGAGGCTCTCATATCTCCGGAAATTCCACAATGTTTACACGATAAACGCTAATAATGGTACACTACAAGTATCAAGGCATCGTATATCGTATCAGACGTCTGTTTACTTTTAAGCTAGAACATTAGACTCATAGACACATCAATTAGCTATTGTCTATGAGGGATGTCTCGTACAAACGTTTAGCCTCGAACTACACGCGTCAGGTTCGCTTCGTTACAACCAATCACATGCGTTCAGCCCTCCCCCACTTGAAGTCAGCGCTTCGTCATTGGATGCAGCGTACCGAACAGGACCCGTGAAGTCCGGAATCTTAGTATAGGTAGACTCACTAACCTTCAGGTGTTTAAAGGTTTATGGTACAAGATTCTCATACATACTGCATCAGACAAAACAGTTACGTTTTGTCTGGTGAAGTATGAGCCATCTTGTGCCTTGAAAATATGGTTTCCACTATGAAAAAAAATGAAAATGAAAAGTTTATTTACTTATACAGGGCACACAAAAAAAAGGACCTCCAACTTACAAACTAGGTCCTAAAACCTGTATCTTGTAAGTCGGGATTCCGTCGCACTTTCTGTGCAAGCAAATTACAAATTATATTCTTAACCTAGAAGGAATTTGGAAAATTTAATCATAAAGGAATTTAGTAAAGATAATGGTAAGAGTGAGTATGGGTGGGGGTGTGTTAGGTTGTGTTGGAGTGTGTAATGATGTAAGTGTGCATCTGTAGTGTAGGGTGAGTGGGTGTGTGAGTGTGGGAAGTTAAGTGTTAATTGTTGTGTTAAGTGTTGTTATGTGTTGTGTGTTACTATGGTTCTATTCAATGGATCTAGTGCGAATTATAAGATGTCAATATGATTGATATGATTCTTTAACTCCCATATAGACATTAGTCTGAATCTATAGCCTATATCGAGGAGCTCGTAGCCTAGTTGCGAGCACGGTCCGAAAGTGATCGTGCAGGTTAAGCGACGTTGGCGCGGTCGGTACCTGGATGAGTATCTGAGTTCCTCTGTGTCTCGGAGAGCACGTTAAGCAGTCGGTCCCGGTTGTTGTCGTTCAACAGCAGTCGTTAAGCCACGTCAGATGCTTACGGGCGGCCTGAACAACTTGGCCACTAACCATACGATAAGCAAGCAAGTATAGCCTATTTCCGTTAAACGCCTTATGTACACATGTCGAAATGTAATTGACGCCCGCGTAGATTTACTCCGTGATATCAACTTATAATCCAGCAACTTTTCAAATGTCAGCAAGTGGCGAAAGCATCTCATCACGTTTCATAAATAACCAATACTATAAATAACACTTTGATTGGCCGATGAGATGGCTAGATTGTGGCCTGTGTGTTCATAACCTACATTTAGCTTTGCTTTACAGAATGTTTACTAAACAATAGTGTTCCAAACGATGCCGTAACAATCTCGTTGTTCTAAATTAATGTCTAATAGAATAGAATTGAATAGAATAGAATAGAATTCACATTTATTGACAAATATATTATTACAAATTTTACAAAAAAATCATTCCTTTCCTATCTTTAAGAAACTTGTCAAGGAACATTATTCTTCTCTCCTTTAGTTTTTATTTTGTCATCGCTGTATTATAAGTGGTAGATCCTGATGTGAAGGATCGCCTGGGGTGGTACCACCCTCTTACCTATTTCTGCCGTGAAGCAGCAATGCTTGCATTTCTGTGTTTCGGTTTGAAGGGTAAGAGAGAGCCAGCGTAATTTCCGGCACATGAGGCAATCCATCTCAGTCCTCATGGTTAGCAGCGCATCAAAAACCCTCTAATATTAATACAGTGAGGTGAGAGGTCTATGGGCGACGGGCGAATATTATTATAATAAAATCTTTATTATATTATAATAATATGTTAGTTCCTCTAAGAGCCTCGATTAAAAGTAATCGGTGGTTATCCGACCTCCCGCCCCGAAACCTTCAGGGAAGAGGAGGGTCGGAGTCCCTATTAACAAAAACTGTGTCTCCTAATACTTTGCTGACTATTGTTGCCGTGTGGATAGCTGCCTGCTTCTGTCCTATGTGTATATTTATGTGGGCGTCCAGTTATAATAATATGTTTATGTTAGTATATAGTATTTATTTATTTATTTGCATATTTATGTATTATATTATATTTATGTACGTATTTTCTATTTTGTATTCTTAAGTAGGTATATTTATTTTGCATATAGGTGCACACTTCGCCTGCCTTGATATGAAACAAATTGTCATTTTATGGGATTTGCTGGAAGAGATATCTCTTTGAGATAAGTCACGCCCTTTTTGTTTCACATTTTTTTGTATAAGTTTGTATTATATTGTTTGTGTACAATGAAGAGTTAATAATAATAATAAAATTTAATGTAGATACAGATACTTATCTTCTAAAATTAAGACATGCTAAAATCTTTCCTGGCGTACCTCTTAAGTAACGTCAAAGACTCGTATTTTCTCCTATCTGATCAGATAAATTGATTTACTACTTCAAAGATACTGATTTTCAGAGAATCGCTCCAAACAAAATCTGTTTAGATATAAGACTAGATAGATCGAGTGCTCTAGTGTTAGTATCCCTCGAGCGTGCATAATCCGAGGAATAACGTTTATTGAAACGATAGAGATTCCCTCACGTGTGAATATATTGTGTCCATATGATCACAGTCTTACTTGGTTTTTTTATTTATTGTTGAAGAAGAGCAGACAGGTGTCCTGGTGGTAAATGGCACCGTCGTCCATAGACCTCTTACTTCACTATAATATTATTAGTTAACCTCGAGGGTTAAGATGAAGTGCCTCAAACGCTGGGTCTCTAACCCTTCAAATGGATCACAGTAATGAAAGCATAGCAGAAATAGGTGAAAAGGTGGTACTTCTGCAGGCCGAACTGTGCACAGACAAAGTCATCATTATCATCATCATCAGTCTATTAATGTAGCCACTGTTGGGGCACAGGCCTCCCCTTGCACAAGGGGGTACAGGCCATGATCCACCGAGCGGACCCAGTGCTGATTGATGGATTTCACAGACCTTTGGAAACTGTTAATTTCCTCAGACATGCCTACCTCCCGCATGGGAGTCCGGCGTCCTAACTACTAGGCCACCGACGCTCTTTACAGACAGAGTAATAAACATCTTTAATTATACCTAGTTAAAGAAAGAACATAATAAGTAACGATGACACCGAAAATAGACCACAAAAACGCCAGATGTCTGATGCCAAATATCTTAGAAATCTATAGAAGTCACTACTTCTATAGGTTTCTAAGGTTTCTGTTTCTATAGATCCTCAAGGTGCCATGGCGTCTGGTATGCCAGAGTCTGCCACCTCGTCTTTCAATTAGACCACAATTAGGGTAACACACTTACACGCATGATAAGGCAGGTTAGGTCCAGCGCCCTTGTCGCCAGCGTATCTGATCTACCAATCCGTCCCATATACGACGAAGAAAATAGTAAAAAAAGTATTAGGGTAACCACACTTACACGCATGATAAGGCAGGTTAGGTCCAGCGCACTCGTCGCCAGCGTATCTGATCTCGCAGAGGCAGGTCCCGTTCATACAGTCCCCCCTCCCGCTGCACTCGAGGGCGCATCCCGCCCCCCTCGCCGCCGCCGCCATCACTGCGTCGGCGTAGTACGCGAGCAGAGAACGCATCTTACGTGCAGCGACGGACGTCGTCGCTTGTGTGCCCTGGAAGTGGAGAAAGGGTTGGGTTAGCTGGCTTAGTGGAGGTAGAAAAAACGCCTCCCAGGAAGAGCCCAAGGCAAATGCTAGGAAGGCACCGGTGCTTTCCACTGGAGATCCCGGAGCCCTCCGATATGCACAAGGCCGGCCATCGAGGGGGGTTTTAGTGAGTAAAAATATCACATAACCCAATCTATCCCCCAGGACGCTGGGTATGTTTCGAAGTCTTCCCCCCCGTTAACAAAAAAAAAGTAGGTTGTGTTAGATCTAGTGTGGATCCAGGGGCTTGCCCCAAACCTGTAAGATCACTACAAGCCCCAGGCTCGGTTCGTTCTTGATCTTGGCCACTATTTAGTACTATTTTCCGATTTCAATAACCAATGTCCCGAGAAATCTTTTTCTGGATCCGTTCTAGTTGCGAAGAATAGAGCTACGGCAGCCCCTGCCTGACGTACGAGGCGACTAAAAGGGGTTACGAGGATCGCGAGCGGGCAAAGTGGAGCTTTGACCGTCCATGGGCTGGCGACCCTGTGGAAGGCAGCAGCGTGCTTTGGCCGAACGAACGCTACTTAGACGGGAGGAGCTAGAAGGTGGAACATACATCTCCCAGGAGGATCGAGGAAAAATATTGAGGAGGCACCGCTGCGTTCATGTTCATCCCGGAACCCTGATATGCACGACGTCGACCATCAAGGGGCCTCTCATCGAGGGGAAAATCCCACAGTTTGATTAATTGGTCTAAAGCGAAGGTTTTCCGTCGGACGAAGATTTCTTGACAAAATAATTTTAGGACTGTGATAGACACTTATGTGATTTTAAACAACTCGACATTGTATTAATATTAGTTTCAGATTCACACATTTATTAGGAATACTTTATTGTAGGTCCTAAAATTAGAGACCTTGTCTAAATTTTTTAAATGCCTAATTAGTGAACTAAGATAATCCATCGCACTTATATCTGGTGCAAATAAAATTTAGAGCTTAGGTAAGCTGTATAATTTGGCTCAAAAGACTTAGATAGGTATCAATCAAGATTTGAAATTGCCACGTCATCATCATCATCATCAGCCTATCCCCACTGTTGGGACACAGGCCTCCCCTTGCACAAGGGGGCACGGGCCATGATCCACCGAGCAGGCCCAGTGCTGATTGGTGGATTTCACACGCCTTCGGAAACTTTTAATTTCCTCAGACATGCAGGTTTCCTCGCGATGTTTTCCTTCACCGTTGGAGCAGTCGGTAAATGTACGTAAATCTTCGCAACAATCCGAAAAATTCATTGGTACATGGCATAGTTTCGAACCCGGACCTGGCCGGACCTCCTGCATGGGAGTCCTACGTTCTAGCCACTAGTCCATCTAAGTTCATATTGCCGCATCATCAAAATTAAACATAACCCTAATACATACAATTAAATACAATCGGTAGCTCAAAACAACCTAAAACCGTGGTAAGAATCCCGTGTCTAACTAAAGTATTGACAATCCGTCCGTGTTATAATTATTATACGAATAGTACACATAATTTGTAGTTTTTTTTTATACAGGAACCATTATCCTCAGTGAATCATGGATATCATGAATCATACATTACAATCGATAGCAAATAATTATAGAGTAGCAAGGGCGTTACTTAAACCATTTGTAATCTAGATCCATATCATCGGAAATGCGCTCGAATTCCATATGAATCTTTTTACAAATTATAGACATTAGTCATACACCTTCTAAGTCGTGTTCCTCATTGCTGAGGGTCGTGATCATTCTAAGGATTAATCACATAGAACGACTGTCTTGGCAGATTTAATGGGGTGGTTTGCCATTGCCTTTCCCATTTCACACACTGGTTATCTCAGTGTGCAGTGTCCTCACGATGTTTTCCTTCACCGTCAGAGCAGTCGGTAAATGTACGTAGATCTTTCGATAAAACCGACAAACTCATTGGTACATGGAATTGCATGGTTTCGAACCCGGACCTCCCGCATGGGATTCCGACGTCCTAGCCACGGCGCCACCGACGCTCCCAGTCATACATAGATAGTCATAAATAATGATGGTTTTTAGCCCTCTGCTAAAAAATTGTGACTAGTTCTCTCAACTAGTCACATTTTTTTAGCATTGCCAATTTAGCATATTTATTCACACTAGGTTTACTTTTTTGGCATTTAGCACATACCATATTGACTTGCCATTATTATCGCATTTAAATGCAGAAATTGGTCTTAATATCTGACAAATGAGTTTGAAAAACCAAACTTTGTAATAGTTTGCCACTGCAAAGCTTCAATTCTAGTTTGAGAATACTGTTTTTACTACATTCTCTCTGCCTACCTAGCAGGGGATATCTATTCTGTGATAGCGTGAAGTTATGTATGTATGTATATTTTTTTAAACACCGTTAAAGTTAAATAAGTAAAAGGGTTAAGGATGTCCTCAAGTAAGCTATCCACGCACCTACTTTATAATTTTTACTTTATTAATTTAATTTTACAATTAGGTATTTTGCTTTCTCAACTCAATTTTGTACAACAATCAATTTTCTACTTCTTAACCATGCTGTGTTTACACGTTAAGGGTTACGACCTAGCTCATAACTTTATATTGATTTTTCTGTAATTTCTCTGGTTGTAATCTGTTGTTACAAACCTTATAACACCGCCCCGTAGCCACATAACACCTTTCCTTAATAATCACAACATATTGAAAATGGCTTCGCGGCGTTATCTACATTTGGCTAATCTTCTTTTTGGCGTTATTAAGTATGGGAAACCGGTGTACCTTTATAAGAAAATTAGGGGGTCGCGCGACATCAATGAGTACAACACACGTGCATCTACCTACTTAATGATCCCTCCATGTCACAGCACAGCTGCTTTTAGGGGTAGTTTCAAGTAAGCGGCATCTAAGATTTGGAATACCTTGCCACCTCCTATTAGAGACGCGCAGACTCATGACACCTTCAGGAGAAAACTTAAAATCTATACAATTGATCTACAAAAATCGGACACTGCTCCGTACATTCTTTAGGTGCCCTGTAACTACTGTCCTTCACAATCTGGAAGTAGAGGTATAAATCTGTAATATTATACCTCTACTGTGAACTACCATCCACACACATAATACCATGTAAATAGGGTGTATTTACATGGTATTATGTGTGTGGATGGTAGTTCACAGTAGAGGTATAATATTACAGATTTATACCTCCATGCCATCACCCTCCCACACACTCAGTACCTCACATACACACTAATATCCTCATTCATACAAACAAACACATTCATACAACACAACACGCACACACTGTTGCTTTCTTCGTCCGTGCAGTCACTGAGGGGCCAGCTGAAAATCAGCGCTGTGGCTTGCCTCAGCATTATGCTGAGCTGGTGTACCCTTTTTGGCACTGTACCACACCAGATGTTCTGTGCTGCATGTATTAAACTTTGTATACTTCTGTATTCTGTATTCTGGTGTTTACAGCGCTAAATAAACGATTTCAATTTCAAATTTATAAATAAAAAAAATAAAAAATTAAAGTAGAGTACGAATATATTCTATCGTAAATTAAAATTTGATAAAACTAAAGAAAAGGCTGACAGGTGTATAATCTGGAGGCAAAGACAGATAAAAATCGGAAAATATTGAATTCATACTTTATTATTCGTGTATCATTAATTCATTATAATAAATGCTATTATTTATCATAATGATTACAAGTAATTATATCGGATAATTATTATCTATAATGTATATCTTAAAAAAGATATATACGACACCGTAAGTCGTAACTATGTAGATACTAACTAATCTCGCAAAACACTTACTGGGGTGAATGAAACAAAAGTGAGTTCTACATCCGTAACTGTACCAACTCATTTTTAACCGCCAGAATTAAACAGTTTTACAAATGGAAAAAATTAAGGTGGAACTTTACGAGTTATTTTAAGTCATTTTATACATTCAAGTCACTAAAATATTATTATCAATCTTGTATTTTAGGTTTATTGTAATTTAGGTTTATTATGTACCTATTTATGCACTTGAAACTGTTCATACAAATATTGAATGTAAAAACTAAAGGTATCTTATCGTATGATGGGGGCCGGGAATAACCCCAGCGACACTTCGACCCTTGAGGATCTGTTGTGCCTACCCCATTTTACACACTGGTCATTTCAGTGTGCATATTTCCTTACGGTTAGAGCAGTCGGTAAATTTACGTAAGACTTTGAAAAATACGAAAAACTCATTGGTACATGGCACTGCACGGTTTCGAACCCGGACCTCCCACATGGGAGTCTGTTGTCTTAACCACTGTTCCACCGACGCTAAAAGGTATAGAACCTAGTGTATTATTTTTATAGTAGCGAACGTAAAAAAGCATGATAAACGTAATAATATCCCAGTAAAATATTTATTCCAGAAATACGACATGTATGTGTAAAATAATTTGTATGGAAGGAAACCGATGCGTAACTCTACACTAGGGATGTTTCGGAGGTGGTTTTACCGCAACCGGAGTCGAAACCGAAGGTTTTAAATTTGATTTATCGGAGTCGGAACCGGATTCGGAATCGGAGTCGGAGGCGGAGTTGTAAAATCAATCGGAAGTTCCGACCTTTCGGAGTCGAAGTCGAAGCTCCATAACATCCCTACTTTGCACCTATCGAAAGTGTCTATAGAGTATCTAATTAATGAGTCGGAAAATCTTATTCATCCCAACATACAGCAATAAGCTGAGTTGAGGCCCTTTTCACAACAACAGCAGACCATCAGACATGATTTCAATATGTTTACCTTTGACTACATAATTATTTTATCATAATTATAACTGTTTCGGTCATTGCTGTGTGTGAAATAAACATATTACTTACTTACTTACTTACTTACATACGGCAACAGTTTACACGACTAATATCGAAACATAAAAATATCCAACCGAAAAAATTTCCAATAAGAAAAACCTACCTACTCCATACAATTGTAGGAAAGATCCAATCCAATTTAGTGTTCGTAGTAGGGGTCACCAGTTGTAGGAACGCGCTATGTAAGGAGATGGAATGACGTAACGTCAGCTGTATGAAAGGGAAAAGGGAAGATCTTCCACCAGGCGGGGTGTTGTGCCTGGTGACCAGATGTGCTGGTCCAACTGTGGATGTTTGGAAGTCCTAGGAAAATTTCGATAGCGCGTTCTACGCCGATGTGAGTAGGTACTGTATCGTAGTGGCGCGCGTCGTGCGTCGCCACACAATGTTACATAACCATAACCGCACATATCTAACACGTGGTACCGAGGTTGATGCACTTCAAACTAAACTGTGGATATAAATACTCGACCTTATATGACGTAGGACATTAGTATGTATGTATTAGACAAACGAAAGTCCACGTGATGTCCTCGAGGCGTATGCGTGTGCGCCGGTATTTACAAGAAATAGAAAATCCTTTATAAATAGACCATATATAAAAATATCTGTAAAAAATATCACAAAATGAGTAAGATTCTAAATTGACCATATTTTACATTCTGACAAGTGTTAACATATGATATGATCTATTCAGAGGGTCAAGTTCAGCAGTGTCGCCAGATGTATAGATACCTATATATCTAGCGACGCTGGTTTTCAACTATTGGGCGAGCTTTTGAAGCTTTCGTAATATCCATGAAGGTACGAACGCCCGGTCCTGGGAAGGAGGACTAATTTTTCTTTCACCCATGGTAATCAGTTAGATTACCAGGGAAAAATAAAATATATATGTTGTAGTCACATAGCGTAATGGCGGTTTTCAGCAAGTGCGTAGTCATTTCACGAAGCGCTAATAAAGGTATTCAGATACTGTAATAGTCGAGTGTCTGTCTAAGATTTTTAGCCACTTCGTGAAATACATAGCGTAATTGTATTAATCTTAACCGCACTTCATGATGCCAGGTTTTAAATTATGAATATATACTAGCGCCCTCTCTTTTACTGCCCCAAAACATCTTGATTTGCTGTAAATGTCATTATCACTGATCGGAGTAGGTAGGGCTCTTTCGGGTCAATGTCCTCAAAGGTTATATTAATATGGATATGATTTCGGGATCCCGTTTTAAGTTATCGAGCAAATGTTGTAAATTACTTTTATAAACCTCGCCCTTACTCGGCGGATTACGATTTTTAAAAAATTGTGAACTTAGGAAGAAGTTAAAACACTACCATAGGTACACTAGCGCCATGAATCTTAAAAAAAAATATTGCGCCACCAATCTTAAATGTGTATCAAAACAAATATAACGTTAAAAATCTAAATAACATTCATCATCATCATCAGCAGCCTATTCTAGTCCACTGCTGGACATAGGCCTCTCCCAGGGCGCGCCATTGAGCCCGATCTTCGGCTCTTCTCATCCAGTCGCTGCCAGCCACCTTGCGCAGATCGTCGCTCCATCTAGCAGGGGGGCGTCCCACACTACGTTTGCCCAAACGCGGTCTCCACTCCAGAACTCGTCTACCCCAGCGGTTGTCGGTTCTGCGACAGACGTGACCGGCCCACTGCCACTTCAGCTTGCTAATCTTATGAGCTATGTCGATAACTTTTGTTCTATGCCGGATCTCCTCATTTCGGATTCGATCCAGCAGAGATACTCCGAGCATAGCTCTTTCCATAGCACGCTGAGCGACCTTCAATTTGTGAACCAGTCGCACCGTCAGTGTCCACGTTTCGGCTCCGTAGGTCATTACTGGTAGGACGCACTGGTTAAAGACTCTTGTCTTTAGACATTGAGGTATGGGCGACGAGAAGATGTGACGTAACTTCCGAAATGCTGCCCAACCCAGCTGAATTCTTCTGTCGGCTTCTTTCTCGAAGTTGTTTCTACCTAATTGCACAGTCTGCCCGAGGTAGACGTATTGTTGCACAACTTCGAGGGCCGTACCGTCGACGATAATCGGTCCCGGAACGACATGGTCATTGAACATGACCTTAGTCTTGTCCAAGTTCATCCTGAGACCGACACGTCGTGAAGCAGTATTGAGATTGTCCAGCATTTCTTGAAGGTCCTGCAGCGACTCCGCCATTACGACTATATCATCGGCAAAACGTAGGTGTGAGATGTACTCGCCGTTTATATTGATGCCGTGTCCTTTCCAGTCCAGGGTCTTAAAGACATCCTCCAATGCGTTCGTGAACAGTTTCGGAGATATGACATCTCCCTGTCTTACTCCTCTGCGCAATTGGATGGGTCCTGTTTGCTGGTTCTGTACTCGGACAGACATCGTCGCGGCGTCATACAGACATCTCAACACTTCGATGTATCGCCAGTCGACTTGGCAACGCTGCAAGGACTCTAGAACAGCCCAGGTTTCGACGGAGTCAAAGGCTTTCTCATAGTCCACAAATGCAAGACACAGGGGCTGATTATATTCTTCAGTTTTCTGTATAATCTGCCGCACAGTGTGGATGTGGTCTATGGTGCCAAAGCCTCCCCGAAATCCGGCCTGTTCCGGAGGTTGGAAGTCGTCTAATCTCCGCGCAAGACGATTCGTGATGACTCTCGAAAACAGCTTATATACATGGCTCAGGAGCGAGATGGGTCTGTAGTTTTTGAGCAGAGTTTTGTCTCCTTTTTTGAAGAACAAAACTACAATGCTCCTGTTCCACGCCTCCGGAGTTCTCCCAGAGTGTAGGACGGAGTTGAAGAGCTTCCGAAGTTCCCTCAGTACAGGGATTCCTCCTGCCTTAAGGAGCTCAGAAGAGACACCGTCCTCACCAGGGGCTTTTCCATTCTTAAGCTGTTTGAGAGCCAGCCCGAGCTCGTCTAGGCTAAAATCTGGCAGTTCATCGGTATAGTGTCGGGTTAACGTGGCTCTAGGATCTTCGATTGTCGGTTCAGGCCGCGGAGCATGAGCAGCGTACAGTCGGCCATAAAAGTCTTCGATCTCGGCGAGTATCTCTGGCTTGGAGGTGACGGTCCTGCCACTAGAAGTTTTGAGCTTCGTCAGGTGGCTCCTCCCTAGTTGCTGAACGAACACTTTTGACCCCCTATTCTGCTCTATCGCCTCTTTTATGAGTCGTGTATTGAAGCTTCGGAGGTCGCGTCGTATCAGCTTCCTTATTTTCTTATTGAGTGCCCGTTGTTCTGACGATGTAGCTTGTGTGTTTTCGCGTCTTTCCCTCATAAGTGCCAGAGTCCCGTCCGAGAGCTTCGACTTCGCGCTGCAACCGACAAAACCTTACCCCTTCATCCCTAATAGTCCTCACCACGTTTTGGAGATTCTCGTCAATATTATTTGTGGTTTCCAAGGCATCGAATCGGTTTTTAAGTTCTAACTGAAACCGGTCGGAGCCTGCCACGGCCTGATGCAGAGTAGGTCGGAGCGTGGGCTTCATTAGACGGCGTCTCTCCAGCTGAAAGTCAATATTCAGAGTGCCTCGGACCAGTCGGTGATCACTACCGGTTTTGAACCTGTTGATCACTGAGACATCTCTGAATATGTGCTTCTTATCCGTCATAATGAAGTCGATCTCATTTTTCGTCACAGTATCGGGGCTTTGCCAAGTCCACTTCCTATGGGGTCCCTTCTTAAAGAAAGAATTCATTAAGAAAAGGCCCTCCATCTCCAGGAAGTTAACAAGCATTTGCCCCCTGTGGTTTCTGCCGCCAAAGCCGTATGGCCCAACCCTCGATTCGCTGCAAGTCCGTACTCCCACTTTCGCGTTGAAGTCCCCCATGACAACATTGAAGTGTGCCTTACTGGTGTTGTTTAGGGTTTAAATAACATTATGACCGTATAATATTATGACCGTATGTGGCATGTACCAAAAACAGTCCTACCTACTCCGATCATAGGTCATTATAAACGTTATATGAGAGAATTTCTTAAATATAGTTAGTAAATAACCGGTCGCGGTGAATTTGTTTGAATATAACATAAAATAAATTTTGTAGAACTAAATTCTATAAATCTCATTTAATATTAAATAGCAGGAAGCATCAATAATATACATGTACGCATGTATAACATTTCTAAATAAAATAAGGGCAAACTACCAGATGGCGCTAGTGTCATAGAAGTGTTTAAGATCCACATGAGATTCAATACCATTACGCTATGTGCAAATTAACGATCCGCACTTCACAAAGTGGCTAAAAATCTTACGACAGATACTGTAGAACTCGACCATTACAGTACGTGTCTAAGATTACAATAAATGATATTTCTATTATTAGCACTTCGTGAAATCTTCGTGAACGCGCCATAACGCTATATGTCTACGACATATATATTTCTTCATTTATTTTTCGGAACAATTATTATTAAACGTAACTAATTAGCTATCGGTTACCACAAATAAATCGGTTACCGAAAAGTATTATCGAACAATATAATTCATTACTTAAAAGCCATAGCAAACTATGACAGAGCCATTTCATTCAATTCCCATCCATAGCCGTTAAAAATAAAAAAATAAAAAACTTACCCTTCCGCCCGTCCGCCGCCCATAGCACATTGGGCTTTAATTTATTACAAATGGTTAGTTTATTCTACGTATAAAAGTATTGTTACGACTGTCTAGGTATAGGTAACTACTTAGCTATTATATTCCAGTAACCTTGTTTCCAATAACCTTGTATTTACATAACTAATACGATATAAAATTCTATTATTTTTAATTTGACATTACGCGCAGATATTTGTATTTACTGATTGTGTTAAATACATACCTAGTATATGATGTACAGTTGCCAAACATATCAGACTATACTCCGTGGATGTCGAAATACCTTTTTTTTACTTTAATTATGGCCCCTGCTAGTGTAATTTGGCCAATGACCGTGTTAAAATCTTGAAAAACACTCGAACGTTTTGACGTCTGTTTAGAAAAAAAAAACAGTTTACCATCGTCGAGATTATGGGAGAATCGATTGCATCTCTCATTTTACGAAAAAAAATGACCACTGTAAACCGTTTTTAAACAATAAAATAGGCCGAACACGCCATGACAGCATGAACGTTCAACATAATCTCACAATAATATATCGGGAGTGATCCCTGGCACTCATGTGATGCCTGAAAACCAGCGCCGCAGTGCTAAAAGCGCCGCGCAACAGGCTGAGGCAGTCCCCTTTTTCCGGTGCTGCACACCATCTTCATCAAACGTAATTACTTTTGCTTATTAATTTTTGTAATATATTTGTTTAATATTATTTTTGTCTTCTGTACCTAATTGTTTGTAAGTGTGTATCGAAAATAAATAATCTTTCTTTCTTTCAATAACTTTTTGTTATAATTCACACAGTACTAAAGGGTATAAGTGTGGGTAGGCCGCTGTACATTAGACAACCAGTCACATATTATACCTGGACAATACATCAGGCTATGGTACTTTATATTATTTAATACATTAATTCGATAATATCGAGGAATAACAACAAAGTTAATGCGACAGGGTCCATACAGTATTAGCTTGATATGTATTCCACTGTACAGAAATAGACACAAATAACAATGGTCGAAACTTGTTACCCTTGAAACTATGGCAGTTTAACCTTTATGGTAGTTGCTTTTAACTTCGCAAACTGAATTTAAAGGGGCATTATAAGCAAGTTAACTAGGATACAAGTTGTTAATTTCTTCTTCGCATAGAACAGAGAACGTTAAAACGAAACCATAAAAAAGGATTTGGGCGGATCCTCATTCTAGCTTGGGCCCATATTGCAACCAAATCGTATCATCTGTTATTGAGCGTCGGTGGCGTCGTAGCTAGGACGCCGGACTTTTTTTATTTTATTTTTATTTACTACTAAACCCGCATTTGACCTCGATCTCGCCTGTTGGTAAGCGACGATGAGGTCGACGATGGAGCATGCGGGTCCAGAAAATGCCTATTCACTCTGGCCTTGAAGATCCCAAGGTCGTAGGTTTCGGGAAATACAGACGCCGGCAGGCTGTTCCATTCCTTAGCCGTTCGCATAATGAACGAAGAAGCAAATCGCTTCGTACGAGCAGATGGGACATCAACAACATAAGGATGGAACCCCTCCCCGCGTCTGGTAGTCCGAAGGCGGAATGGAGATGCTGGAATTAGGTCGTGCAATTCCGATGCGCACTCTCCGACATGTATCCTATAAAATACCGATAGACAGGCAACCATGCGCCGATGTTCCAGACTTTGCAGACTCCCATGCGGAAGGTCCGAGTTCGAAACCAGGCAATGTCATGTACCAATGAGTTTTTCGGTTTTTTCAAAAGACTTACGTACATTTACCGACTGCTCTGACGGGGAAGGAAAACATCGTGAGGAAACCTGCACACTGAGATAACCAGTGTGTGAAATGGGGAAGGCAATGGCAAACCATCCCATAAATCTGCCACGAGAGTCCGTTCTATGTGATTAATACCTTAGAATGATCACGACCCTCAGCAATGAGGAAAGCGACTTAGAAGAGAAAATTGTTGAGTTATGTATGATTATGATGCCACAGACAAACAGACATACGCGTCAAACTTAAGTTGATGCTACACGTGTCACAAGTTCCTTCCTCATCCTGACACGTCCTTGACGTGATTCGAATAAACCTTGCAACCTTCAATTTGAAGTCAATACGTACAGTTACGAACACAATTCGGATTTAACAATTATCAAATTCCATTCAACAATATCTTTTTGTAGGGTACCAAAGTGTACCAACATCAACACTGACTATGGAGCCAGGGCACACGCGGTAATAAGCCTAAGGGTGGTAACCAAATTTGTTCCCCAACTGTCCCTAATCTAAATTATATACATTTATAGCGTGTTTGTCTTTCAATATCGGTTTGCGAATTAGAATTGCTATGAGGATACTGTATAATTATGTGTAAATTGCGTGATTATTGGAGGAACCCCCCCCCCTGTCGTAGGTGGTCACATTTGGGTGTGTGTGTGTCCCCGTCACATATTTTACAATTTTACATTTAGAAATTATTAAATTAAAATAACAATAACCGACAACCGCTGGGGTAGACGAGTTCTGGAGTGGAGACCGCGTTTGGGCAAACGTAGTGTGGGACGCCCCCCTACTAGATGGAGCGACGATCTGCGCAAGGTGTCTGGCAGCGACTGGATGAGAAGAGCCGAAGATCGGGCTCAATGGCGCGCCCTGGGAGAGGCCTATGTCCAGCAGTGGACTAGAATAGGCTGCTGATGAAATTAAAACAGCACTTCCAAAATTATTTCTATTTAAAATCGTTTTTTCATAAAATCAACAATAAATCAAACATTTTAGAAAATTTACAAAACATCAATCCGATATTATGACAAAAAAGAAACCCCTGCGGAGGACTCGAATGCGAGTTATTTTGAATTCAAGATCTAAATTAATTACTATACACTAGAAGTAAGTATACTACTTAGTAAGTATAGTATGGTAATTAATTACCTTGGTATTTATATGTTATTGTTATAAATAAAATTATCTTATATAACGTTTTCCATAAACATTGCACACCTACTACATGTTTCTCTACATTTTCCACTGCCCCAAGGTTGTCTGGAAGATATCGCTCTCAGCGATAAGGCCCCCTAAATTGTACTTCACTATTTCCTTTTCTATCTCTTGTTTGTTGTTTTCTATTTGTGCAATAAAGTGTATTTTACTTTACTTTATAATAAAATTATTCACCTGACTTTTGGACAACGCCCTAATCAAACCCGTTAATCTAAATAAACCTTCTACGTTCCATCGTGGGTAAAAAATTGCAATACACAGATAATTTAATTTATTTATTAGGTATACACAACAGATTACAACCATAGAAATTACAGAAAAATCAATATAAAGTTATGAGCTAGGTCGTAACCCTTAACGTGTAAACACATCACGGTTAGGAAGTAGAAAATTGATTGTTGTACAACATTGAGTTGGGAAAAAATACTATTGAATGTAATGACTAAAAAACCTATACCTATTTGAAAAATAAAAATAATAAAGTAAAGACTATAAAGTAGGTGCGTGGATAGCTCACTTGAGGACATCCTCAACCCGTCTTTTAAAAACTAATGTCCTAGAATCGAATAAGTCTAACGATGGCTTATTGTTGCTGTTCGAAGAGATTTCGTTAAACAATCTACACATTCGCACAATAGGGTTATAGAACGATGTGTTGTTCTTAAAAACATTTAATACAAATGTTTCAGAATTGCGAAGATATTTCTTATGTTCGCATAGGAACAATATGGGATATTTCTAAATTCCTAAAAAAACAGAATAAAAGGAAAAATTCACAGAACAACATAACGATAGTAAACAATATATAAGACGAAACAACTTTTTACGTAGACGTAGACATAGAAGTCATAGATAGAACAATATGAATTAAATAAACATATTCTATCTTACATTCAAATAGGCGAAGGCCTAAGGTTAATTTACAAAATAGCCGCATACATTGATAGCAAACAAACACATGAACGCTTTTCAAGGTCACTACGCAATCTGGACTGTAAAGAACCCTTTGATCGGATCTCCACGTGGACTTTAAACACGTGTCAACATGATCAGTATGTTTACGTGAACGGTACATGTATTGAAAGCGAAGTGATTCACCGTATAAGAGGAAAAAAGATACAGTTTAGTATTTATCTACATATTTCCCATAACATACAAACGGTTCCTCAATGGCAAAATGAAACGGAATTAATTATATTTGTTTACTACGCGCACTAAGACCACAGCTAAGAAGGCACAGTGGCTAGGACACCGGACTCCCATGCGAGAGGTCCGAGTTCGAAACCGTGCAGTGTCATGTACCAATGGGTTTTTCGTATTTTTCGAAGACTTACGTACATTTACCGACTGCTTTAGAGCAGTTAGCCGTAAGGAAATATGCACACTGAAATGACCAGTGTGTAAAATGGGGTAGGCACAAAAGATCCTCAAGGGTCGAAGTGTCGCTGAGGTTATTCCCGGCCCCCAATCATACGATAAGATACCTTTAGTTTTCACATTCAATATTTGTATGAACAGTTCCAAGTGCATAAATAGGTACATAATAAACCTAAATTACAATGGCAAGATTGATAATAATAGTGTGTGTGTGTGTGTCGGTAGTCATGTTTCCTCACGATATTTCGTGAGGAAACCTGCACACTGAGATGACCAGTGTGTAAAATGGGGTTGGCACAAAAGATCCTCAAGGGTCGAAGTGCCGCTGATAAGACCACAGCCAAGACCTTGTCTCATGCATAGATTTTCTCTCTTACACACATTCCCTAATTCTGCCTCGCCTATCAAAAAATCAGATTTTCTCTCTTACCCTCCAAATCTTTGCAAAATTCTTTACACTATGCTATAATCTGCCCTCTAGGTGCCGGCTAGCAGGGTTCTAGGACAGTGTGCAGATGAAGTAATAGAAGAAACTTGGTAATAGTCTTCGAACATTAAGACTTTTAAGTCTTAATGCTCGAAGGTAATAGTAGATATTATACTTATCAGGAACAGAACAACACAATAGTCGAAAATAGGTAGTAGTAGGTAGGAGACAATTTTATAAAACGGACATACATCCGTTCAGGACAAAAATACAGAGAGAATAAGTAGAAACAAAGAAATTAATGGAATAATGGAATTTAGAAATGGAATGGGATATGATTTGAATTTTGAAAATATAGATGAAGAAATGAAGATGCCAACACGAAATGAGGTGAGATAGACGCTAACAATGAGGTTGACATTGATGGCAAGGAGGTTGATATGGACGATGAAGTCGACCAAACCCATCAAGCTATTAGCTAGTTTTTATTATTTCTTCAAATTCGTACGAATGTGTCAACTATATATAAGCTATTTAACTATTCAATTAACTAGTGTCATATCAGTCAGACAAACTATGTCATATCCGAGCACAACGCCAGACCGTTGTGCAATTAGCCTACATTTCCTTGTTTAACAATACTATTGTTAGTAAACAACACTCCATTTAGCGACTGTTTTGTCACCGTCATACCAGTGGCATAGAGGAGTACAATTAAATGAAAATGACCTTAAGGGCTTTTAGTTTAAATTTAACTCCTCAAAACTCTTTGGACGTTCCGGTACTAGGTCAGTAGGTCATTTCGATTTAAGGGCTATTTGTTGACTTGAAATGAATTGAAATAGTATATTTAACAAATTGGTACAGCTTGTACACTTTTGTTCGTATTTTTTTCCATTCAATATATATTTATTTATTATTACAATTAATTAAAACGGATAGACCACTTACATTAATTAACTATCTAATTATAATATCATATTTACAATTTATAATTACATTAAAAGTAAAATATATAAAAAAAACAACATTCATCTCACACTCTCACAGTAGCACAGACATGCTCTTCTGATCCTCAGCCATGCATCACTAAATACGTCACAATAACTGTTAGTGGTCAGGAGCTCGTTCAGAGCGGTCTTCATGCGGCAGATGGGGGATTCAAAACGCGCTACAGTGCGGCTGAACGGTGTTACATACCTAATTTGCTTACAACGCCGCCTTACGTAATGGTCCGGGACAAAGACCTGGCAGATCAAGTTGTGCAACTCAATGGAGTCAACTTGCCCTCTGAGCTCCTTGCACGCGATAAGCATTCGCTCAAGGTTTCTTCTGACCTCCAGTGAGTTGAACCCCAATGCTCCGAGCAAGTATTGTGTTGGGTACATGTAGGGATAATATCCAAATATGTTTTTGTAATGAAATCTAAGAAAGGCCTTTTGTACTTTTTCCAGCATGCTCTTATACGTATATCAATAATAATTATACATTTATTCTCCGTGCATTAATAAAAAAATAAAACATTTTTCTGCCATTGGCACTACAAACAAATAAATAGTCAATAGTCTTGCCATGCATCTGTCAGTCACAAAGTCTGGCACGTATGCTTTACGAGACAGATATTTTAATTTTTTTGACATTTTACAATGGGAAGACAAATCAATATACTCTGCGGAACACTGTCGCAATAAGCTTTTGTTGTGCTTCCTTGACATTCGTACTAATGTGTCGAGTTAAGTTACAGCAACAAAGTACTAAAGTGTGTTGTCCACTGTATGGCGTTTTGGATGTTTTGTGTCGCCTTGCTGCATGGGTGTTCCGCAAAATATGCGACAAATTGGTTTTCTTATGTTTCTGGAATTCTATGAAAATTCCAGAAAATTCCAAACCAATTAGTAAGTAAGTAATATGTTTATTTCACACACAGCAATGACCGAAACAGTTATAATTATGATAAAATAATTATGTTGTCAAAGGTGAGTTTTTAGTAATTTTTAAGGAACAGAACAACACAGAAAATAGTAAATGAATAAAATAGGCAGACAAAAATAAAACGGAGAAACGTCCGTTCAGGGCAAAATACAGAGAGAAAATACAAAGAAAACAATGAAATTAATGGAATAATAGAATTTAGAAATGGAATGTGAACATGATTTTGAATTTTGAAAATACATATAGATGAACAAATGAAGATGCCAACACGAAATGAGATGAGATAGACGCTAACGATGAGGTTGAAATTGATGGCAAGGAGGTTGATATGGGCGATGAAGTCGACATCGTTACAGTTTACTTCCGTTGCTTGCGTCTCAATGTCTGGCGTATATCGCAAGATGGTGTCAACATACTAGGTACATAATTATGGTAGATTGTAAGAGGTATTTTTCCAAATAGATAACAATACAACAAGATATACGTTGTGCTCACGATATGGTTATTTTTCGACAACAATCGTAATAATAGGTATTCAAAATAAAGTAATATTAAAATAACATTAACTCACACACCCACTCACCCTACACTACAGATGCACACTTTACATTATTACACACTGGGTTGTTTATTCAAAATAAAGTTATTTTAAAATAACATTAACTCACACACCCACTCACCCTACACTACAGATGCACACTTACATTATTACACACTCACACACAACCTAACACATCCTTACCCTCACACACACTCTTAAACATCTTTCCTAAATTCCTTTTGATTAACAAGTTCCAAATTCCTTTTAGGTTTATAATATAGTTACACTAATGTAATGTTTTAAATTGTAATATGCTTGCACAGAAAGTACGACGGAGTTCCAACTTCCAAGATACAGGTTTCGAGCTAGTTTGTAAGTCGGAGGTCATGTTTTTGCGCCTTGTTATAAGTGAATAAACTTTTTCAAAAATTTTTCATTAAAATACATACTTAAGTTAAAATTACAAAATACCTAACTATTTTACAACAATGACTATTAATTTGAATTTGAAAATCGTAAATTCGTGACGGAACAATGCGAAATTGTCAGTCATTCTCAGAAGCAGGCATAATCCGTTCGACGTTCTCCGCATAATATCCGTCATGATTTTCAAATTCGAATTAATAGTAATTTTGAATGTTCGGAAATTAGGCGGTGAACGCCTGAGAATGACCGATAAGATACCCTTCAGGTTCACAAAGACATTTTGGGTAGGTTGCCTGTGACTGTGGTCGACTGTACAGTGGCCAACACATCAGGGTTTTGAAACATTCACACGAAGAAATCATAACAAAACTAGTTGAATAGTTCAACTAACTATTCAATCTATAATTACTAATATCAATTTGTGTTCCGGTAGTGTATCATTAGGGAGTGATCCCTGGCACACAGGTGATGCCTGAAAATCAGCGCGGCAGTGCTAAATCCGCTGCGGCAACAGGCTGAGGCAGTCCCCATTTCCGGTGCCCGCACACCGCCTTCATCAAACTTAATTACTTTTGATAGATTGAATAGTTATCAATCTATAATTACTAATATCAATTTGTGTTCCGGTAGTGTATCATTAGGGAGTGATCCCTGGCACACAGGTGATGCCTGAAAATCAGCGCCGCAGTGCTAAATCCGCTGCGGCAAAAGGCTGAGGCAGTACCCTTTTTCTGGTGCTGCACACCACCTTCATAAAACTTAATTACTTTTGTTGATTTATTTTTATAATATATTTGTTAAATACATCCTAATTTCTTTCAAAAACCTATTGCATTGGGCTCCTGTGGACGCCGTTACCGTAGACGATAATATATTAAATACATCGACATCTCTCATGGCGTCGAGGCGTTATATACATCTACTCTTCTTATTGGCGTGATTAAAAGTAGAAAACCATTGTACCTCTACGATAAGTTGCCATGGTCAAGAGACAACAACAGGTATAAAACTCGTGCTTCATCTTATCTGTTAATGTATCCACGTCACACCACCGCAGCTTTCAGGGGAAGCTTTAAATACGCCGCATGTAAGATCTGGAATAATCTTCCACCGCCCTTAAGAGATGTGCGAACTGTGGATACGTTTAAGAAAAAACTTAAGAACTACGTTCTCGCTGCCCAGAAATCAGCCACTGTACACTTTTTATATTAGGTTATTTTATTTTTATTTTATTTTTTAAAATTTAAGTATATATTTTTATATTATTTTCTACAACACATACCATATCCGATTCCCATTGGAATGACGAGCCGCACAATGTACAGACACTCACTATGTATTTCTATCCCTTTTCTTTCCAGTTTTAATTGTTATCTATTTCATCTTTAGGTATTTATTTATTTGTAGTTTTATTATTTATACTTTTAATATATTTTTGTTTTCGTCCCTGACTGCCGTTTCGCCCGCGATGCCTTCGTCCGGGCACAGCTGAAAACCAGCGCTGCGGTTCTGCCGTACCGGTCGGACCGCAGCACATGCTGAGCATGTGCCCTTTTAATATTACATTGTTTTAAGTTTAATAATGTGTGCAATGTTGAATAAATGTTTTTTCTTTCTTTCTTTATCTCCATACGATCATCCCATACATTTTGCTTCCCTATTTGCTTTGTGGAAAATTTAAAAAACGTGGGTAGTTCTCACCGTCACATTTTATATTAACATAAATGCATACAATACGGGTTCTTAAGTTCAATTTAGTCAAACGTACAGTCGGCACAAGCTATAGTATACCATCTGTCAAATTTCTACAATTCCAATTTGAAGTCTAGGGCGATTGCATTATGGTTTATTTCAGATTGCAGAAATTTGACAGATGGTATTAGCTAGAGGCTGACTGTACAACTACCATTTATACTCGTATATAGCACAAGAAAAGGTCTTATGGTATCACACACAGTATTTACTGTAAATAATGTAATTGTCCATGGTTTTAATTTTTTCAAACAATACTATTATAATAAAACGAAACATATCTGGCATAACTAATTGAAGGATAAAATGCTTAATTTTTTTATTGTATTAGGAGAGCAGACGAGTCAACCGTGACTCGTGACCACTTACCGAAGTGGTGACGAGTCAACCGTGACTCGTGACCAGTTACCGAAGTGGTCACCGTCACCCGCAGACATCTCAATCTCACCTCACTGTAATGTTCTTAGAGGGTTTCCATGCTGTGTCTCGTGTATGGCAGTAATTACGCTGGCATTTTTCAAAACGAAACGCCCCAAAATACAAAAGTTTGATGGCCAAATAATCACAGATAAAACAAAAACTCGCGTCGGTGGCCTAGTGGCTAGGACGCCGGAATCCCATGCAGGAGGTCTGGGTTCGAAAACCGTGGAATGCCATGTACCAATGAGTTTTTCGGATTTTTTCGAAGACTTACGTACCTACATTTACCGACTGCTCTAACGGTGAAGGAAAACATCGTGAGGAAACCTGTGTCTGAGTAAATTAAAAGTTTCCGAAGGCGTGTGAAATCCACCAATCAGCACTGGGTCCGCTCGGTGGATCATGGCCCGTATCCCCTTGTGCAAGGGTAGACCTGTGCCCCAACTGTGGGGACATTAATAGGCTGATGATGAAAACAAAATCTATGGTTATCTTTGGCTTAGTCTAGAACTTGTGAACCTTAACCATAGAATCAGTAGTGAAATATCTGAAGGTGGTAGATCCTGATGTGCAGGATTGTCTGGGGAATTGTTATCAACTTATCTCTTTCTGCCGGAAAGGAGAAATGCTTACATTTCCTGGCCAGGTGTAGCCTAATGCGGAAAACTAGTAAAACTCTTACATTCATAATGTCACAAACAATACAAAAAGCAGTGGCTGTATAGATAATTAAATTAGTTAAGCATAAGATAAGATTGTAATAAAAATGTTGACATTTGTGATACAAAGAAAAATAAATAATATGTATGAAAGTATAAATAACAGATTCGCGAAAATTCGTTTACGTAACATCTCTTATTCTCATAAACAAGATATTTTACCTAAAATCTTGTTACAGTTAAAAATAACACTAATTCAAAGAATAAATTAATGATTAGTGTTTTTATGAACATAAATTGTACGCCACATCCGTGTTGAATCATGAAGCATGGTAAATCTACTGACTGATGATATGGCAGACATCAACTTATTTCAATGGAAGTTTCCTTCAGTAAGTGTTTTTAGTAAGTGGAGTAAAACCTATATCTGAAGATTTCATACTCATACCATTTATTGCTTTTCATGTGTTACAATTGGTCTTAAAAATGTATATTATCTGGTCATACACGAAACCCTGAGTAGGGCACCGCAATATTAAATAAGAGATTATAATATGTTAATTCTGCGACATAAAAATGCTCTCTCTAAGGGAAGCTAAGCAGAAAATTACCAAATGGTTATTAACACTGGATTACAGTGCTACGGAGGCGACTTTGTGCATTCCACAATAAGAGGGCAAATCATTTGATTTAGATCACACACACACACACATACATACACACACACACACGCACTCACAAACATTTGTAAAATACAACTGAGTCCAAATTAGTTAATTTAATTTATTGTTAATGTGATTAAGGATCGCCGCGACACAGGGTCGCCCTAGTGCGGGGTCCAACTGCAAACTTTAAAATATGTAAAAATTTATTGTGGTAAATACATTATTTTGTATTTTGTATTGTAATATATTATAATAGTAATAAATACTAACGAGATAAATTGAATTAAATGTCATTATAAGTTACCTATACATAATTGATTTTATAGTTAAGTATTGGTTTTATCATCAAAAAACTCCTGCAGTTAATAGAAACATTTGTTAAGAAGATACAACTTTAATCTTTTATTGAATATCGAGTCTCAAAATAAATAAAAATAAATAATTTCGTCAAAATAACGAAGTTTTATGAACCTTTTTTACCTTTTTTGCATGTATTTAATGCACCACGAAAAAGGCTGAACCTACGTGATACACCCTAGTAAAATAGATAAGTAACTTAGTATGTAAATAGCTCCGTCCGCCAGTATGTATGCTTGCTTGCTTATCGTATGGTTAGTGGCCAACCTATTTGTCAGAGTTGTTCAGGCTGCCCGTAGGCATCTGACATGGCTCAACGACTGCTGTCGAACGACAACAACCGGGACCGACTGCTTAACGTGCTTATCTGATGAAATATGCCACTAGCGGTCACCCATCCAGGTACCGACCGCGCCAACGTCGCTTAACCTGCACGATCACTTTCGGACCGTGCTCGCAACTAGGCTACGAGCTCCTCCAGACAGTACGTATAGGAATCGATGTTAGTTTTTATGGTTTTTGGTTCTTTTAATCTGTCAAGAAAATATTAGAAATTTTTTTTAAATACCTGGTACCAATGAAACAATGTTATGTTTGCCGCTGCGATGAGATTAGAAATTTACGAGCCATTCACTCCAAAAGCATCATTATCGTGTGTTTATTAAAGGATCTTACGTGATAATAATGTCTTTCAACGCATTCATTGTAATCTCGACTAGTTTCTTATGTGAACAGTGATATTAAGTATAGTAGTAAGTAGTAATAATCTAATTGTAGAATAGAATGTGCAATCACTAAATTATTATTATCCTATCTAACCTGTTAGGTTTTCTCCCATTTCTGGGGTCAGGTCAGCGATGCTCACGGATCCAGGACCAATTTTATAATTATAAATTAATTATAATTATTAGATAGATAGATAGGAACACTTTATTGTACACAAATACAGGAAAAGTAAAAACTACAGGAATAGTAGCACGATATGTGTAGGATATGGCTACATTTATTTTAGTGAAAGGAATTAAAAACTCATTTTAAAGTAATTATTTAGTTTTTATTACATAATTTTGCACTATGATGATCACAAAAGACAGAGAGCGATGCCTTGTTTGTATGTGCCAGAACGAGAAGGAAGATTTGACGTGTGCGTTTAGTTTAACCATAATATTTATAATCTATGCTGCGTTTCGCACAATATGTACAAAGGCGGCCTTATCGCTTAATGCGATCTCTTCCATTCAACCTCTGAAGTTAATTGGACATTAAAGAGATTAGCGACAATGTTATATTTTTTTTGTCTGTTTAGTTGTCTCTCTTTAAAATGTCATTTTGCATGAATTCGTAATATTATTATTGTGTTCCAAGTGACAAAGGGACGTGTTGAAAATTAGCGCTGTGGACTCCGTCCATAGCATAAGCTGAACACGCTCCCTGTTGCCACAAATTAGTTTTGTAACGATGTCGACTTCATCGTCCATATCAACCTCCTTGCCATCAACTTCAAACTCATCGTTAGCGTTTATCTCATCTCATTTCGTATTGGCATCTTCATTTCTTCATTTAAATTCAAAATCATGTTCCCATTCCATTTTTAAATTTCATTATTCCATTAATTTCATTGTTTTATTTGTACTTTCACTTTTTCTCTGTATTTCGTCTCGAACGGACGTCTCCCCGATCACTTTTATTTCCTACTACCTATTTTCTGTGTTACTATTTGTGTTCTTTTCCTTAAAATATATTATTTAACAGTTTATATACAACATTGTAAGGGCAAGATATGTACATGTAATATGTATTTGTGTGCAATACATGGTTTTGTATTGTATTGTTGTATTGTATTAAACATATTTAATAGGTAAACAACAGCATTCAATGTATACCTTGGCCAGAAATATAAAAACCCTCGCCTATTACGGAATTAAATGGTACCTACCATAACACAGATTATAAAACCATAACACAGATTATAAAACTACCAATGGCGCTCTTGAAAGAAACATATATGGCTAATATTACTGCAATAATTTTACCTTTGCTTACGATCAAAGCAAAACTATTGCTATTTGCCATTGCTACAATTTTAAAAGTATATTTTAATATTCTGTGTCTTAAAAACTGAGTTTTTTCCACTCACTTAGTGCACATTCCTGCGGAAATCCAGACTCATTACCCAATGAGTGTCCAATGCCAAAAAAACGCGCCAAATTTTTTTAACAATCCTCCCAGCACACACGGTCACTTCACACTTTTATCAAACAATTCAAAAATAGAACACACCAAGACGACACGTAAAACACCTAATAAAATAATAATCAAAGATTATATTCAAATCTCGAATCAACACTGGCTGGCGAACACGCGTAGCTGTATAATTATATTAAATAAATATAAATTATTATCTGTGACAAGAACAGCGACAGCGCGGGCTTTCGAAGCCAACTGTGCGCCAAATGCGAGTAGTGTTTATCGAATGAACTGTTTATAGTACAGGAGCCTGTGTCTCCATATTCCGAGTTTTACGTTCCAACTTTAACGTTAGAAAATAAATAAATATATATATGTACATAATTTAAAAACCAAAATCAGAAATACATGCTTAAATGAATACAAAAATGTAAAGCCGGGTTGAATGCAACTTGTTCATAATGTAAACAAACCTATCCTTGATTTATCAATTATCACATTAGACGATCAACCATATTAATTCATGTGTTTACTTTCTTATTATTTTTATATTATTTCACCTGACTATCGACATCGACCATATGACGATTTGTTTATATTAGGAACAAGTTTCATTGGGCTCGACTATAAATAAACGTAAGTACTGTGATTCAATATTTTTATACCTATCATTAATGACAACAAGGATGTCAAGATCTTGTTTAATTAAAATAAAGATACATCTTTTAATTTTTTAATTTAATTTATTTATTAGGTAAACAACAGATTACAACCATAGAAATTACAGAAAAATCAATATAAAGTTATGAGCTAGGTCGTAACCCTTAACGTATAAACACAGCATGGTTAGGAAGTGGGAAATTGATTGTTGTACAAAATTTAGTTGGGAAAAACTACTATTGAATGTAATGACTAAAAAAACCTATACCCATTTGAAAAATAAAAATAATAAAGTAAAGACTATAAAGTAGGTGCGTGGATAGCTCACTTGAGGACATCCTCAACCCGTCTTTTAAAAACTAATGGCCTAGGATCAAATAAGTCTATCGATGGCTTATTGTTGCTGTTCGAAGAGATTTCGTTAAACAATCTACACATTCGCACAATAGGGTTATAGAATGATGTGTTGTTCTTAAAAACATTTAATACAAATGTTTTAGGAATGCGAAGTTTAAAGTTTGTGTTGAAGTTTAGACAGGACAGCAAGGAAGGAGAATCTATGGTGGAATGAAGAATTTTATGTAGGATTATAAGGTCTTGGTGTTTGCGCCTAAGTTGAAGCGGGGTGACTTTAAATGTTGTCAGTCTATCATCATACGACGACAGCTGACGGCCGAAACCATACTTATGTCTCATTATTCTAAGGGTCTCTTATAATAAATCTCTTATAATAAATAATGTTAAGCTTTGTCTTCAATACGTGCACACATTATTTATTATGAGTAATTGATATAATGACAATAGATAATAAAAATTAATACCCGTAATACGCGTTTCTCGGTTTCTCAACCTATTTCTCGGTTTTCTAGATATTTATGGGTTCTGTCAGATTTCGTTTCAAAATCGCTGCAGTATACTAAAGCTGTTACACAAAATTCAGTGTATAAAATGTGGCAGTCAGATCTTTAAAAGGACTGTTTTGTTTTTAGGGGACGTTTGGGGGTTCGGATCTGAGGGCCTAGCTTTAGAAATGATTGACGGCTTGACTTTTTCCAAGTAATTTAATTTTTCGGCTTTCGTATGATGACCAAGAGGACAAAAGGAAGGAAAGAGGCCTGTGTTGCCAACGTAGTATGTTAAATCTACCGTGATACAAACCCAGGCTTCCGTACTACAATTTATGTATTTATTCAAGAGTTCCGACCGTACACTTCTTTGTTCTTTATTTTTAGTGCGTTGACTTCTGACACTCCTCGACAATCCTCGAATTGTAAACTCAATATCATTATGATCCGATGTCCTACGATGGCCTTTCTTAGGGCCTTATCACACTAGCAATTTGCGAACGTATTTTCAGTTAGTAAATCGCGACTGTGATAAGGCCCTTAGGTTGGGACTACGTGCGCCGGTACAAGCGCCGGTTCGGTTCACTGCAGCCAATCACAAGCGTTCCGCCCTCCCACTTGTAGTCCAGGCCTTAGGCTGGCTTTCCACCATTTGGTGCTGTGTCAATCTCAACAGCTTTGAAGCTGTGCGAGGAACCGGAGCGGTGAGCGAGGAAAAAATCCACCAATAGGATTGCTTCATTGTGATGTGATAATGAAGGATTCTATTGGTGGATTTGTTCCTCTCTCACCGCCTCACTTCCTCGCTCAACTTTGGTGGAAAGGCAGCCTTAAATTGGAGTCCCCCAATGCGAGGACATAGACCCCAATCAGTGGACACAGGCCCCAGTCAGTGTACACAGGCCCCAGTCAGTGGACACAGGCACCAGTCAGTGGACACAGGCACCAGTCCGTGGACAAAGGAATTATTTTTTACAAGGAAACTGCTATTGCCGCAATGTTCAGATAACCCTCGCCATAGCTGATAGCGGTGACTTAAATAATATAACATCACATTCAAAACCCAGAAGGTGGTATGACTCTGTGGAGAGTCAGCCTGGGGTGATACCACACTTTTACGTATTTCGACCGCAAAACAGCAATGCTTTTATTGCTGTGTTTCGGTACCGGCACATGAGACACTCCATCTAAGTTCTCAAGGTTAGCAGTGCATCGAATACCCTCTAATCGTGAAGTGATGTCTACAGGTGACGATGACCACTTCCCATCGGGAGGCCCGTTTGCTGGTCTGCTCTAGTTATAGATAAAATAAAATAATTCAAGTCTTGGAATTCTAATTCATAAATCATCATCATCAGCCTATTAATGTCCCCACTGTTCGGGCACAGGCTTCCCCTTGCACAAGGGTGTACGCGCCATGATCCACCGAGCGGGCCCAGTACTGATTGGTGGATTTAACACGTTTTCGAAAATTTTTCATTTCCTCAGACATGCAAGTTTCCTCTTGATGTTTTCCTTCACCGTTAGAACAGTCGGTAAATGTACATAAGTCTTCGAAAAACTCATTGGTACATGACAAGGTTTCGAACCCGGACCTCCCGCGTGGGAGTCCGGCGTCCTAGCCACTCCACCGACGCTCTATTCTACCATACTCTATTCATAAATAAACCTAAACACATGACTACACTATAGTGCAGAGCACAGACAAACCAGTTTCTGGTTTCGGGGAGCGAAGAATTGTAATAAAAAAGAGTACTTTTTACTCTATTGAAATGTAAAGAGTCTGAAGTTTTTATTTCAGCTATATTCGTAGGCAAGGCAAGCAATTCACGTTGGTGTGCGAAAGATAGTTCATTTCATAGTCTTTACCTACATCATCATTTAGCATGGACGCGATAAAGGTGAGACTTTCTATTTTGAACGTACAATGTGTTTCAGCGTTTGGCAACTTACACTGTCTATTAATCTTGTTATGAGTATGTTTGTAGTGTATAAAATACCCTGATCAGGACCTAAAAAACCCTGTCAAGAGGGCGCCATTGGTGGTTTTATAAACTGTGTTATAGAGTTCGCTATTAAAAAAAATATTGTACTATTCAATTCCGCAATATGGCAAGGGTTTTTTTAGTTCATGGTCAGGGTATACTTTTCTTTTTTCTTTAATGAATGGTAGTGATTTACACTGCAATTTGGCTAATGACCGTGTTGGAATCTTGAAAATAATTCGAACGTTTTGGCGTCTGTTTTGAAAAAAACCAGTTTACCAACGTCGAGATTAAGGGAGAGTTGTGTGCACTAGGAATGCCTAGTGTCTTGCATTCCTAGTGCAATTAGGTTAGGTTGCCGGATACACAGCATCTGTAGTATTTCACTCCCATTTCATTGTCGATTTTTAGGTAAAATACACTAGTTTTACGAAGTAATAACCACTGTAAACCGTTTTTAAACAATAAAATAGGTCGAACACGCCGTGACACAACAACATAACCCCCAGGGTATACTTAATATACCAGCATCAATGTAATCTGACAGATACTCCAGCTAGAATTCCAATTTTCATTTATTTCACTAAAATTGTATGGGCAACATTTATATAAGTACGCGAATTTCTCAAAAACTCCTGGATCAATTATAAAAATTATTTCACTGACAATAGATAAGTAAATTAGATAATTAAGTAGTTAAAAGTCGACACTATATTAATCTAGAAAGAAAAAAGTCTTTCTTTTAAAGAGAGTCTAAAGTTTCAGAGTTTACAGAAGTGGTCATTTTTAAAAGTGGTCATAATTTCCCGACGGTAAACTAGTATTATTTTATTACAACTTGAATCTAAAACGCGAAGTCGCCAATTTATGTCTGCCATTGTCAAGGCCAGGGAGCCAATTCTCGCAGAGTTCGACATACAAAAGTGGAGCGCTACGACCGTCTTGTCACGCTCACATACAATGTGATCGAATGAGATAGGACTAATATCGAATTCGACATTCCACCTGCAAGAATCGCCGTGCTGTCTTTGATGAAAAATTTATAAAATCGATTTAGGTACAATCGGACAATCGGTTAAGGGAACAATGCAGGCTGCGTCATACATTGCCTTGATAGTACAGTGGACCACAAGCTATAGTATACCACCTGTCAAAAACCTTCGATTAAATCTCAATCTTATGGCTGCGCAATATGATACATTTCAGATTCTCAAATTTTGTCATTTTTATGATAGGACATTTTTATGATTGGACATGTTTATGATTGGACATTATTCTAATTGGACATAGTCGTGCAAATCATCTTATCTTATGATAGAAGGCCGGGAATAACCCAGCGGCACTTCGACCCTTGAGGATATTTTGTGCCTACCCTATTTTACACACTGGTCATCTCAATGCACAGGTTTCCTCACGATGTTTTCCTTCACCATTAGAGCAGTCGGTAAATGTACGTAAGTCTTCGGAAAATACGACAAACTAAATGGTACATGGCACTGCACAGTTTCGAACCCAGACCACCCGCATGGGAGTCAGTCACTGTGCCACCGACGCTCTTTTGGATAGGTTGACCCGTGGTCGACTGTACGTAGTTTGTACATCACTTTAGTAATTCAATGAAACCAATGCAATTTCATTACATTATAGGTGATTAGGTTCGTTAAAAAAATGTTAAAAAGTAGAAATGAAATGAAGAAAATGGAAAATGGATAGTTTTGACAAAACGGTGAAATCATTCTGATATCTTCTAAGTCGTTTTCCTCATTGCTGAGGGTCGTGATCATTCTAAGGAATTAATCACATAGAACGGACTCTCGTGGCAGATTTATAGGGTGGTTTGCCATTGCCTTCCCCATTTCACACACTGGTTATCTCAGTGTGCAGGTTACCTCCCGATGTTTTCCTTCGCCGTCAGAGCAGTCGGTAAATGTACGTAAGTCTTTCGAAAAAAACCGAAACACTCATTGGAACATGGCATTGCCTGGTTTCGAACTCGGATCTGGAGCATGGGAGTCCTACGTCCTAGCCATGACGCCACCGACGCTTTTAAATTTATTAATTCTAATATAGTAAACAGTTATTGTCAAATTATGATAAAATAAAGTAAGAGTTCTGGAGTGGAGACCGCGTTTGGGCAAACGTAGTGTGGGACGCCCCCCTGCTAGATGGAGAGACGACCTGCGCAAGGTGGCCGGCAGCGACTGGATGAGAAGAGCCGAATATCGGGCTCAGTGGCGCGCCCTGGGAGAGGCCTATGTCCAGCAGTGGACTAGAGTGGGCTGCTGCTGATGATGATGAAAGTAGAAGGAAAAGGTATTAGGTAAAAAAAACTATAAACCTATAATTGAAAAAATACCGATATCGATCCCTGAGTAACTTTAAACATTTAGTACGGATGTCGAAACACCGTTCTTTACGTACAATTTACAAACAATTCTGCACCAACCATAAGCAATGAATGCCATGACTAACTATATGATTAACGGTTAAGGCAGACCAGGGAACAGCAGTGAGCATTTTTTTACCCACGACGGAACGGAGAAGGTATATGCGTTTGACCTAAGAGGATGTTTGTTTGTTTGTGTGTGCATGTGTCTGTTCCCATCTAGCTCCGAAACGGCTGAACCAATTTCGATACGGTTTTTGCTTTGGAATTTAAAAGAGCAGGTTCTTAGCTGGATTTTGTTAACATCGAATTAAAAATAACAATGTCTGGGAACTCAAAATTCTAAATCATAGATTCATATAATTTTTAGGTAATATACTTTCGAACTGTCTGCACAAAAAAGTCTCTGATAGAGTGTCAAAAGCTGCGCTAGGCATGGCATCTCAATTCTCAACCGAATCTCGAATATCAAAATCCGATTTAGCATCCCCAAATGTAGCCTAAACAGAGGTTTGTGCCCTATGGCCTTCCTTTAGGCCTATATAGCACCCCATTTAAATGTCGCCCAGTGAAATTGTGAAGGTCAGTAGAGGTCAACGGTGAAGAAATTGAAATTGAAAAACGTTTATTTAGCACTGTAAACACCAGAATACAGCAAGTACACAATACAGAAGTATAAAAGGATATAATACATTCAGCACAAAAGATCCGGTGCGGTACAGTGCCAAAAAGGGTACACTAGCTCAGCATAATGCTGAGGCAAACCACAGTGCTGATTTTCATTTGGCCCCTCAGTGACTGCACGGACGAAGAAAGCAACAGTGTGTGCGTGTTGTGTTGTATGAATGTGTTTGTTTTTCTGAATGAGGCTATTAGTGTGTAGGAAATGTGAAGGGAATGGGAATTACCGAAGACAGTCCAAACAAAAAGAAAGAGTGGCGTCCAAGACGCAAGAGTCGTCCTAGCGAATATCGCAAAGCCAAGAGGAATGCATAAAAAAGGGGGCTTATACCTCGCAGTGGGCGAAAATGGGATACCAATGGTGATAAGAAAATCCCGACTCTCCGCCAGGTCTCCGCTGAGCCTAACGCAACAAAGTAGCTCTCAGTCCGAACCAGTTCAGTAGCAACACAGCAAATGAATAACCTAAACAAAAAATTGATCACGAGACCGGGTACGGCAGGTTCGCGGCTGGTGCAATCGCACCGAAGGCACTACGCGCACCTGACTCGTATGGTTTGCATGCTTATGTGCATGTTACTGTGGCGACGCACGACAAGCGCGCCATAGAACGCGCTATTGAAATTTTCCTGGGACTTCGTATATATATGAGTTCCAAACATCCTTAGTTGGACCAGCACATCTGGTCACCAGGCACAGCACCCCGCCTGGTGGAAGATCTTCCCTTTTCCCTTTCATACAACTGACGTTGCGTCATCCATGTCCTCACATAGCGTGATCCTACAATTGGTGACCCCCTACTACGAACACTTAATTGGATTGAATCGTACCTTCATTAGTATCCAACACTCCATGCCTCTCGCTTCTTCAGGTGTCATCCCACCGCTAGTACGACAAAAAAATGGTCTTGTTTTTTTTTTAATTGCAAATATATCCTTTCCAAATAATTTGTGTAATAACAACGACGTGCTACAATAATCAAGTCTCGATCAATTAGAAATGAACTGATTAAACTGGTTGCCTGGAAGAAATAGCTTAAAGTCATAAGGCCGCCAATTGTATTACCTTTTTTTTAAATCAAAATGTTATATATAGATATACATTGTTGAGGCACTCCTTTTAAGTACTTGTGTTAGGAGGCCCCGCTCTACCTCCAAACATTAAATAAGGATAAAGTTGTTAATTATTCGTTAAATATATGATATATTTATTTTGTACCTTTTCGTCTGTTCCATAATTTTGACTTGTGTGCAATAAAGAATATTTGTATTAAAATTAACTCATCATATAGATTGGGAACCGAACTGTACTGCGGGTGGGAAGTGCGGCAGGTGCGGGGCGCGGGGACTTGGACAGTTCAGATGACAGTTTGAAGTTGCTGGATAGTACACCGCCTTCGTTTTTGCTCCACTAATAGCTCAACAGATTGTTGCTTTGACCATGCACATCGAGCAAAGAATGTGAAAACACACGTAGGTATTTAGGACACCCAAAGGTTCATTGATATATGAGGAAGTGAGATACTTTGCCCCCTCCCCATCGTAGCGGAGCGGTGGTCTTTATGGGTTCACGGTCTCACGACCACAATCCCCGAGTTGGCTGACAGAGGAACCACATTCATCATACTTCCCACTTTTCGCCGTAAGATTTGGTGGACAAGCGTGATAGGTGGCGAGCCTATCGCCGTCTACCAGGTGTAGAATAGTATCCAATAAGATCCTACACCTCGTACGGCATCCACGAGACGAGTTGGGGTGTGCTAATTCTCACATTCTTTGCTCGAACTGCACGATTCATATGAAAATGTGTAACATCTGATGGCACTGCATTGGTATGAAACCAGCAAAGTATATTAGTTCTCCTACTTTTTTATATGTATGTATTAATTTCTTGTTATTTTTACTTCTAAAGGCTATCTAAAATCTTTAGAATAAAGTAATATGCATTCTATTCTATTATTTAAGTATTTGTACAAGGTTTTTCCTAATATTTCACATTCCGTTACAATCTTTTCCTCATGAACAAAGTAAATGATATTTGCACTGATCTATTACCCTTGACCTCATTATCTGTAAATATATTATCTTTTATTCGTGAGAACCAGAATAAAAGCGTACTAGGATAGTGAGAACCAGAATAAAAGCGTACTAGGATAAGAATTTTTTCAGGATACACCCTGTATTTGATACCTACATACTTATTCTTATTAAAAAACCTTAGATTTATTTTTAAAGTCAATAAAATATTTCAAGTTCAAATCATTTATATTCTATAGAACAGTCGCCATAGTGGTGACCATGATCCATGGAAAAATACTAGAAACAAAGAACCGTGATGTACTGATATTTAAGCTAACGGAAAAGGACTTAAGAGACTCCAATGGAAAGAGAGACTGATCAATCAAGGCAATGGTATTCACAAAGTATTTACACACACATCGTACAATCAGATATGAAAACCAGACCCTTGTGCATTTCTTTCTAAAAACAGTCCTTAACTAGCGCAAAATTAAAAAAAACGTCTCACAAAAATGATACTCAACAAAAAGAGGAACAAGTTTTACCTCCTTCATTAATTTTTTTTATTCCTATATCCATTTCCATTGACCCCAGACGTCAGTGCAAACTTAGTGCAACTGCACTAACCGGAGGAAAAGGAACTGCCATTGTAATATTCAACTCTAAACACTTGAAAAAAGAACTACTTTTCAACAAACGTATAGTGTTAGTTACAAAGATATCGTACTTCTGTAATTATAAGGCTAAACAAAGTGGTTTTAGAGCAGCAATTTGCTTGCGATAGTGAATGTGTTGATTTTGTTAGTATTTAGTTTTGTAACAGTAAAATTATTGGCAGTGCCAGCTTTTTTTGTGTGTACTGAATGAGTCGTTTCCTCTGACGTTGATTACCTAATTTGGTTTAGGTAAAGATTTAGGTTGTGTAAATAACATTATTGTATGCTAACTCTATGCTTAATAATTTCTCTAACTAGGTACACTATTTATAGACAGATATAATGTGACAGATTAAAGATGATTATGATATGTAACAATCCTTAAAATAGAGTCTAAAGTACAATGGAAGATACATCTATACTCTGTCGCACAATACATTCTTTACTTGACATTGTTACGGCTTGCGCCAAAGTGCGGGTTAAATGTTCGTTACCCGGGTTAGTTAACCCTGATTTAACTCGCGGGTTGTCTATGATTTACATACAAAATGTTTCTCGGGTTAACTCTCAATTCGACTTTCGTGCAAGCCAGCTTCTGTCTTTTGAAAGCAACAAAGTACTTAAGGGTTAACTATGCCCTGATGAGTTGGCCACTGTATAGCAAAATAGACAAATGCATTTAAATGCATGACATGTCATACAGCTCTAGGTAAAATATTAACCAAAATTCATTGTTTTGGTACCTAATTTATTTGTAAAGAATAAAATCAGGACCCTGGCCAGTGTTAGATGCTTTTATATACCTACTAAGAAGCACAAAATCATTGAGCAATTTCAGTGCCTACTTCATAATCACAAAAACAAGTACACTTGAATTCTAATAGGTAATATAGGCACTTATTTGCCGAAAGATGTAGCATAAAAACAACTTATTGTATATTTTAATGTTGCATTTATAACATAAACCACTACAATATTATATCAGGTAGGTGAAAACAAACATTATTAAAGGTACTCACGAAATTTTGATATTTTGTTAGCTGCTACGCCTTCGTTCAATAGCAAAGATTCTTCTTGTTTTGCATCAAAAAATAAGAAAACACGAAAACACTTAACGTCTGTTTCACTTTACGCTGTTCTTTTATTGAAAACTTTCGAAAAACACGGAAACTTTTCTAAAATGACTAATTAGATTTAACATTACATTCGCTTTAATTCAACTCATATCTAGATCGTGATGTGAATTTGTGATCGGTAGAATGGTAGAAACATAGATATTTTGTTATGTAAAGTCTACCAAAGAATGTTTTTTTGATGTAGCAACACAAAACATTTCTTGCGTTCAAAACATAAAATTTACTTAATTATAATCTAGGTAAAGTACTAAAAAATTAGGGTTTCTTGTCACGCGAAAATCAGCATAGATAGGATTACATCTAATTTTATTTCTAACGGACAAAAAACTAATAATGTCGAGGAGTAAATTCTAAATTATTTTACACTGAACTTTTTTCTAGTAGTAGTAATATTATGTTTCAGAACGCGACACTTGTGTCTCGTAGTGACGTTCTAAGTAAAAACCGGTATTCGGTTAAGTACGGTTTAATTGTTTAATTATAGTTCCAAAAATGTATCGAATTACTCCTAAAAGTAGGTAGGAATCAAAAGATATTTCATTTAAACATTCTACACTTTCGATAGTGAACCTAACACTTCGTCTTTGCGCTCAACGAACGCATGCCCAATTCACATGCGCATTACGCATGATAATACCTAGCAACAAGTTACGGCACATTTATTGATTATTCGACAAAGTCTAAATTAAAAAGTAGTTTTACATCAAAATGTTTCGTTTACCAGTATTTCTTGGTTGGTATCTTGTAATAAGTTTATACGGAGCGTGTAAAAGTGTTGCAGATCAAACTCCGGTGACATTTACATTCAAAGAATATCAGTACAAAGATTCGCCGAAAAATGTATGTTCCAAAAATATTTATCTGCTTAAAATATATTGTTTTATTTAATTTTGGAAGTCTATAATTATACTTATTTGTTTCAGGAAATGACATTCAGAGAATTCGAAACAGCATGCGAGCAAAGCAGTGCTTGCAGTCATATGAGTGGTTTAACAAAGACACGTTGTATACGAGAATGCGTATCTCCATCATGTTATCGAGAACTCTATCAAGTAGACCCGGTATTTTTTTACAATAAATTAGCTTATATGCCTAGCCTGTATAAATAGGTATTATAGTTAACCCTATTGCTGGGGCACACCTGCGTAACGTGTAACGCCCTAAAGCGATAATTAACGCGCAGTAAAACTACGCGTTAATTTTAGTGGTTACACTAGGATTAGCGTTTAATGACGATAAATAACACTAAACCCTTTGATTAGTCGAAAAAAACCGCCACCTGAGCTATTGCGCGCTAATTTTTGAATGTCATTAATAACGACGTTAATTAATTGGCGCGTTAATACCCAGTCACACCTGCGTTTAATTTCTATTAACGCGCTAATTATTGGCATTAGACCCGTGTGGCCCGAGCATATGGAATAGATCTCATCGCATCGTGCCAGTCGTGCCACCACCATTTTTTAATAGTTTTGACGTGAAAACATCTGTAAGTTTGGTTTGGCCGGCTAGTCAGATCAAAACATGACCGACTAGTTGTCACACTAGTGTGATTTACCATGCAACGAAATTACGATAGATTAAAGGCCCAGAAACCCTTCTGACCTACCGAACAAGTCAGGATCATTCGTTATTAAAATTATAAGTAAGTAGGTACTTATAGAACATACATTTGTTACAAAATAGTTGTTTTGGTCTTCTGCAGACTGACCAAAAGGCTGCCCAATTGGTTTTTGCTAGAGTTTTTTAAAAGTATTATCATCATCATGAAAAGCTTTTCATAAGTTTTTCTATAATAGTTATACAGCCGTAGATAGGTATAATACCACAAAATATCCACATGTTTTTCCATTTGAGATCTACCTTTCTGGGAATTGCAAAACTCGAATCTGAATTATTGACTTTCATTGTCAAATTCTTAGATATGCGCGTAACGCTTCGTCGTTTACTTACCTATCTAATTTCATAAAATATACTTTCAGCTTGAAGAAGGAGAAATTGACGTCAGATTGAACTCATTTAAAGGATGCTTTATCCAGCGAAGTGGTCGGACAAGAAATTGATTTCATATTCGGACAAGCATTGTTTCCTCTTTGATCTTGTGTGTCAATAAAATTAATAAAATTCATCACAAAGTGCAATTTGTTTTCAAAGTAAGTTACCTAGTTTAAGACTAAAACTGCATTAAAAATATTTCGGGATAATGAGTAATATTTGTTTCTTATATTTCAGTTGTTCCTGAAAAAAGCAACGAATGAAGACTCTTTTTTAAAGAATGTAATTGATGAGAACTTTCAGTAATGACACACATCACATCACACTCAATGACCCATAGAATTCCCTGTGCTAGGAATTACCCATTTATTTTGCAATATTTATGTGTAAGTATAGACCGGAGAGGGCGATACTATTCCGATTTCTGTGTTTGACCAGCGGAGTCTGATTTCCTATATGCCTAACTAATATTTATTGTAGCAGAAAATAGGATCTCTTTCGGCGACTCTTTATTTAATACATCGCCTACCTACATCGTAAGAAAAGTAGTTTTTTACTTCTATGGAGTGCCGTTTATTCTTTTTGATTGCCTACACTACTCACGTCACGCACGTCTCTTGTCACGACACGATACACAATATCTTTATAAAAAACATGAAACACACATACCTACACAATAATTTCGTATTGATATATTTAGAACAGTCATTAAATAAAGTTTTTCGTTTTAACATTGTCTTTTTAATATTTTAATGTCCCGACTGTTGGGACACAAGCCTCTTCTTGCCCATGATCCATCTTGCGAGCCATGTACTGAATTGCTAAATTTTATATGCCTTGTGCCTTGACATTTTTTTTACTATTGACTAATAAACCCACATTTGACCTCGATATCGCCTGTGAGCTTTTTCCTCAAACTAGCAGTTTCCCTCATGATGTTTCCCTTCACAGAGCAGTCAATAAATTGACATTATGCTCATAAAAAAAGCCGAGCATGCTTAAAACTAGCATGCATGCTTTCCAACTGTACACATTTGCTTGAGATAAGCATGCTTGTTTTGAATAAAAATTTGATAAATGTTCAGCTGTTAACGCGGTAATGGAACATGCACAGTTGTCAACGTGAATATTTCAACTGGTTATGGAACGCTCTCCAATATTATAAAGATAGCAGTAACAAACGAGAGTCCGCTCAAGGCAGCTCAATAGACCTAATTAACAGCAACGGCTAATCAAGGCGGCCCGCGGCCATTTAGATCCATAGAACCGATGTCAATTAGATTGAGACATTGAACTGGGTAGTTTACCGTGAAGCCGTGGTACAACAACTGCAACCTAGGTAAACTGTACCCACAACTTTTCAAAATCAGTCATTTTTGGGAATCTTTTATTAGTCGATTATTTACGGTTTTCGGTAAATACCGGTTTATGATATCTCTATCTCAATTTTCTTTTGAGTTTGGGTTGCATGCACTTGCCGTCGTGAGAAGCGATCTAGTGCTAGAGTGAAAATAAAGCAAGAATGGCTTCTTTGTGTAGACAAATTGTACGCATAAATGCATTTAGGGGTGTTGTTGTAAATGCCGCTCGTCGAGGATATGCCGACAGAAGTAAGATTTGATAAAATTTTCGTTAACTTTACTCCTGTCAGCCTTCGTTACGTAATGTCAAAAATGGTCTTTTGTGCTGAAAATACACCCCAAAAATGGAATGTTTTCATGAAAAATGTATAAAACAATGTTGATTATTTGTAAACAGACCTACAAAAACTATAAAAAAGGCTCCCATCTTTGTATAAAACACAAATTCTGTCACGTTTTGGTTATTTATTTTTTACTTTTTCAAGCACAATGTATAATTTTCATAATATTTCTTTGTAAAAAATAACTATAACTTTCTACGACAGGGTCTGTAAATCAGTCATTTTCAGTTTGTACCACTGTTACCAATACCATACCATACCAATATTAAAATTATAATGAGATTATAGGTTATGTATGTACTATCTTATCAAAGTAGTATCATGATTGATATACACACCTACATGAATAGCTACGCACTTATTTATTCTAAATTTATATCGTAAATTGACCAATGTCCAAACATGTTTACTGCATTCCTCAACAGATATAAAACTTTACAAATGAAATTTAAAAAAAAAACAAAGAAATTGTAAGTATTGGTTCCTGTAGACTCTTATATACTTGGATTTATTTAGCTTTTTTAATGTAATTTATATATGCATAGGTCCTGATTCTGAGTGTCATTTGCTAAATTTTAAAACATTGCTAATTAAAATGTTATCCTTAATCTTACACAATCTGGTATATAAGAGATCATGGCACTTTAGATTTAGTAACCATAACAGAAACGATGCAATAGTGTCTAATAATTAATATATCCAATTCCACTTTGTTTAATATGGCCTCATAGTTTTATCGATGATTCTGCCAATGTCGAGGTTGAAGATGACACAGTGCGATAATTTTAAGTTGAACGGCAAGATTTTAAAGTGGTATGTAGAGTTTACTAAAAGAAAAAGGATATCACTAAACTAAATGGCACTCTCACTCCTACCTACACATATTGTTACAAGAGTGAGCCAGATTAATTTAGCTGTAGGTTTAGCAGCTACCCCAGAATTAGACACATTGTAACATTATTCTGAATATTATTTATTTATTTTGTTGCTGTTATACCTAGTACAATAAAGTGTTTCTATCTATCTAGTAGGGATGTTATTCGACTTCGACCCCGAAAGGTCGGAACTTCCGATTGATTTTACACCTCCGACTCCGATTATTTTGAATTGGAGGTTATACTGAGGATTTGTGAGCAAACATATTCAAATATCAATATGTTATCAAATAGTGTAGGACTACATAAATGAATATGTATTATTTCCGCATACGTCATCATAAAAAATATTGGCCAGGTCAGCTATAAAAAATAAAAAACGATTTAAAACATCTCTCTTCTACCTCCGCCTACAGTTCCGACTCCGATAAATCAAATTTAAACCTTTGGTTCCGGTAAAACCACCTCTGTAATACATCCCTACTATCTAGTACTCTATTGCTTTTGCATGTTTGTCGGTGACTAGTTAAAAAAACTATTTCAGTAATGTTTATTGTTTTCCAAACAACTTTGAAAAATATTTAATTTGATAATAATGTTCTTCTGATTATTATTTATTAATAAGCAGACAGCAAATAACTGATGCCCCATGTCTAAGCTGGTTAATTAGTTATAGACTTATAGATATAATTCATTCTCTTATAGCACCCACTGTCAGTTGAACCAAACATTCTAAAAGTTAGGCTTCTAAAATACATGCTATCCCTTTCTACACCACAGTTCTAGGTAGAGACGAAATAATACTTAAGAAAACTTAACATTAAGGGTGTTTCTTGCAACTCACAGTAAGTTATGTACGATGTCTAGTCTATTTAAAAAAATATTTATAAAAGTATTAACGGAATGGGCCATTACTATTGTTTAGGAAAATATGGCCAACCAAGGTTAACATATTTTTCATCTCAACAGTGATGCCCGATCCCTTGGAGCACGCCACAGGCCTGGAGAAAAAAGAGCTGCTTGCAATGGAGCGCGGAGATGATGATCCTTTCAACATGAAGGTTGTGAAGAAGGCAGCCGGCACCCGTGCCGCCCCGACTCTGGTGCCATCGTGTTTTGATGCCAGGATTGTAGGATGCATATGTGAGTTAGCCAGTTTCAATAGTAGTATGGTTCTATTCTAGACTAATAGGCTTCTGGCGAGAGCTGGGCTGGCTACAGTAGCCGTTATCTCACCCTCACGCACAAAGGCTGCCCATCTAGCAGCTAAGTGCAGAAAACAGTCTGATTTCAGACTGTTTTCTTTGCAGAGGCAGACAGGGGAGTTACCTATTTTTGCTGCTAAGCATCAAGGCCTGCGTTACTAGTTTGAAGGGAAAGGAGTAATAATTGGCATACATAGGTCACTCCACCTTAATTCTCAAGGTTAGCGCATATCAAAAACCCTGAGAAGGAAAGAAAGAATTTATTTCCAGAGATGTGAAATGTCTATCTCCGGTATCCAGTTACGATCAAGTGATCTGTTTACTTGTCTGCTCATTTTGCCTATCTTTATTCCAAATGTATTAATAGACATTCGTATTCTCAAGGTAGGTAGCACATTGTCAATGTCAATGACCAATGTGCAGTCTACCTTAACCACATAAAACGAATCTTGGCATATTAAATAAATTAAATATTGACCTTCCCCATTTTATACCGGGTTATCTCAATCAGTGTACAGGTTGCGATGTATTCCTTCACCGTTAGAGCAATTGGTAAAGGTACATAGTCTTCGAAAAATCCTTATTTCAATAGGACTTTATAAGAATTACGATTTCTGTCGTACCTAGTCACTGTAGGAGTGTAAAGACTAAAAGACGACTCCTCTTTAAGAGGAGTCATCTTTGAAGTTATCTCTAGTAAAATGGAAAACATAATAGAATAACTTACGAAAACCTTATTCCAGACTCCGACGTATTTTTTATGACTCAAGGGCAATATATTCAGAGAGCTCGAAGGGCTCTTTCCAAGCGTTTAGGCAAGGGTTGAAATACACACAGCACAAACAAACACACCCCTTACACACTTTCACATACACAAACACCCGCCTTTAACCACATATTATAATTCTATTTCTTCTATATATTTTTGAGTTATTGTGTAATTGGCGTTATAACTGTTTAAACCAAGTACTGTTATAATTGTTTTGCTGTACAATAACCTGTAATAAAATAAAATAAATAAAATAAAAACTAGGTTTCCTCATTTACTTTTTAGCAATCGTAACTTTGTATCAATGACTACTATACATGTTTATCAACACCTGAAATGTATTAGTCTGTTTGTACTGTATGTACATCAACAACATTGAATCTGTTTTTAAACATCCTATTTGATCCTTCATGTGATGTGTGGTAATCTCAAAAATACAACATCTGTTTGTCTTCGGGTATGATCAATTCTAAAAATCTTTCTCAAAATTCATTACCTTAAACATCGGCTTATTGATACACTGTTGTACTCGCCTCATCGAGCTTTAGGATCAAAAGTAATTTTATTTGTCTTAACTCTTCTAGTACCGGTGTGGCTTAAGAAGTCACTGATTCTATTAATTTTAATTTCTTTTTGGATTTATGATCATTTTTCTTAAAGTTTGGACTTGGATGACTTGCAATAACCCATTGAATTTTGTTATATACTTGTAAAGCTTTTAGCACACTGCAGCGATTATGAAACGAAATTGGACCCAACCCATAGAAATCTATTTTTCGGTTTTCTAGGTTTCTATTGGTTCAGTCCGAATCCCATAGATATCAATAGAAACCTCCAATATCGTTTCAAAATTGCTGCTGTGTACCAAAAGCATAAATAGTCTTAAAAACGTCCATTTTTAAATAAGCTTATGCTGTCCCACTTAAATCTTGCCTAGTTATTATCCATCATTTAATTTCATTACCACATTAGTTGACTAGTTATTGTCCATTGTTTCAGGCGATGAACACTCCACAGCGATCACCTGGCTCTGGTTACACAAGGTTAGTATTATGTTTTAACCAAATACATATACAAGTAACTGTTACCCTGACTGCTTTATGAACCCTGGAGCGAAAGAGGGGTGTGAAGTTTGAGGGTCAATACACACTGGCAGAGCAACGAAACGTGATGCGACACACAAAATTACCAATCTGAAGCAAACTTGGACACTGTTTAAAGTACACATTATATCCTGAAGTTGCGCAGCGCAAAGCAACAACGCTTGCATTGCTGAGTTTCGGTCTGAAGGGCAAGGAGTCAGCGTAATTACCGGAACATGAGGCACTCCATCTAAATCCTCAGGGTTAGCATCGAAAACCTTTCAAATACGTTTAGTGAAGTGAGATGTCTTTGGGTGATGGTGACCATTTACCATCAGGTGGCTCTTGCTCGCTGCTGGATGGGGCAGCGCCTCAGAAATCGTATCAGTAGCGCCCTCTCCTCTAAAATGATGATGTGAGCACTGACAACGAGCCTAGGGTTTTGGTCAAATGTGCTTAGAATTTTGACAAGTTTCATTCATTTTACATTTAAATAGCCGACTGAATGTATGGGGAGATGCTCACAGCGTAAACTGGAAGACGCGATATTCATAGCGAACAATCTACATAGAGAGAATTTAAAAATTTTTGGGCAATGCATCAGGCATCTTCCCACCGTATCGCTGCGCCAGTCTATACTGACCTACTACCCTTTGTTTGTTTGTCTATGGCATCTATATCTCCACAATCGTTTATCCGATTTGGACCTTGGACCTTGCCCTTATGCTAATCTGCGAAAAAATAGCGACCATATTTATTTTGCTGAACATTCTGTATTAACTTGTTGACTATTATTGTTTGTGTCGTAGTGTTGCTATTATACGCATTTACTTTACAATTTTATATGTTACAGGGTCACCCCCGCCGCTGCGAATGTGGACACTGGTATAAACTGATTGAGAAGACGCCCCTCTAAACGCAATTTCTACTTAGTATAACGTTAAACGTAGTGATTATAAACTGCAATAATCAAACGCATCTCGAACGCCGCGCACACAGTTTTGTTATCTATGGTTCCTCGTGTTGCCATACGCAATATTATTAAATGATGCGTTAGTTTTGATTAATTACCAAATCGAGAAAAATCAACATTAAAATAATTGTAAGCATAAAAGTATCAGTGTTTTATTAAAAACCTTGTGTGTATTTTAATTTATTAATTCATTTATGAATTTTTGCTGATTGTTTGAGTATAGAGTGTGTAATCAAAATAAACTATTTAGTTGTAACGGTTGGAGCGATTTTATTTGTATGTAAGTACTCATTACGAACGTGATCAGTCGGCACAGGGTCAGTTGAAAACCCTCGCCATATTCGGAATTAAATGGTACTATTTTTTCACGAACCAGTAGCGAACTCCATACCACAGATTATAAAACTACCAATGGCGCTCGCAGGATTTTATAGTTTTGAGTTTAAGATTAACTTTCTTTGCAGGCAACTATACCTCGTCCATTTCCTGTAGTAAGGAGAATCCTCGTGCCCATAACTCAGATAAAATTCCAAGAGTCCGCTAAAAGTGGGACCACAGGGAAATGAAATTATCCATTGATCGAAGATAAGCAGCATGGCATTCGACGACAGATCTTACCTAAAATAAAATTTACCCTTTAGTAGAAATTTACATTGTTGGTAACCCCCAATGCTCTCAATAAAAAAAATTGTGTTGTACCTACACATACCTACTGATGTTTTGGAGTGCGTTCCAAAACCAGTTGAAATAATTCACATTGACAATTGTACACGTTCCATTGCTTGTGTCAAATAAAAGTTTGATAAATTTTCAGCTGTTAACGCGGTAATGGAATATGGACATTGTCAACGTGAATTATTTCAACTGGTTACGGAACGCTTCTTGATATCGATTTCTGTAATTATCGGTTTTAATCGTGGGTTGGGTAACATCATTATAAATGTCATTTCCGGTTACAGTGTTGCCTTCGATGAGATTTTTTCCAAATTCGGGGAATTAAATAACTTGTGGGAGTTTCTTCATTCGGAGTTTTTGCGAGTATTTTGAGATATCAATTACGCTTAGCCACACTTGCGTTAGACGTAATGTATTATGACAGCGCATGCACAATGGGACAGCGCACATACAATGCATGCCATACGCTAGGCACATGTGTGACATAGAGACAAACAAAGGCAAGTGTCTAGTCCAAGTTTATAAAAAATCGAACCACTATATTACACCTATTAATCGAATACAACTGGAATCGGGAATTATTTCAATTCCTATTGTTTTTCGGGATTTTGTTTCAATACAAACTCTGTCTCTACGCAGAAAGTCTAATCTAGGGATTTATTATTTGCCAACGTGGCAACACTGACTTGTTGTCGTTGTTTGTTGAAAAGTCAAAGGAGGTGGGGGTTTCATTCTTTGTTCATAGTAAAGGAGTTCATGTCTCATTTTATTCATTGTTTTTTGAATGATTTTCACATTTTTTTTGTATTTTTCACATAGGTTCATAATGTAAGCATAAAATTGTAAACAAAACAATAGCCACGTTTATAGTGTATTAGTTGGAGTGACGGACAAATGGCAAACACAACACGTAAGTAGAAAAAACATTAATTTCCATTAAAATATTAGAAATACAATGTTTCTCCCAATAACCTGTGATGTTTGTTGTTAGGCCGCCTTCTGCACATTATATTGTACCTCTCTTTATGTTGTATGTTTTGTTTTTGTCCCGGGTGTGCAATAATTTTCTACACCTAGTAGACGGCGATGGGCTCGCCAAGTCGCCCCCTATCACGTTTGTCCACCAAATCTTTCGACGTAAAGTGGGAACTACCTATGATGAGGGTGGTTCCTCTGTCTACCCCCTCGGGGATTATGGACGTGAGAGTTATGCTATGCTATGTATATTTTGTTACCGGTGGAAGGAAACAACTAGGATTGATAACTTTTTCTGAAATTAATTCAGTTTATTGACGAAAACACAAAACAATATAAATTGCACTTATATTTCCATGTATTTTTCAGGATTAGGCAGCTTCATATACCACGTCCATATTGCGGATGGCTTCGCAGATGACTGCGACGAATTGATACACCGGTGTCTAAAGAGAGAACCTCTGACCTACCAGGCATTCTGCTACATATGGAAGGAGATGAATTTTGCTTCGATTTTTAAGTAAGATTTTAATTCTAAAAGTGAACTATGGACCTATAAAAATACTTCCAGCACTGTGATATAGACACTTCAGAATTATTATATATTCATAGACAGGCAGCATATATGCTGATGCGTCTATGTCATAGGGTTGGAGAGTTATTAGTTCTTAGTTTCATTTTATAGATTTCACAGTTCAGTTTTTACAGTCAGTCATTGGTATTTATTTAAATTAAATGTTGGACTAAATCATTGTTTTGTCATAAGATTAAAATTAAGGTTATTTATCACTGCTTTTTAAACCAGTTGTCTAGTCTATTTTTAAAAGTGTTCACTGAAGGGGCAGACACAACATCATCGGAGAGCTGGTTCGATGCTTGGACTACTCTATTGCTTAAAAAGTGATATGTGACGTTGGTTGTGGTTTTGGTGCGGCTTATTCTTAGATGGTGCCCTCGCAACAGCCGTTTATCCTTTATTTTGAAGAGCTCGTGCAGATCTGGGAGGTTGTATCTGTGCGTGAGGATTTTATATGTTTCAATGAGATCTCCTCTCAGTCGGCGCTCCTTAATTATGCTACCTTTTTTACTAAATAAGGAGAGCAAACGGGCCACCTGATGGTAAGTGGTCACAGTCGCCCATAGACATCTCACCTCACTGTATTAATATTAGAGAGTTTTCGATGCGCTGCTAACCTGGAGGACTTAGATTGAGTGCCTAGTGTGCCGGTAACTATGCTGGCTCTCCATTCAAACTGAAACAGCATTTCTGCTTAGCGGCAGTAATAGATAACAGGGTGGTATCTCCCCAGGCGATCCTGAACATAAGGATCTACCACCTGCTATATGTTCGGTAAAGCCCAAAAAGAGACTAGAATTCCTTGCTATTAAAAGAGATCGCTTTTAACGATAGCCTACACTGTATTAATAGCTTTGTACGTAATGTTTCACACTAAGTTTTCGTGCAATAAAGTTCATTCATAAATTTTTTATGTGAATTTGACGAGTTTTCCATTGCTATGTATAATATAATTATAATGAATTGAGGACTTAGATTGAAGTGGCTCGTGTGCCAGTAATTACGCTAGCTCTCACCCTTCAAACCGAAACAATAACACAAGCTTTTCTGCTTAGCGGCAGAAATAGATAAGAGGGTGGTGGTACCACCCTCTTATCTATTTCTGCCGCTCTTCACCCTCTTATCTATTTTCGCCCAGGTGATCCTTCACATCAGGATCTACCGCCTATTTATTATCTTCTTAATAATAATGTCGACTACCATGTTTCAGAGGCAGATCGCTGGGTGCAGAAATAGCTGAGTTAACAGAGGAACTGGTCCATATAGCCAAACACTACATGGTTGCCAACACTAGTAATTTTGAGGTAAGTGTTGTGTAATGAATGGCGTAGCATGGATTTCTGGCCCCCACGGCGAGTTCAGAATCCCAATTTCACTGTTTTATTTTATTGTTCATAAATTCTTATTATTATGAGGCTACCATCAGGAACATTTGAGACACTCAGGGTGGGACTACATGCGCCGGTTCGGTTTGCTGCAGCCAATCACAAGCGTTCCACCCTCCCTCCACTTTTTTTATATTTTTTATGTACAACTAAACCCGCATTTGACCTCGATCTCGGCTGATGGTAAGCGACGATGAGGTCGACGATGGAGCATGCGGGTCCAGTAAATGCCTATTCACTCTGGCCTTGAAGATCCCAAGGTTGTAGGTTTCGGGAAATATAGACGCCGGCAGGCTGTTCCATTCCTTAGCCGTTCGCATAGGAACGAAGAAGCAAATCGCTTCGTACGAGCAGATGGGATATCAACAACATAAGGATGGAAGTCCGAAGGCGGAATGGAGATGCTGGAATTCAAATTCAAATTTCAAATTCAAATTTTTTATTCAAAAAATTAGGTCGTGCAATTCCGATGCACACTCTCCGAAATATATCCTATAAAATACCGATAGAAGTTAAAGTCTTGAAGTCAGCGCCTCGTGATTGGCTGCAGCAAACCGAACCGGGGCTGGAACTTGAACTGGAACTGGCACTCATGGCATTTTTAGTCTACATTATTATTATTATTATATATTTATAGACAGGCAGCATAAATGCTGATGCGTCTATGTCATAGTGTTGGAAAGTTATAAGTTCTTAGTTTATTTTATAGATTTCACAGTTTTTACAGTCAGTCATTGTTATTTATTTATATTAAATATTGCACTAAATCATTGTTATAAGATTAAAATTAGGGTTATTTATCACTGCTTTTTAAACCAGTTGTCTACTCTATTTTTAAAGTAGTTCACTGAAGGGGCAGACACAACATCATCGGAGAGCTGGTTCCATGCTTGGACTACTCTATTATTACTTAAAAAGTGATATGCGACATTGGTTAAAACCCAATTAGTGCCCAGCCACTCCACCTTGTTTTGCTCTTTTGATAGAAGGAACACATTAGTACAAACATTATTAAATGTCTCGTAAAATATTTGAGGTGTAAAATAAATTAAGCATCTGTCAAAGTCATAATAATTATCTCATTAGTGTCATGTTATGTATGGCAACACAAAGTAGACGGGCACACTGGCTCGGGTCTATGGTTGGAGATTAATCTTGTCTGTGGATATGTGACCTAATAAACGTACTACAAAATTATAAATTATTTTAATTACACTTTTATAATCAGTGTATTGATGTCCTCTTACAATCTGACAAGATTTGGTTACTGTCTGCTCATTTTTTAAATATAAAATGACTCTAGGTATGCCAGGATCCACCAGCCAGGCTCCACACTAAAATGGCATATTAACCCTATTAGGATTCTGCATTCGTTTTTGAATAAAAAAATAATGATTACCATTGTTTTATGTTGTATTTGACATGTTATATTTACACACATATGCACACTTACATCATTACACACTCCCACACAACCTCACACACCCCCACCCATACTCACTCTTACCATTATCTTTACTAATTCCTTTATGATTAAATTTTCCAAATTCCTTTTAGGTTAAGAATATAATTTGTAATTTGCTTGCACAGAAAGTGCGACGGAATCCCGACTTCCAAGATACAGGTTTTCGACCTAGTTTGTAAGTCGGAGGTTCGTTTTTTGTGTGTCCTGTAATAAGTAAATAAACTTTTCATTTTTTTATTTTATTTTTTATATTTATATCTAATTTACATTGAATTTATTTTGTGACGATCACTCTACAAAGGCGACTTATAACATTAAGTACCTGTTATTTCTAATTCTGAAATATAAATATCATTTATTTGTACATACGGGTAATGCAGATGTTACATTGTTTCAGTATCACCATATTCTGCACGAAAGCGTACAAATTTTTGTTCAATTAATAAATCAATCATAATAAATTAGCAAAATAATAATAAAGGTAACAAACCAAAAACATCAACATTTATACTGAAATGACTCTATTTAAAAAAAAAACATAACAATTACTACAATATTACTATTTGGGCGTCATCCTGGACTCTAAACTTCTCTTTGTCTCACATTACGAAAGTATGGTCTTGAAGGCTGTGAGGATGCTGGGCTTCATTCACAGAGCCTCTAAGCCACTCCGCTCAGCGGCGGTTCTCAAGACTCTGTACTGTGCTTATGTAAGAAGCGTCCTGGAGTATGTGTCACCTGTATGGTCTCCTTGCTATATCACGCACGCTGATAGAATCGAGGCTGTCCAGCGATCGTTCTTGCGGCGGGTAAATTATTTTCAGAAAATCAAACCTGATAGTTATGCGGACAGTCTTAAACTAAACAAAATGCAATCGTTAAAGGATCGTAGGGTGGTTGCAGGATTTGAGAATGCTACATGATATCATCAGCAATAGAGTGGACAGCCCCGAGCTGGTGGAGCGCCTGATGCTGGGGGCGCCGGAGGTGCGCGCACGGCGTCACCTGCCGCGCCTGCTACAGCATGTGCGCGTGCGCACTAACTATGCGCTACACTCACCTCTTAACCATAGCATTGATCTTCACGAACGATTTTTCTCCACCGCTGACATTTTCTTCCTTAGTCGCTCTCAGTTCGTCAACGAAGTCATACGTCAATTGGCCCGGTCGTAATCCTTCCTTCTCCAGTTCCACTCTCTCTCTCCCAAACTCACTACCATTATCCTCACACACACACACACACACACACACACACACACACACACACACACACACACACACACACACACACACACACACAAACACACACACACACACACATTACACACACCGCTATCACTCAAACATATCGTAAAACCTGTTTTATTTCTTTATATCCGCTCTTTCATTTCGTAACTACTGGCTTAATTATTCTTTCATTAACTTTGTAACAGTTTGGTTTCATAATTGGCATGTATAGATTTTTTAATTGTTTGATTGATATGTGTAATGTGATATGCTGTGAAACTAACAAATAAATAAATATAAATAAATAAAGATAGGTTTGTAATTAATTATTAAAATGTAAACTTTAATTAAATTTTAATGACGTCATATTTTTTGACATCATTAATATTTAATTAATTTTAATAATGGCTTAACAGTATCACTAAGGAAATCGAATGAATAATATCTGTAGAATGAAATAAATGATTCTAATTATAATTCTACTCGCTAACAGGAATCAGTATCAGGCGTATTCCTAGTATATGCACTTCTAAGTCTACAACCATATGCCGGATTCGCTTGCATTCGCATTGTCCCAGAAGACATGCCAGCCATCAACAGGATAGAAATGGTAGCGCGAAGAGAGAAGCGATACGATGTTCTGTACATACTTGGGTCTCTGTTGGTGAAGGGCCCTTGTCAGTTCCATGCAGCACAGAGGGAACGAGGCATGGAACTAGCTCATAGGAAGTATTTAGAAGGTGAGTCAAGTTCAATATTCAATTATTATTATTTAGAATTAAAACTATAGTGAGACATCCAATGGTGGCAAAGTGAAACCATGCAATGCCATGTACCAATGAGTTTTTAGTATTTTTCAAAGACTTACGTACATTTACCGACTGCTCTAACGGTGAAGGAAAACATCGTGAGGAAACCTGCACACTGAGATGACCAGTGTGTAAAATGGGGTAGGCCCGAAAGATCCTCAAAGGTCGAAGTGCCGCTGGGGTTAGTCCCGGCCCCCTATTATAAGATAAGATCCCCCCAACAGTGAGGTTTTCTTTGTATCGCTTATTTGTGATGTTTGTAACATTTTCTTTTGAATTTCAAGTTCGCCGATTAAAAGCCATTATGGCCGATTACATACGACGATGCGTGCCTGTAATCGCCCATAATGGCCGATCGTGAAAGCCATAACAAACTTGTTTCTTCACAGGTTATACAGGCATAGATAAACATGGCGTGCGCCCAAAAGGAGTCTTTTACAGGCAAAACGAGGAGCTGGATATCATCAGGGAAATGAACAGCTTGAGCCGACGGTACACCGAGGCCAAGGCTGCCATAACAACAGGTAAATTAAGACAATGGTCTCAATAGCACATAAAACGCCAAGCGTTGCGTAGATGGAGCCACAAGCACACTCCGTAAACAGAAAAGCAAAGCGAAACGTTATTTTTGAAGATATAACAACTTTCTCGTTATTTGGATTAATTTAATTTCTCAAAGCTATAGTAAAAAAATAGCAGATCTAAAAAATCTATTACGACATCGTGGCGCAAGTCTGAAGGGTAGAAAAAAATTGGTGGAAAGGAACGTATCTACATGTTGATTGGTTACGTACCATTGTGCTAGTGGCGCCTCTAGTGGTAAAACATTGCAGGATTATCTCCTATTCCTCCATGGCCGCTAAACCGCTAAGTCCGTGTGTCTCTTTCATTATTGGTAAGAAAAGGACCGTTGTGTCATTCAAGCTTTGGAGCTGCAAATAATTTTAGACGGCATGTATTTGTATCCAATCTTAATTTCAATGGAGCTGTCTTAATACGGTATTAACCTTTTTTTTATTGCATCAATCAACTTACATGGGCATACTAAAGAAGGATCTAAAATTAGTTTTTCGATATCTCAACTAACATCAGAGATATTAATGGTTAAAGTTAGAATTGGACAGATGCTCTGTCCCTTTTAAGCTAAACAGTCCTTTATGTGCAGCCAGGACCCGCTTGTATGGCGCCTAGAGTTACGTCATAAAACTTATTGCCGTTTCTTTCTACCGTTCTGATTTTTGATTGCCTGTAGCTATTTTACAGGCCTCCCTTTGCACAAGGGGGTTATGGGCCATGATCCACCGAGCGGGTTCAGTGATGATTGGTGGAATTCACACGCCTTTGGATATTTTTTTAATTTCCTCATTCATTTTTTTATTTACACTTTAATGCATAAAAAAGGTGTACATGAAGCGAGCTTAATGCCTTGCGGCATTTTCTACCAGCTAACCATGGGGTTATGCAGAAATATGCAGGTTTCCTCACGACGTTTTCCTTCACCGTTAGAGCAGTCGGTAAATGTACGTAAGTATTTCGAAAAAACCGAAAAACTTATTGGTATATATGGCACTGCATGGTTTCGAACCCGGACCTTCCGCACGGGAGTCCGACGTCCAAACCACGAGGCCACAGACGCAAAAAAAGATCACTGTATATAGGTAATCGTTTATTTCAGATAATGGTCAAGTGGACCGGAGTCTCAACTATACCGATCAGAACTTGGCCGCAGACCTGGATTCCTCACTCAAGAAGATCATTAACGGGCTGATAGATGATGAGGAAGGTATGAATTCATCTTTATAGACTACCTTCCTTTTGGCTTCGATTTGTAATTCCCACTTCAGTGTGTCAGCATTGTACAGTCTGTGAGCTCTTAGAAGTATATTCGGGTATCGGGTAAAATCCGTGTCATAAAGAATAGCACCACCCCAAATCTTCCCGTGGGTATCGTCCGAGGCGACTAAGAGCCTTAGTGGATACTATTCTACACCTAGTAGACGGCGATAGGCTCGCCACCTATCACTTTTGTCCACCAAATCTTACGGCGAAAAGTGGGGACTACGGCTAGGCTACCTATGATAAAGGTTGTTCCGCTGTCTACGCCCTCAGGGATTATGGACGTGAGAGTTATGCTATGCCTCTGTCTCTGTCTTACTACAGTCTTAGTATATGAATGAATGAATACTCGATGTATATTCGCGTTTTGCTATCAATATCCGCAGTCTCAAGACCCGAAGTCCATTCTAAAAATCACGCACTGTAATGTAGGGTTATGTAATTGCAATCCAATTTAGAAAATGGACATTGAATATTAACGCCATCTAGTACATAAGTGCCTCTTTAATGAACACTTACATAATTTTATTTCATTTATTTATTAGCCATAAAATTACATATCATTATAGGTCTTATTATACGCGCGTTCCACCTGAATCCCTATTTCGATCCCCCAGGGGATCCAAAAACACTCGTTATTCTACCACGATCCCTCAGGGCATTCTTAAATACTCTGTATTCTTTTTAAATCCCCTATTACAATGATAACCTTTTTACATGTTAAGGTCTCTTTACATGAGATATGCAATAATACACTAATGACATTGTACCGACATTAGATGAATCCATGTATAATATCCATAATGTAATGTATCCATCCATAATACAATTTGTGTTTCAATGTAATTTTACCCATTAGGGTGTAGCTACACGAAATAAAAATATAAACAGTCATCACAAAAATGAATAAATTATTATCTCTAATTATTAAACGCAATTGAAATGAAAAATGAAAATGAAAAAATAATAATAATACCTAGAAACTAATTTGCACTGTCCACACAGTTTTATTTTAAATTTTGTGTTGACAAAATCCAAATTAAAATAACAACATTAAAATAAGTACAAAGGCGGGCTTATCCCATAGGGATCTCTTCTCGATCTCGCCTGATGGTAAGCGGCGATGAGGTCGACGATGGAGCATGCGGGGTCCAGTAAATGCCTATTCACTCTGGCCTTGAAGATCCCAAGGTTGTAGGTTTCGGGAAACACAGACGCCGACAGACTGTTCCATTCCTTAGCCGTTCGCATAATGAACGAAGAAGCAAATCGCTTCGTACGAGCAGATGGGATATCAACAACATAAGGATGGAATCCCTCCCCGCGCCTGGTAGTCCGAAGGCGGAATGGAGATGTTGGAATCTCTTCCAGCCAATCTTTGATTTATAATAGTTTAGGACTACTTTATGGTGGGTAAAGGTGTACAATAAATAATAAGTATAAATAAATTACAATAAGTGTTTATCTTTCTTTCAATTACTTACTCGACCCGAAGTGGATCTTGTCCCCCGATACCAAAGAGCGCCATCGCTCACTCCTGCGCAGTGTCGAGCCAGTCAAGTGCCTGGAACTCACGTAGATCCTTCTCCACTTCATCGCGCCACCGGTATCGGTATTTTTAATTAATACTACTAAAAAGTATTCTTTTATAAACAGAAATAAGCAAGCCTCTAATGGATCACTATAATTCGATACAAGCCATAAAATCGAGAGCCATGAAGAATACTGTCAACCCCATGAAACACCTGACTGGACTGAATGAAAGGTATGTAATATTCTCGTATGTAAGTTAAGTCTAGAAAGTCTAGTCTAGTCAAGTTTTTGGTCTAGTTTGTAAGTCGAGAGGCCCTTTTTTGTGCCTTGTATAAGTGAATAAAGTTTTTCATTTGAATGTGTAATTTTAAAGAATTTTCAGAATGTAGACTTGAGCATGCGGGAGGTCCGAGTTCGAAACCATGCAATGTCATGTACCAATGAGTTTTTCAGTTTTTTTTCGAAGACTTACGTACATATACCGACTGCTCTGACGGTGAAGGAAAACATCGTGAGGAAATCTGCACACTGAGATGACCAGTGTGTGAAATGGGGATAGCAATGGCAAACCACCTCTTTAAATCTGCCAAGAGAGTCGTTCTATGTGATTAATTCCTTAGAATGATCACGACCCTCAGCAATGAGGAATACGACTTAGAAGAGAGAGTTGTTGAGTTATGTATGATTATGATGCCACAGACATACGCGTCAAACTTAAATGGATGCTACACGTGTCACAAGTTCCTTCCTCATCCTGACACGTCCTTGGTTATAAGCACACAAGCAAGCAATAAACAATATTCTATCCAAAACCTAATTCTACTACAAACTTATCTCTTCGACTTGTGTCGTTGTATGTAACTAGTCATACGAAAATGACAACAACCGACCGTTTAACGTACTCTCCGAGGCATGGAGAGACATTCAGATGAAAATGTACCACGAGCGGTCACCCATCCTGGTTCTGACCTCGTCCAACGTAGCTTAATTTGCACGATCTCTATATGACCATTAGAGATGTTACGGAGGTGATTTTACCGGAACCGGAGTCGAAACCGAAATGTGATTTATCGGAGTCGGAACCGAAGTCGGAGGCGAAGGTAGAAGAAAGATGTTTTAAACCGTTTTTTAATGTTTATAGCTGAACTGGTCAATATTTTTTATGATGACGTTTGCGGCAATAATATAAATTCCTTTATGTAGTCCTACACTATTTAAATAAATATTGATATTTGAATATGTCTGCTCACAAATCTCCGATTCAAAATTATCGGAGTCGGAGGTGTAAAATCAATCGGAAGTTCCGACCTTTCGGAGTCGGAGTCGAAGCTCCGTAACATCCCTAATGACCATGCTCGCAGCTAGGCTATGAGCGTCTTTGCATATTGTTATGAAATAGGGTCGATAGATCAGACAGCAGTGGACTTTTAGACTCACCAGCGCAGCCGCAGCCAAGAATCCTTGAGGGCCCTCTGATGGTCTTCCAAGAGCTGGTTTCTTTGTGAATCTTGTCCAGATTGGCGCTGGTGTGTTTTTTGTTGATTTTGGAGAAGTTTATTTACGTGTGGCACGAGATTTTGGGTTTTAATGAATAATTTTATTGGGGCGGCGGCGGACCGACGGCGCCATGCTCTTTTCTCAATCTTTTTTAAGTTGCGGAATTTTTCCGCTAGGTGGCGCGCGGAGAATGGTCCAGAGCTATCTGTTTTGAAAAGTTTAATTTTGAAAAACTTTCTAAATCGGTGCAAAGACGAATACGAAACACACATCGTAATACTAAGATGATACATTAATACAATTATTTTATTTCACAGAACTACCTCAAGTACAAGCCCAGAAACAAAATCGGAAATCAAGACCAAACCGGGTAAAATAAAAACAGGCAGCCCAAGTAAACCAGTAATTACTGGCACACCTACAAAACGAAAAGCCACCCCAAAGAAAATTCTAGCGAAACGCCAACGGAAATCCGTTAGCAGCTCCAGTGAATCTGATGAAGAATTAAACCTACCCTCAGATGAGGAAATGGATGATGATTGGGGTACAGATTCTGATGATGAGCTAAACGACACTAATATCGAGCAAAATCAGCACGAAATTAACATTGAAATTGAATCCCTACCCGTCATAATAAGAAATGAAAAACGAGACGAATATATTGAAATAGAAATAGTTGATCAGTACAAACCACTATTGAAAGCGAAAGAAGAAATAAAACCGCACGAAGATCTAAAAACAAAATTACTGTCGCTCAAAGATGTCAGCATTAGAAAGGTTGAAACAGGTGAAGTTTCCAAGGTTTTCGAGATTCCACCAGAAATGGCTGAAATTTCGAGAGTTGATGATCACGTTTTTAAAAAACCAACGACGTCTTGCAAAGGACTGAAGATAAAGAAACCAGAGAAGAGAGAGCAGAAAAAAACATTGGTCAAATCTAAGTTTAAACGCATGGGTATATTACCAGTGGCTAATTTTAATGACACGAGTACTAAATAGGTTATTCTGTAATATAGGTTTGAATGTAATAATTTAATAAATGATGGAAAATGATTTAAATCTGTGATTTTATTAGATTCCTATAATTGGTACCGATTCCGGGAATCATCAGATAACGAAACGTCCCACTTACACATTCTACTATATGATTGTTGTTTTTTTTAAGGCAAAGGGAACTGAGCCCATACAGCCATGTCTGATGTAAACAACTCTTGCAAGTCTTCATTAAAATACTGGTGACACATTTCAATGCTATCTGGGAGAATCTTCCACGCTTCTGCACCATCCGAACCAAAGAAGAAGGCGTCCCGGACGCAGTATGGCTCTTCAAAATCCAGCCAAGTACGGATCGGGCTGCAGCGTCTTATTTGACTTTACTTCACTGTCCCACACATTAATCACATTTTGTAGACGTTCTTCGAATAAAAAACACCATTCTTACTTGAAAAGCACTACTGTAAAACAATTTGCAAAACAATGAAAAAAAGCTGGTGTGGACGCCACAAAAGCGCGGGAGAAACTCCTCTACTATATGAATGAGGAAGAGTTTCTTTTAGAGGTATGTTCCATAACATTTTTTCCACATTTTAAAATAAATTACGTGATTAGCTTGTCAAGCAATGGTTTTACTCATGACGAATATATAAAATTAAATTAATCATTGCAATAGGTATCTTTACAATAGGTACCTGCTATTATAATATTATTTTTATTTTATTAATTATTGACAGTGGGAAGTTGGGTTGCCAGATGGTCGGGATTCGCCTGGATTCTCCCGTCATTTCATATGATGTCGACTCCCGAAAAAATACAAAATCTCCCGCCAAAAATGTCTATAATTTATATACCAAAGAGAGGAATCACATGACCTTTGAGTTAATTAAAGCTGAGCTAATAATTAGACTGAACTTCGAGGAAAATTGTTTGAATGTTAAGTCTTTTCATAATACTCCTAACTACATGATCCAAATTGGTAAACTCCGTAAAAACAATTAAACAATACATGTGCCAACGTAAAAATAAAGTTCATTGACCGATTAAATTGATTCATCTCAAAATTGTTAATCATTGAAAAATGTTTAGTGTTTTAGGAGTGAAATATTCGATTTATAATTTTTTTTTCTCCAGGCAACAACCCCAAAATCCCGATATTTTGAAGTTTTGTCCAGATATTACGGTTTTCCGATCTGGCAACCCTAGTGGGAAGTGATTGAATTATTTATTGAATTTTTTTTTAAATGGAAATTATATTCATTTTTTTATGAAAAATTACCTAAATTACTTGTAACTTGTTGTTATCAATAAACTATTGTATTGTAACAACTTTCGCCTTGTCGGGTAATAATTGCCGAGTAAAAATAATGTTTTGGAATCGGGTACCTAACCTACCCAACAAAGGGCCTCATTGTCCGAAATGGTTTTGGACATAGACATATTTTATTGATAATATTAATTACACGTCAAAGTACACTCAGGTATTATATTATATACTAATGTAATATGCAGCATATACTAAGGTATACACGCAGATAAAAAAACCAAATACATTAACTCCCGGAGGAACTACAGAACAATTATTCATTATTTGGAAACAGGCACCAGCAATTAATATTTCAGCTGTCAGGCAATTAGTATGTACTGCGTTCCAAAACAGGTATAATTAGTTAATTATCATAAGAATAGATTTAGCAACCAAACTGAAAGCGACCGTAACAAACCTAGTTATAAGTACAGTCAGCATCATCATCCTATCAATGTCCCCACTGTCGGGGCACAGACCTCCCTTTGCTTAAGGGGGTACGGACCATGATCCACCGAGCGGGCCCAGTGCTGATTAGTAGATTTCACACGCCTTCGGAAGCTTTGAATTTCTTCAGACATGCAGGTTTCCTCACGATGTTTTCCTGCAGTCAGCATAAGTAGAATTAAATTCTCTAAAAGTACAAATAATTACAGTACAAATTACTAATATTAATTACTACTAAATATATTACTAATAAAATACAGAAAACATTAGTCTCTACCTGAGTGTGCACGCTACACGCAACCTATTGCATTCCGCGCCGCATGGAGTCATCTGGCAGTGCAACGTGTTGCACGTGACCACACTCCAATTAATTATAGGTTTTCATGTGTATCTTCGGTTGAGTGACCATATCTTATAACAAGCCTTGAAGAGGTTTAAAATAAAACCCAAGATAAACGTACACCACATTTTTTATTAATACATTATTTAGGTACATACATCAATGTATCAATTCTATCATACATTTAAATATTATTAATTATTAATGTGTAGGACACTTGTTGATTTGAACTTCATATTTTATATTTATACATTTATTTAGGCCTTGAATTAAATTACAAATCTATATCAAAGTGGAATGTAAACAAACAAATAAAAATATTGCGACCACATTACAGAGACTGTTATATAAGTTACAATTTTTATTGCAATGCAGTATACCTTGAACTAATGCAAACCCGAGTTTGCATTAATTTTACAAAATTTAAGTTTTAGAACAAAAAACTCAAATCAGACATGGTTAATACTTGCGGTTGTTGGTACTTGGTGAAACTTGTGGTACATGATTAGACTTAAATAATATACACTTTCACAGGTTTTTACTGTACGTGTTACATTGTACTGTACGTGTTATTACCCATACATGTACCCCACCTTGTTCATACTCGGCATAGTCGACTACAGATCACTCGAGGTTAGAAGGAATCTCTCCCTTTTTAGGTACTTCCTAAGACTAACCAGGGGTGAAATAAGTAACCCATTCTTACTGGCTTACGTGTCGCTGTCCGTACCCCCTGTTCCTAAGTACAGCCTGCGCCCGCGCGCCCTGCTAGCGGCGCCGCGCGCGCGCACCGCGGCGCTCGCCGCCGCCCCGCTGCACCGCGCCCTGTCCCTCACCAACGCGGTGCTGTCCTGGAACAGCTCCTTGGACCTATTCGCGGACCCCGAGTCGAGACTTCTGGCCTCGGCCGCACGGTATTTTGAAATGACCTCTCCTCGTACTTCAGTACCAATATAGAATACAATGCTATGTACCTATAATATAACTTGACATGTAACACACGATTGGTAAAACTGTTAGTGATGTTATGAAATATGTAAATAAACAATAAACATTATTAATTACGACCGGTTTCGTTAATACGTCTTCAGGTATTTGTTTATAATAATTGTGGTCAAGAAAATTATTATAAACAAATACCTGAAGATGTGTAAACGAAACCGGTCGTAATTAATTACATACAGTAAAAACCTGTGAAACAGTATATTATTTAAGTCTAGTCATCAAGTCAGACATATTGGCATGAATTCAAATGAATGCCTTACGTTACTTTACTTTTCTAACGTCCAAGAAAAGTAGCGTAACGATAAATATTTACTTTCAAGAGCTTCGTGTTATGAAAGTTTAAGAGTTAGAAAAGTAATAGTTATACAAGAATTAATGCTCGAGCCCCCCTGGTGGCGTCATAGGCCGCGCAAGTGAACACTGAAAATGAGGTGTTACGCAGTTAGCGCTCAGTTTAAAGTGAGCTAGCGTCGAAACTACTTGACGGATTTGGACCAAATAAACTGTAATTTAAAGAATAGAGTATACGCTACGGTTTGACGTTAAAAAATACAGTTTGCGATATTAATAAAGTTCCGACGTTGACTGCAAAATTGCAAGTGAAAATGGTAAGGTCGAAAGAAAAAAAGGCTAAAATTAACAGATTAAATCCGGTAATAGTTAAACCTGGGTTATATTACACAAGTTAAGGGCACTTAACCCGTAGGAACTTTAGAGCAAGTGGATCTAAAAAAATCTTGATAATTAATAGACAAGTCAAGCAATAAATAATATCTTACAAAGTTACAACTAAAAGTAGGTAATTTACAAATGCGCGAACTAAAATATTCGTTATGGTTGTTAGGCCTTAAACATAGCAAATAATTCATTATAATTATATTATACATAGCAATGGAAAACTCGTCAAATGCACATAAAAATTAATGAATGAACATTATTGCACGAAAACGTAGCGTGTACATTACGTACAAAGCTATTAATACAGTGTAGGCGGTCTTATCATTAATAGCGATCTCTTTTAATAGCAAGGAATTCAAGGTGGTAGATCCTGATGTGCAGGCTCGCCTGGGGAGGCACCACCCTCCTATCTATTACTGGCGCAAAGCAGAAATGCTGTTTCGGTTTGAATGATAAGAGAGCCAGCGTAATTACTGGCACATGAGGCACTCCAATCTAAGTCCTCAAGAAGCAGCGCACAACCCTCTAATATGATACAGTGAGGTGAGATGTCTATGGGCGACGGTGATGACCACTTACCCCAGATTGCAAATGAACAATATAAACTGGCAACATTGATAGAAATCCCCATACAAAACAGTATCAATGTTGCCATTTTAGACTTTATTAAATCTAAACCCGCGTTTGACCTCAATTTCACCTGGTGGTAAGTGACGATAAGGTCAAAGATAGAGCACACGAGCTAAGTAAGTACTGGCTCTTCTATAAACAGTACCGAAACACATCGACGCCGAATCGAAGACATTTGACAACACACTTTTACATAGAAGGGTGGTGTGGGTAGCCAGGCGGACCCACCAGCTTCGTGATTTAGAGTCCAAGAAACAAAGGGGGAAGGTATTTGCAATCCCTTTCGCCCACCCCCCTTCCTGGGTAGGCCATGTATACCGCGACCAGCGGAATGAAATGGCTCATTTTTTTCCATAGCGAACTCCGGGACACATTAAGAAACTCCCAATGGCGCAAGAGGGCGCCGGTTTTTAGTTCCTGGTGGGGGGGGGGGGGGGGGGGTTCTTTATGACTACGATATAAAACAATCTCATTTTCTTTATGTTTCTTCCTAATATCCTATATATTAGGAATTTGAATGGGATAGAAATGCGAATTAAATCAGCGCTGTGTTTACACGCAAATGTATTCGCTCAAGCATTAACTGAGACAGGTGCCTATTGCCAATAGTATTATAGAGTGAACTAAATATGTATTTTTTTATATTTTTGGGGCAATAAAGTTTTTTTTTTAAGGCAAAGGGAACTGAGCCCATACAGCCATGTCTGATGTAAACAACTCTTTCAAGTCTTCATTACAATGCTGGTGTGACACATTTCAATGCTATCTGGGAGAATCTACCACGCTTCTGCGCCATCCGAACCAAATAAGAAGGCGTCCCGGACGCAGTGTGGCCCTTCAAAATCCAGCCAAGTACGGATCGAGCTGCAGCGTCTTATTTGACTTTACTTCACTGTCCCACACATTATTCACATCTTGTCGAAGTTCTTCGAGCAAGAAACACCATTCTTACTAGAAAAGCACTACTGTAAAACAATTTGCAAGACAAATCGAAACAAAGCTGACGTGGACGCCACAAAAGCGCGGGAGAAACTCCGCTATAAAGTGTTTATCTTATTCTTCTTATTCTTAATTAAACGATTCGAAAAGTGTGTTGTAATAGATGGAGACTATATTGAAAAATAAAAATAGTTTCATGACCTTGAGTGTCCTTTTTCTTTGTTTGCCGGAAACTTTCAGACCTCACCTCGTACTTACAATAAAAGTATATTTTTTTAAATCTCAGTTTAGAGGCTTTGGTACACGTCAAGGAGACCATGTCAGCCTCGTTAGGGTCACTAAAAAAAGGGAAGGGAAGCTCAAGTATTATTAGAGTCAGCCCTCACTTTGAGAGCCAACTTAGCAAACAACAGTAAGTGTTTCATATTATCAGATAAGGGCTGACTCAAAATAATATTGCGCCTCTCATTTTGGCCAAATTTCTTCCTCTCAATTTTCCCCAGGTCACATTCCATTAGGAGGTGAGTGAGGTCTTCTATTGTGTTGCAGTTGGTACAAAACGGTGATGCAGCTCTTCCCACCAAATGCAAAAACTTATTTAACGGAATGTGACCCGAGCGTAATCTAAAAGCCAAGACAAGTAGCTCCTTACCAAGGTTGACACAATCAATTGATTTGATCGATCGCGCCGGTCTAATAACACCCAGTTCATATGTTTAGTAGATTCACATTGATTACACGATCACTTCTAAGTTCTAACATGTAAAACTAGACTATCACAATCGTCAACAATCAGTAATCACCAAGGAAGTTGCAGTACTACTATGTAGTTAACTGGAAAAGCATTTTCATGGAAAGAAAGTGGTCCCGGTTGAAACGCTATTTAAAAAAAAAGAAGAGTAAGCGAGACATACGGAGTAGGGTTAGGGTTGCCACCTTTTTTTGGGACGAATAGAGTATTTTTTCATTTCGGTAGAATAAAAATAAAGAACACAGCATAAAAAAGAGTACTTATTAATTTTTACTTATTTATCTTTAAAAACATATCTTTTGTTACTTTTCGCAACATTTAACAATTATTTGTCTTTCATGAAGATAGTTACAGCCTCTTTGCAATCAAAATTTTTAATAAAAATATATGATCAGCTCGTTTTTATTTCAGTTTAAGGTAGCTTTGTTCCTTTCGTCTCTCCAGTTCACATTCATAAGGGAGAATACTCTCTCAGTGAACGCTGTAGTGGCAGGCACAGACAAAATATATGAAATGAATTTATGGCGGCTTCCCGCCACAACGTCGGCGCATGCGTGCTGCGCGCCTGTCAAGTGTGAAAACAACTGCCATCGGTTTCTATATACTCGGGATGTCAATAGAGTATTGTGACAGACAGAATACATGCTTGCTCTCGATCTTCAAGACTTGCCTTTTTATTTCGTGGGCGCGTTCAGCCCCACACATGCTTGCTCTCGATCTTCAAGACTTGCCTTTTTATTTCGTGGGCGCGTTCAGCCCCACAAATTTGTATATATTTGGAAAATCTTCACAGTTTTGTGGCTTTGGATACCAATTTATTTAGTCTCTTATGAGTAACAAGCCAGTAACAGTCAGAGTTGCGTAAATAGAGTGTTTTAGCGTACTTTATTGGTATCGTAGTTCATAAAGTACACCTACACAAAAAAGAGGACAATACTCTATTTTAGAACCCTAAGTAGGGTATCCTATCTCTTAGCGATAAGGCCGCCTAAATTGTACTTCACTATTTCCTTTTCTATCTCATGTTTGTTGTTTTATATTTGTTCAATAGTGTATTTTACTTTTACTCTTTTTAGTACAATGACCATAAAAAAATTCCTAAATTTCCTATGATTCAATTGCAGAACCATTAATGCTGGTTGTTCTGCTATCTACTAAATAAGTAAGGACATATGTTTTCGCAGCGGATTCAGAACAATTTTTATTATATCGTCTTTTCGATGTAATATTGACAATGCTTATCAAAAATGTCATACAGAAAAATATATAATGTATTGAATTCAATTGAATTAAAATGTATTTGCACACATATACATAACACGATTACATTACATTAGGTGCTTAAAAGAGCTACTTTTTTACATTTTCTATATGTGGCAAAAGGGTCCCTGACTCAGCATTATGCTGTGACCATATGGCTAGACGCTAGCCACCGCCGCAGCGCTGGTTTTCAGTCAGGGCCCGGTGACACGACGCCGCGGTACGTAATGGTGAGTCAGCTGTCCCTATTGCCCAACTATATACAGGCTGTAACATTAAGAACGGTCAGTATGGGAAAGTCTGAAACTATAAGACATACGAACATCTGTTCTTAGGAACCATGTCATCAATTTTAGTAACAAGAAAAACTGTATTCATACATTTTTTTAAAAACCTGTACTCAGCCTGGGAATCGAACCCGGTTGTTTTGAAAAAAAATCCAACACTATTTCTGTTTAGATATCGACTGTGTAGGTGTTAAGGAATAAATGTTAGTATGAAACGTGATGTTTAAAATTAATAAAACGCATTGTTTCCATATCTTTTAATTTATTTTAGTAGGTGTTCGAAATGACTACCATTTTGTAAAATACAACATTCAACTCGTAACGATCTTACTATTGAATTTTGTATCTTTAGGTGGTGAATTTGCGTTAAAATTGTCTCTATGGCTGCTTTTAGGTCTTCAATTGTGTCGTAGCTTGTTTTGTACACTTCATCCTTAACGTAACCCCACAAGAAATAGTCTAGTCTAAAATAAATTAAAAGATAGTAATTAATAGTCTAGTCTAAAATAAATTAAAAGATATGGAAACAATGCGTTTTATTAATTTTAAACATCACGTTTCATACTAACATTTTTTCCTTAACACCTACACAGTCGATATCCAAATAGAAATAGTGTTGGATTTTTTTTTCAAAACAACCGGGTTCGATTCCCAGGCTGAGTACAGGTTTTTTTTAAAATGTATGAATACAGTTTTTCTTGTTACTAAAATTGATGACATGGTTCCTAAGAACAGATGTTCGTATGTCTTATAGTTTCAGACTTTCCCATACTGACCGTTCTTAATGTTACACCCTGTATATACTTATCTCAATACACAATAGGTGTAAAAAAACTACCTCCATGTTAGACCTCTTTGTGTAACACTGGTAACACAGGTTACTCTCTTTTTTTAGATAGGATTTCGAACGGGGTCACTTTCTTTCCATGTAGATGCTTTTCCAGTTTACTACATAGTAGTAGTATTGCAACTTCATTACCAAGAAAGTTACATACTTACAATTAGTAAGTATGTAACTTTAATATTTAACTTCAAATTTGTAATCACTATACATAATAATAATAACATCACTTCTGACGTGTCACTCGTAAATTATCGCTACGCTAAACCACAGAGTACTATATACAGGGTGGAACAGTTAAGTGTTAACAGGCAATTATTTCGACACCGATAAAGATATTCAAAAATATTCAACTAACGTTGCTACTAGATCACCTATAGTGAAACCGCGTAACGGATTGACGGGAGGTGGGGCCGGGCCCCCGCTCACTCGGCCTCTGTCGTCCCGACTCCCGCCCCGCGCCCCTCTTGCCGCGCAGGCGATCCGCATGTTACGTGGTTTCACTATAGTGCAAAAGGCGGTAAGTTTTTCAATTTTTGCAAATATCTCCAGATCCAGGTAGGCCATATTTAACCATATAATAAACAAGCATTGGTATTTTCACTGTTTAGACTAAACCTTTTTTGTATGAGTAGTTAAAATATACCTTTTGGATGGTCTCAAAAAATGACCCCTTATAGGCACAAAAATATTTTTTTGACTTAACACGTTTCCCTTTTAAGAAATTAAAAATTTGGACTTACCACCTTTTGTGATTAGTAGCGATATCAGCTGAAAGATTTTGAATATCTTTATCAGTGACGAAATAATCCCGTTATTCTTATTTTCTTATCTTATGATAGGGGGCCGGGAAAAACCCAGCTGCACTTCGACCCTTGAGGATCTTTTGTGCCTACCGCATTTTACACACTGGTCATCTCAGTGTACAGGTTTCCTCACGATGTTTTCCTTCACCGTTAGAGCAGTCGGTAAGTGTACGTAAGACTTCGAAAAATACGAAAAACTCATTGGTACATGGTACTGCACGGTTTCGAACCCGGACCTCCCGCATGGGAGTCCGGTGTCCTAGCCACTGTGCCACCGACGCTCTTAACATCCCCTGTTAACATTAGCTGTTCCACCCTGTATACTGTGCTAAACGAAACAAGTATTTTTTTTTATTACAAGTTCCTTAAAGTACAACATCCATCACCCTCACTCTTACTAATTTGTATATGAGTGAGCGTGACCGTTTCATTTTAGCTTTATATTTAGCGGTCACGCAGGAATCGACGCCATTGCAACACTGTTTTTCCTCTAGGATAAATACATAGAAATACTTAGAAAAAAAAATTTATGTCAGAAAAAATGTTAAGTTTTTTAAGACATATCACTTTTGTATGGAATAGTTTCAATGTTTTGAACACTTCTTTCAAGAGTTTTAAATTTTAGGATGATATTGTATTTTATTGCTTATTATTTTCTGTTAGTATTGCTATAATATAATGGGAACTTTCATTACAAAGACCCTTCTGTACTGGTTGAAATAGACTGGAAAAAAGGGGCATGCATAACAAGTGGGCATAAGTAAAGAGCCCCTATGTGAGCCATACAATTTGTAATCTTTTTTTTTTCTCGTTAATGGTACATTCTTCTTCTTCTAAGAAGACTTCAGGCTTTATTCATCCACTGCTGGCTATAGCCCTCTCCTATATATTTCCATGTACCCCAATTTGTAGTGCTTCTGAGCCAAGTCACTCCAGCTCTAGCCCTGATGTTGTCTGACCACCTCGCTGCCGGACGTCCCACACTCCTGCTGCTTGTGCGCGGTCTCCACGTAAGTACTCTGTGGGTCCATCTGTTGTCCACATTTCCCGCCCATCGCCATTTCAGAGTCGCTATGCGTTTAGCTACATCTGTGACCTTTGTGCGCAGCCGGAGGTCTTCGTTTCGTACTTTGTCTCTTCGGGAGACTCCGAGCATAGCTCGCTCCATGGCTCTTTGGGTAACTTTGGCTTTATGGATGGCCTCAACCGTTATGGTCCACTTTTCCGAAGCGTAATGGTACGTTAAAATCGCAAAATACCGAAAGCATCATCTTCCCTGTCTGCCATATTCCTGAACTAATAAATCTTCCAGTATATTTCGTTACAGAATATGTTATTTATAATTATGTTAATTACTTTCAAGGCGGCTCAGAATCTGTTATGAATTTATGAAGAATGACTTAATGAAGATCTCTTTTCATTTTGCATTTTTATTTTTAAAAGGAATTGTTTTTGAAATACAATTGACAAGTCTCTAACAAAGCAGTGACAGCAGCGTTGACAACGAATAAAGGTAATTTTAATTCAATATTTAGCCATTTTCTTTCTCAACTATCGCTAAATCATCATCTTCACCAGAAGTATTCGTTTTAACATCAAAATGCGCTAAATTCGCCTCTGACGAACCATTGCTAGATTCATGAGACCTTGGACTAACGCTTGTCCTAACATACAATACATTAGAATCCAATCTATGATCATTAACATAACTACCATCTGATATTCTATTCAGTTTATGTATTTGCTCCCTTAGCTCGCAAACTTGACTGTAAAGCTTCTTGTTTTCCCGTAAAATAGCTACGTTTTCTGTTTCTAGTAGCTCCCTTTTGCTCCATTGAATCGTATTTTCTGATTTGAATCGTTCAACTTCCATTTTGTATTCTGCAATCTTCTCTTCTAGAACTTGTTTTGCCGCTATTTCATCTTGCAGCTCGTTCTGAAGTTTCTCAACCTCACTATGACTAGAGTCTGTTGATCCTAAAGTCCTGTCGCTATGCGTCAACTCCATTTTAGTATTATGTAGTTCTGCTGTAAGATTTTCTATTTTGGCGAGTAGAAATGATTTCTGATCCTTCTCAGTTTGTAAACTTTTGTAAGTTTCATCTAATTTTAATCTCATATCACTTAATTTATTAGCAAGGGCATTGTCTACATTCGAAAATTTGTGGGAGTCCAAAGATGCTCTTTGCCGCATCGGAGGTTCATTTGGAGATACATAGCCTACATTCTTCTTTCGTAATTCTACTCCATCTTCCGTTGACAAGTCTCCCTGTACTATTCTAGTCTCACCCAAGCTTAGTAGTTTTTCGTTGTCCCTCTTTAGGTCTGCTAACTGTTGTTCTAGGTCATTCTTTTCAGTTTTGAGTGATGATAATTCTTTGTTAACGCCATCTACTTTGTTTTTAAACTGTTTAGCTTCGTCTCTTGCTTTGTTCCGTTCAGTACGTACCTTACTCCATTTTTCTCTCCAGTTAGCAGTGCAGTCGGACCACCATCGCATAGTTTTCTCCATCTGTGTGGCCCTGGCACGGGCCTCATCGAGTTCCCGTTGGTAGTGGGCCTCCTTGGCCTCCCAGTCGGTGTTGGTATACCTCGTTGAGGCCCCGTCATGGTCTCGGCTTCGTCTGTGGCTGCCTCCAAGCGAGCTTTGTGCCATTTTTCATGTGTTCCTGTAAAAATAAACTTTAAGTGTGTTAAGTCGTTTTGATGCGAGTAAGGATAGATATCTGTATTTTGTGCCAAGTTCAAGGTTGGTAAGACAATCCCTACCTTAAAATAATTCTGCATTTGTGAGGGAGTTCACAGCTTCTATTCAAAAACCCCATTAGCATGGGTTCCGTGTTTGCTAACAAATTCGTAATTTAGATTTTGAGTTAGATTTTTGGTCCGTGATGTTAGTTGGGGCGCGAAGAGAAGCTTCAAGGGGGGCTCTTTGTGTGGTTTTCAAGGAACGTAACATAATCTATGTCTGAGTTGGTTCCACGTACATTAGGTTTCTGTGAAACAGTCATTTTTTAATCAACATCTAAATTTTTCTAACTGAAAACAGTGAAAAAAAAAAGTGGGGCAAAAGCCCCTCAAGTGACTCCCCAACCAGGTTTTCTTTTCCATTTTCCTATCGGTCTCTCCCCAGAGCCATGAGCTGCGGCCCGCCGTGCCCCCCCTGCGTGCCGCCGTCCCCTCAACCGTGCCCACAGATATGCCAGCCGCCTCCGCCGCCGCCGCCCTGCCGCCATAAGCCCATAATGCGCAGCCTGCACTGGGCACAGACTAAACGCATTATAGCGCAGGCCTTGATTCTGTCTCTAACTGGAGGACTGTGCGTCTACTTCTTCATTGGTAGGCCTCGTATGGCCGCTTACAAAGATTTTCATGCGTAAGTTAAATTAGTTTGTCAATTACTTATCTTTCAGAATAGGTACCTAAGATTGAGATCATCATCTGAAGGACAAATTACCTTTTGCTTACCTAATTAAGTACTGTTAATCCTAACTCTAACAGATCCGATCTTACGCCTACACAGTACACACAGACCGGCGACAAGAAACCTACTTTTACTCTACATTGAATTTATTTACTTCTGCTAATATTTCTAACTGAAACAAATGAATAAATCTAGAAATGGACCAGTGGATGCTACCTACATACTGAAAACTTGATGAAATTTTAAGCTTACCAAATTATTACATGGACACTTTTATAACATTCTTTCGACGGTAATTCCTGGCTTTGGTCTTCGTCACTCATAAATACTTTAAAAACGCGAGTTTTGCTAGGTTTTATTAATTTTCAGGACAATAAAACTCAATTCCGTCCGCTTCCGTCTGATCCGAAGTAGCGGTAACGTTTTTTGTTCATAATTAGAGCATCAATAGGATGTTAGAAAGGAATAGATGATATAAAGTTAAGAGTCCTTTATCTCTTTTATATTTACTACTCGTAACAATCTTATTTCAACATTATCATACTGGCATCGATTCTGGTCCCTCGCTAATTTTAAATATCGCTAAATGAAACATCTCATTCTCACTCTGCTCACTAGTCCTTACACAATCTAGCATGGACAATGGATGAAAGAAAAAGGGCGGCCGTTCGTACCTTCATGCAATCTAGCTTATGAGTGAGGTGAGTGAGACAATTATATAGTTTTAGGCTGCCTAGCAGATAGGAGCATACGCTTCCATATACCTCGTTTAGTTCGTGGTTTACACTTGGAGTGCGTTCTAAAACCAGTTGAAATTATCCACATTGACAATTATACACGTTCCATTGCTTGTGTCAAATATAAGTTTGATTAATTTTCAGCTGTTAACGCGGTAATGGAAGATGGATAATTATCAACGTGATTTAATTCAACTGATTATGGAACGCCCTTTTGGTCAAGTACAGTGGCGAGGGCATACTGCCAGGAGGCCAATTATCAAAAACGTGATATAATATCGAAACTCGATAAATATCCCGTCTCACATATCGACTATAAATATCCCATAAAATGATAAGGACCACTCGTTGCATGTCGATCGCTAGGACTCGATTTCCTCGTGGTCATGTTGGTCAACTGTAAAATATTTAGTCGTTTAATTATTTTTCTCCTGTATGTAGTTATGATCAATACAATACAATCTCAAAGTAATCTCAAATCATGTTAAGATTTGGGTTGTTTGAGTAGGTAGGTATAATAACTTTCTCCACTAAGTATCAAGCTCTCGAATTCGAATTATCTTGCATTGATGCAACTAACTATTGTACAGTTTTCTTCCTAAATGAGCTTTTGGCAGAGCCCAAAAGCCGTGATGTTTTAATTTCGTGAGTAAAATAACCCAGAATTGGTGCTATCGTTTGGATTTAAAAACCATAGGTAACCAGGATCTTTGTGTAAAATCTAATTATTCGATGATCTAATGTAACATTTTTTCTGTTTTCAGCAAAGCGGAAAAAGAAGATTGGGCAGATGAAATGGCTAGAAAGGGATTATTCCAAGCCGTTCCAAAAGAGTCTCTTAGGGATTTCAAATAAATATTATCTGAAATAAAATAAATTTTTGACTCAAATATACCGTCTTTATTCCTGCATATTAGTAGTGCTAAATATGTTAAAGAATATGATGGACTTAACCAGAAAACATTTTTGAAGACTTACGTACTTGCTTGCTCTAACGGTGAAGGAAAACATCGTGAGGAAACCTACACACAGATGACCAGTGTGTAAAATGGGGTAGGCACAAAAGATCCTCAAGGGTCGAGTCGTGTCCGACCACCTGCAAGCGGTAGGACCTTCTCGAGGCCAACCGGAGGACTATCTGCTGCCTTCTGGTCGGGAAAAATTTAATTTGGATCATCAACACGAAAGAAGAAGAAGGGTCGAAGTGCCGCTGGGTTATTCCCGGCCGTATCATAAGATAAGATAACCTACCAAAAACGTCAAAATTTGAGAAAATGAAATGTATCATATTGCGCAGGCATAAGGTTGAGATTTAATCGAAACAAATGTTGAGTAACAGATCTTCTCTTCGTATAATGGCAATTTCTAAGATACAAATTCTGTCAATCCGTCATTGACATTATTCCCATTGGTTATTAAGTCATGGGAGAAAAACAACAATTATTGGTAGTAGCAGTTAGTTATATTATAATATAACGAAGCGTTTGGTCTCAATACCACAGGCCGGTGTTTTGTATAAGTCGCGTTTCGTCTAAACGCCATTTAGGTACCGTACCTACAGGGAACACCCCCGATGCACTACAGAAACGCGGCTTAACTAAATAGAATCTAAACACATATACTCTAATCTGTGAACTAAACTGCATCGGTGTGACGTGTTTCGTTTCACTAACAATCCAATTTTAGTTCAGTTCCGATCAATCGAATCGTGTCGTAGGTATAAAACGTTTTGCGTAAACTGAATCGCAGTTCAGCGATTACAAAACGCTTCAAATGACGAGTTTCTCCCGCGCTTTTGTCGCGTCAACGCCAGCTTTTTTTCGTTGTCTTGCAAATTGTTTTACAGTAGTGCTTTTCAAGTAAGAATGGTGTTTTTTATTCGAATAACGTCTACAAAATGTGATTAATGTATCGGACAATGAAGTAAAGTCAAATAAGACGCTGCACCCTGATCCGTACTTGGCTGGATTTTGAAGAGCCATACTGCGGCCGGGACGCCTTCTTCTTTGGTTCGGATGGTGCAGAAGCGTGGAAGATTCTCCCAGATAGCATTGAAATGTGTCACACCAGCATTTTAATGAAGACTTGAAAGAGTTGTTTACATCAGACATGGCTGTATGGGCTCAGTTCCCTTTGCCTTAAAAAAAACAACAACGCTTCAAATGTCAAAATTAACGATCGAATATAAGTTATATCTGTATGACCCAATGGTTAGCTGGTAGAAAATGCCGCATGGCATTAAGCTCGCCTCATGTACTATTTTTGTGCATTAGAATGTTAAATAAATAAATAAGTTCCTCGAGAGGTATACCTACCTACTTTTTCCCGATAGATCGAAGGCTAAACACCTGTTACAGGTCAGCATAGAAAAGACGTTTTGTTTGTTATTGTGTTCAAGGGAGTGGTCAATGTGGTGTGAATAAAATGCAATTCTATATGGAATTTCTCGAAAGGGCGCACGCGGTGGACTGCAGTCGCGTCAGGGCTCGAAATAAAAAAACTAGAGTGGAAAATTACGCATTCGACATGTCTGATTGTGAGTTCATCAAAACCTATAGACTATCGAAGGAGTTGGTGCAAGACCTAATACAAGAAATATCACCATACATGTCGGATAGTTTACGGTCGGATGGGATGGATATCGAAACAAAGGTAAGGAACTACCTACTCTATTTTGTTATTAGCATAACTCTAAATTATAAATAGAACTCCTCGACTTACCTACCGCTACCTATTGAAATCCTCTTACCTACGTTTTCTTGTCCTCTATTTGCAAGGTTCGATTTGGAAATGATATACCATGTTCCATAAACATTACAAATGAATCGAACCACCAGTTATTACCATTCCTAAGATCCCACAAATCTTCGAAAATAGTCCATGATCTTAGAAACCCTTTGATAAAATTATCATGTGAAGAAAAAAAATCAGATCATATTTTGTTGAGATATATGAAGCCATACTTACAGAAACAACCCATTGGGGACACTGAATGAGTATTGTCATAGTTGATTGAATCCTTTATTTTTATTTTATTTATTTAGAGAACCAGCAGCTATTGTTAAAACAAATTAACCATATTTAATTTATGAATATAGACATAAGCCAATTATAGGTTTTCCTAAAGTAGCTTTACATATTTATTAATGTGGTATTTTATTGTACATTATTTATCCTTTCAGGTTTTGGTGACCCTAGCATTTTATGCCGTGGGTTCTTACCAAAATTTAGTTGGGCAATCTCAGGCACACTCATTGTCACAGGCGAGTGTGTCCAGAGCACTGCACGAGGTCACAGCAGCCCTGAACAACCCGGCAGTGTTAAACCGACACATTGCCTTCCCTTTAAGCAGGGAACACCGGGAAAGCATTAAAAGAGAGTAAGCTTTTGCCAAATTATACCTTGAATTATTTATATTGACACTATGGCATGATACCAAATAGGTATTAAGATGGTGATGAGGTCATGAAACTATAATCTGTAAATAAAGACCACTGCGATAGGTTGTGAATTTTTTTAAATTTATTTCTCTATTTAACACTTTAATGCACAAAAATAGTACACAAGGCGAGCTTAATGCCATGCGGCATTATCTACCAGCTAACCATACAGATATTGTAAGGCAGGTGCATATAAATTAAATAGAAGAGAGTTACTATTAATTATTATTTTAATTGTACTATACTATAAAATACTTACTCATATAATACATAAAATATACCTACACGTATGGTACTACATAACAATTTTAAGCACATAAATACGAATACTTACATATACACAGGCAATATATAAATATTATTATATACATACAAAAATACATTAATATATATATGAAATTGAGAAAAAATATATTTTATGATGTCAAAGTACTTACTTACTTACCACCTTCTAGAGTTAGGCATAATTAATTATTTCTCTATTATTTTGTTGGCAGTTTTTATACGAGCCATAACATTCCTGGTGTATTGGGATGTATTGATGGCACACATGTCACCATCGTACGTCCCATACACAACGAAGAGCAGTTCTATAACCATAAGGGTCACCACTCATTGAATGTGTTAATTGTAAGTATCATAAATTATTTATAATAATCAAAGTACCTATATTTGTTATATAAGCAAATAAGCTAGAGATACTATTGTTGTTTTTTTTTTTAAGGCAAAGGAAACTGAGCCCATACAGCCATGTCTGATGTAAACAACTCTTTCAAGTCTTCATTAAAATGCTGGTGTGACACATTTCAATGCTATCTGGGAGAATCTTCCACGTTTCTGCGCCATCCGAACCAAATAAGAAGGCGTCCCGGACGCAGTGTGGCTCTTCAAAATCCAGCCAAGTACGGATCGGGCTGCAGCGTCTTATTTGACTTTACTTCACTGTCCCACACATTATTCACATCTTGTCGAAGTTTTTCGAGCAAGAAACACCATTCTTACTAGAAAAGCACTACTGTAAAACAATTTGCAAGACAAATCGAAACAAAGCTGACGTGGACGCCACAAAAGCGCGGGAGAAACTCCCTTATTCTTTTACTGTAGAAACATATTTTTATTCTGTACCAAAAAACAAAACATATAAAAAGAACTTAAACGTGCCTGCCAGTTTCCACACCTATTACAATAATAGGTAAAGCAGTATCTAAAAAAAAATATTTAAAAAATATTTTATGTAAGTAGGAATCTCACGTGTTTCATAACAATATTTGTTTGTATATCTGCATACATGTTTCTCTTTTCAATGAGAATCACTTGAATGGAACAGTATTGCCAACATTTTACTTAAAATAAATAAATTAGCAATACACATTTTGTGGATGGTATAATAATAAAACTAATATAGATACTGGCTAATTATTTATTTTCTATACAGTTAAAATATACACAAAGTATCATTTTCAGAATTTAAATAAGAATAAGTTTATTTGTGCGGTAAGATGACAAAGGATTCATAGTCCATACACCAGTAGGAACTTAAGCATAGGTTATATTAAACTAAATAAAGTAAGTGAGCAAAAAGTTACAATAAACGCTGACCTCTGAATCTTTTTTTAATTTCAGATTTGCGATTCCAATCTTCAAATATTATGTGTAGATTCCAGTCAACCTGGAGCCACACACGATAGCACAGTCTGGAATAACAATCCAATGAAACCCTACTTGGAAGAACTTCAAAGAACCTCTGGAGAGGATTTCTTTTTAGTGGGTAAGCAAGGATAATCTATGTCTAACACAAGAAACTTTGGTTTTTCTTTGATTGTTTGAAGTAATATCCACTTACTTTTATCAGGTGATTCTGGGTACCCTCTTCGAAGAATAATGATGACACCAATTTTAAATGCAGTTCGGGGAAGCCCCGAGGCACATTATAACGATATTCAAGTATCAACAAGGAATGTAGTAGAAAGGTGCATAGAGGTGCTGAAGACACGTTTCAGGTAAACGAACTAAACAAGTTTTTATTGTCATTATGGCACCTCACCAAGGCTGTCTTTACACATCGGCCTACTGGATCAAAATGCAGGGTCCTCATTATTTAGAGGGCGTGGATCCTTGGATAGTATTGCATTTCGCGATGTAGGTAGGTGTAAATTTTATCTACTGTATAAGGGGCCATCCATAAAATAAATCACACATTGTGTGACAAGGGAGGGATGAGTCAAAAGCTTCGTGGCGTCACATGCGTAAATCTAAAAGAAGTCATAAACAATATAAAGGAATGGGTTCAAAGTCCATGGACACAAGATGATTACATTTTGTCTCCTTCATTTTTTTTTAAAGTAATTAATATGATTATTTCACACACAGCAATGGCCGAAACAGTTATAATTATGATAAAATAATTATGTAGTCAAAGGTGAACATATTGAAATCATGTCTGATTTTTTTTTAACCCTTTATTTAAATAAAACTAATTATATCTTAAAACATAATACTGGCATAAGCCACAGGGCTTATGCGCCAATATTTGTATAGTAGTTTTGTAAATTTTCTAATGTTTAATTTATTGTTGACGTTATGAAAAAAATATTTTAATAGAAATATATAAATAATTTTGGAAGTGCTGTTTTAAGTTAATAATTTCTAAATTTGAAATTGTAAAATATGTGACGTCACACAAATGTGACCATGAAATTCGTGTGACGTAATTTATGGATAGCCCCTTATTATTATTGATTAATGAGCAGGCAGCATTAAATTGATGCGCCCATATCTAAGCTGGTGTATTGTTCATTCACTTATTCATACTTAGTCATTGAGTATTGAAACATATATGTGCCTCATACAGCTTACTTTGCATATAGATCAGGTCATGTTATTCTTTATTTTCTCAGATGTGTGCAGGCACATTGTACATGTTCATTCCGTATATTTATCGAATGTTTTAAGGGAACTCCTTTCCCTTTCTTTTAGTGGTTGCTCGTCAGATTTTCTCCAGGGATCATAATTATAACATTAACACAGTATTTCTTAACACAATAATATATTTTTTTATTTTTTCAGGTGTCTGTTGGTCGCTCAGACGCTGCATTATAACCCTAAAACGGTCGCTCAGATTGTTAATGCATGTTGTGTATTACACAATATTGCACAGGGCGCTTCAATTGAATTGCCCGAGTTGCCTGAAGATGATCAGAGAGCGTTAGATGAAGAAATGGCAGAGCGAGCATTGGATGCCCGCCTTGAAGAAGAGGAGCGTGCAAGACAGGAACGCTCAGAGAGGAATCAGCGGCGACGTCATAGCATCAATGATGACTTGGAGCGGAACCGAGCATACCAACGGACCTTAGTGCAATGTCTATGGAGGAACAGAAGAAAGTGAATTAAAAAACAAACAATACTGGTGAAATACGCTGAACACTTAAAATTCTATATTCATATATAAAATTGTACCATATTTCTTGCAAATAAAAGTAATTTAATTTAATTTGATTAATTTAAAGTGAAATTTACTTTTCATAAACATTCTTTTGATATACATGTATGTATAATAATTTAATAATAAAACAAGTTTTAATTTTTTTATTTAGTGTGTTCCAAAACCTGTTGAAATTATTCACGTTGACAGCTGTACAAGTTCCATTGCTTGTGTTAAATATAAGTATGATTAATTTTCAGCTGTTAACGCGGTAATGGAACATGGACAATTGTCAACGTGAATTATTTCAACTGGTTATGGAACGTTCTCTTAGTTTTTTCATTTGAGTATACAGGGTGGAAAGTTTCGGCGGGGCACCCAGGACAGCTACCAGATCCATTAGAGCTACGAGAAAATGGTCTTAGACCTTCCCTAACTTTTGGAGAAAAGTTATTCAAACCATGTGTTCTTAATTTAAAATGCCTTCCTAGTCTGGGGCCGGGTCATAGCGCAGTACCATAGATAAAGAAATAATCTCTATTGCAGACATGCAGTACAGCGGCTTAGGAGTTAACTTGTTCTACATTATGTTAGGGGTTCGTATTTCTGAGATTTCTAGTACTCGAACCTCGGTTGACCCCATACCATAGTCTTCTTCCTGACACGAAATAGAATCGATTGGCATCAAATATTTTTTGTGAAAAATTGCGTTTTTCTCGCTGACTGTACCTTTTTTCAAAAATCTGTGAATGCAGTTGTAAATAGCTCCAATAGTTAGGGAAGGTCTCTTAAGACCATTTTCTCGTACTTCAACGGATCTGGTAGCTGCTCTGGGTGCCCCGCGGAAACTTTCCACCCTGTATAGTACTCCGTTGTTTGATTAACAAATCATATTAGTTACCTAAACCCTTCCCATGCCAATAATTGGATTTTGCTACTTAAACATCCAAAGAAAGGTATACTGAGTCTTAAACATTAATATCACAGTTTTCTCCTTAGACAACCTAATCCATATAATATTATTATTACTAATCTAATTTATAATTATGTTAAAATATAAATGTACATTCAATCATTCACTATTGAATAAATATGAAAAAAATAATGAAATATTAAGTAATAAATAAAATCAGTCTTAACTTCACTTAACACGCTGGCTGGCTTAAGCCATGTATTCACTAGGCAACATTTGAATGGCCTTCTGCGAGCATGTAATGGCGCAGAAGGAAGGCGAGGAGCGGATCAGGGAGGACGACCCTTCGTCCGACCCGATCCGCCGTAGGAGAACCGGGCGAAGGCGGCTGGCTCACGCTCGCCACCTTCCCCCTTAAAGAGGACCTCCGGGCAATGGACACGGGGAGTCCATTGCCTGACAACAGGTCCTCGAGTTGGTCTGGCGTGCCCGTGTTCCGGCACGCCACCACAAGTCGAATGGGGACGTGAGTCCCCAGAGTTGGGTCCGTAATGCGGACACCCGCTGGCGAAGTCGCGGAAGTTATGCGGAAGCGTTCCCGTGGCTTCGCCGTCAGGCGGTGCGCAGGAACACCGGGGGGTTTTTGGCTGGTAAAAGTCCGGCATAACCTCTTCGTCTCCCCTATGCGGCGAAGAGGTAAGCATGAGCGTTTCCCCCCGAATAATAAAAAATAAATAAAAAAGGCAACATTTGAAGCGCAACACGAGACGCTTAACAGCGCGCGACGTCGCTAGATGGCGCGCAACATGACGCGCTTCTTGTTACAGTATGGAATGGGAGGTTTTCTTTGGGTTTTTTTTTAAATTCATTTTTGATCTCATAGATGGCTCGCACGTAGGGGCGATCTGTCACTGTCAGTCAATAACAATTCACGCGTCACGTGTTAAAATTGTATATAAAATGAAATAAATGCCTAGATAAAAAGGTATAAACATAATTCGCTATAACGCGAACATCTAAAGGCCTTCGTGACACTTCGTAAAACAAACTGCAACACGTTGGCAGTTTTAAGGCTCTGGCTACCTGCCTTTTTGACATTAAAAAAATGACCCATATATAGAGCGCCATCTAGCGAGCCTCTTGGAACCCATCGGAAAACCTCTCATTGGACACAGACGTTGCTAAACAAGTTCTGCGTCATCGCTCAACATGTTGTCAATTGTTGCCCAGTGAATACATAGTTTTAAATTGCTAAACTAAACATCAGTCTTAACAGGTTCCCTGTCCAATTAATCACATGATTCATGATCGCAGTTTTGTCCCTAGTTTGATACGTCCATGAATCATGTGAGCAAATTTTCATACAATTTGAGTACATTGGACGGAAATTACACTCTTGTATGGGGACAGGGAACATGTTAACATCAATGTACCACGTTGGCTGGTTCCTACTCACACGTCCGTGACCAGGAGATCGATTCCACTAAATACAACGTAACTAAATAGAATCTAAACTGCGTCGTTATGACGTGTTTCGTATCAGTTAAATTCCGATCGAGTCAACGATCGATCGAACAGTAACGAATTTGTGCATTCTAATAAAACGTTTAGTTTATACTGAATCGCAGTTGAATGGTAACAAAACGCTTCAACTGTCAAATATAACGATCGAACATAAGTTCCTCCCGAGGTACTTTCGCCCGATCGATAGTAAATCAAAAGGCAGTGGTAGAGTTATGCGTCAGCAGAAGGCGATTTGGTGTCCAAATAGAATTGGAACGAAAACTAAATTGAAATTGGATAGAAATAGAACTAATTTTGCTGAATTGGGCCCCTGTAAATGGGTCATTTGCTTTTAATAATTGTATGACGTGTGACGTAAATCTAAAATAATAATATATTGTGGACATATGACCCGGACAGTTAACGTGTTATATAATAATTAGCGATCGGAGTAGGTAGGGCTGTTTTTGGTACTTGCAAGCTGTGGTCATGATATGGATACGGCTTTCTTATAAACCATATTTGGATAATCCCGGGATTTCCGGAATTGAAAAAATCGCTGTAGATAGAGCTACTTTTGGTAATTCCAACCTGCGATCATCATACTATGGACATGCCATTAAAAAAAATATATTAAAAAATCCCGGGATTTTCGGAATTTCAAAGAAGACTAGAAGACTACTAAAGGAACCCGGATTTAGACATACTTGAAAGAAATGAAATAGACGACGAAATTCTATTGAATTATAAATTCGCTTCACTCTGACGTCTACAGATCCATACTAACATAGCACTAATCTAGCTTTTGAGGTCTTTGACCCCAAACAGCTACCTACACCGATCAGTGATAATAATACACAATTCTATTTAAACTGAATAATTGACTTTTGCGACTTGGACATTATCCAAAGAAAGGCTATGGTCACATCCACAGCCTTCAGTTTTCACTTTAGCATTAAAATCACAGCACAGTTCACCTTTGACAAACCAAATATACTAATCTAAAAAATAAACTTTGATTGTCTGATTAATAAATTATACTCTTCATTAAAATATTACTACTCCGAGTCACTGGAATCTTCAGGAATGACCTGAAAAATAAATAGATTTTTGTAAGCAACCTATTAGCGATAAGGCCGCCTTTGTACATATCGTGTTATTATTCCTGTAGTTTTTACTTTTCCCTGATTTTGTGTACAATATAGTGTTTCTATCTATCTATCTATTAATTAATCCCCTCAGTAATACATGCCTGAAATAAATACTTTTATTATTATTATTACACTCATAACTAGGATTCCCTGTATCTACTATGGATCCAGAGGTGTGAGCGTCGGTGGCACAGTGGCTAGGGCACCGGACTTTGACAAGTTTTTCCGGACTGATTATCACCCGTCGCCTGTCAAGAGAAATTGTTTATTAAACAGAAATATGTCAAATTGTCACGACAAGTCGACATATTTGTAGATTTTCCACCGTGACAAATTTGTCAGTATTAAACAAAGATCGTCAAATTGTCGGGTTGTCACCTGTCGTTGTCGCGTTTATTAAATAGGGCCTGGAACCCCCTGGATATTTAAATGACGTTTTAAAATCGTAATACCTGAATAATACATAAAGATAACTTAGATCAATGCTACATTGGACGGAATGTCATAGATAACTTAGATCAATGCTACATTGGACGGAATGTCATAGATAACTTAGATCAATGCTACATTGGACGGAATGTCATAGATAACTTAGATCAATGCTACATTGGACGGAATGTCATAGATAACTTAGATCAATGCTACATTGGACGGAATGTCATAGATAACTTAGATCAATGCTACATTGGACGGAATGTCATATATATATTTTCTACTTACTCTATTTCTACTTCTCTGCCTTTGAGACATCTGTCTAAAGCCCTCCGCAATAGTGACGAATGAATGGGCAATACTTTTCAAAGCCTCCGCTTTAATTAGTGCAGCCTCCGACTGCTTCTGGGCTGCGGAAGCCTGCAGCATATCAGTGCGCGCCCGCATCTCTTCGATACGCGCGATAGCTGCTCGGGACTCATCCAGGGCCAAACTTGTTGACTGAGATGATCGAGCCGACTTTCTTGGCCTCCTTGCTGAAAATGTTAATTAGTTTTGTACTACATATGTTTTATATTGTAATGTAATACATTTCCGGGCTGGTTTCCGCAACTTCGAGCCATCTCAACCTCGCCAAAAAGTCCAGCAGTCCTTTAATGTTCTGTAGGACTTTGGGAAGTGATCCTGGGGTGCCAAGGCTTCCCTACCTTACCTTTACCTCGCTGCATAGCTGTACAGAGTCCTTGATGCAAAGCATCTTTAAGGAACAGGAAGGAGACTAAGGTAAGGGGTGAGTACAAAAGATCCCTGAGGGTCGAAGTGCCGCTGGGGTTATCCCTGGCCCCCTGTCATAAGATAAGATACCTCGCTGCATTCCAACAGCACGTGGGCGACCGTCTCCTCTGCCTCCGTGCTCTGCACAGGGGGCTGTCTGTGATACCTCTGTTGAAGAGGTGTCTATTGAGTGGACTATGTCCGGTTATTGTCCCGGTTACCTTCCGCAATTGGACTCTGATGAGCCGCAGGAGCTGTCTGGTGTCAGATCAGCCTTCGGCAGGGCTTCTCGAGACTGCCTGCAGTCTACGACCTTGGCCTAACACAATAGTTAACGTTGAAAAAAAACCTCAATGGTCTGTGAAGTGCCTTGTATTGAACCCGGAACTTCGGTACGAGATTTCGATGCTTAGCTACTGGCTACTCCCTTGTTAATTAGTGTAACTTATTAGGTAAGAGCATCGAGGTGGAGCGTCGGTGGAGTCGTGGCTAGGACGTCTGGCTCCCATGCGAGAGGTCTGGGTTCAAAACCATGCAATGTCATGTACGGTTTTTTCGAAGACTTACGTACATTTACCGACTGCTCTGACGGTGAAGGAAAACATCGTGAGGAAATACTGCCTAGTTGTCTATGGGATGAATGCTGACCGTTATTGAATACCTTCTTTTTGGGAAAGCTCTGGCTCCCAAGATACAGGTTCGCCTAGTTTGGGAGTCCCTGACTCCCAAACTAGGCGAACCTGTATTGTGCGATTTACTAATTTGTGATGTTTTCAATTAAGTTTTTTTTTTAATTTAAATCTGCACACCGAGATAACCAGTGTGTGAAATGGGGAAGGCAATGGCAAACCACCCCATTAATTCTGCCAAGAGAGTCGTTCTATGTGATTAATTCCTTAGAATGATCACGACCCTCTGCAATTAGGAATACGACAAAGAAGATTAGGTAAGAATAGAGTAATAATTGATCCTTACATATATTTCGCCGCTGCCTTTTTAAAGACCGCTGGTTGACAGTGGAACGCTGTGAACTTTGAGGTGTAGGCGTATGTGGACGCCCAGGCGCAGGCACTTGCGAAGGCCCTGGCGTAGTCTCATGTGGTGGCGATGGCGTAGGCGGTTGACTTTCAGGAACCATGTCAATAAATTCAACCTTTATGTTGTCTTGTCTGTAAAAATATATTTATATAATTATGAAAATAAACTGTACAGGTGATCTATGATCCATTGGCTTTCTCTTGGAATATTTATATATTTCTCCTCAGTTTTCAAAAATTTTCCCGCTAAAATAAGGTATTTGTGGTTGGTGTGTTTAATTACATTCAGGGGGTGGCCGCTAATTTAGCCATGATAAGTCACAAAAGATTTGGTGGCCATTCAAGAATCAATGCCACTGTATATACATGCAAAGTTTTAACAAAATTATTTATTGTGATGCTTCGAATCGGTTCGTGATTAAAGATAATTAATTTCAGGTAATGAGTAAAACTAAGTAAATGGAAAAATCTGTAAAGTAAAATATTTTAGAACTCACAAAGTAGGCGATACAGGTACAGCAACTTCATTAGTACTGAACTGATCATATCTTAGCTCCAAATCCTCATCAACGTTCTATATTGAAAAATAAATAGATCAATGACAATTTATAATGATTACTTATGGTGAAATTATGCACATTTCATACAAAAGATAATTATTCATACATTTTCCTCCAATATGAGAACAATTATGGTGCAGGTGTGCAGGATCACCTGCGATGGTACTACATTCTTTCCTATTTCTGCTGCAAAGCAGTTACCTTATCTTATGATACCCCTATCATCCACAGATAAGACTAATCCCAGCGGCACTTCGACCCTTATATAATCTGCAAAGTCCGGAACATCGGCGCAAGGTTTCCTGTCTATCGGTATTTTATAGGATACATTTCGGAGAGTGCGCATCGGAATTGCACGACCTAATTCCAGCATCTCCATTCCGCCTTCGGACTACCAGATGCGGGGAGGGGTTCCATCCTTATGTTGTTGATATCCCATCTGCTCGTACGAAGCGATTTGCTTCTTCGTTCATTATGCGAACGTCTAAGGAATGGAACAGCCTGCCGGCGTCGGTATTTCTCGAAACCTACAACCTTGGGATCTTCAAGGCCAGAGTGAATAGGCATTTACTGGACCCGCATGCTCCATCGTCGACCTCATCGTCGCTTACCATCAGGCGGATCGAGGTCAAATGCGGGTTTAAAGTACATAAAAAAAATAATTACTATTCATGATAAATATAAACATTTGTTTGAAATGTCTATAATATGTTATGTGTTAAGTGTGTGAAATATCTAAATTGTATGTGATATCATTGTATAAGTTTTAAAAGGTATAACCTCGTAAACGTAGGTACTTCATGTTTTGTATGCCGTGACCGTGTTGCAGGTGCTACTGATTATTGTTTTTTATGTCAAATAAAGAAATTTCAAAATCAATCAATCAATCACTTCGACCCTTGAGGATCTTTTGTGCCTACCCCATTTTACACACTGGTCATCTCAGTGTGCAAGTTTCCTCACAATGTTTTCCTTCACCGTTAGAGCTGTCGGTAAATGTACGTAAGTCTTTGAAAAATACGAAAAACTCATTGGTACATGGTACTGCGTGGTTTCGAACCCGGACCTCCCGCATGGGAGTTCGGTGCCCTAGCCCCTGTGCCACCGACGCTCCATTACCTATACTTACTTTTTGTTTACTTTATCACTGTTTCCTGTTTACTGGTCCAGTATGACCAGGCAAGAAATCGGAATACTGTTCTAATTATTTCTTCGTTTGCTGCTTGGAACGTATTACACAAATGTTATTTTTCTAATTACTGCTTAACTATGTATTGTTTTGTTGCAAAAATGAACAATATTTTCATGTTCATAATAACCTTTCTTCCTCAGGAAACCTAATAGCAGTATACACGCCTCCAGAACGCATAACCATTGGTACATGACATTGCTTTCAGATATTTAGGTGGTTTTAAGGATTTATTTATTTAAATAAAAGATGCACAGAGACTTGAGGTAGCCTCTCTAGCCCATTTTGCTCAAGTGTTGGCATGCATCGGTTTGCTCTCTTATCTTATCTTCTACTATCGAATCTATATGCACCAATAGCACTTGGTTCAATGTTAATTAATATGCATGTATTAACAAATTAAAGTTTTATTAAACACTTACACCAACTATTAAAAGTGGATTCTGCTGCACACCTGGTAGAGAACGAACATCTCTTCGTAAAAGGGTGGCCACTCTGTCCTCTATTGGAGACAAATGAGTATTAAGATAGGGCCCACCACCAGTGCCTGTAAGGGCTTTGTTCTCATTCGTTTTTGCCTTGACTCGGTATTTGTAATCATTCCAAAACTGAAAACAGTAAAATTTACATAATTATTATATCAATGAAGCCAGCAAATTTTTTTTATTAAATAAGGAGAGCAGATGGCCCACCTGATGTTAAGTGGTCACCGTCACCCATAGACATCTCACCTCACTGTATTAATATTAGAGGGTTTTTGATGTGCTGCTAACCTTGAGGACTAAGATGGATTGCCTCATGTGCTGGAAATTGTGTTGGCACTGTTACCCTTCAAACCGAAACACAGAGGTGTAAGCATTTCTGCTTCACGGCAGAAATAGATAAGAGGGTGGTAACACCCCAGCCGATCCTTCACATTAGGATCTACCACTACTAAAACTGTAGTCAACCTGGGTAACGTTGTCCCACTCTTTGGAAAAACTGCTTGTCAGTCTTTTTCTTTACAAGTTATCCACAGGAAACGAATGTCTACTTGAAACTTTGCATGACCTAATTCCAGCATCTCCATTCCGCCTTCGGACTACCAGGCGCGGGGAGGGGTTCCATCCTTATGTTGTTGATATCCCATCTGCTCATACGAAGTGATTTGCTTCTTCGTTCGTTATGCGAACGGCTAAGGAATGGAACAGCCTGCCGGCGTCTGTATTTCCCGAAACCTACAACCTTGAGATCTTCAAGGCCAGAGTGAATAGGCATTTACTGAACCCGCATGCTCCATCGTCGACCTCATCGTCGCTTACCATCAGGCGAGATCGAGGTCAAATGCGGGTTCAGAAGTAAATAAATAATAATAAAACTATATGCTACTTACGCGTGACCACTCTTTGGGATTTCGCGAAGGTCCTTTTGCGTTTAATATCTCACTACATTCTTCCCAAAGGCGCGAAGCCATTGCACGGCCTTCTTTTGACCTCACACGGCCTAGGGCAAGATCCCGATGACTCTCCATGAACTCCAACAGGAGTTCCAATTGCCGGATAGTTGTAGAACGGCGGTTTCGCGCTTCATCCATAATTTCTAATGAAATCCATAAATATGTGAATTTAGGCCACGAACATAATGTAAATCATCGATTTCAAGTATCTAATAAAATCTTACCTTTTAACGCCAAAAACCCGGAAAATCTAAAGCAACCACTTCTCTTTTCTTTCTGGCGCTTTGTTTGTTGTTAATAAAGTTTTTTTTACTTTAATTTATGGCTTTGGCAATATGGCCATTAGCCTATATTTGTCACAAAAATAATAATTAGTGCTGCAATGGAAATTTGGTCATTCAATCTATCAATCAAGGTTCATTCGCTCTTTCAATCATTCAAGCGTTTCGATTATAGTTCGGTTGTAGTTAGTTATCTTTCGATCGTAAGTGTGAGCAGAATGCAATTTAAATGGTTAATACTTGCGGTTGTTGGGACAGTATATTATTTAAGTCTAATCAAAGAATACTAATATTTGGAACGAAAACTAAATTGAAATATGATGGAAATAGAACGACAAAGGTTGTAAGTTAGGATAATTGGGCCCCAGGGCTCCGATTCTACAATACAACGTAAACTCAATAGAACCTTAATTGCAGCGACTTTTAACGTTTTTCGTATGCCACTAGTCACGAACCGTAGTAACGTTACGTTTCGGTAAAGCGTGGTGTTAGCAGAATACGATTTGTAGTTAAAGTTAGAACAACATTAAAACGTAATCGCTACTAAAGAACAACAAACGTTGTAAAACAATGGTATTAGGCTACTGAACCGAACCGTCGTCGTGTAGTCCCAGCCTAACGCGTTAATCTCTTGTATCTATAGAATAGCGCTCTCTCTTACCGATGCCATTTCCTTCGTCGAAATTCGAACCACAGATTAGAGTATATGTCTAAGATTCGAACATAAGAAGCTTTGGAGTGTTCCTTATTATACTACATTAGATTAGCTGAACCTAGGGAGACTTCACCTTAAAATGAACTTTGAACACGTTGGTAATTTGGGTAGGCTCCTCCACACTCACAGGTAGGGATTCAGTTTAATCGTTTTTAGCTAACATATCCATTACAATGGTACGCCTTAATTTATTATTCATGATTACTATGATTTTGTCAAATAAAAAGCTTATTTAGTTACCTTTACTTACTTTTAGTATGTAATATTGTTTTTGTTTATTAAGGCAAAGGGAACCGAGCCCATACAGCCATGTCTAATGTAAACAACTCTTCAATTCTTCATAAAATGCTGGTGTAACACATTTCAATGTTTCAATGTTATCAACCGAACCAAAGAAAAAGGCGTCCCGGGCGCAGTATGACTCTTCAAAAACAAGCCAAGTACGGACTTTATTTTACTGTCCCACACATTTATCACATTATGAAGACGTTCTTCGAATAAAAAACACCATTCTTACTTGAAAAGTACTACTGTAAAACAATTTGCAAGACAACGAAAAAAGCTAGTGTGGGCGCGACAAAAACGCGGGGGAAACTCCAGTATGTAATGTTGCTGTTGATATTATTTTGTTTCTTTTTGGTGTTTTTACAGCAGGAACTTCGTTACACAACAGGCCATACTTTAGTCAAAATTTTAGGACGCAGAAACGTTTTTCACTATAAGCGTGTCGAATACAACTGATGGAGCAAATGGTTCGTATCTGAGTGTTAGTAAAGTCTTGCGCGAAAGTGCGGGTTAAATGTTCTCTACCCGGGATAGCTAACCCTTGTTTAACTCGCGAATTGTCTACTGTTTTCATACAAAAATTTTCAGACAAATTCAGGGTATGCTCGAGTTTCTGCCGCGCTTTTGTGACATCCACAAATTTGTGTCTAGGAAATTGTTTTAAAGTAGTGCTTTTCTAGAAAGACTGACGCTGCAGTCCGATCTGTACATGGCTGGTTTATGAAGAGTCATACTGCGTCCGAGACGCCTTCTTTGGTTTGGATGGTGCTGAAGCGCGGAAGATTCTCCAAGATAGCATTGAAATGTGTCACACCAACATTTTAATGGCGACTTGAAAGAGTTGTTTACATTAGACATGGCTGTATGGGCTCAGTTTCCTTTGCCATAAAAAATCAGGGTTTGCGTTGGTGCAAGACATTTTTGTGATTTAACCCGGGTTAGGCACTAACTCTCGTGTTATATTAACTTTCGACCTTCGCGCAAGCGGGCCAAAATAGCCAAAATCTACCGTCGGTGGGACCTCTGTTAAATGTTAATTGCTTAGTAGGCGCGTCTAGTTTACACTAATGTCATGGTGTCCATGGTGTGATATATCAGAGAGATCAGCATCAGTGTAGGCCCAGTTTTCGTTCAGATTTTTATGTATACATCGCGATGTCTTTGTTCAATACAGAAGAAATGACAATGATTGCAATTGCGTTAGATGAAAATAAATCAACAGCAAAAGCAAAAACGTCCTTAAACCTCTTTCTCGAAATCATTTCCTCTCCCCGAAGGTTGCCTGGAAGAGATCGCTCTTAGCGATAAGGCCGCCTAAATTGTACTTCACTATTTTCTTTTCTATCTTTTGTTTGTTTTTTTCTATTTGTGCAATAAAGTGTATTTTACTTTACTTTACTTTAATGTCGTCCGGGTTAGGTAGGTACATTCGACCACAAGCTATAGTATACCATCTGTCAAAACCCTTCGATTAAATCTCAATCTTATGCCTGCGCAATATGATACATTTCCAAATTTTGACGTTTTGGGTAGGTTGACCTGTGGTTGACTGTACGTCAAAAATCGAATAGCACTGACGGAGCATATGCACGTCAGGGTGTGCTCCGGGACACTGAGGACTCGGAAAATCGGAGAATCTGAAATGTATCATAATGCGCAGGCATAAGGTTGAGATTTAATCGAAGGTTTTTGACAGATGGTATACTATAGCTTGTTGTCGACTGTACAAAATGTATGTAAACAATATTTTTGCCGTCCCTGACGGAACACTGATGGGGCCCGGACCCAGAAATGTGTGGATAGACCTTAAGGGCCGCTTGTGCGAAAGTACGGGTTAAATGTCCATAACCCGGCTTAGATATCCCTGAGTTAACTCGAGTATTGTCTATGGTTTCATACAAAAAAAACAGGGTTTGCGTTGATGCAAGACGTTTTTATGATTTAATCCGGGTTAGGTATTAACTCGCGGCTTATCTCTCAATTCAACTTTCGCGCAAGCCGACGAGCTCCAAAATACCTCGTATTTTGGAGTTGCGAGTAGGTAATTCTAATTTAAAAATAATAACAGGAAGTGATTCGTGTCCTCACGTTACAAGGCGGCAACCAATCAAAATATTTCTTAATAACACAAAAACATGTAGATTAGTTTATTGGCCAATCAGAAACAGCCTTCAGTGGAGCATGAAGTTCATCGATATGACTTTGTTCCAGCGTCAATTTTCGTAACAATTATGTTAATTAAATTGGCCTGATTATTTCCAAATTACTGATAAACATAGTGTCTAATTACGTAAATAATAGTATTAAGTTCAAACTTATCGAGTTTTATAGATTAATTACTTTAAAAATATTATTTAGCGATACATTACTACAGTTCAAACTCACGTCACGTTTGTTTTGCCTGCTCGAGTCAGTGCGCATGTCAAGTTGAAAATTGCAAATGGCGGCCGTTGTTATTGTTCGTACCGAATTAACTATTTGTAAATTATATACCAATCTTTTTAGCGATTTTTCTACTGGACTGTTACACTGAAACGATGCTATAACTTCTTATAATTCGGCGCGACACGTTTTATGTACGTTTTTAAGTGTTTTGAGTGTTTTTTTGGTATTTTATGTGTGTCATGCAAATGGGGTAAGCTGGAATTATCGGATGTCGCATAGGTTGTTTTGGACAGTTTCAATGGGAAAAAGGAGTGATACTAAGTGAGCTAAAGTGTAAAAATGGAAGCTGCATAAAGTTTGTTAACTATCGCGAGACGTTTCAAGTGTAGCGATAGTCTGGAACGGCTGTAATTGCTAATGTTCCATGCCGTGACTGCACTCCCCGTACATTTCAAAATGGCTGCTGCTCGTCTCGATATATGAGCTTTGCGTCACTGGAACATAAATCAGTGGATTGGAATCGTGATGAGATTCTAGTGTTTCTAGTCTGGTGAAACGGTGTGAAAAAGCGGAAATAAGGAACGGACAGCGCCCCGGGTGTGCCTGGGGCAGGACCTAAGTGGTGTATCATATGTTTTTGGAAGTGGACGTAGAGTGACCATAGGACCGATATTGCCTTGCGGCCGAGCCCGAACGTACTATGCGCTTGATTTTCCAGAATGATTTGGGACACAAGGGAATAGAAATTGTGTGGAATTGAGCGGAATGTGACATTGTATGAGAGGTGGGTAACATTTTTTTCGGTTTATTTACATACATATCGGATCGTGTTATCTGTGCGTTTTCGTAAGAAGTGAAGTTGTGCGGTCGGCAGGCGGTCGGGCGGTCGCCGCGGCCGTCGCCCGCACGCCTGAAAACCCCGATTCCAGCCGAATTTCACGATTATTGCGTTAGATTTTGGAATTATCGCGTTGTGTAACCGCACGCCGTAATGTTTTTGAAACTGCGACCTTGCCAAAGTTGAACACTGAAATATTCCATGCATGAAACGCTCTGTAGATACACAGGCGTCATTTTGTTTATACTTGGACCATATTTTTGGTCTAAATTACATAAGTTATTTATGTCCAATTAGGACATGTTTGTCAACTTTGTTTCATGTAAATAAGTTAGGTTAAGCACCTGTAAGGCTTACTTTTATGAAACTCTAGTTAACCTATCTATTGGTTAACTAACTACTAGGAAATTCTGACTTCCTGGTTACTCTATAACATTCCTAAACAGGTTGCTTATATTATGTTAGTAACTGCAATTTTGGTGCAACTCAGCCTGGGGTAGTTTCCACATAATGTTATTACTCAAACATCATGACTCATCATTACACTATAAATAGTGTGTGGTAAATTACATAAAAATTGTTATGTAAACATTTTTATCAATGCAATCTATGTATACCTAACCTAAAGATTTCTAGGACTTTGTGACCGAGGCCTAATTTTGAATCTAGAGTCCACCTAGATTTGCAATTATAACCTTATTTATATACTATACATGTTACCTATTTGTTATTTCAGTTATTTGTTTTTGTACAACTCTACCTTAGACTTGTTATTTTTTTTTTGTCATTATTTATTTATATACATAGAGGTTATTTCAGGTTATTGGCACTGTCATTTTTCTCAGGGGCAATTTTCACAGGGGCTGGAGATATATATTTACTTATTGGTATCAATTTCCATCCTAATACTATTCAAATAAAGAGGGGGGAAGGATTGCCTGGATTGGTACCCCTATTATCTATTTCTGCTGTAAAGCAGAAATGCTTGCTTCATGCTGAGAGCCAGCATAATTTCCGGCACATGAGACAATCCATCTTAGTCCTCAAGGTGAGCAGCAGCGATGTCTTAAAAACAGTAGCCATTCCATACATGTAAAGCCAGCTAAAAAATCGTTTTTTTAATTATTAATAAATTACCTACATAATTACAGTAAAAAAATTCCAACACACAAGCGGTAATTGTGTTTTTAACCATTTTTTTTATTAGATAAGGATGTTGTGTAATCCAATAAGTTTTTGTTATATTTTAACTGTCCCAGAAATCCTTATCATTATCAAATATAAACTAAAATTCAACTTATCTACGTTTATTATCAAAATATTGTAACAAATTAATCTTGTTATTATATCATGCATGTGAATATAAGTATGCTGTACCTATTCGGTGCAGCATTTGGCTGTGGCCGGAGTCGTCTAAAGCGCGAGGTCCCTAAAGCAACTTAGTAATTGAACCCCCACCTATGGGGTCAAGAGTGTTGGCAAAACCTAATGCTGTCAATTTTGGTATGGCCGATTAATCTAAAGCTGAAACTAAACTGTCACGCTCACTCATATACTAGATTGTCTAAAAGTGAGTGAGTGACATTTCATTTAGTGATGTCAGTAACACATTCTATCATCTAATCTGTTTTTTAATTGAAAAACAACAAATAAACAGACTGACATCATCACAATTTTTTTTACTAAATTCTTATTTTTTTTTACAAAATGACAAACTGACAACAAATTTGTAAATAAATATTTACAAAATTTTTGTCAGTTTGTTTGTTGTTTTTGCTTTAAGAAATTTTAAAGCTTAACCAATAATAAAAAATGCACCATGCAAATTTTATGTGGATTAATTTCTTTATCTACATAATGCAGATTATAAAAGTATCAGGGGAACTTTCTTTACAGCAACAGAAACTACTATTATATTCCTGGTTGGGGTTTATATTCTTTTTTTTTTTTCAAGTTCTAAAACTGAAAACGAATATCTTGAATATCATTTATTATATGAATAATAACTCCAGTACATATAAATAATAAAGCCTTAAATATTGCATGAGTTAATAAATGAAAAATGCTACCTGCGACCAACAATTGGCCAATAATATTTTCCTGAAATTCGCAGTAAAGGTCGAAAATACGGCGCGAAGCTTACTGGGTGGATACCATTTCTATTCTAGTACAAGATTTTGGCTTATCATTACTAAACTAACAATTTTTTTTAAAGAGATTAGTAACTTTAGTAACAAAAGTAAAATAACGATTATTTTTGTTGTTTCTCTCAGATGTTTCTAAAAAGTAGATTCAGTTAGATAAGGAGTTGAATGTTTACCTTGTACATATCTCATCATAATCTACTATCATTCATTTTGATTATAAATAAGGTCTTTTTTTGTTAAATTGTACAGACTAAAACTAAAAAGTGCACTGTCCCTTTCTAGCAAAACAGTCCTTATTATGTAGCCAAGGAAGGACCTGCTTGTATGGCGCTACATAACAGTGACGTCACAATTATCTATTGCCATCTCTTTCTACTGTCTGATTTTTGATTGCCTGTAGCTATTTTATTTTTAATGGATTTTAATTCTGTTTTCACATTTGACTATCAATTTGTCTATTTTCTTATTTTTATGAAATGTATTTAATATTTTATACTTGTCAAATACACTATTAGTATAAAAAAATACTTTACAAAATAATCAAAATCTGTGAATAATTTATTTAGTTTTATCAATACAAAACAATTTTATTTGATAATTTCAAAATCTTGTATTACTACATTTATTTATTTATTACATCCTGGTTAACTCCTGCCGATCCTAAACACCTAACCCGCGTTTGACCTCTAAGCTCAGGTCGAAATAACTTAAGAACCTGGTGTACGATCAAACCATAACGGTTTCTGCTACACAAACTTAAAATGTTACATTTTAAATATATAAAAATATGTATATTTCAGGAAATAAATGTGTGTTTTGCATCTTTTTGTACAGCATGGCAGCGGACAGCGACGGGCTAGGCTCGGCGGGCGGCGGCGGTGGCGGCTCGTGCGGCGTGGTTGTGACCTGCGAGGGAGACCTGCGCGACCCGCGCTTCCCCGCGCGCCTGCGCCGCTTACTGCGCGATCTGCGCACGCTACTCGCCGAGCCGCATCCGCATACGCTCAAAGTTAACAAGGTAACGTCTGCAAACAATCAAAGTTAACAAGATAACGTTCGCACATGCTTAAAATTGACATCTGCATACACTCAAAGTAATAAGATGACACCTGCATATGCTCAAAGTAACAAGGTAACTTCATATGCTCAAAGTTAACAAGGTAACATCCGCACATGTTCAAAGTTAACAAGGTAAGTAACATGGTATCATCACACGCTCAAAGTTAATATAGTAACATCCGCATACGCTCAAAGTAACAGGTAACATCAAAATCTCAAAGTTAACAAGTTGGATGTTGACACTCAAATGTAACAAGGTAAAATCTGTACACTCTCGAATTTAATAAGGTAACATCCGTATACGCTCAAAGTAACAAGGTAACGTCCGCAAACACTCAAAGCTAACAAGGTAACATCCGTATGCGCTCAAAGTTTACAAGGTAACATCCGCATATGCTTAAAGTAAACTAGGTAACATCCGTATACACTCAAAGTTTGGTGACATCAGCACATTTTTAAAGTTAACAATGTAAGTAACCTGATTACATCATACACTCAAAGTTAATATTTTCAATAGATTTATTATTTCAATTCGAAACATTTTTTCGCCAACTGTATAAACTAGATCAGCGGTGGGTTGACGTTTGAGGAAGCGGGAGGAAGGGAGTGAGCAAAATACGATTTGTAGTTACAAGTTGCATCAATACGAAAACATTAGTCTGTCTAAAAACTCAGTTGACCGGATTTTTAGTAGATTTAAAAACTTATATTTGGCAACACTGGCATTAGCTGTAAAATATGTTTACAGCTTTTCTACACCTAGTTCTACTTCCAGACATATTTGACAGCTAAATTGAGTGTTACTAAGATATATTTTTTTTTAAATTCTACTAAAAATCTCAAGTTAACTGACTTTTTAAACAGACTCTGATCGCTACTTTAAATTAAATTAAGTCTTTTATTAATTCAGACAAACTGAGTCTTTACAAAGTTACAGTGACAAACCTAGAACAGTAAAATTGGGCTACGGATTTTACCATTAATAATAATAATGTTTTTAATTTTACTGTTTTGTTTTAAACCAGTGGGCACTCTCCTCTGAGAGTGCGCGTGGTCTGCCCACCGCTTTCCGCCCTAAACCCCGCGACATCTGTATTTTGTTACTGCACACTCGTAACAACTTCTGAGCAGAGAATTTTCACGCGGGGTGTAACCTCTTAATTAGTTTTATGAGCATAGAGAAGAAAATTATATAAAAAATATCGGCATTTTCAAAAATTGGTGATTGCTTTTGTAAATGACTCGAATAAGTTCGTTTTACTTTTTTTTGGCAATTAATTTTTTATTTCAAATTAAGTAAAATAATTTAAATATTTTTTCTATCTACATAATACCATCATAAACTGAATGTGGTATGACTGTACAGTGTCAGCCTGGGGAGGTGGTGACCTTTTATCTATTTCTGCCACAAAGCAGTAATGCTTGCGTCAGTGTGTTCTGGTTTAAGGGTAAGTAGTAAGCGTTAGGTCAGCGTAATTACCGGCACATGAGGCTCTCAATCCAAGTACTCAAGGTTAGCATCGAAAACCCTCTAATAACATTTGCTTTCCATCAAAGCTGTGCGAGGAAGCGAGGCGGTGAGCGAGGAAAAAATCCACCAATAGGATCGTCACATTATTACGTCATGATAAAAATGGAGCGATCCTATTGGCGGATTTTTTCCTCGATCACCACTTCGCTTCCTCGCTCAGCTTTGGTGGAAAGTGAGTTATAGTGAGGTTAGATATCTATGGGTGATATCATCAGGTTGCTCGTTTACTCTCCTAATGGAAAAATCCGTTCACTGATATATAACTTGCATACTTATACATATTTATCAGGGAAATACTATCACTAATTTAATTAATTTTTCACATTAATTTTGTAAGTTTATTCTTTTTGTGTGCATTGCATGCAACAGTAATTAAAAGCGGAAAGTTCGAGAATCTCTACAATTTTTTAATCAGTTTTTGGGGTAGGATGTAAAGGGGCTTGCTAAGAAATGCTTGTAAAGATCATTCTCTCAAAACGTCTCGCTCTTTGAAAATGCAGCCGGCGCTCGCGCCGTTAGTTAAACGATGACTGTGATTGATTATCTAATGTTGATAAAATCAAGGATAGGTTTGTTTAAAAGTTCATTCGCTTAAATAGTCTCGCTTTTTGAAAAGAGAGCACGGGCGGCATTTTCAAAGAGCGAGACGATTGGAGCGAATAGACTTTACATTATGTTTTTGTTTAAAGTTCTCAATATAGAATGTGTTGAAAAATTATTTTTTAGGATATTTCAGTATTGTCAAAAAGGTTTTTGTTAACCCTATTCTAATAAGCGAGCTAATATGTTATAATATTAGGTTTAGTAAGTTTAATACCCATTCATTTTTAATGTATAAAGTACGATACAGTTCAGATCGTGTATGTACTGGACCGCGTGAGATTCCGCGTGGATCAGTACACAACGCGTTCTATGTTTTCCGCTGCTGTATTAAAAACAATTACCACGCGCTTTACCACTCGGGAAAATGTGGTAAAAGGGTGGTACCTCCCCAGGCCGTACAAGAATTATTCATTAACAGTTAATGTGGGATACTATACTGAAGTGTTTACGTTCCCAACAGGTGGAGCCTTGGAATTCTGTACGCGTGACGCTGTCGGTGCCGCGCGCGGCAGCGGCACGTCTACGTGCGCTGGCGGCGGCGGGCGCGCCGCAACTGCGTGCGCTCGGCATTCTGTCGGTGCAGCTCGACGGCGACGCGGCGGTGTCGCTGCGGCTCCAGCACGGCACCGAGCTCACCATCAACACGCACGCGGACGGTCAGTGCACACAGTAATCCACATACGCAGACATACATGCATAAACTTACGCCTCTCTCCCGCAGGGGTAGGCAGAGTCTTAAAGATTTCTACCTGCAGCGATCCTGGCAAACCGTTCTCGCTTCTTCCACATCCATCAATCGCTTCATATAGGCTCCTCAGTTAGTGGTTAACCACACCTGACCTTTTTCTAGAACATCCGCAATCTGGTCGACGTAGGTCCTTCTAGGTCTCCCCCTCCCTACCCTTCCATTTACATTTTCCTTTCATTATTTTTTTTCTACATATACAGAATATTATTACAATCAATTTAGCCCAATCACGTGTAATATTCTATTCTTTTTACTGTTATTTAGATTGGAAAGACCTATAATATGACGATAATATGCGATGGCCATAAATCTGGTTTACCTTTGACACATAAATATTAGCCTAGCGACACACTATGCCGAAAATACGCCGCCGAACTTTGGCAAGTAATAATTTTGTATGAGTTTTTAGTCGATGTAATTTCTGTCAGATGTTTCGCGGGTAACTTTAAAAGCACTGTGAGCGTAACTGAACCAAAGTTCCGTCGCGTAATTTCGGCATAGTGAACAAAAAATTGTCTTTACTTTCATATTTCATCTTGTTATCTGTCTACAGACGCCAGCACATCTCGGTCACAACCCAACCCGGATGTGCTCGCCGGTCTCGGGGGAATCGGCCGTCTGATCAGTGAGAGTAGCGATGGAGCTTCCACCAGTACTGCGGAGGTTCCAGCGACGCCCGCCCCGAGAGATAACTTCAAATCGCCGAACACAGTGTGCCCGAGGGATGGGAAGATCCCGCAGAACATTCCCACGCCTACCACGGACCGTTGCGAGTTCCCGTTCGGCAGTATGACCCAAGCCAGGGTCATACACCGGAAGGAGAACACTTTAGGTAAGTCTCTCAGTGTTTTTTTGACTTAATTGACTGTATATAGAAAATACAGTGTACCCGAGGGTTGGAAAGATCCCGCAGAACATTCCCACGCCTACCACGGACCGTTGCGAGTTCCCGTTCGGCAGTATGACCCAAGCCAGGGTCATACACCGGAAGGAGAACACTTTAGGTAAGTCTCTCAGTGTTTTTTTGACTTAATTGACTGTATATAGAAAATACAGTGTACCCGAGGGATGGGAAGATCCCGCAGAACATTCCCACGCCTACCACGGACCGTTGCGGGTTCCCGTTCGGCAGTATGACCCAAGCCAGGGTCATACACCGGAAGGAGAACACTTTAGGTAAGTCTCTCAGTGTTTTTTTTGACTTAATTGACTTTATATAGAAAATACAGTGTACCCGAGGGTTGGAAAGATCCCGCAGAACATTCCCACGCCTACCACGGACCGTTGCGAGTTCCCGTTCGGCAGTATGACTCAAGCCAGGGTCATACACCGGAAGGAGAACACTTTAGGTAAGTTCTTGGACATATTAGTGCTTACTTCTTAAAACATAGTTAACAAGAAGTCGAATAGAATCTATCCAAGGGATGGGAAGATCTCGCGGAACATTCCCACGCCTACCACGGACCGCTGGAGTTCCCGTTCCGTATGTAAGTAGGAATAATAGTAGGCAAAATTTGCCAATAAAGTATTAACCTAATTTTTTTATTTATTGCATCAAGCTACTTACATGGACATCTTAAAGAAGGATCTAAAATTAGTTTTTCGATATCTCAACCAGCATCAGAGATATTAATGGTTAAAGTTAGTATTGGAGAGATACTCTGTCCCTTTTTAGCAAAACAGTCCTCTATACGCAGCCAGGAGACCTGCTTGTATGGCGTTAGAGAACACTGACGTCATAATACTTATTGCCGTTTCTTTCTACCGTACTGATTTTTGATTGCATGTAGCTATTTTATTTTTCAACGAATTTTAATTCTGTTTTGACCATCAATTTATAACCATTTTTTTAATTTTTAAGTAATGCATTTAATATTTGATACTTGGAAACTACCCTATTTCTCTGCGGCGCTTGTGTAACTGGAGGTCAAATGGTGATAGCTGTTCAACCATAGGATCCAAGTGGACATAGCACATTTGTATGGAAATATCGAGCATGTTCTGTTAGCTTGTATTTTGTTTTTTCATGCCTGTTTTCCATCCTCGTGATATGGCTAATCCATCAGAGTCAGGAGGTTTAGAGATGGGTCATGGAAAAGAAAACAAAATTTTAATTAATTTTCTCCTTCACAAAAATCCATAAAACGCGTTGGAACCTGAGCGTATGGGTTTAAAGTTTATCTCCATTGGATATGTAGAACTGGGTTTTTAGTAGGAAGTTAGTTTCAGTTTTTCGATTACCCATATAGATGGGTATTCAGGGCAATTCAATCTTCGCTACAAAAAGACATGGCGGATGTCTCAACATCCGCTCATGGTACAGCCAACGGTCTAACATGACGCTCGATTTACTTTCTAGATTTTTCGAAAATAAACATGTGAAACATTGCGAGAATTGCCCCCAGGCAACTTTGGTTATTCCATTTCAGTGTTAGGCAAAATGTAATTCGACAAATAAATTATAAATGAATTACGATTACAAAATGTAATTTGTAGTTTGCGATCACAGAATAATGAATAAAAAATCGCGCAATAAAGTATCGCAACTACGTGTAATTGCAATTAAATGTGTAGGAACGGGAAAAGTAAAAGTGTGTGAATGGGAAAAGGGAAGATCTTCCACCAGGCGGGGTGTTGTGCCTGGTGACCAGATGTCCTGGTCCAACTATGGATGTTTGGAACTCGTATATATACGAAGTCCCAGGAAAATTTCGATAGCACGTTCTACACCGATGTAAGTAGGTACTAATATCGGGGTGAGCACAAGGGTACGTCTTTAAAACGTACGATGACGTACCCTTGTGATGGACGTTAATATCGTGCGATTTGTATGCCTTTCTTCTTGCGCCATGATACATATGACATACGGTAGCTCACCTGCCTGTGACCCATAGAAAGATGAGCCCGCTGTCCTGCAATTGCGGCACGCCCAGGCAGCGCATTTCGTCGTCCGACATGGTGCCGTAATGTCAGTTGTATGAAAGGGAAAGGTAAGATCTTCCACCAGGCGGGGTGGTGTGTCTGGTGACCAGATGTTCTGGTCCAACTATGGATGTTTGGAACTCGTATATATACCAAGTCCTGGGAAAATTTCGATAGCGCGTTCTACACCGATGTGAGTAGGTACTAAACGTAGTGGCGCGTCGTGCGTCGCCACAAATGTAATCGAATTATTTGTAAATTCATTTACTTTTTCTCGATTATTTTAGTAATGTAGTGGAAACTCAGCATAAATATTCAAATATTCGCTACCACTAATATTTTGTGGACTAAAATTCGAGATCGAAATAAAATGAGTAAAAAAAAAGTTTAAAAAAAATGTAATTGATGTACACATACCTATCGCGTATACTTATTATTAATTGTAGCGACACAGCTACGCAACTCAAACCAACCAAGAAGACAACTCGATCAGAAGTTACGACCACTAGGTTTCATTCAACAACAGAAGGCGCTGAACAGCCTCTCGAACAAATTCGAAATCGCCATACAAAGCTGAAACACGCTTACGATATTTAACTTTTTTCCCTTTAGTGTGGCCAGTGAAATAAATTAGTGGTTCTGCCATCTATGGAAATTAAAGAAAATTAATAAAAGGTGTTCGGATACGCGTGATTTGTCCAAAAATATCGTAATAAACATTACCTCATTTATCACCAGGTATAGGCGGGCCATCGGGAAGCGTTCGTCCGCCCTCGGACGCGCAGTTCGCGCGACCGTCCACATCGTCGTTTCCGGCGCCGCCGCCGCCTTATCCAGCGGTGCCGCCGCCGACGCCGGCGCCGCCGGTGGCCCTCTCGTCGCCGCTGCTGGTCAACCTGCTGCAGAACGACGCGCCGGCGCCGCAGCCACGGCCGAAACTGCCGCCGCATCCGGCTAAGTTGGATCGGTTGGAGGATGGTCAGGTTAGTGTCTTGTCGCGGCTTGTGTGCGTGTGTGTGTGTGTGTGTGTGTGTGTAGTCAAATCTACGTATGGCAACAAAATAATATAGAAAAAATAATCTATCATGTCTACTAGATTTTTTAATAATTATTTTTACGGCTCTGGGTTCATGACCCTTTGAGCCATAAGCAACATACTTGTTGCTTTCATTCCTTTAACTTTTTCTTCGCTTCATTTTTATATGCATACTGTCGATTTTTATTTTTATTTACAAAAATGGGCTACCATGGCCATAACTCATTTGATAGACTAATTGGTTAATAGTGTTAATTAAAAAATATGAATTTATTTTTTCTGGTCTTGAACAAAATGCTCTAGTCTTGCCAGGAATTATCGGTAAATAACTGTCAAAAACCTAATAAAACTTAATTTTTCAGCTTTCAAAACAGCCCGTTTCCACTAGTAGATTGAAAAGATTGAATCTAAACTTTAGCACTATTGTTCTTCTGAAGAGCCAAATGTACTAAGAGGCTCGAGTAATAAAAACTGATTTGTTTAATAAAATATTTCAAATCCAATATTCAGCCGTGTTAGCCGGCCATAAAGAATAGCACCACCCCCAACTCTTCCCGTGGGTGTCGTACGAAGCGACCAAGGGATTTTGTGGATACTATTCTACACCTAGTCTACTAGGCGATAGGCTCGCCACCTATCACGTTTGTCCACCAAATCTTACGGCGATAAGTAGGAACTACCTGTCGGTGGTTCCGCTGTCTAATATTGATATTTTGTGTCCATAATCCCCGAGGACCCCCTCGGGAATTATGGACTGTAGACGTGAGTATACATGTATGTATGTAATTCTAATATTCAACAACGTATTTAAAATTTCATGCTAAGTCTCAGAAATTCACAACATTAGACCATTCTACAGGTGGAACTAGCCGTGGGCCGAGCGCCTTTCGAGTACCGCGCGCCGCGCCCGCCACCCCCTCGCGTTCCGCCCTCTCCTTCCCCATCCCCCGCCCCTCCATCGCCATCACCCTCCCTCCCACCACCTCGACCGGTACCCCCTCGCCCATTCATCCGCCGAGCGTTCCCACAAACACGACCTCCCATTCAAACCTACCGAGCTCCGAACACCACAATCATCAGTCGAGGGAGGTTTCCTACCCCGGGTTATTCGGAGACTTTCGCGGCGCCTCCACCGCCGCCGCCGCCGCCGTATCGCCACGCCGCGCCGAGGCCTAGGGCTCCGCCCGTGCAAACCAGGGTCACGCCTGAGGATTTACAAGCGCTCCTGCCTCCTTCGACCACCGCTATGGATCAGAAGACTCAGTCTAGTTTCCAGGTGTGTATGATTTATGTGTTTGGTATTATACCTTGACCTTAAACTATACACCCGTCGCCATATTGCGGAATTAAATGGTACAATTTTTTCATGAGACAGGGATTCGTGGCGCTCCTTTCTCTTTGCCTACCCCGCAAAGGATATGTCCTTTGCGTGAAGGTATATATGTATGTATTTTTTTCATAGCAAACTCCATAAAACAGAGATTATAAAACTACCTATGGCGCCCTGTTGACAGGGTTTTTTAGATTTTGGTCAGGGTAGAAATATGTATATACCCATGGTCACAGAAGGCGGTCAGGTATTCAGTAAGTCTGATTGATGTGCAGCAGGAGCTGCTCAGCATATCCGCCAATCAGAGATGGAAAACTGACTTCCGGAACGCCGGCTCCTGTACGCACCGGCCCAAAATGATAAACATTAAAAGTTTTGAATAGGAGATAATCCTGCAATGTTTTGACACCAGAATTCCGCGAATTTTAAAATGTTTTTACCTTTTTACGGTTTTAAATAGTTAACGCTGTTGTTCTTTGGCCCTATACAGTTTATGTCATAAATAGTGCCAAAGCTTTCAACATTGTTTCGATTTACCACCGAAGGACCAATAACTTGGTGTGAATAGTCGATAAAAACGATCTCTCGTCTCTTTGTATACAGCAAATTCAAATTTAAAGCATAGTTTCAAGTCACAATATCTTGCTTCCAGGAGTTCCAGAGGTACCAACAGCAATACAACGCCAGGCAGCGCGCAGCATCCCGGGCGGCGGCCCAACCCGACTGGAATGAGCCCTACCGGGACACCCTGGGGCTCTCCCTCCCTGACCTGCCCGATAACTGTGACCTGGACCAGCTTCTACCGACCCTGGGGGCTGACCTCAACCTCGACGAAACAGCCCTATCAGCCATATCCGACCTGGACACCTCCTCAAAGCTGGATCTACTCTACGATCATCAACAGCAAGATTTACCCAACTCCTCCGAGAATCAAACTCCAGACTCGCTGTTACAAGAGATAACGGGTCTCAGTACTATGAACGGGCCGTATACGGAACCGACGACCAGTCAAAATGCGAGCGATGTGCCTTCAAAGTCCTCGGAAACTTATGAGACGCCGAGAGAACCGATCATGCCTCCGCCTCCAGTGCCAGTACAGTCTACATCCAAGAGTTTCCAGACTAATTCCCCAAACCACACCGTCAATAGCACACAAAATGCTTCTTTCAAATCGCCACCGAGTGCAACGTATTCCTCACCGAACTCTATGAATTCTGAACGGATGAACCAAGCGCCGAGTCAAAGTCATTTCAATCAATCCATTCAGAGTCAGACAAGTAACTCAACTCAAATAAGCCACTCGAGTCAAATCAGTCACTCGAGTCAGACAAGTAATCCGACTCAAATAAGCCATTCGAGTCAAATCAGTCACTCGAGTCAGACAAGTAATCCGACTCAAATAAGCCATTCGAGTCAAATCAGTCACTCGAGTCAGACAAGTAATCCGACTCATTTAAGCCACTCGAGTCAAATTAGTCACTCGAGTCAGACAAGTAATCCGACTCAAATAAGTCACTCGAGTCAAATTAGTCACTCGAGTCCAATGACTTACTCAAGTCTGACGAACTCGAGTCACTTGATCAATTTGAGTCAAATGAGTCATCCGAATCAGGCGAGTCACTCGAGTCAAATGAGCCAGTCGAGTCATTCAATGCCTCCACCGATGAGACTACCCGTCAGAGCAACTACGTCAGTAGCAACTGCGACGGTCGGTTCCCAAGCAACAGCTCAGGAAATCGAGGAGCAAAGCAAGCAGTACCTGATAAAAACCCTAATGAGAGACGACGATATTCCTCCTCCAAAAGAACAGGAAAAGAAAGTAGAAGAAGTAACCGTAGCGCAGTGTAAAGTAAAAGAAAGTGTTCAAAGCGCCGTCGAGTCGCCCGAAGTCTTCGGCATAGCGAAGTCAACAGTCGAAGAAGACAAGAAAGATGACAAGAAGCTGCTAAAGAAAGATGATAAGCTAACGGCTCAGAAAGGGGGGAAACCCAGAACCACGGGTGCGAAGGAAAAACCGGCTACGTTGAAAGATAAGATAGTACGGGACGGGAAGACCAAAGTTGCCTTACCGCGGCCGCCGGTCGCGAAACCTCCCACCCCTGGCAACGAAGCGCCAAAGTCACCAGGGGAGAAGGAATCAATAAAACTGAGACTAAAGCTCGACAAGAACGAACCAGTCGTGCAACCTGTTTACAAAGCTGACGTCAGCTTTGTCAACCAGCAAGCCAAAGGCGAAAAACCAACGGAAGGAGAACCCAGGGTTCCGCCGCTGCACATAAGTCTCAGAGGCCGAAATTCAGTGGTCATTAAGAACTCCAAGAAGGAAAAAAAGAAATTTGGTCCCGGTGAGTTGCATAAAAAGATAAAGATCAGGAAACCTTCGGAGTCTGATGAGAAATCTCACAGGCGCGAGGAGGACATGGCCTCGAAGTCAAGTGAAAGTACTGAAAACAAGACTGATGAATATCTACATGTAAAGAGCATAAAACTAAATAACCATTATACAGAAGGAGATGCTATTAAAACGGAAATCACCGGTGACAATAATGTCGTTTACAGAATGAAGACGATATCAAAAAACGCCCACATAGTCACCAAATCCCACGACTACAAGTTAAACAACAAAATTTCTTTAGACAAACTAAAGAAGAAATCCAAAATTGGTTGCGACGGTGTGAAAACGGAGAAAGACAAAGAATGGAGGAACGACATGTTAGACAAGGAGGGAAAGTACGCCCAGAACGAGGGTTACAGAGAGACGAACAATCATGAAGTTAAAAAGAAGTTACCGACTGCAAAAGATGTGAAATGTGATAAAACCAGTGACGGGAAGACAGTGCAATTGGACGCGGACAGTGAATGTGTTATGGGTGCTAGTGAGGATAGGCCGGACTGTAGGCTCAAGTGCAAGGAACGGACGCTTAGTGTGGAAGATGTGGCTGATTCGTCGAAGCTTCTCGAAGCTCGACGGGGTAGTGAGGGTGATAATAAGTTGAAAAGGACACTCGCGGAAAGTGCTATCACGTCACCAAACGGCCTCCTCGCTTCAGAGAAGAAGAGGAAGACCAGCCATAGTTCCTGTCCAGGTGTGTATGATTCTGCCTTCTTCTATGGCAGAGTGTCTGATTCTGTACTGATTTCACACAAGTGGCAGTAATATGCATTTAAACTCCGACAGTTTTAGGGCTGGCAACTTCATTGTTCAAGGCTTGTGGCGGTCTTATGGTGGCAAATATCCCATTTTTATCACACACGATGTATCAACAAACAACATTAATGATTTTTGGGTGCATATGATCTGATCCTGACAAATTATTTTCCCAATTTCCTACCTTTTCGTGCCAGAAATATGTTTTACCAACTAAATATGTTTCCGACATTCCAGATCCGCCGGTGGGATCGACGAATGTGGGCACGATCGTCGCACGCGTCGAGTCCCCGCCGCCCGCGTCTAGTCAGCGCTCGGGCGCGGCCTCCCCACGGCGCAAGGACCGACCCAAAGACAAATCCTACTGCAAGCTCATGGCAGAGCGAGCGGCGCGCCCCGACGCCGACAAATTCGGCAACCGGTCCCCCAACCAAGCTCAGGGAGAAGATTCCGGCATAGAATCCATGGATGCCTTATCAGAAAAATCCCCTAACCAAGCCAGCCAATCCCCGCCCGGCCCACAAAGAAAGGAAAGGCTAGACATGCCTCGTTCCACCAGCCCTACATCTGTACAGAGGATAATAGGAGTCAAAAACCCAGATGAACTACTAGAACGGCTGTCTATAGTCACTGGAGAAACACATTATGACCCTTTACCACCAGATATCGTGGACATGGGCGACATTGAAGCGGAACTAGCGAAGATGCACGCGGACCATATAAACGGAGACGATGCACCGAGAAGACCGTTGGACGAAACCAAAGACGTGAAACGTGAACCCACTCCGATTCTAAGAGACGATAAACAGAGTCAGAGCATAGACAGGGTTCCGAAGGATGAAAAAACAGACATTAAAGATGAGAAACTCGAATGCAACGCTCAAAGAGATGAAGGCAAAGACGAAACCGTTTCATCTAAAGAGAAAGTTGAAGAATTTGACTTGCCAAGTAGAGTTTCACCACCCATGTATACGTATTCGAATCCAGAGAAAAATAGTTCGAATGATCAATTAGACAGGAAAGAAGAGAAGAGTCAAGTCGTGGCAGAAAACGGGGAAGCGAAAGACGAATCTGAGAGTAAAGTGATATCTGACCCAAAGTTGGAAATGCTGCCTCTAAAAGCTGACTTTCCAGATAAGAGCTTACTAGAGCAACTGCTAATAGAGATCCCTACTCCAGATTACGCTGGGAAGAGGCCAGATTCAACTTCACCATCTGCTTTAGAACGAGTGGCACGGAGTAGTGTTCGAACACGCTCCAGTAGCAAAATGAACAGCCCGGCAGACGGACCAAAAACACCTCGACTGAGCCCAGGAATCAACAAGCTGGAAACACGGTCAGATTCGCCACTACAACCGCGGAACTGTCTCCGAAGCGGCTCAGTAGATAAAACAAGTCCAAAAACTGTAAATGCAGTCAACACTGTACCAGTAAAGCCGGGCCCGGGAGCGAAACGAAAGCGTCGCGAATCGGAAAGCTCTTGTGCCTCAACCATAAGCTGCGAGGAAGGTCTTTCTCCAGCTGGGAGAACGAAGAAGAAACCACGACGGGTGGACGGGAAACCAACAGTGAATCCGACAGTGGTTGGTGGTAAAGTGAAAAAGGATTCGGACAGTGATAGTGACGAGCCGTTGATATGTAAAGTGCGGGGGAAAGGGAAGGGGGTGAAGGCGGCAGTTAAAGTGGTGAAAGGGGGGGAAGGTGTGGGCACGCGGCGGTCGGTGCGGCACGGGCCGGCGCCGCAGGCCCCGCCCGCGCCTTCCACACCGGCGCCGCCGAACAACACTCCTGTCAGGCGGAAAACTAGGAGCGCTGGTAAGTTTATTTCTTGAATTGACCTCAATATCTTTAGGGAGTCCTTGAGGAGTCATACTGCAATATAAATAGGAACAGTTAAGAATTTCTGTACTAACTTTTGCAACATTAGGAACTTGTATGACTCTGACAGTAGTTATTTGCGTTCACTATATTTTCCTTGATGTCAATTGTGTAACATACAAACTAAATACGAGCCAAAAAATAAAAGTAGATAGGGGGAATTCTCGAGAATGTGCGAGGATTCCCCGGAAGACGCGCGACCTCTTTTTTGGCTCGTATTTAGTTCACATGTTACACAGTTGACATTTCATTATGCTATGTACAATTACGTTGCAAAAATTCGCTTCCATTCCATTCCGAGGCAATGTAAATTGAGCCTAAGAGCACTGTATAAAAGATAATTATTCAAGTAAATTTTTCGAAGAACTGTAGGTTATAAAAAAGCATTATCCTGTCCATCATTATCAATTTTAGGCAGTGTTACTTATCATTTTACACATCTTGGAAGTCCCATGCAGCATTTACACATTGGGGTGACCACTTTAACAGTCCATTAGTAGTGATAATCATGGGCCTCCTGATCACTTGTATTGGTCGAGCACACTCCTTGGGTGACCCCCCACCCAAGGAGATAAAAAAGCATCCTGTCTATCATTATCAATTTTAGGCAGTGTTACTTATCAATTTACACATCTTGGAAGTCCCATGCAGCATTTACACATTCGGATACCACTTTAACAGTCTATTAGGAGTGATAATCATGGGCCTCCCGATCACTTGGATTGGTCGAGCACGTTCCTTGGGTTGGGGGAATTCTCGCTTGACCAATCACACGTTACCCTGCTTCCCGCAAGCTATCGGGAGGGACATGTATGAGATTTAAACTTACACGATTTGTATTCATACTGACGCGATTGAGTTTTCATAGTTAATAATGTCAATGGAAGTCAAGCTTTAGTACAGAGATTCTTCACCGTTCTTATTTATATTGTGGTCGTACAGAGTCTCATCGTAATTTTTTTTTCTCTCAGTTTCGCACTTGCGGGTTTTATCAATATGAATCAATCGATCAATCGATAAGGAGAATCGACAGGAATGCAAGTGTGAGTATAATGAAAACAGCTGAATCGATCTATTTGTTACAAAGATTTTTAAATTCACCTTATCTAGAGGAATTTTATATGGAAACCGCGTCTGCCAGTTGGCAAGCATTTTCTCATATATTAGTCGGGTATTAAAATGTCAAATTTATTTTTTTATTTATTTGCACATCAATGCACAAAAAAGGTGTACATGCGGCGAGCATGAATGTCTTGCGGCATTTTCTACCAGCTAACCATTTATGGAACTGTACGTGCATTTGCCCAAAAACGTATGGCTCGCTGTCAGTGCTCTCATCATCATTCTAGAGAGTGCTACTAGTCCTATTTTAGGTTATAGTGTATCGTTAATTATTGAGCTTTGTAGTTGTTTGTATGAAGAGGCGTTTAAAAACTAGCAACAGAGATACTATGCCTACATTTTCTGTTAACTTGTCAAACCGGAAATCATATAAAATCGATTGGCTATGCATTAGAGTTGCCACGAATAGTGATTTGGCCGAATACCGAATATTCGGCGGCCGAATATTCGTCACAAAATACATGGTTGCCGAGGTCGTAAACTCGTAATAGACAGGCCGCAACCTGTCTCATTACGGTGCATACGGGAGCGACGGGCGGGTATTTGTTTCAATTGCGAGTAAATCACGTCACGGCAGGCTTTGTCAGATCGTAATAATACATAAAACATTAATATTGTGCAGAGAATAGTTCTTATTCAATTGTTTGTTCGTTAAAAGGTGAAAATGACACCAAATGACACCAACACAAAATGACACCAATTAATAAAAAATCGCCTATATGGGAATATTATGAGATATTATCCATCACAACCTACCATTGATCAATTTTACTTACTAAAGTATTGTAATTTGGTAATAGAATACATATAATCTTGAGTAATATGTGTTTTTTTTTATGATTAGGTAGGCCGAATAGTACGCACTATTAGGCCGAATACCGAATACCAAAAAAAGTGGCCGAATAGGCCGAATACCGAATAGTAGCCGAATATTCGTGGCATCTCTACTATGCATATATTCTCGATACCTAGGTATATAAATACTGACGTCGTTAAATAAATTAGAAGAGGGTTGAAAAAAAAATACGTGAGGAATTTCCATACATTGCATTGTTGAATAAGTGTGTTTTCTTTCTTTCTGTCTTTATACACTTTAAAATTATAGAGGTATCCAGTATCTGCTCCATTTTCTAAGATTCTTCTTGTAATGCTTGCATTTCTGTGTTTCGGTTTGAAGGGTAAGAGAGCCAGCGTAATTTCCGGCACATGAGGCACTCCTTCTTAGTCCTCAAGGTTAGCAGCGCATCAAAAACCCTCTAATATTAATACAGTGAGGTGAGATGTCTATGGGCGACGGTGACCACTTACCATCAGGTGGCCCGTTGGCTCGTCTGCTCTCCTTATTTAATAAAAAATAAAAAAAATATTAAAAGAGTTAATAAATAATGAAGGGTATATAAGTAAAATCTATTTGGAAGTCTTCGAAAAGATCTTTAACACAGAATAGTTTAGTTTCTACAAATCAACAAAACTATGAATATTCCAAAATCTACTTGACTATATAATGTCGCGATTATTTTTGTTGAGGTCAATAATACAAGAAAATAGTTGCAATTTTTTTCAAAATTAAATGCGTATTCCCTATTCCAGTGGGCGAAGGCGCGACGCCGACGGCCGGCGCGGTGAGAAGACGCCGCGCCTCCCGCGACGGCAAGTGACGCCGGCGCCGCGCGGAGCACCGCCCCGCGCCCGCCAGCCCCCCTCCACCCCCCCTGCGCCTGCTCTGCCCCCTCGACTGACACACCACCTGGCTGTATCGACACCTACCTTAGTCCCCGAACATTAAAAAAAAAACAAGCTAATTTCGATTGGCACTGGCGGCGAATTCCAAATTCAAATATCCGTGTTACCGGCTGGAGAACTGGAGAATAGTATCGATTGTTCGCGTTCTGGAGTCCAATTCTCACGGAGTGATTTATATAATAATATTGATCGATAAATATATCGAGTCGTAGCAATCGACATGCAATGAATTTCTTAGCATTCGATATTTTACGTAATATTTACAGTCGACACGTGAGACTTGATAAAAAAAATATATCCTGCAATTTAAAAATGGATTACGATTACACTATTCTAAATTCGAAAGTAAAAAATTCAAAAGGAATATTCTTATTCGATTTTTGATGATTGAACGAATCTCATCGGCGGAATTTTTTTTGAGAATTTCTTGAAAATCGTGCAATAATATCGTGGGAATATAGGTGCAGTTAGCTAAATTTTATAATTAGAATGTGTTACATGATAATACGTTCTGGTACATCATCATTGTCGATATTATCCAGAAGTGTTCATAACATCGGTATACTCTTCGCCGCTTGGGACGGAGTACCGTCGGTACTATATTTACCTTTTTTTTTTTTACTTAGTGAACAAATCATGTTACCATTCACTATAATGCACTCGACGTTTTTTAAGTGTAAGTTTAATTTCGAGTAATTTTTAAGAGCGTCTTTGTATCAATGCCACGAAATGTGCTCTAAAAAAAAAAGAGAAGCCAAATGTGGGGAGCCTTAGTATAGATAATAGAATGTATCGATATTGTACAAAACCACTCGACTTGTAGGCACATTGTTGTAGGATAAATCTGAGAGATATAGAGAAATGAACTAAATGCATAAAGTTTTGAAATAATGAATATTTTCATACGTTTTTGCACGTAACTTGTGACGTCATCGGTGACTGACGCGCGTAGATTTAAATTGTGTTTTTGGCGGGAAAATTTCATTGGATTCGAGAGCAGGTTTAATGTTCATTTGAGTACAGATGTTAGGCGTGCGAGGCGTGTGTAAACTAGATATCGACATACATTGCCGCTTCTAGTGTTCAATAACTGACATTTTAATGTCAAAACCAGCAATGTAGCACGCCGCGTGCGCACGCCCCGCATAAGTTATTAAACGTTAAACAACATCGTAAAAGAATACAATGTTTACTATATTTACATAGCCTATATTAAAATCGCGATAGCCGCCGTGCTGAGCAGACTTTTGTCTTCGTCTTTTTAATAATAAAAGAAAAAGACAAAAGATCTCGCTGAGTCGGTACTGTTCTCGGGGATTTTAACGAGTTCAAAAGGATTATTGTCACAAAATAGATAAATATCAGTAGGAAACTTAGTACTAGCATTCTAGCGCGAACCACTCGCACATTCGTACTCATCGCACCATGTCTAGTTCGTGAAGGCTCTCCCAAATAGGCACGTTTTTCCGCACAATTTACCTGCGCATTAAAATACATTTCATATTCTCAAATTTTGATGTTTTGGGTAGGTTGACCTGTGGTCGACTGTACCTAAAGGTTGACTAGAAGAGAGATAAGTTCGCCTAGAGTGTATTAATCGCTTTGTAAGCAGATTATCTTATCTTATGATGGGGGCCGGGAATAACCCAGTGGCACTTCGACCCTTGAGGATCTTTTGTGCCTTCCCCATTTTACACACTGATCATCTCAGTGTGCAGGTTTCCTCACGATGTTTTCCTTCACCGTTAGAGCAGTCGGTAATTGTACGCAGATTTCTACGTACGCAGATTCATTCATACAGTTCGGATCCGTTTATCCCCGTTCAAGATGTGCACAGGTATCATACAAAATGTAACTATTAAATCAGCGACATATTATACCCTAGACGAGTAACTTCCAACAAAATTCCCGTATAAACCGGCAGCAAATCTCATGCCACTGTGTGCGAATTGAAAATAATGCAACACATTTCTCACACAATGTAACTCAAATTAATATTTGAACAAAAATAGATCTTACGGCCATGTCACAAAGGCGAATATCCGTCTACGTAACTCTTACTGATTGACTCGCCGCTCGCACTCCGTTTTAAGCCCCGCCCACCTGAGTACACATTTTGTGGCGCCACTCGCGTGCGTCCATTACATTTCTAGGGTATAATATATTAATATTTCGCTGACTAAAACAGATACCGCGCGTTTTCCCACGTCTGTAATAAGTAATTAATGATTGTGCGAGTGCCTCGCGGTAGAATGCTTTTTGCATTATGATAGTTAACTGTTTTGTGACATATTTTTGTATATTTTTATATCGTTTTTACAACTTTATTTTTATCAACAAATACCCTCAGATTTTTTTTCTACAATGGATTTTCCCGCGCAAAACATACGCCGCTATTACGACTAGCGTTTTTGTAATCGTAAGTGAAATTCACGACCAATAATTGTAATTTTAAATGTGAAACTCGGATAATTTCTTAGTGAAATATCTAGTTAAATCGTGACTGAATGTTTCAACCGTGTCTGTATGGGCTTCCAGTATACTAAACTATTATTATTTTGATGCCCCCATAATATTTTATTTCCCTCCCAATTTTGAGCGCGAATCATATATTTTTTCAATGAAATCGACCCAAAATATAAACCAGTGAAGCTTCTAGAATTAATTTTTAAGCTTGCTTTATCACTGTAAATACGGAAATCATTTTTTAAATGGAATTAGATGCTAGTAATTTATTATCACAATTAGGTATACAGTTACAGTCACTTGTGCAACCATAGATTAAATATATTTTACAGAATATCCTACTTTTGCACGCGTTATGGTGCCGATTCTTGGCCGCTAAATCTAAAATTAAAACTGTCACGCTCACTTATGGATCCATCGTGTAAGAGTGAGCGGGATATTTGGTCTAGCGATGTTTTAATTTAGTGAGTGACACTGCGGAATCGGTGACACTGGCATCGATTCTGGGTGGCAACTAAATCTAAATGAAGCTCTCGCTCACTCATATGCTAGATCGTTTGACAGTGAGGGTGACGTTTCGTTTACCGAGTGATTTTGAAGAATCGGTGCTATATATAGCATGTTGTGTTCGTCGTTTTAAAAAAAAATCTGTGATCACGACTCGAAACGATAAAATTATTCTCGAGTTATTAAACGTATCAAATGAAATTAAAATTGGCTATGGTTATATTTTTTAAATCAATGAATTTCTATGTAAAATATTTACTTTTTAATAATCAAAATGGTTGACGATTAAAAGACATCATGGTGGCGATTCTGTGTGTCACTTGCTGAACTAAATGAAACAGTTGCACTCAAAGTGTGAGGGTGATGATTCTTTCGAGAATCGTGTTTAGCGAGTGTCCTACATAATTGCTACCACTATTAATTTAAAAACAGTGCAATGATTTTATGATCTAATGAAATGACCTTACAAGAATATTACCATTTTAACCGGGCTTTGTTAATTTTAGGTATTTTTTTAAATGTTATATTCTATGATCGGAGTAGGTAGGGCTGTTTTTGGTACTTGCCATATACGGTCATAATATGGATAAGTATGCCCAATAATCCCGGGATTTCCGGGATTGAATAAATATATTATTTAGATTTTTAACGTTATATTTGTTTTGATACACATTTAAGATTAGTGGCGAAATATTTTTTTTTAAGATTCATGGCGCTAGTGTACCTATGGTAGTGTTTTAACTTCTTCGTAAGATCACAATTTTAAAAAAATCGTAATCCGCCGAGTAAGGGCGAGGTTTATAAAAGTAATTTACAACATTTGATCGATAACTTAAAACGGGATCCCGAAATCATATCTATGTTAATATAACCTTTGAGGACATTGACCCGAAAGAGCCCTACCTACTCCGATCAGTAGACTTATATTACTGACAAATTAAATTTAAAAAATGATGAACACAACGTGAAAATGATGAAACTTGCATAATTTCGTTTCGCGGTTCCTAAGTCATTGGACAACGTACAAAGCAATAATTTGTGGATGTGAGATACTTTTTATACAAACGCGTATTTACAACGCTTACCTCTTCTGCCTTTTATGTAATAACTAGATTTGCAGCGAATATTTACAGCAGAACGTCCGGTCAAATATTCGGGTAAAAAGTTTTTTTTTTTCAATATTTTAAAAACATTTTAAAACGATAAATACTTATTCGCGATTTGGGACTTTTCCGGGTATATAATAATATATTCCTGAATATTTTACTGCCCAGGGAAAATACCCGGGTAGACCCATCGCTATCTAGAAGACAATCTTATAATTCTAGGTCACTTTTATGAAGTCTGGATTGTCCTTTACTTTATATTAGTCTAAAAATTTGAAAGGAACGAATAATATTAAACCATAACATTAAAAAATGTTCATTTTCAGATGGTACTCCTTTTAAAAAATATTACCCTATTTTTATTAACCTTTATGTATTATTGTCCTATGTTAATAAAAATCTGAATATTCGATATTCGGCCGAATAGTCACCGAATATCAATAGTTTTGCAATATTCGCTGCAAGCCAATAACAATCCATTGCTTATAAACAACGTATTACTGACCTATTAATTCACTATACGTTTTCTAAAATGGTATGTAAATATTTTTTTAAATATGAAATCAAAATCATGTCTTTTTATTAAAATAATTAATATAAATATTAGAGACAAATAATAGACAAATTAATAAAATAGCTAGAAAAGGTTGCTGTAATACACATTCATGCTAGCTTATCGTATGGTTAGTGGCCAACCTATTTGTCAGAGTTGTTCAGACCGCCCGTAGGCCTCTGACATGGCTTAACGACTGCTGTCGAACGACAACAACCTGGACCGACTGCTTAACGTGCTTTCCTAGGCACGGAGGAGCTCAGATGAAATATGCCACTAGCGGTCATACCGACCGCGCCAACGTCGCTTAACCTGCACGATCACTTTCGGACCGTGCTCGCAACTAGGCTACGAGCTCAATAACACACGTTACAGCGTCGACGTCGGGTTTTTTTTCTGCCGGACGTGTGTCACGGGAGTGTTCCCGTGTGTCTAGATACAATTTTCGGCAAAGCATTCTGATAAACAAATTCTCTGACACGAAACAACCACCTGCAGTTTTTTTTTGGATAAATTTGTCTCAATATGGTAGACTTGTAATTTTTTTTTTTAAATATGCAATTATTTTCAAACCAATCTCTTTTCATGACTTAACGTTGTTTATAAGCAATTTGTGGCAACCAACGCTATTGAGGCGTCAATGGGCGTTTTCAAATTAGACGATACAAGACAACGACACGGCACTGATATGTATAACGTCAGTTGGGGAAAGTACGCCATTTTTTAAAAAAAGGTAACTTTGATAGTATATATTTTATTTTCTATTACGTTTTGATATTTAAGTAAGACAACATGAAATCCTTTATTTATTTGAGAAGACAGAATACTCCATTTAAAAAAAAATGGACCATATTTAAGGTACAAAATGTACCTTAAATATGGTCCAATTTTTTAAAAGAACAAATATTTATTTTATATTTATATTGGTACACTTGCCCCAGCTGACCTTACACTGTTAACTTTGTCGTTATCGTCTAATTGGGAAAACGCCCAAATAGACGTACGTTGCCGGTTATCGTGTTCATTCGCTGACGTTTTAATGTCATAACCAGCAGTGGATATTCAGCCGCCGCGTGCGCACGCCTCACATACTGTCCTGATACGGAAGAAGGCCGCTAAGTGTGAAACGTGATTCTCGTGAAAATGTGGCAAAAGACGCGTTAAATTGGTTTTATAGAGTTGTCTATGAATCTTTGATTTTTTTTTAAATTTCGGGAATTTTCTGGAATTTTTATATCTAGAATTTTTAGAAACATTTAAAAACCAATTTCACGCAATTTTTTTTAGAAAATGGCAAAAACACGTCAAGTTGCTTTTTCGGTTCTTGAATTCTTTGAACATTTCTGGCAATTTTGTGGAATTTTCATAGAATTCTAGAAACATTAGAAAACCAATTTGAGCCTTTCTTTTTGGGGAAATTATAAATCGGGCGACCGGAATTTTATTTGACGACAACAACCTAACATCCTAATTAATGCGTGAGCGACGAGAAAATAATAAGGCTTTTAATAAATACTACCCTTGCCAATGATTCGGGTCGAAAATTCAGAGGCTCTAATGGAGATTACGATGCTAATAACAAATTAAATCTTTCTTGTTTTGACAATATTTAGTCGCTAAAATAGTATTTTTAGATGGTCGGTAAACTAGTAATTTAGAGGACAGTTTAGTTTTTCAATAGACAAAAATGCTATTTAATAGAAGTTTCATTAATTACCATCCGGTTTTTCTGCCACTTTCTTGAAAATCACCTTTTGAATTTAGCTGCCTTCTTATCGGGACAGCATAGCGGTAGCCCTAGTCCACATTAATTTCTTTATTTGAAAAGTCCTCTCCCTCGATCCTGTTCTTTTTACAATCGGTGTTCTGACAGTGATAGTACTACAATACTATGTTTAGTACGTATGTAGGTGTTTATAGCGTAATAATGAGAATATTTTGTAATTAAATTAAATCATGTATGTAAACTAATGTGGGTTATGTATTTGTCGCAGAAAAGTATATATCTTAAAATCTGAGTATTATGTTCCAACCTAGTAAAATTTTCTAGGAATATTGGAATGATATAGGACTTTTAGGGAAATACAATATTTCTTTTTAATATGTTCAAAATGCGAATGTAATAATATGTCTCTGAAAACTAAAAATTACTGGTCATATACCAGTAATTTTTAGTTTTCAGAGACCATTAAAAAGTCTGTGACGGAAAGGAATGTAGTCAGGCTATATTTATTAACAAAAATCTTACAAAAAATTAACTAATCGATTGCATATAAAAAAAATGGAATCTTGTTCTGTGACAAACGTACTTGTGTTAGTTTACATATTTAAAATAATTATTGCCTGATAAAATAGTGCCCTTGAAGTGTGCATTCTTAATTAAAAAATATCGTGCTAGAGCGGGACGCAGCTAGCTAGGTGGTGAGCAGCCAGTTACAAATACGTTGTCAAAAAAAAAAGAAATCTTTTTTTTTTTCTATTTTTTTTTTAGTTTATAGATCGGTTTGGCCGATGTACAATCTCTTGTAAAATTTTATGTATAGATCGGGAAAATTAATATATGTTATGTGTTAAGTGGTTATTTTTTTTTCGAGTTGGGAATTTCGGTTTTGGCGTTGTATATAATCATATATAATGTTGGCGCTGCTAAGTCGTGACCGAATCCAGTAGGTATGCAAAAGCCTTATTGTAATATAAAATACGTTTGACGCAAGCTTGTATAAATAAATAATAGTGAATGGACTCTCAAAATAGTTGTGTATATCGGGTGTATAGATAGATATCCTTTAGGTATTGTTTTTTTTTCCGACTAATGATAGTTAATTTATGCCGATAAATCTATATTATACATTATTGAACAGAAATACAAATAGTTTTAACTATACATATAGTATTAGGGGTACACTACACGAGAAATAGCGTATAGTTTTGGTATGTAAACAATATTATTATATAACATTTGTAAATAGATTGCAGAAATAGTAAATAAAAAGAATTGATACAATAAATTTTAACTTTTATGTTAATTTGTAATAATTTTTTTTAGTAATGTTGTTGGGCGAAGTTGGCAATGTTGCCAGCGTTCGCGGGGAATCACTTAGGAAAATGAGAATGCCTGTAAATTTTTTTGTTGCTGGCAATTTTATGAAGTTACTTCTCTTTTTTTATTGTGCATTATTTCTGTAAGTTTTGCTTTCACTGTCGTTTCTACATTATTTTTAAATCATATAATTATATTCATAACATACGAAGCGATGAGTCATGTGGTGAATTATTATCATATTATTATGAATGAGAAAGAAAATAAGGAATATTATTGTTCTGCTATTATTAAATTTGTAAAGTTAGTTTATTAATAAATGAATAAAAATATATTTGCTGTTTTACTCAATACACACACACACACACACACAGTGATACCGCCATCAGTACATTCTTCATTCAGATGAAGCAGCCCACCCATGGTAAGTAGTCACTGTCGCCCATAAACACGTCGCCTCACTATAATAAAAAAATATAATTTACTACGTAAAACGGACAAAGCCATAGGTACAAGATTTTGGCGACACATCTTTCTATCAAAAATACGCTTGAATAGAGAGAAGAGATTGCTAAACGCGTCACGCCATCTAGAAATATTTGAAGAGAAAATTACCTAAAAAGTAATTTATTAAAAAATCAAACAGTTTACAAATAGATAAAAAACATATAAGCAAGATTTTTAACACGGGAACTAATATCTATTATAAGCTTAAATATACATATTTCACTTATAGACAAATCAAGTACATACTAGTTATATATAAACAGAAAATTAAATATGCAAAGGAATGTAAACGTCACCAAAGAAAATGTAGGGGAATAAAAACAAAGCAATTTAAACAAATTAACAAAGCAAAACAAATTACATTGGATATAAGTTATTGCTAATTGGCAGATTTAATAATTAACATTATTTTTTTATCTGTCCCAAATAAACAACTGAAAGGTCAACTCTAGCTTGTTTTTGCAGGAGTCACATCAGTCACTTAGCACACAACACAACTTGCAGGGAAATTTCTTGTGAAGTTGTGTTTGTGAAAAGTTGTTGAAAATGATAACTACTCAGAATTAATATAAGTTGTTGGAAAGTTGGAATTGAAAACAGACCGACTATGACCTTCTCTTGTCATTGGCTAATTTTATCCATTGTTAAAATTTCAGCCAATGGACGGTGAACTGCTTTAATGACTAACTTTTTGATTGGTTGAAGTAATAATGCAGATAAAATAAGAGAAAATAGATTATAGAAAACGAACTGGTTATTCACTTGCTGATAGCGTTAGCGAGACCATCGTGATTTTTCTGAAATACTGTAAATAAATGTGAGTATTTTACAATATTTTGGGTTTATAGCAATATTTTTGAGATGACTTTATCAAATAAGAATCATTTGCAGTGGAAATGTGACGAAATTAGACTTCCAAATGTTATGTAAGAACTTATCAATAATTCGGTACTCGTGAGTTAGATTAGAGGAAAACCAACATTTTCAGTGTTCCTCTATTCATTTTCACAAACATTTACTTTAATATCGGTATAGGTTTTCGGTTATTGATTTATTTTTACCTACATTGCATTGTTTTGGTGAAAACTTGTTCGAATTTCGAATTAAAAAAACAAATGCATTGTCTCTTGTGTATTCGTAATAAGTATCTTTTAAGTTTAATTGTTATCCAAATAAACATCGTTAAAATTATATACATAATTCTGAAACTAGAACTGCGTCTCATGTACTTACCTATGTCCATTGCGTTGATAAACATAACCTAACTTTTTTAGTAGCTAAAGGTCTGATGACGATAAGGTAACCAACTCCATTTCCACCATCAGATGGCTGGAGACAAGGCAGTGTCCACGGCAGCGAAGCCCCATATGCGCGGGCTCCTGCACGCAGCCATCAAACGGAACCTCATCGTGTCTCTGGCCCTGGCTGGTCTCTCCGGGATCGCGTTCAAGATGCTAGTTTGCGATGTGCGCAAGAACAGATATGCGGAGTTCTACAGGTGAGATGATAAAATTTCGAGAAGGGCATGGGAAATGGTTGCAGCGGGCCCAGTGCCCTCACACCGTTCTGCTGGATAAAGACATCGCTGCGCCAGCGTACGAGAGATCTACCGAGTTCCTGCGGTTCAGTAGAGCCCAACTGCGGAAGACCATGCCTGGAGGCCGACGAGACGGTCGCCCACATGCTACTAATCAAGTAGGTTATCATCCTACCGGGCGGAAAGCCTCGACACCCCTTAAGTTACTTCCCGAAGTCCTACTCTTGTAGGACATTGAAGGACTGCTGGACTTTTAGGCGAGGTTGGGGTGGCTTGTTATTCCATCACACGCAAAATATAAACTGTAATTTGGAATTCACCCTATGTAGATCCATTATCACCTTATAAAGGCCCTACGGTTGGGGCACAGGCCTCCTCTTGGTACACGCCATGATCCACCGAACAGGCCCAGTGTCGATTGGTGGATGTGTATGTAGATTGCACGCTAGAAAAGTTTTATATGGTCTGCCAGTTGGCGCATGGGATCTGAGAATTTTCCCATACATTAGTCGGGCATTGGAATGTAAAATGTATGGAAATTTATGTGTATTTGCACATAATCCTTTAGCTTCCTGTCAGTGCTGATATCATCATTCTAGAGAAGATGGTGCCACTAGTCTTTTTTCTGTGCTTAACCGTTGAGAGTTAACCCGAGAGTTAGTGCCTAACCCGGATTAAATCACAAAAACGTCTTGCACCAACGCTAACCTTCAAATATTTTGTATGAAAACCGCTAGTTAAACCAGGGTTAACTAACCCGGGTTAAGAACATTTAACCCGCACTTTCGCGCATGCTGCCCTAACTATGTCAAAGTAAAGCAGGACACCCTGTGTTACATACAGCCAGACGCACGAACAGACATGAGGCCTATGGTGGAATGCCAATGGGACCCTATAAACCGCTATAGGCGACACATCATGGCTTTACTTATGTTATGTATTAAAAGAATATAAACCAATAAATATTTTTTTTAATGATTAAATAGGATAAGATTTATTGTGTAAAAGTTTAGGTAAGAATTACAAATATTGCCGATATAGTTGCATAAACATGTCACACTAAACTTTACCTTTACAGGCATATACACTGAATTCACAAATTAATAAAAACATACATTTATACAGATTATGATAATAAACAAAAAACAGAGAATGTCATTAAAATTTATACAATGTAAATAATATTAAATTTCAAATTAAATATAAATCAGCCATGAATTATCGTTTATCGTCCAAAAATTCCTTGACACTATAAAAACATCTTTCCACAAGCCATGATTTCAGAGTAAATTTAAGTTTATATGATATATCATATTTCACTATACTGCCGGTAACCTATTAATAATTATTCTATCGCCTAGGTTGCCTGGAAGAGATCGCTCTGAGCGATAAGGCCGCGTTCAGATTCAGGGGTAGGACCGATTAGGGGTGAAAATAGGGATCAAGGGATGTGGATTTTTGGGTTAAGTCAATAGAAAAACGAGAATTAGTATTCGAGCACGTGCTGTGTCGCTGATACGAGAGGGAGGCGAAAAGTGAAAGTAAAAAGTAGTATTTTTTTTAAACCTAAGTTAAGTAGCGGGGTTGCCACAAACATAAAATTTAACGGAAAGTAGGGGAGATACCAAACACCTATGTAAATTTCTCGTGTGCAATAAAGTATTAATCTACTCATACTCATACTCATACCATTTATTGCTTTTCATGTGTTACAATTGGTCTTAAACATGTATATTATCTGGTCAAACGTGAAACCCTGAGTAGAGCACCGCAATATAAAATAAGAGATTATAATATATTATAATAGTAATAAATGCTAACGAGATAAATTGAATTAAATGTCATTATAAGTTATACATAATTGATTTTATAGTTAAGTATTGGTTTTATCATCAAACAACTCCTGCAGTGAATAGAAACATTTGTTAAGAAGATACAACTTTAATCTTTTATTGAATATCGAGTCTTTTAATTCGATGTCGATACATTTTGAAATTTTGTTATATATTTTTATTATTAACGAACGGTCCAGAACTGTGTAGATTTAATTTTGATTTTGGCAGAGCAAGCCTTTTCTGGTATCGAGTGTTAAATGGCGTACTGTGTAGGTTCTCTGCTTTTTTATACAAGTGTGTGTGTTTCCTGACAAATTTACAAATCTCCAAAATGTATCTGTCTATCTAATTGAAACATTCTCTTTCATAAGGGTGAATTTCAAAATACTTGGATTTTTCATTTAGCGAATGACACGAGATTTGCTGCCATAATTTTAACAATTTAATTTGCTCTTTCCAGGACATACGATGCAGAGAAGGAATTCGAGGAGATGAAGGCGAAGGGAGTGTTCCAGTCCTGCTGAACTGGGAATTGATTACGAGTAGTATTTTATTTAATTCGTTGTGAATATGTTTATATTAAAAGTAAACTAATAAAAATCTTTAAAAAATATTTTTTTTTTCGTTTTGTTGGTAATTACCACTGATCGGAGTAGGTAGGGCTCTTTCGGGTCAATGTCCTCAAAGGTTATATTAATATGGATATGATTTCGGGATCCCGTTTTAAGTTATCGAGCAAATGTTGTAAATTACTTTTATAAACCTCGCCCTTACTCGGCGGATTACGACTTTTAAAAAATTGTGAACTTACGAAGAAGTTAAAACACTACCATAGGTACACTAGCGCCATGAATCTTAAAAAATATATATTTCGCCACCAATCTTAAATGTGTATCAAAACAAATATAACGTTAAAAATCTAAATAATATATTTATTCAATCCCGGAAATCCCGGGATTATTGGGCATACTTATCCATATTATGACCGTATGTGGCAAGTACCAAAAACAGCCCTACCTACTCCGATCATAGGTAATTACCTATACCTGACCTGGAATTAAAAACCCTGTCAAGAGGGCGCGATGGCGCCCAATGGGTAGTTTTATAATCTGCATTATGGAGTCGCTATGAAAAAAAGTACCACTTAATTCCGCAATATTATTATTCTTGGAGCTCGTAGCCTAGTTGCGAGCACGGTCCGGAAGTGATCGTGCAGGTTAAGCGACGTTGGCGCGGTCGGTACCTGGATGGGTGACCGCTAGTGGCATATTTCATCTGAGCTGCGTGTCGCGCAAAGCACGTTAAGCAGTCGGTCCCGGTTGTTGTCGTTCGACAGCAGTCGTTAAGCCATGTCAGAGGCCTACGGGCGGCCTGAACAACTCTGACAAATAGGTTGGCCACTAACCATACGATAAGCAAGCATGTATGTGTATTACAGCAACCTTTTCGAGCTATTTTATTAATTTGTCTATTATTTGTCTCTAATATTTATATTAATTATTTTAATAAAAAGACATGACTTTGATTTCATATTTAAAAAAATATTTACATACTATTTTAGAAAACGAATAGTGAATTAATAGGTCAGTGATACGTTGTTTATAAGCAATGGATTGTTATTATTGGATGTATAGATAAACGTTGTCAAATTCAATTTCCAAAACCAGGGATTTGGCCAAATTGAGATTGAGTCAAATCCAAGCAAACTGCGCTCGCTACGCCTATTTTCCGCTCTAGCCTTCAACCTAACCCATCCATGTCGGTTTGTTTCCATGAATGCGGCTTGTTTCCTCCTTTATTTCCTATATTATCGTATTCTTTCGCTGGTGTTTTAACGTCATATGCAGCAATGGATATGCCGCAGGAAAATTTCCAAAACTAGGGATTTATACAAATTCTTCTGAGGGTATGTAGAAAGGAGGAAACAAGCCGCAGTCATGGAAACACAAACCGACATGGGTGGGTTAGGTTGAAGGCTAGAGCGGAAAATACGCGTAGCGACTGCTCTAACGGTGAAGGAAAACATCGCGAGGAAACCTGCACACTGAGATGACCAGTGTGTGAAATGGGGTAGGCACAAAAGATCCTCAAGGGTCGAAGTGCCGCTGTGGTTATTCCCGGCCCCCTATCATAAGATAATATTTAAGTTGATAAATGTAATCAAATTTCTTAATATCTACGTATGGTTTCTCCAAAATCCCCTCCGTGCCGGTAGTACTACCAAGAAGTACAACTGGTAGTACAAATGACACACCTAAGTATCTCTAGTACTACCAGTAGTACTAGTGACACGGATCGGCATTGGTAGTACAACTGAACATTTATCATGGCAATCGATATTCGTTATTGATAATTCTAAACTGGCCACTTGTAATATAACTGGCCACTTGTAATATAAATGATTTGAAGAACATTTATATTACAATAAGGTGTAGTTTCGGTGAGCGACACCGTACTAATAACATCTGTGAGGGATGGAACGGTGAATTTAATAAACATTTAAAAGAAAACCAACCATTTTACATCTTTTGAAAATTCTCAAGGACGATGCAGAATTTAACGCCGTGAATTCTTCAACATCAGAACCAGCAAAAAAGCGTTCAAAGAATGTTATAGAACGGAATAATTATATTCTTCACGTTCAAATGCAGCTGGTCAATGGGCAAATTGATGTACCTCTTTTCTTAGAAAAATTACGTTAAGTAAAAAAACAAGGACGCGCTCCCACTTTCTCACATGACAGTTTTTTTTATTTATCTCTAAAAAATTACAAACTGTTATGCCTTTTAAAACATTTATTGTACTGTGGATTAGAATACAGAACATCAAGTGAATAAAGTAGTACTAGAGATACAAAGGTGTATCATTTGTACTACCAGTTGATCTTATGTTTTAATTAGAATACAGAAAGTCAAGTGAATTTACTTGTATTTTTTTTAGTAGTACTAGAGATACTTAGGTGTGTCATTTGTACTACCAGTTGTACTTCTTGATAGTACTACCGGCACGGAGGGCCAAAATCGACCTCAGCTTGGGGCTTTATAAACTATCGGTTTGAACGCTTGTGAGAAGAAAAAAAAACCTATTATTATTCTCAATAATTTAATCAGGACATCAAGTAATACGCAACTTTCCAAATACATAAATAATTTTAACAATTCAATCGATTACACCATGTCTTTACTGATTAACTATTTTACATTCCTTACGATTATTTAATTTCTAATTGATCTCTAAGTTATTTAGTGACGTAGCCAGTTAAAACTCGAGACCTTAGGGTCTCCGCTGTGTCTGCAACGGCTTGCGGAAATACATTGATAGTTATTGAGTTAAAGGTCAGGAAATGATCACGACACCCAGTAACGTACGAGTAAGGCGTAATCGCCACGCGCACGCTTGACACAGCGGAGGCTCTAACAAAACCAGACTCAATTTTCTATGTATTTCGGACACTCCCGAGCCCTTTTGGTTACGACACTGTTTACAGACTGTAACAAAAACCCCCTGAGATGAAACAAACTGAACAACTTTTGTTCAGTTTGGTTTTAAACAAGTTTTGCCATATTATAGTGTGACATGCGCATTGACAGCCATCAGAGGAACGTTTGAATGAATGTTGAATCATAATGATGATTTTCTGATAATTTTGTATGGATAATGTTGGACACATCTCCCCACATGAACCCTGGATAGAGAACAAAAGTAATAATAATAGTTTTTTCTTCGAATTTCCAAAAAGTCGTAGATATTGGTTTAACGGGTGTTATTCGCTTTATAATTAGCTGAGGTTCCTCCTAAGTTTCAGTCTACTCAGGGCAGGAGACCTTTTTCAAGGAGCAAAAATGTGGGAACTCGCGGTGGGATCACACTTAAATATACCAAGTAATAATTAAATACTTAAGTAATGCTTTTTTTAATGTATTGGAGAGCAAAAATGTGGGAACTCGCGGTGGGATCACACTTAAATATACCAAGTAATAATTAAATACTTAAGTAATGCTTTTTTTAATGTATTGGAGAGCAGACGAACAAACGGGCTACATGGTAAGTGGTCATAGATATCTCACCTCATTATAATGTTATTAAAGGGTTTTCGAAGCTTGTGAGTTGTTCCAAAAAAAGTTGTATAGGTATTTATCAATTTTTGTAAAATTTAACAAGGCATTGGTAACAGGCCATCAGCCTCGGAAAATTCAACCGGTCTAGTCTCTGGCGAATTCTCATGATCCGTCGCAGAATCACAGAGTGAAACTACTCGACGAACCGCTAACGAGAAGTTTATTTTAAGAGTTCAATACATTGTCAGTGTTACTGACCTAGAGCACTGACCTAGACCTTTGAGCAATAAAATAAACACCGTAGAACCTTTTCCAGCGACTTTCCCGCCAAAACTCCCATTATCGTCACTGAATACCTTTTTGACTTGCAAAGGGGGTTTCTGTTACATTGTTAAATTAGAGTAAAATCGCGCACAATGGTACCGATTCCGGAATTCACTTGCTAAACGAACCATCACTCTCCACCCTACACAAAGTTATATAAGAGTGAGCGTGACAGTTTCATTTGCTAGACAGACACCCAATTCCGAGTGACTCCGGAATTACACCTAGTAGGGTGAATTAACCAATAGGCGTTATAATATAACAAATAAACAATTAGGCTTTATTATGTTTGTGCGTTTTCGCATTCGATTTGTGGCATGCGTTATGCCTCTTCCTTCAAAATATTTCGAAAATAAATCGAGCATCCGAGTTTTTCGTGCGCGTGAGATGTCGGATGCGAAAGCGCATAAATCTAATAAAGTCTAATAATTAAATTGAAATTTGATTAAGAGGTTGGTCTGCACGTGGAAAATCGTGAAATGTTCTCCCGCAATAAAGTCAAAATAAAGTAATATTAAGAAATGAAATTTTATATTCCTTATCGGATAGTCAATATAAAAGTTTGCATTTTCAGAAAATTTATAGATATGAAGAAATTAACTATCGTAATTTCACGATTTTTCACGCGTAGACCACGCTCTTAAGAAGAAATAAAAACGATTTTCGATACAAATGACCGTAAATTATTTTTTAGGGGAAGAGGAACAATTATTTTGACAGTTTTCATGTCGAAATTTGTTTATAATCTTTATGTATAATTACTTGTATCACCCTTAAAGTACACGCACTATTTACACAAGTGTATTAAGGACTACGAACCGGCTCCGGCTCGGTTCGCTGCATCCAATTACACGAGTTTATTTCCAACGCCGCCCATTCCCCACCTGAAGTTCTCCGCATCGTGATTGGCTGGGGCGAACCGAACCGGTACCGTATAGTCCGAGCCTAACCGTGAGTTGCAAGAAACGCCCTTACTGTTAAGGCTTCCTTAACTCTCATGTCATCTCTATCTACAGCTATGGCGTAGGAAAAGAGCATGTATTTTAATGAAGACTTATCTTTAGGGACGTTTCTTACAACTGAACGGTAAATATACTAAGCTTAAAGAATATCAAGACAGGGACCAGCCTGTTCCACTACTTTTATTTTATAAACAAAATTAAGAAGGAACTTCTATTTTTAAGTAGATTGAAAAGTCTATGGGCTTGCACGTTCTGAAATTCCGAACTAGGAAGATATTTCCGAGAAAATGCGGTCCGAAGTGATCTCCCTAAGCACTCTTGCGCACTGACGTCCGAATTCACGGATATATTTCCTAGGAATTTTCTCGGAAATATTTTCGAGAGTTCGTATCGGAGCAGAGCGTGAACGCCCACTGTTTGAAGGAAGTCAAAAGTGCCATTAAAATTATTGTTTGGAACAACAGTGGTGTGTGAACCGAGAATGTATGTTACAAATACAGACAGTGGTGTCAATTCTGGAATGGTCGCTAAATTTAAAACTAAAAGGAACTAGAAACTGTGTCGTTCACTGTGAGCGTGGTATTTCGTTTAGTATTGATTTAGCGAGCCAGAATTGGTACCAACGTCTTATGTAACGTCGGATGGTAAGTACCTAAATGTAAATGTAAGTAAGTAAATGTACGAGTATACTTACCTAATTTAATAATCGTTATGTCATAGTATGATATAGGTAACATTGTTTTATGAGTTATTTCTAAAAATACTGTGCTTTGAAATAAACTTACAAAAATAAATAAGTATTGAGGCGCTAGTAATTTAAGGGTATCCCAATATCGAACATAGACCATACCACCTTTAATAGTTTTGTGCCTAAAGTAAAAACTATCTGAAACTGACACGATCACTCATGCACTGGCGAATTGCGAGCGTATTTCCAGCGGGGCTATTTGTTACGTGCGTGTGCGCACGTTGGCCGCGTAGGCGCGACGGATACGCCGCGTGTGCGCCACGTTGTGATCCACGTTTTTGTACTGTACAGTCGACCACAAGCTATAGTATACCATCGGTCAAAAACCATCGATTAAATTTCAACCTTCAAATTTTTCAATTTTTTCACTACTAAACCCGCATTTGACCTCGATCTCGCCCGATGGTAAGCGACGATGAGGTCGACGATGGAGCATGCGGGTCCAGTAAATGCCTATTCACGCTGGCCTTGAATATCCCAAGGTTGTAGGTTTCGGGAAATACAGACGCCGGCAGGCTGTTCCATTCCTTAGCCGTTCGCATAATGAACGAAGAAGCAAATCGCTTCGTACGAACAGATGGGATATCAACAACATAAGGATGGAATCCCTCCCCGCGCCTGATAGTCCGAAGGCGGAATGGAGATGCTGGAATTCCGATGCGCACTCTCCGAAATGTATCCTATAAAATACCGATAGACAGGCAACCTTGCGCCGATCTGTCTGCGTAATATGATATTTTTGATTCTCAAATTTTGACGTTTTGGGTAGGTCGTCCTGTGATCGACTGTACAATATTGAGAAACAACTGCGTCCGCGTCGCGTTGTCGCGGCGAATTCGTTGCACACACGCAGCTAATACGTTGCGTGTGCTCAGCTTGATCCGATAGAAATACGCTCCCAATTCGCCAGTGTAATATAGCCCTAGGACGACGTTTCGATTAGCAAATTTTTAATTTCGCTATTAACACAGAATCGGTACTAATATTTTGATACATGGACATTTTAGACCAAAAATCGATACCAGGATACACGTAAACCTAGCTAGTAGCACTTTATCGTGGCAGCGAGAGTTATACATATAAAAAACTACTGTAGTCGATTTGACACTTACGTTTTATTTTTCCATTGATCCCTTCTATCTCCACGAGCCATCATTACAAGATTTTATAAGTAAAGTTAATTGGTGAAAGTACCCATAAATTGTTTACATTTACCGAAAAGTTTTTGGACCTTTATAAATCGATGGATCAATGTCACCAACTTCTATGGGATATTTTTAATTGTCCGATTTTTTTTGTGAATCTTGTTTTTAGACATGGGTACTTTCCCCTTCAAAGAAAGCGCACTGGTTACTCTAACACCCTGTATATAACGTAAGTATCAAATCGCCTAGATTTTTAATAAATAGATAGATTAGATTAGGTCTAGATTTTACATTAGATTGCTTTGGTCGAAAGCTATAGAAGCTTTGGAAAAAATAAGTGTTTTAAATTCAAACACAAACATATTATCAGTGGCACCGATTATGGGGTGTCACTCGCTAAATGAAACGTCACTCCCACTCTTATACGATCTAGTATATGAGTAAGTCTGACAGTTTAATTTAGCGTTGACACCAGAATAGACAATTCGACACCAGTGTCGTAGTAAAAAAAACATTAAGGGCTTCTCCTGGATTATCTTTATTTCTACCGGAAGAATCCTGTATTTGAGTTTGGTTTGTATCTCAAAAGAGTAGGTTACCTAACCAGTAACCAGGTCCTTGATGAAACCATTTGTGATAGGAATTATTTTTATATGTATTGCGATCCTGCATTTTATTAAATATTTGTGAGTTTAATTTGTGCATTAGGAATCTATTGTGCTTCAATGAATTGTACTGCTACAGGATGTCAAAGAAACACCGTTTGCGATGTTTTTACAAATGGATTTTTCTAATTTTTCCGTAGGTAAACTCACGGTTTTTCACGTTAGTATTTTTTTACAGTTCTGTATACAGGTTGTAACTAAAGGCCTGTGTTAATTTATTGCATATCCGAACTCGATAGCTGAACAACTTTTACAAAGTTCGTTGTAGAAATTCTAAATAAAAAGTTCATAATTCTTTTGTTTTACTCATATAATCGACAGGAGCATAATATACAGTTGATTTCGTTTATTTCCTCTAGCGGCAAATGTTGTTCACTTATCGAAACAGAGCCGCCGTGAACGTAATTACTTTGTTAGGGCCTTACTTATCCTAGCGACCTGCGAATGACTTTCAAGCGAGGCGATCCGTCAACGTCAACATGCCCCGAATACTCTTCAATATTATGCAACCGCATTGCCACAGAATAACTAATAGTAAGTAACCAATAGTAAGTAACTAATAGTAAGTAACTATTAGTAAGTAAATACTAATAGTTGGATCACGCGGCGAACTCGTTGTCCACACGTGGCACAAGAAAACGGTTCATTCTTGACCAGGAACGCGATTATCGCAGCGTTCGACATACAAAAGTCTAGCGCTACGAACGTCTTGTCACGCTCACACATGTAATGTGAGCGAATAAGATAGGACTAATGTCGAATTCGACATTCCACTACGAGAATCGCCGTCCTGGCGAAACAGTTACGGATTACATGACGTTTCAAGTACAGTCGATCACGAGCTATAGTATACCATCTGTCAAAAATCTTCGGTTAAATCTCAACCGTACGATCGCGTAGTATGGTTTATTTCCAGTTTCACAAATTTTGACGTTTTGGGTAGGTTGACCTGTGGTCGACTGTACAAGGGTTCATCATCGATCTTATGCTATTATATATTATCTATTGGTCTTATGATCTTGTTCGTGGTGTTGATTTTTTTCTTTTTTTAAAATTAAATAAATAAATAACAACTTTATTGAATAATTTAGTACACAATCTTATTATATGATAGGGGTCCGGGAATAACCCCAGCGGCACTTCGACCCTTGAGGATCTTTTGTGCCTCCCCATTTTAAATAATCTCAGTGTGAGGTTTCCTCACGATATTTTCCTTCACCGTTAGAGCAGTCGGTAAATGTACGTAAGTCTTTGAAAAATACGAAAAACTCATTGGTACATGGCACTGATTGGCACTGCACGGTTTCGAACCCGGACCTGCCGCGTGGGAGTCCGGTGTCCTAGCCATAGTACACAATGGTTGTACAGCGTGATTTGTTCGCCTGACCATTTATTAATTGTTTATGCATTTGCACATCGAAATATTGTATTAATATTTTTTTTAATAAAACGAATTGTAACAGTAAGTAAGAATGTGTGAATTCGGTAAAAAAGGCAACCCGAGCGACGCACTCTTGTGCGTGAAACGTCATGCGATCCGTATCTGTTTTAAAAAATCAGTTTTTGTTTTGTCTGTCTTCTTGTGCCTTGGCGAGCACGTTGCCGAATCGCCTCGGAAACACATTCGCAAATCGCCAGCGTGACAAACCCCTAAAGATACCTATGTTACCTTAGAGTTAAGTTGATACCACTAATCTCTTATCACGTAGGATTAAAGTACAAAATGGCAGTAAAAAAGAAAATTGGGACAGTCTCAAGAGAGTTGGCTTAGTTTTTATGAAATAGTACAAAGGAAGTGAATAACGTACATTTTTATATACAGGGTGTATGTGAAAAGGTTTCCCGAGAAACCTATCCTGTTCTCTTTTTTCTTTTAAAACGGTCATAGCACCCTCTCCTCTAGAATGAAATTATGTGAGCTCTGACCGCGAGCCAACGGTTCCGGCAAATGCTCATAAGTATAATTAAATAAATAAATAAACAATGAACAATAAAGGTAGGTAGGTAGCTGAATATTGTAAATAGTTAATTGTTAGGTTGCCTGGTAGATATCGCTTAAGCGTAAAGGCCGCCTTCTGCACATTGTATTGTACCTCTCTTTATGTTGTATATTTGTATTGTATTGTCTTTGTAAAAAAGCCGTTCATATTTTTTAATTAAAAATATAAACACTAAACAATAATTTTGACAAGTTTCATACATTATACATTCTTCCTTGCACCACTGACAGACGCGGTTTCAATGTAACGACGGTATTTTAACATGGTGAAATAGTAATTTACATGGTGAAATAGTAATTTACATGGTGAAATTGTAATTTACATGGTGAAAATTACTGTTTAGAAAAGTTTTTTAAGGCGTCTGTCAGTTGGCGCATTTTCCCATACATTAGTCGGGCATTGAATTGTCAAATGTATGGAACTTTAAATGCATTTGCACAAACCCTTTGGCTCGCTGTCAGTGCTCACATCATCATTCAAGAGGAGAGAGCGCTACTAGTCCGTATTCTGTCCATAGGATACTATGTCCATTTCAATTCAAAATCTTTGTTCCTATGCCTTCCGGGGTATTTATTAGAATTGGTTTATTCATACACCCTGTATATCATGATAAACAAGTGCTAAACACCGCGATATAATCTTGTGCACACTAATGTGATTTGTAACAAAACCTTAGGTATTTTACAGTGTGGATAAATGTTAACAAATCTTTTTACAGTGTAGACGAATCACAATTTTGCACTATTATAGGGAAGGTATATAAATACTTTATATATTTCTTTGCTCCGTCTATTTTATTTTAGAATATGCAACGCTTCCAAGAAGTTGATTTTTGGCAACTGTCTTGATTAACAAAAAATCTTTTTTTAAGATTATCTTCTTAGAGTAGCAGGTATTGGAATAGGTTTATTTTATAGGAAGATTTTTTTACAATTTACTCTTATATAAAATGGTTTATAAGCAGTGATCGGAACAAGTAGGGTTAAATGAGCTTTTCTATTATGTATGTGCAGGTTAGGTGACGTCACACACAACCTGCGTTTCACATAACATGTGTTGCACGCAACCTGCGTTGCGCATAATCTGTGTTGCACATAACCTGTGTTGCACATAACCTGTGTTGCACATAACCTGTGTTGCACATAACCCGTGTTGCATGAAACCTGCGTTGCGCATAACTTGTGATGTACGTAATCTGCGTTGCACACAAGTTCACATAATCTATGTAGTGGAAAAGTACACTAGGGAAGATGCAGATTGCTTGCTATTGGTTTGTTGTTGTGTATTATTCACTATTTAGCAAATCCCTTAATAATTTAAGCACATTAACCCTATGCAGGGTGTAACAACCCCCCTATAATCCCGAAAGGGGAGTGTTCAGTATCCATAACTGTACAACTTTCACTATGGGACCAACTCTGAAATCGCAAAAAAAAATGCTTCATACATTTCGGGCGTGTAAGGAATAACTGTTTTTTTTTCTCGTGATTTAAGAGTTGGCTTCATAGCGAAAGTTGTTCAGTTATGGACACTGAACACCCCCCTTTCGGGACTATAGGGGGTTCTTGTTACACCCAGTATATTCCGATCACTATTTATTGACAGTCGCCTATCAACTTCAGAATAACTAATAAAAATAGGGGCTAACTTATTATTATGTTAAAATGATGAACCAGCATCGATTTATAAATAAATTCGCTTGACAAGTTAGTAGAGAATGTTCTTAGATTACTTGTTAAGGACTATTCGTCAGTGGTATTGTAACAAGCGTTCTAAGAATTCTACCGCCTTAAAACGAACGCTGTCCCTTCCTACGTCATAGCTTTAGAAAGAGATGGCAACAGACTCAAGTTATCATATAATCATATGTCATCATAAGGTAAAACAGGAATTATCGGTACACTGGCATTGATTCCGGGGTGGCCGCCAAATTTAGCTATAATCGCTAAACGAACGTCCCACTCATTCATACACGATTGTGTAGTATACGAGTGAACGTAATAGTTTTATCTAGGTTTAGCTTTATATTTGGCTGCCACCATCGACACCACTGAAAGAAAAGCTACTTTTTATTTCAGTTACCAATGCTAAGTAACCCTATAATTCCTGTATACAGGTATTTTAAATGTTACACCATGTATGTACGACTATATCGAAAGATGGACCCTTTTCCTCAACAATCTCTGTTAACTTGTCAGGGCAATTTAAAATTAAATAACCATAGAGTATGTAGAATACACGATATTTCATATACAGGTGTTCAAAATACATGTATGGGTCACGTTTTATGCCCTGTATATAAAATAGTACATAGATGGACAGTGTTATTTATACATTGATTATTTTATTTTATAAATGCTACAGATATGGATATTATTAAAACGCTACGATTTTTGGTTGATTTTTAACTAGATTTAAGTACAATTATGGCCCGTTGTACAGAGATTATTTATATACAAATCGAGGAAAATGCAGTATTCCCTTTTAAAGAACCCATGGGTTGTTTCTTTTTATGCATATTTAGTTGTTTAGGTTTTGTATGGTAGTATCTTTAACCTATTACCTATTTTTTTAAGTTTAAGAGGATTTTCACATCTTAAACAATTTTAGAACGCAAAAAAGGCAATATAAAACTTTTGTATTGAGATTTCAACCAGGAACCGATGTATAACATATTTTAGCGTTAGTTATTTTACTGTATTGTCGAAATTATTAACAATTTGAAATATTTGCATAATCCATTTTTAATTTTGTTTATTTCTTATCTTATCCCGTCGCCTGCCTCTGTCACTCGTTTGGCGCCACTACTGAAATAAACAGACGCTCCACATCAAAAAGGGAAAGTTGCATTTCCCCTGATATCTCGTGTTCTATTCTTACTTAGAGGTATAGAGTTATAAAGACACTGGGAGACGAAATTATGTTTTAAAAATGAACTGTGATTTTAAAATTAATCTCACATATGTTTTAAAGAACCTGAGGCGGTCTTGCACAAAACGTTTTCTCTCGGGTTAACTCTAACCCGATGTCATTTTTGTATGAAAATCATAGACAATTCGCGAGTTAACTCAGGTAAACTTTTCGCATAAGCGGGATGAACACTTGCACCAATTCTGGGGTTTGCTAAATTAAAACATAGTTAAACGAAACATCAACCTCACTTTTACACGATCTAGCATATGAGTGAGCGTAATAGTTTTATTTTTAACTTTAGATTTAGTGGCCACGGAATCGAAGCTAATTTTCATCGAATTTGTAATTTTTTTGGGAGGCTGAATTATCGAGTCACTCGGCAAGAGGTGTCTACCTATATAAAGTGGCGTCAATTCCGGGGAGGTCACCAAATCTAAATAAACTTAAATGCAACTGTGAGATGAATGTGTTTCCTGTAAATATAAGTTATAAAAATATTTTTTGCTGTAGATAGGTAGTATGTGTAGGTACTGATAATTATATTGAGTGTGAGATTAATTTGTTTTCTGCAATTGTAAAAATATTTTTTGCTGTTTTGTAATATTAATTAATGTAAGTGGTGTTATTGTAACAGTTTTAATTAATTACAATAAATAAATAAATGTAACGCTTACTCGTATATTAGGTTGTGTGAATGAACGGGAAGTTTCGTTTAGCGATCGCTAAAATTGACGGCCATCCAGAAGTGATGCCAGTGTTTAATAACACCCTTTAAGTGAGATTTAAGAGGATGTAGTAAAATAAATGTGACAAATGACTTACACAATTTTTATCACTTACAAACTATCATTCAAGTCGCCTCAAGAAAGCTCCTGAACCTTAGAATATATGGCTCACAGTTGGGATACTATCTGTCTTTACTTTACAATGAGGACTGGGGCATAATCCACCATGCGAGTCGCAGTATGGACTGGTGAACCGTACATGCTTTAGATATTTTATTTAAACATCGAACCCAGAAATTGGCACCGATTCTGGCGTAGCCTTTTAACCTAAATGAAACTGTCACGTTCACTCATATGCTAGATTGTATAAGAGTGAGGGTGACGTATTATTTAGCGTTGTTTTAGAGTTTAGCGAATGATACCCCAGAATTGGTATCATTTTAAGGGGTAAGAAGACTGTTTATTATTGTTTTAAGTAATTATTTAATATTAAAATATTCCGCTTTTATTTACTTAGATATATAAGGTCCAGAACACTTTCCAGATAAACCAACTATTGGCAAAGTTTCCGGAGTTGCCGCCAAAAGCGATGATAGCAACGTCCCGCTCACTCTCACACATTCTAACATATGAGTAAGCGAGATAGTTTCATTTAGTTTTAGGTTTGGCGGCCACCCCAAAATTGACGCCATCAATTTACCACAAATTACATCTAGACATCAACATTACGGATAGAGAATTCACTAAATACAATTAATTTTATTTTAATAATGTAATTAATAAGCGTAATAGATCAAAAACATTAATGTTTTTTTTTTATAATTTCATATTTTCTCAAGTTCTCTCTTCCGGGTTTTTAAGTCACTGAAAAATTGCTTAGTATTTTCCCATAGTTTTCTTTAGTTTTTTTTTTCAAGCCAGTAGAGTAGAGTTGTAATGTGAATTACGTTTTTTTGTCATTCCAAGTTTATTAATATTATTTTTGTTTTGGCGGTTTTTATTTCACATATTCTTTTTATAGGTAATGAAGAGCTCAAGTTTTCCAAACTTTATTCAATTTTAAACCCATTTTGAATTTACAACATAATGATACCTAAATAATTATTCAATTTTGAACTTAAGTAGGTATACGTTACAATTTCACTGTAGGTAGATAATTATTTTTTATTAGGTTTCTCGTCGTGAGATTTAAATTTTTATACACATTCTCCATATTTTTCACTTTTTCATTTTCTGATTATTTTATTTTGTCCATATTTCCATAATTATGGGTCTTTTAATTTCTGGAACCTAATTTTAGGACTTGGCTTGATAGTTCCTATTCACAATTTTGTTCAGCTCATTTCGTTAAACCGATTTCTAATTGATTCTTATTCATTTTTTTTCTTTAATTTTTAGAGTTTAACATCGCGATATAATTTATAATTAGCGAGTTATTTATTCATCTTTTATCATCTAAATAACACGTTCGCTGAATCTATAATTATATACAAGATGGAAGGGAAAACACACTACAGCTGAAAGTAGGTATAGGTGACCCATTTAAATCAGGCTACGCTCGCGACGTAAGAGGGCGAGCATGCATGAGCGGGAGGCAGGCCCCACCTCCCGCTCGCCGCACGCTCGCTCTCTATCGTAAACAATAAACAATATAAACAATTTGACCTGAAAAAAAATTGAAATCCGCAAAACAATTACAACTTGTGATACAAATCGGTTGTTTGGAAACCACTATATTTCTATGGGTAGTGAAATAAAATTATACGAATATCCATTTTTATCGAAAATGTACACAAATGAGTAACCAATGTTTTTCCAAAATGAAAAAAAAAAGCCAATAATTCCGATTTTGCAAGTGTGACACAGCGGAGGCCCTGAAAGTGCGTTTACCCTGCCACCTTGTACAACAAGTTTCAATTCAAAACAACAATCTTACAGAGTACCATAGAGTATCTGTATATCTAAAGGTATTACAGGAGGAAAAATGATCGAAATTTTCTCAAAAACTATGGGATCGATTCTGAAAATTCTATCACTCTTTTGTGTTGGGGTATGTTCGGATATAGTCCATGAAAATGTGCCGGTTCCAAAACCACACCGGGCAATGAGTTCTCTTTGTCAGGTAATAATTACCGGTGCCAAAACACTAACTTAACTCGGCATTTATTAGCCGACAAAGCCCAAGTCGTTTTGGAACGTGGCCTAAATGGCGTCGCGAACTATTAAATATCGCCAGATTCGGCAGTAATATCATTTCAATCTTACCCCACATCCGAACTTACCGAATTTTTAGAACCAGTCCAGGAGTTCTGGAGAAAATTTCAAACATTGCTGGCCCTGCATACCATTTCCAACAGGTGACTACTAGCAAGTTAGCGACCACTTCTACCCTACGCGCGGGATCAGCAATTCTCAGATCCTCTGACGTCGAAGGTTTTTCCCTCGCACTTTTCATCACCGTAGCCCTTTTCATCATACTCGAGGTCCCTTCCCGCCTTTACGGAGTCCACTACAGGTCCGTAGAGTTTGATGCAGAGGATCTCCTTGAAATTCTCGATGGCGAGAGCGAGGATGGAGCCTCCAAGGAGGACCTCGCAGGAGGTTATACGTTCTGGAGGCGTGTATACTGCTATTAGGTTTCCTGAGGAAGAAAGGTTATTATGAAAATATTGTTCATTTTTGCAACAAAACAATACATAGTTAAGCAGTAATTAGAAAAATAACATTTGTGTAATATGTGCCAAGCAGCAAACGAAGGAATAATTAGAACAGTATTCCGATTTCTTGCCTGGTCATACTGGACCAGAAAACAGGAAACAGTGATAAAGTAAACAAAAAGTACGTATAGGTAATGGAGCGTCGGTGGCACAGGGGCTAGGGCACCGAACTCCCATGCGGGAGGTCCGGGTTCGAAACCACGCAGTACCATGTACCAATGAGTTTTTGGTATTTTTCGAAGACTTACGTACATTTATCGACTAGTCTAACGGTGAAGGAAAACATCGTGAGGAAACCTGTACACTGAGATTACCAGTATGTAAAATGGGGTAGGCACAAAATATCCTCAAGGGACGAAGTGCCGCTGGGTTATTTCCGGCCCCCTATCATAAATTAAGATAAGTAATCATCAGTCGTTATGGGACAAAAGACAATTTCGTAAGTCTGTTTAGGTTCCTATTATTGGGGTATAGGGCGTTGCCAGGTTTTCTGTTTGTTTAGGGGGATAGGCAGGGCAAATCTCAATAATTTAGGCCGCGTTGCGGCTAGAGTAGGGGAGTTTTAGAGTTGCAAAACTGTCGGTAGTTTGATAACCAATAAGTTTCCAGCTGTATACCTTACACTATCGATAGTACTAGTTAGTTAGTGATCCATACCAGTGTGCAAGTCCCACAGCCTCACAGAGAGGTCCTTGCAGCAGTCGTCTGTGGACAGCAGCACGCCGCCAGACTTGGAGAGCCGCAGCTGGGACGGCGCCGCCACGTGCCCACGCAGTGTCAGCCGGCAGTTGCCTGCGGGTGGCAAATACGGGGTTAGGAACACTAGGGTTGTGAGCAAAGATTTTGAATTTACTCTATGTTGATTGCTCGCTAGAGAAGTTTAATAGCTCCTCTTCACGATCGGCCATGATGGGCGATTACGATGGGCTCGAAACAACCTCAAACCGTGGTTGTACGCCACATCCGCACCCTATTTCTTTTAACTGGGAGTCGAAGCGATACTTTCGCACTTTGAACTCAGTCATAAAATCAATTAGTTCGAAGATTTTGTACATGCAACAATAAATAAGATTCACGGGGAGTTTTGTGATCTTGTTCTCAGATGAGTTTTAGTTGTTACGTGTCAAAATTCATCCAAGTGCTATTGTATGCATTCATTTTTAATATTTTCTAAAGAAAGTTGGTTGGTTGATGGTATGACTTGAGCATAATGTAAAAAATCGTGAGATTGACATTGGGTTTCCGTAGATTGTGAGATAGGAGGTTAACCGTTAAATTGGTAAATCTCACGAAAAATCGGCAGATTCGGGAACACAGGGACCAGCACTACTGGTCACAAAGAACAACACCTTGCCTAGCGGAAGAAGGATCTTCCCCTTTCATAACTTCTTACCAATAGAACGTCTCCACTAATCTGCACTTCCTCCTTCCAATCATGCGTTCTATTCTAAATCTATAAGCATTTTAAGTCCTGCGTGAGCGGGACGTCAAAAAATTGTTTCAAGACTCATTTGAGTGTTCCCCTCCACGGAAATCTTTAGTAAAAGGCGAAAGATTTTTACGTTTTGAAGGGAAACCAGAGTGACGGAACAACAGACTACGCAAGCCTAACCGATCGGTGGAAAAACTTAACACCGCAATGTAGAATATTGATCAAACTGAACAACACCATCTAGTGGGGACTAGCGGAACTAATTTTGTCTAACTTTTATCCAGATATAAATTTTACTTTAGCTTCATTTTATTGATTACTAGTGTTATATAGGTAAGTTTTTAAGTTTAATTTGTACCTGTAGGTAATTGTAAACTACACATATATAATTACTGAATGCCTGGTGCTTTGGAACATTCTGTAAACCAGACATCATTATTGTTATAAAGAAATAAAGAAACAGAACTAATAACAGAATTAATTGATGATTTTTCGCCGTGTTTACCAGATAAACAGATAATTTAAAAATACAACAGTTTTCGGCGAAACTTTGTACAAAGGTGATTTATAATCTGGTGTCTCATATGCTGATTTTTACCCCAGGAATACTATCGACTACCGAGCACATAAAGGGTTAATGGGCCTCAAAAAACAATAGATTAATGAAACCCGTGACCAAATCTCAGACCAGTATCCAGGTATCAGCCAGCCCGGAAACCACTCAACCATCCACCGAGCTGATGACCAAGGCCACATAACACCCTGCCTTCTAACTTTGAGTTTATCTGAGCTACTTATAAAAAAACAGAAAATTTCAATAGCACTAGAGTTGCCACGAATAGTTGCCGAATACCGAATATTCGGCAACGCTGTCGGCCGAAGCGCCGAATATTCGGCGGCCGAATATTCGTCACAAAATACATGGTTGCCGAGGACGTAAACTCGTAATAGACAGGCCGCAACCTGTCTCATGACGGTGCACACGGGAGCGACGGGCGGGTATTTGTTTCAATTGCGAGTAAATCACGTAACGGCACGCTTTGTCAGATCATAATAATACATAAAACATTAATATTGTGCAGAGAATAGTTCTTATTCAATTGTTTGTTCGTTAAAAGGTTTACAAAATGACACCAACTAATAAAAAATCGGCGATATGGGAATATTATGAAATATTATCCATCACAACCTACCGTTGATCAATTTTACTTACTAAAGTATTGTAATTTCGTAATAGAATACATATAATCTTGAGTAATGTGGTTTTTTTTTTTCATGATTTGGTATTCGGTATTCGGCCGAATAGTACGCACTATTCGGCCGAATACCGAATACCAAAAAAAGTGGCCGAATAGGCCGAATACTGAATAGTAGCCGAATATTCGTGGCATCTCTAAATAGCACGATGTAGAACACCAATAACTTACCCGTGACCAAATCCCAGACCAGTATCCTGGTATCAGACAGCCCGGAGACCACACAACCGTCCACCGAGCTGATAGCTAAGGCGACGGTATCGCAGCCCGGCTTCCACTTCTTGAACAGAGTACCGGACTGAAGGTCGTAGACCACTATGAAGTTGGGGCTAGGTTCGTCCAGCTCGCGCGATACCACGCACACGTAGGAACCTATGGGAAAATTAAATGATATTGTAGGTAACTCTAAATTAAAAATTTAACTAACCCCCGACGCAAGAGCGTTGGTGGCACAGTGGCTAGGACACCGGACTCCCATGCGGGAGGTCCGGGTTCGAAACCGTGCAGTGCTATGTACCAATGAGTTTTTCGTATTTTTCGTAGACTTACGTACATTTACCGACTGCTCTAACGGTGAAGGAAAACATCGTGAGGAAACCTGCACACTGAGATGACCAGTGTGTAAAATGGGGAAGGCCCAAGGGCCGAAGTGCCGCTGGGTTATTCCCGGCCCCCAATCATAAGATAAGAACCCGCGACGTACCATTGTGGAGATCCCCGTACTTTTTCCTGGTCATCATCAGGTCTTCAATCCCATCCTGGTTCTGACCTCGCCCAACGTGGCTTAACTTGCTCGATCACTTTATGACTATGCTTGCAGAGAAGACTTTGAGCCCCTCAAAACTCTTGGGATTTAAATAGGGGATAGCCCTGGGCTCACCTTCGTAAGTAATGGCAGCTTTGGACGTGATGAAGTCATGGTGGGGTATCCGCAGGTCGTAGAGCAGCTTGCGTGACGTCAGAGACCACACCAGCAGCGGGAATGGCTTCTGGGTCTCGTCTCCGCATACCAGGATCCTTGGAAGGGAATGAATAAAACGGATAGAGGTCTTGATAATGTACCCAGATATCATGAAAGCTTTTTACAAGTTTGATTTTCCTTTGATATTAAATTGCTATGTCAACTTTGACGAGGCATGTTTAAGTAAGCTTGTTACAAGTTTAATTTTCCTTTGATATCATTAAGTTGTCGAGGCAGTGTTGACATTGCTAAAAACTTGACAATACAGTGGCAACATAGAGGCAAGTCTATTGAGTGGTAACTAGCAAGTTTGATTTAATCTTGAATTAAGTTAGCTAACTTGCCATAGCAAACTTGGTGCAAACTTTTATGATAAATACGTCAAACTTGTTGCAAGTTTAAACAAGTTTGTAATGTTATCTGGGTTCTTGTCGTGTGGTTAGTGGTCAACCTATTGGCAGAATTATTCAAACCGCCCGTAGGCCTCTGCCATGGCTTAACGAGAAAACTGGAACCGAAAGTTTAATATGATAATGTGTGTAATGTCACATGTTAAATTGATTGATCTTACCGTCCATCACCGGAGACCAGCAAGGAATTGAGGAATCTGTCTTCTCCAGCTTTGAATGTTGTGACGCAGTCACCTAGAAAACAACGAAATTCTAATGAAAATAGTGCAATATATCTCCAAAAAATTTTGGAGGGAACGGCTTTGCCCCCCAAAACCCTCCCCCTGTTAACGGCCATACGTAACGGATTTTTTAAAAGCTGAAACAAAGGGTTTTTCTTCATATAAGGATGACCCCAACGATAAGTTGAAAGTGGCGGATCCAGGACTAAGGGGGTCTAGGGGCCATGCCCTCCCCCCAAACATGTAAGATCCTTATAGGGCGCGAGGGACGATAATATATTTTAGTACTATTTTCCGATCTCAGGATCCGATGGTTACCTAATATTTTTTCTGAATCCGCCCTTGTTCATATTAGGAATGACAATCTCACCAGTCTCAATGTTCATCAGGTTGACATACATCCTGTTCCTAGAGAGGGCCACCAAGTGTTTCGGGTCATGGAGACCATAGTACGGCATTTTCTGGTTCATCACGCCCTTCAGGGCCACCACGAATTTACCCTGAAAAAGATAGAAATAGGTGTTATAGTGCGTGGGGTAAGATGTATTAAATTAAATTACTGCCGAATCTGGCGGTTTTAATAGTGCTGGCAACACAGTCCGCTAGAAAATGGTGTCGCGAGTTGTGTTGCCAGCACTAATAGCTCCCCCCCTACCCTCTGTACAAGCGATTAACGATATTTGAGATCAGAATCAGACGAACTCAGTCGCATGTAAGGCTAGGACTTCATGGGTCCGGTTCCATTTCGTTTCGGTTTGCTCCATCCAATCACGAAGTGCTGATTACAAATGGGGAGGAAGGCGGAACGCATGTGATTGGTTGCTGCGAACCAGGGCTGGAACCGGACGCGTGTAGACCGTGTCTAAGAGTTCTAGTAGTAGGCATTATATTTATAATAAACACAATACATTGCCAGAAACATTTTTCACAAGGCTCTTTCTTTTAAACTGGAAACTATAGCTGCCCTAGCGCTACGGTAGAGTGTAGGTGATTTATGGGTTATTATAAAATAAATGACTACTTAAATGATAAACAGGCTTGGTCCTAAATTCAGCTCCAGCTCTGCTCATTGTGTACATATATGATTGTATTCATAATAATTATTATAAGATATATTTATTTCAAAAGATGTGCTGCTGAAAGTTTCTTGCGCAGCTTTTTTTCCTTAAGAAGAAGCGGTGGTAGATTAAAAAATGAACTTGTAAAAATGTATTTTAAGGTAAATACTTGCAATAAAAAAAATTACATTTTGACTTTATATTTTGTGTCTATGTTTTGTACATACCTGGTCAAGATCGTACACCTTCAGCTCTCTCCGACACAGCACAACGCATCTGTACTCGTCTATTGGAACTAGGTTTATTGGATGTGTCACTCCCACAAGTTTTCTTACCAGCTGGCATCTGCAAAGTTTTTTTTTATGGTAAGTAGTCGTTGTATTCGTAATTATAAAAAAGTAGATGTTACATTGATTGACCAATTAACGAAAAATGTTCAATAAAATTACTGAAATGTCTGTGGCGACGCACTACGAATAGTTCACTGAACACGCCAACAGATGTCGCTGTACAACGCGCTATTGTATTTTTCAATGGATTTCGCATACAAGTTCCGAACAACCACTGGTGGATTTGTCCCCAGGCTAGCGGAAGATCCCTTTTTCCAATTCCCAGTTCCTTTTCGTTACAGAAACTAACGACTTACAGTCATCTCTGTTCCCACCAATCAGTTCAAACAATTTGCCGCCTTTAGCCATCCAAAGCCACTGGCACATCCTTCCTTATATGCGAAGTTCTCCCTAAATGCCTTTCCCATTTCACACACTGGTTATGTCAATATGCAAGTTTCCTCAAAATGTTTTCCTTCACCGTTGGAGAAGTCGGAAAATGTACGTAAGTCTTTTGAAACAAACAGAAAAACTCATTGGTACATGACGTGGTTTCGAACCCGGACTTAGCATGGGAGTTCGGTGTCTAGCCGCTAGCCATTCGGCACCGATGCTCTTTTTTGGAATGGGACCAGGAGCGTAGGTCGACCACCAGCAAGATGGTCAGATGACATAAGAAGGTCTGCTGGAGGAAACTGGATTGGTAAAGCTCAAGATCGTAGAAAATGGCGTGCACTGGAGGAGACTTAACATCCAGCAGTGAGTGGACACCGGTTGAAGAGAGAGATAGAGAGTTCTATTTTTTTTTAGCCTATTGAGGCCATATCCTTGTCTCTCGATTTTCATTAGGTCGTTATATTAGAGTAAGGATGATTTCACCAAAAGCTTTCACACTTACCATTTTTGTGATCCTAGCGTTTGGTGAAACCTACTTAATTATACGCGTACTTACTGCGTTATATCCCAAACACAGATCTCCTCTCTTTCCGTCGAGATCGTCGCAACAAACTTTCCCCTCGAATCAAACCTTACAATCAGATCATACGTCTTCGTATCGAACCCTTCGACCATCGACAAGTCTCTCTTCTCTTTAGTTTCAACTACTTTAAAGAAATCCTCATTGGCCGGGTAGAAAGTTGGTATCGGAGGATCCCAGACGTCTTTCAACCAATCCTGGACGATTTTACTTTTGATTTCTATACCTTCGCGTTGTCTCTTCTCCATTGTTGATCGTAATAACCCGTAAAATTGTCTATAATCATAGTCTAACGCGTAGGAATGGATCTCAAAGACTTCTTTGAGGATTTCTATGTGTTCTGGGAGGGGTTCTAAATGTATTAGTGCCAAGTCTTCGAGGTAGTGGCTGCAGTCGGTGGCGGCGAGTTTGTCGAAGATCCAGTTCAGTTCCGTGAAGTAAGGTCGGTTGGAGAAAGAATCTGGGTCGTCTTTGTATAGGTGGTAGTGTTGGAACGGTAGTTCGTCCAGTTTACGGGTGTTGTAACTGAAAAAAATAATTAGGATGCTTGATTATGAACATTTAAGGCCGTCCATTAATTACGTGAGGTGTTTTTTGTAAAATTTGGATACTCTACCCTCCCTCTACCCCTGGTGAGATTTTGTAAGATGTGGAGGGAGATTTCTCACATAATTATTGTCCGATATATTCTTGCATTTTGCTTCATACCACTCAAATACGGGTTTAAATAGTAACAAAAGTAGGGTGGGTAAAACAAACTTGACGTGAGATTTTCATTGTTTGACTCCACCCTCCCCCTAATTGACATTTGGTGAGATTTTATAAGACAGCATTTTGAGCAGACGTAACTAATGGAGCTCAGTTTTACAGAAAATTATGTGATCAAACAATCTGCTCAATCTGCTGAATACACATCAAGCTATAGGTACTGTTCTTTGGAACTCTGCCGCGATAAGTTTTGTTATAATAAGAATAAGTTTATTTGTTATTTTTTTAGTTTATCCCTTTGGCATTCAGATAATTGCGTCATATAAGTAAAAGCGATAAACTCCCGGAACCTAATCTGATGTGTGGTCTACTGTACTTCAATTTTGAGAATCCTGAAACTATATATTTTCTGAATTATTATTTTTATCTGGTGTTACGAGTACATAAAATTAACGCACAAGATGCACACGATATTTACTATAATTTATTTTATTACACAGTAAATTGGACTCACCACGTATCAGAGAATTTGTTTTCCTGTGATATGAGCCGACCAGCCATTTTTGGATCGTTCTCTGTGTGCCAGACTCCCTGAAAAAGTACAATTTTGTTAAACAATTAAAGAAGTAGTTTTAATGACATTAAGCAAAGATAATCAGAGATCGACAAATATTAGTAAACAAGGATTCAGAGACAAGACTCGTTACAGGCGCGAATATGAACTTTATTCAAAAAAGAAGTAAAGTAAAATACACTATTGCACAAATAGAAAACAACAAACAAGAGATAGAAAAGGAAATAGTGAAGTACAATTTAGGCGGCCTTATCGCTAAGAGCGATCTCTTCTAGGCAACGTTTGGGCAGAGGAAATGATATCGAGAAAGAGGTGTGCAAGCATTATGGAAAATGTTATATTTTGTTTTTATTTTTTATTAAATAAGGAGAGCAGACGAGCAAACGGGCCACGTGATGGTAAGTGGTCACCGTCGCCCATAGACATCTCACCTCACTGTACTAATATTAGAGGGTTTTTGATGCGCTGCTAACCTTGAGGACTAAGATGGAATGCCTCATGTGCCGGAAATTACGCTGGCTCTCTTACCCTTCAAACCGAAACACAGAAATACAAGCATTTCTGCTTCACGGCAGAAATAGATTAGAGGGTGGTACCACCCCAGGCGATCCTTCACTTTAGGATCTACCACTACAATAAGAGAATTTAATTTACAACAATAACATATAAATATCAAAGTTTAATTAAAATTACCATACTATACTTACTAAGTACATAAAATAAATAGGCAGATATATATGTATACTTAAAAAATCAGTGAAATAATTTTGACTGAACAACATGGTGACCTTGAAATACAGATTTGTATGAAAACTGCTAGAAATATGAATATCTTTCCTGTAAAATATTAGCAATTGCTACTACTCGGTTTTCCCATACATGCTATATTTTTTATTAGGGACTACAGAGTGACATATAATTGACGGTTACACATTTTCGCATTTTTAGTTAATTAAAGCCTAGTTTCCGTTGGTATTTCGCTTATTATGTATCACAGAGTTGATAACTTTTACTGACCTCATAATAATCCACCAGTGTCTGTCTAACAGCCGCCTCACAGTCCGCCAGATATCTGTCCCTTGCGGCGCCGGCCAACGCAGCATCGCGCCATCTGGCGGCCCCTCGGGCGTCCCACCGCAGCCAGGGCGATAACAACGCAGCCAGTTGCGGCCAGAACAACGACGCAGGTGCCCAGGGTACTGATGATCAAGATTTTGGATTTAAAACCATGTACAGACAAGTAAACAACAATACAATGAAATATGTAGCATATTTAAAGTATACGACTAAGTATGGAAGCTTGGGGAACACCTTACATTTTTATAGATAGTTTAATAAATTAGTTAATTTGGCACTATGATGCCAAAAAAAAACATTACAGAAACTGTAATTATAATTTTTCATTGCAATGCAGTTCAGTGAACAACACATCAAGCTATACCTTTAGTACTTTGTCAGTTTAATTTATTTGACACATTCATACGAATGTCAAGGAATCATAACAAAAACTTATTGCGACACGGTTCCACAGAGTAAAGCTTGATGTGTCTTCCACTGTACAGGGTAGTAAACAACGAAACAATGAAATATGTAACATATTTAAAGTATGGGACCAAGTATGTAACCTTGGGGAACACCTTACATTTTTAGAGATAGTTTAATCAAATTAGTTGATTGGCAATGTTTTTGCAAATAAAGGGAAATAGTGAAATATACCTGAAATACTAAAAATGTCGTACTCGTATTAATTTAAGAAATATGAAGGCGAGACTTGTGTGATACATGGTCAAACGCTTACTATTATTTCAAAGGATGCAAACATGCGATAACTACTACACAGACAGGACATATTACAGGACATTTTAGAGTTAATTGTTGCTTTCCTTAATAAAAAAATATAGCATGTAACTTCTATTTTGTCATATACCTCAGTAGACCGATAACTAATTATTTATCAAATTATAATTATTAAAATTACATTTTTTTAATCAAATTATAATATGATTGATTCATCGATACTCACAGTAAGTCTCTTCGCTTCTAAACAGTTCATCATGAGCCAACATATCCAGGATCTCCGTATCATCCAAGCCTCTTCTCGACGCCGTCAACAACGACAGACAGGATTTCACCCTCTCCACCCCTAAGGCCTGCTCCGTGGTGATGAGGATCTGAATTATTTGACTCTCCAGGTCTTCGCAGATGACCAACTCGGATGAAGTCTCTGGCTCGGACTGTTCCGTGAAGGTTTCCGCTGACAACGATATTTGCCAGGCTAGTATCTGTAACAATAATTGCGAAAGCAGGTGTTATTTAGTCGATTCGGAGAAAAAAAAATCAACTCTTTCCACTTTGGTATTTTCGTCTTGGTAAATCTCATATGTCCCTTACGGGGTAGTCAGAGAGAATGGAGCTCCATGAATCTGTCTTGGAACGCCTCTCTTGCTGTATCAACATTCATTCGTCGTTCCATCAAGGTTGTATCGCGTTGTTTTAGATAAAATTTTGTATTACCATGGTTCGTGCATTTAGTTTTTTTTTTAGATTCATTTGTTTAATCTCTTTCTCTTTCGAGTGAGATCCCTCCCAGATACCAGATCCCTGAGAGGGATATTTTTCTCTTTCTTCTTTTTGTTCAATTTAATTTAATGGAGCTAACACCGCATTCGCCTAATCAGGTCCCACCACTTATCTTTCTTCTACTACCGCATTATCTTTCTTATTCATCATCTAGTTTGACCTCTCAATTTTTATCAGAGAGGTGAATGAATCGGTGAATTGCACGACCTAATTAATAAGCATCTCCATTCCGCCTTCGGACTACCAGGCGCGGGGAGGGGTTCCATCCTTATGTTGTTGATATCCCATCTGTTCGTACGAAGCGATTTGCTTCTTCGTTCATTATGCGAACGGCTAAGGAATGGAACAGCCTGCCGGCGTCTCTATTTCCCGAAACCTACAACCTTGGGATCTTCAAGGCCAGAGCGAATAGGCATATACTGGACCCGCATGCTCCATCGTCGACCTCATCGTCGCTTACCATCAGGCGAGATCGAGGTCAAATGCGGGTTTAGTAGTAAATAATAAAAAAAAGGTCAAACGAGTCCATACGATTGGTCTGCTATTAGCTGGAAATCCATTAACCACCCTCCGATTCTTATCCTACCTTTCCCTCTTATTTGTCTTCTACATTTCTTACCTTGGCATAAAGCGGTAGTGTGCACTTCTGTACAGCCTTCACAGCTGCCTCAGGAGGCGAAGCAGCCCCAGTCTTGCTGTAAGTGGCTGCACAAGTTGTTAGAACTGCTTTTGCCTCTTCAGGCCCCACTGGGGGCGCTCGAACCACTTTGGGACCGTCTTCTGATGATAGCACGGCCATGATCGCTGAGCTGGAAGGCTCGTCTTTTTCTGTGAAATTAGAATTGTTGATAGTGCCGATACAGGGTATTAATCATCAGTAAACGAAACCTCGCTTCTCTTATACAAATAAAGTAGGTAATCCACCAATCAGCTCTGGGTCCGTACGGTGGGTTAGGTTAGGTTAGTTTGGCTCCATCATATAGATCCATACCTATTTTGTAAGGGCAAGAATAAGCGTAATCACACTTAATCCAATAAAGGACGTAAATAGCTATAGGTATCTTATGATAGGGGGCCGGGAATAACCCAGCGGCACTTCGACCCTTGAGGATCTTTTGTGCCTACCCCATTTTACACGCTAGTCATCTCAGTGTACAGGTTTCCTCACGATGTTTTCCTTCACCGTTAGAGCAGTCTGTAAATGTACGTAAGTCTTCGAAAAATACGAAAAACTCATTGGTGCATGGCACTGCATGTAACTATAGGTAAACCGCTTACCTGTGCGGGGGCGGGACGTCAGAGCCCACCTCCCGCCCGCCCTCTGAGTCCCGCCCCACACCCCTCTTGCCTCGCAGGCGACCCCACAGTTAAACGGTTTTCCTATAGCAAATATTACAAGAAAGAAGTAAAAACGATATTCCTCCTACGAAACTCGAATTAAGACTTAACTGTATTTCGCTATTGAGTCCCTAGCAAAGTCGGCCGAAAAACATATTCACTTGCTTCCTCATAGGTATCTGTATTAAGTTTAGAATTTTCGATTTCTCGACTGCTAATCGGCTGATTGATTGATTTGAAGATCTTTATTATGCAATATATTTACTTAAAGCTATGTTCACAAATCAGTATTCATGAGCCTAAATTGAAACTATCTAGATTAGATGTTGTTTCTCAGACTAAATAAGCGTCTATATCACACTTTAAACAATGTACTTATTCAAGTAAATGGTATACTACATAATACAAACTAACAATTGAAATACGGATTGATATACATTATGTAGTCTTTAATAACTAGAACACATTTTATTAGTACGTATTTCGTTAATATTGAAATATTAACGAAATACGTAAAAATAAAATTAAATACAGGAGTATTTAGAATAATCGACAGTTAATCGGCTGCTAGTACTATCTGTAACTTCTATCTGTCCCAATTATTTCTACGAACCAGTGACACTGTCAACTAGGGATGTTACGGAGCTTCGACTCCGGCTCCGAAAGGTCGGAACTTCAGATTGATTTTACACCTCCGACATAATTTTGAATCGGAGGTTATACCGAAGATTTGTGAGCAAACATATTCAAATATCAATATTTATTTAAATAGTGTAGGGATACATAAAGGAACATGTATTATTGCCGTAAACGTCATCATAAAAAATATTGGAGTTCAGCTATAAAAATTAAAAAACGGTTTAAAACATCTCTCTTCTCCTACGACTCCAGTTCCGAATCCGGTTCCGACTCCGATAAATCAAATTTAAAACCACCTCCGTAACATCCCTACTGCCAACCCTTGATCATAAACCAACTCACCCTCAGTAACAGTTACTATCATTTTAACATTATCTGGCAGCCGGGACGGCAACCACCTCGCTCCCCGAAGCGCGTCCGCCCCCACCACTGCGAGGAGGATGGGTCTGCAGCGCCCCAACGCTGTTAGGAGTTTCGGTAGGGCTGCTGAGAGGGATGCTACATCCTGAAAGAAAGAAGAAGCCCTCTGATGATCTGCTGAACGATATTTATACTGGGTGTAACAAACACCGAAATAGAGCCGAAGGGTTTTACTATCCATAATGGCTGGTTTAGATTGGTCAACTGTTTAGCGAAGTGCGTTAGGAACAGCGAAATATGATACCCTAGAAAAGTAATAGACGCACGCGAGTGACGACACAAAATGTGTACTTAGGTGGGCGGGAGGAAAAAAAAACGGGAGTTAACATTATACGGAGTGCGAGGGCGAGTCACTCCCGCCTTGCGTTTTAATTTTGAAATCGATCTGTGCATCATACGGTGCTGTAAGAGTTACGTAAACGGATATTCGCCTTTGTGACATCGCCGTAAAATCTATTTTTGTTCAAATATTAAAGTAGGTACTTAGAGAGCGTTCCATAACCAGTTAAAATAATTCACGTTGACAATTGTCCATCTTCCATTACCGCGTTAACAGCTGAAAATTATCAAACTTTTGTTTGATACAAGCTATGTACGTGAATAATTTTAACTGGTTTTGGAACACACTCTTACTTACAATAATAAAAAATGTGATTCTGAGATTTTCTGTTTTTCCTCTTTGAATTTATATATAATATCTTGATATACCAGGAAACAAATAAGTCCCCTTTGTTTCGCTAAGAAACTGGTAGCAGACTGTTAATTCATTCCCTCCAAACTATTGGGTTCATATAATAGAACATAAAACGCAAAGCGTTGCGTAGTTTGAGCCACGAGCACGCTCCGTAAACAGAAAAGTAAAACGAAACGTCATTTTTGAAGATATCACAAATTTCTCGTTATTTGGGTTCATTTCATTTCATTTCTCAAAGCTATAGTAAAATTGTGATGATATCATGGCATCATATGGCCATTTACATACACCTAAAAATCTGTTAAGACAGCGTGGCGCGAGTCTGAAGGGTAAAAAAAAGATTTGTTAGAAATTAACGTATCTACAAGTTGATACGCTACGTACCATTGTGCTAGTGGCGCCTCTAGTGGTAAAACATTTCAGGATTATCTCCTATTGACCCACTATACATGTCAGCGTCCATCTCTCATGCGTCAATTTTCAACTCTATAATCATACCTTTTTTTAACTTCTGGAAATAAAAAACTAAAAGTACCGATGCATATAAGGAAATCTGTATCGTATGCTTACATTTCGCCCTCTGTACGCAGTTCCCGTGTGTAATACGTGGCACTGGTCCACAATGGACTTGAGCAGCTGGTGCGAGCTGCTCGACTGTGGCGTTAGACCCACGAATCTGAAAAAAGACAAATACACATGAGGTGTGGAATTTACAAATGGGCTACTTAGCCCATACTAAAGTGTTTTGGCAAGTGTACTTCATGCTCCTTAATAAAGGCCTCCTGAATAGATAGAAACGTCGGAGCAACCTCTTGCGATAAATTATGAAGTGATTAACACCCCGTTAAATCTAATAATGACCTAAAATGTCTCAGTTAAGTTTTAGTTCTAAAATCAACTTTAGATTTAAGCAACACTAAGGCCTGGATACTTGCGCAAATCATCCAAGGATACTTGAGAAATTCACAGTTGGATACTTGCGCAAATCATCCAAGGATACTTGAGAAACTCACAGTTGGATACTTGCGCAAATCATCCAAGGATACTTGAGAAACTCACAGTTGGATACTTGCGTAAATCATTCAAGGATACTTGAGAAACTCACAGTTGGATACTTGCGTAAATCATCCAAGGATACTTGAGAAACTCACAGTTGGATACTTGCGGAAATCATCCAAGGATACTTGAGAAACTCAGTTGGATACTTGCGCAAATTATCCATGGATATTTTTACAAATAATTCATAACAACTGTCATCAATTTTTAACACCCGACCGATTAGTGGTTTCGAAGATCTTGGAGTATCTTTGATGTCATATGTAATCTCTGGAACGGTAATAGCTAGATGGTTCGAGTTTGAGCTCAAATGTTTATGACCATGGAGCTCTTCCCATATCTGGAACCTCAAGGATCTGATTATGACCAGGAAAAAGTAAGGGGATCTTCACAATGGTAAGTCGGTTTAAAAAAATAATTAATGTAGAGTTATTACCTGATAATAATGGCCAGATCCTGCTGAGGTCCTGGCGCTAAGGTGGCCGCTCTAGCCACCAGGGTTGCCTTACCGCACCCGGCTCCGCCTATGAGTGCGAGCGGGACGCAACTATCACCTGTTATGTACCTGTAAACAATATAATCAGTCAGAGTTAGAAAGAGTCGGTATTAAAAAAGATAACTGTATAGATATCTATACCCCCTATTCTATATATACGGTCCTATTTTATTAGCGGCATATAATTCTAGAGTGTCATTTATAGGTTATAACAAAAAACAATATTTAAACTGATTAAATTATCGAGAAAAACAACAAAATTGTTTGTTTGAAAATTCTACAAATGAATGAATTATTGCTATTCTAATACTGAAATAAGAAGTATGAATGAAACTCGCGACATGGATGACTTTATGCCACCAAGGCGCAAAATAATGGGGTTCATTTTTCTTTAGTATGGAAAATTTTCATTACTAGTAACAGGGTTATTTTTTCGTGTAAAGTGGTACAAATGACCAGCACATACCCTCCAAATATTTGCTACTAATAAAAAAGGACCTTATATATCTATTAATTTGTACATGTATGGACGGGAGAGTTTATATATATGTATATACATAGCTGCCTGATCAGGTTTAAAACTTTATGCTTATATATATTTTTTTGCTGCCAGCCTACATAAATCATGCTCCCGACGCGCCATTGGAACACATCTCAAGAGAGAGCGGCATGTCCGTTGCAATAGGCAATATTGAACCTTAGGGTAGTCAGGCGGCAGTATACTTGATAGTACAGGTGTACAAATACGATGATGAATATTTGTCTATTGAATGCCGATGAGCTAAAAAGAAGTAGATTTGAATAGCACAAACTTTTAATGCACAAAATAAAAAAAAACATGTACATAAAGAAACAAATAACTAAAAGGTTATAATTCTTACGTCTTTAACTCGTTGAGTGTGATTTCTCGGTTTGACGTGCACTGGGCGGCTTTTTGGCAGAACGATAGGTGCTCGTTTAGCTCGTCGAATAAACTGAAAATAAAAAGTTTTAAAAATTACGGAAACATCAATGTATTCGTTTACTCAATTATGTCATAATCATAAGCGAATACTTGCTCGGGTCATCCTCGGATACTTGTGCGAATAATTTGTGGATACTTGTGCAAATCATCTTTGGATATTTGAGTAAATCATCCTTAGATACTTAGCAAATCTTCAGTGGATACTTGCACAAATCATCAGTGGGTATTAATTTTGTGCGTATCATCCGTAGATACTAACGCAAATCGTCCTTGGGAATTGGACAAAATCATCCTTAGATACTTAGCAAATCTTTAGTGGATACTTGCACAAATCATCAGTGGGTATTAATTTTGTGCGTATCATCCGTAGATACTAACGCAAATCGTCCTTGGGATTTTGACAAAATCATCCTTAGATACTTAGCAAATCATGTATAGATACTTGTGCAAATCTTCAGTGGATACTTGCACAAATCATCAGTGGGCATTAATTTTGTGCGTATCATCCGTAGATACTAACGCAAATCGTCCTTGGGAATTGGACAAAATCTTCCTTAGATACTTACGCAAATCATCTATGGATACTTGTGCAAATATTCAGTGGATACTTGCACAAATCATCAGTGGGCATTAATTTTGTGCGTATCATCCGTAGATACTGGCGCAAATCGTCATTGGAAATTGGACAAAATCATCCTTAAATACTTACGCAAATCATCTATGGATACTTGTGCAAATATTCAGTGGACACTTGTGCGTATCATCCGTAGATACCTGCCGCAAATAGTTCTTGGAAATTGGACAAAATCATCCTTAGATACTTACGCAAATATATACATTGACTTGTCTAAGTATCCATGTAATGTATACATGTCTAAGTATCCATGTATATGGATACATGTCCAGTCACACACTAACCTGGTAGGTATCCCGTTGTACCCCGCCGGGACCTCGTTCTCCGCTATGAGAGAGTCGAGTAAGTTATCCAGCCGGTCCCCCAGGGCGGACCGGACCCCCTCCGTGTATTCATCCTCTCCTCCCGGAGCGGAACGTCCGCGGATACTTGCGCGGATTATGTTCCGCTCGCTCAGGTGGAGCTGGAAACAAGATAACATAAGACGAGGTGAGATAACATAAGATACGATAAGATAAGATAAATCCTTGGACTTAAGTGGCCACTTTTAACAGATAGATAGATAGAAACACTTTATTGTACACAAAATAAGGAAAAGTAAAAACTACAGGAATAGTAGCACGATATGTACAAAGTTCGCAAACAGTTTCGCACTTTGTTTCTTATTGTTTCAATATCATCAGCAGCCCACTCTTGTCTCTGGACATAGGCCTCTCCCAGGGCGCGCCATTGAGCCCGATCTTCGGCTCTTCTCATCCTGTCGCCGCCAGCCACCTTGCGCAGATCGTCGCTCCATCTAGCAGGGACGCCCGTCCCACAATACGTTTGCCCAAACGCGGTCTCCACTCCAGAACTCGTCTCCCCCAGCGGTTGTCGGTTCTGCGACAGATGTGACCGGCCCACTGCCACTTCAGCTTGCTAATCTTAGGGTGCCCGCCCACGTCATACTTTTTGTAGGACCGATAATCGAGCAGATTTTTCCTCCGATTCTTATGACCGATTTTGTGACCGACTCAACGCACACGGCCGTCACTTTGTCTGTAGCTTTCGAGGGAGTAGCACGTCATGGAGAGTGATAACGTATACCATGTCATGAATCTTAAGAGGAAGTTGGATATACAGAGGAAAGTTTGTGTTTTATTTCTGACCGACTTTTTGTAGGACGTTTGCGTTATACTATTGCAATCAGTACGTTCTATTTTCCTCCTACAAAAAGTCGGTCACCGTTTGTCGGATGTGGGTGGGCACCCTTATGCGAATACAACACTATTTTTTTAAATTTCTTCTTCATTCGTGGAACCTTTATACCAGACACTTTCTTTTATTAAAATGCCTTATTTAATTTATATGATTTTTTTCGATTAGCGGCGCTAGTGTGCGCAAAGTGTTTTTGAATAATTTCCCAACACTCCACTAGCAATTTCTGGCTATGTATAAAACTTGAGGTATTTTATTTATCACTAAATCCTCATTTGACCTCAATCTCGCCTAAGCGACGATGAAACCGGCTATGGAGCATGCGGGTTTCACTCTGGCATTGAAGATCCCAAGGTTGTAGGTTTCGGGAAACACAGACGCCGCTGACGTCGTCAGGTCGTTCCATACCTTTGTCCTACCCATACTCGTATATATTTATTAGTCGTTCGCATAATGAACGAAAAAGTAAATCGCTTCGTACGAGTAGATGGGATATTACGAGGTCCTACCTTCAGGTCCTTCTGCAGGTTGTTCAGGCGGCGCTGCAGCTCGTGCTGATGAGCCGCGTCATCCCCGGTCTCCGCGGCTGTCACGGCACCAGCTCTGCACACCCACACGCAGCGCCGCGCCGCTTCTACGCTCATCAGCACTGTGTGTTGAACTTCCTGTAACATATATTTTTTATGTAGGAATGGATCGCCATAGACAGAAAAAAGGAAATTACATGAAGAGCCCTAAATTTACTTTTTTCCACGTAGAGTTAAAGGTATGTTACATTATCGTGCAGTTAGCAGGATTATCGTATAAACAAATCTTTTTTGGAATAATAATATAGATTAATGTTTTGCAATAGATTTATTTAGCAAGAAGAAGAGAGGAAGTTGAAGGGAAGATGAACAGGAGAAGTAAAGGGCAAGAAACATAGAGGTCTGAAGGAATGAAGACAAGAGATTAAGAAGAAAGGGCAGAAGAGGAAGAGGTTGGGAAGGTAGGAAGATGTGTTCAGTTCGTCTGATCAATAATAAGAGTAGTAATAATAAGGGATGAAGGACGAAGTGGATCGGCAAGAATAAGAGAGAAAGTTGAGGGGAATAAAAGGTGCAGAGGAAAGAATAAGAAGGGATGGAGTGCGTAAGAAACGGGGCATAAAGAAGAAAAAAGAGAAAGAAAGAAAGAATTTACTTCCAATAGCGCACACATGCAAACAATTAGGTACGAAGGTAAAAATAATATTAAACAAATATATTATAAAAATAAATAAACAAAAGTAATTATGTTTGTGTGCAGTATTATGTATGTGTGTGCAGTATGTGTGCAGTATTATGTATGTGTGCAGCACCGGACAAAGGGGACTGCCTCCGCCTGTTGCCGTTGTTATTGCTGTTGAAGAAAGAATAGGGGAAGAGGTGGGGAAGAAAGGAAGATTATTCACCTGTTCGACTACAGTAGTAAGGTAGGCGTCGCAGGCTTCCTGCGGCAGAGTGCGCACGAGCACATTGAGAGCTTTGGCCATCTCGCGGCGCCAGCGCGCAGGCGCACCGCGCACCAACCGGTAGCATGGCGGTGTTGTGCTCGAGTCCAGGCTGTACCTGTTATAAGGGATTTTGTTGTACAATGTTGTCGGAGTCACTGGCTTTCTTTTTAGTCAGATTCCTCATGGTCGTAATCAAAGAGAAGAGAAACTCTTTCGTTAGAGTAACCTAGTCTGCCAGCTAGCGCATGCCATGTGAGCATTTTCCCATACATCAGTCGGGCATTGAAATGTCAAATGTATGTATGCATTGCACAAACCCGCTGGCTCGCTATCAGTGCTCACATCATCATTCTAGAACAGGAGAGGGCGCTACTAGTCCGATTTCTGTGGTCTATGGAAATAGCCACATAGAACGATTTAGGGTCAGTTCAGACCAAAAGGAAAAATGCTCGCGCATTTTTTGATGTCACTGAACAGCATTGCCTTTATGTACAAAAACTTGATGTATGCGTCGGATTTTGTACTAAGACGCGACCTGAGCGAAACTGCGAAGAGGATTTTTTTTTAGTAATATTTTAGTATCCTCGTAGTGGAACAATAAGAATACTCGTACAAAAATATTTAAAAAAAATCTTCTATTTCGTGGAATAATCCTGTAAACCATTTTTTTAATGCCTTCATTAATTGACATTATATTTTTCGATTGACGGTGCTAGTTTCGCTCAGGTGGCGCCTTAATGGCAATGCTATTACAGTTTATTATTCAGTGACATCAAAAAAGTGCGCGGGCATTTTTCCGTATTGAACTAACCCTTAGTGATAATTTTCCATTGAAACTTGCACACTCAAGTTTCAAATTTCCTCACGAGGTTTTCCTTCACCGTTAGAGCAGTCGGTAAATACACGTAAGTCTTTCGATAAAACCGAAAACTTATTCGTACACGATATTTCATGAAACTATAAATTCCAAAAGTCGTAAACGACTTTTTGTAACCTCAGTGTTCTGTTAACTACTAAATAAGTAAGGGAATATGTTTTCGGAGCGGATTCAGAATAATTTTACTCGGTCGTCTTTTCAATGTAATATTGACAATGCATATCAAAAATGTCATACAGAAAAATATATAATATTAGACCTCTTTGCGTAACATCTTCCGAAAGTCAAAAATAAATAATTAATAATGTCAGTATCCCACTGAAAAGATGTCTAGTAAAATTACTCTGAATCCGCTGCGATAATATCCTTTCCTTACTTATTTAGTAGTTAGCACAACACTCACTTTCTTATCGTATTATATGTGAAGACTAAACCCTTACCATTTATTCAGCAAGGCCCTGTCACTGTCATCCTCAGCAGCCTCCAGCGCCGCTTTGAAGTCAGCACACTCCAGCGTATGCGGCAGCAATGGAGTCCCCAACCCCGAGTTTAGGAATAACACCGGCACCACTGCTCCTAGCTCTGACTGGCCTGAAATAGGGACGATTGGGTTTATTATCATCGAGAAGTTCTTCTTGTTCTCGGGATTGTGCTTTGATGAAGCACAACAACAAAAAAACGACTTTCATTGTGAAAATTTTTCACTATAAACTTTTCCGTGTACGGGCCGGATTAGAACATCCCTACCGCCACTGGGTAAGCTCGTACAAGGCGACAGACCCGAGTAACTCGCTGGTGGTTAACAAAGAATATCTGAGTGGTTTAGTTCAGTGGTGGTTTCAGGGTCCTCCTGGCTACCGTACCACCGTTTTAAGTACCCGTTTAAGTTTTTATTTGGTACCCGAGTATGTCAGCATTTGCTGACTTTCCCCCCTTTTGCCAAATAGTTGGTTTGGTAGTGATAGATCCTAAAGTGAAGGATCGCCTGGAGTGGTACCACCCTCTTATCTATTTCTGTCGTGAAGCAGAAATGCTTTCATTTCTGTGTTTCGGTTTGAAGGGTAAGAGAGCCAGCGTAATTTCCTGCACGAGGCAATCCATCAAAAACCCTCTAATATTAATAAAGTGAGGTGAGATGTCTATGGGCGATGGTGACCACCTACCATCAGGTGGCCCGTTTGCTCGTCAGCTCTCCTTATTTAATAAAAAAAAAATATATTATACATAGATATACATAGAGTATCTGCAACAATATTGTCTTTTCCACAGATATGCTGAATATTTGTAGAAAATGTATTATTTATCTTTTTGGCATTAAAGTGTTTTTATTTCTTTCTTTCAAAGTCTTTCATTAATCAATTAATAAATACCTATCATCGCTTCGGCGGTGATGTAATGCGCTTCAGTTTCAGCAGTGTTTATAGAAGCACCAGTACTTAGGCGTCCATTAATTACGTGAGGTGTTCAAGGGGGGGAGGGGGTCAAGCTAAATCTTACTCAATCTCACTGGGGGGGGGTTTCGAAAATATCACGTAATATTTTTTTTAGCAAAAAACGGTGGAAAATGGCGTGAAAGTGAAATCAAATTAAAGTAATAATTTATAATCCAACGCGTTCATAATCAAAACACAAATTTTAAAAAATCTCCCGTGAGATTAGGAGAGGGGGGGAGGGAGTTGAGGAAAATCTCACAAAATCTCACCAGGGGGGAGGGGGGGTTACAAAATCCTAAAAAATGCCTCACGTAATTAATGGACGCCCCCTTACTTACTAAGCCCGTGTGCTCCATCTTCGGTCTCATCGTCACTTACCACCAGGTAAGATTGAGGTCGCGAGTTTAGTCATAAATAAAAAATATATCAACAGAGGGTCCCACAGGGATCGAAAGACTGATCCTGATATCTATGACAGGTATGAAAACTGAAAATACCTTTTAAGGTTTCGTGGTTCTTGGCAATACTATTGTATAGTTAGACACGGGATTCTTACCACGGTTTGGGGTTGTTTTGAGCTCCTGATATTTCGGCACAGTTGCATGTGCCATGGCAGAATTTCTTACTATCCAGCCAACTATTCGTTCATAACTCCAATCTAAATTGAACTCTATCTCTAAGTGATAACTGTGGCGCGCACAGCGGACCTACTCCTGATGATGCTGGACGCCACGAAGCCGTACGTGCACCGCCAGTTGCCGGAGAAAGAGCTGGAGAGCGTCGGCATCCGGCTCAACAAGCCCAAACCCAACACTTACTATAAGGTAACAACTCTAAATTAAACATTTAAGAAAGTTGATGGAATCAGGCGTTACTTTCCGGGAATCCATTATACATTTTTATTTAATAAACAACCTCAAACCATGGTGAGAATCCTGAAACTATAATAGTGTAGCTGCCTACCTACAGAATGGTATCGCACATAGTAACTGTCCAAGGGCGGAATTGTGCTCCGAGCGCCGGTGAAAACTAAACAGCGTTTTGCCGAGTCGCGCATGCGCAAAGCCTTTTTTTTGTAAATATTTATTCAATTTTTTATAAAAATTTCCAGTTAATTTGCTTCTGTATATAGTCACTAGTTTAGAGCCTTTCTTGTATGATATATGTAAGCACTTTTGTAAATAAATTAGTCCTACTTCTCTACACTCTACAAGAGTTTTATTATAATTAGTGCCTTATCCGCTAAAATAGTATTGACAATATCGAGGAGTTAAACTCACGCGCAAGCTCAGCTATACAGAGCACAGGGAAGCGGTGGTCCCGCTGCTGTTCCAACGGCGACCGCCAGTGTAGATCGGCGACGTGGATCCGCCAGCCTCGCTTGCGTGCGCGCACCCTCAATCGGGCAGCAGCGCCGTATTGCAGCGCGCCTTTCTCTGAACAGCAATCTGTAAAGGCAATTAATGGAGTTTGAAGGTCCGCGTCTATTGCGTCATCATCACGGAGTGTTGGTATTATTGAATTGCTTGATCGAAATGGTGGTCGGAATTTGCCGATGTAGTGAACGCAGTTCCATAGGAATAAATTCAAAGCAACTAATCAGACAGATAGATAGAAACACTTTATTATACATAAATACAGGAAAAGTAAAAACTACAGGAATAGTAGCACGATATGTACAAAGGCGGCCTGGCCTTATCGCTTAAAGCGATCTTTTTCAGGCAGCCTCTGAAGTGAATTGAACATTAAAGAGATTAGCGACAGTGTAGTGTATTTACTGTGTATTAAGTTAATACACAGTAAAGTTAGTAAAATAAGAGTTTACGTTCTACATTTATAATTTATTGTATTGTATTAAGTTTGTACATTGATAAATCTATATTAATACTAAAGCTAAAAGTAAACTTAGACGTTAGTCTTAGTTTTAGTTTTTTTTTTCTTAAAAAAAGGCTTTTTTCTTAAAGATCATTAAAAACCCACACAGCATTACGTACCTGTATAATGTTGCCTTCTTACGATATGATCAATCATTTTAACTTGGAAGAAAAAGCGCAGGTTCTGCACGAAATACCGATGATACCTTGTGAATCCGCAGCACACACGTAGATGAGCATGGCCCTTCGTCTCCGCACCCTCTGCCCAGATATCCTGCCCAGCAGGAAGGAGCGGTGGTCTTCGGGCAGGGTCGCCACGTTGGCAGGCACTGGTGGACCTTCCACATCTTCCCGGGGCGACGCGCAAGCGACCGGCGATGATAAGGAGATGGAATCTGTTGAGTTTATTTAGTTCGGGTGAAATGATACAGAATATCTATCTTAATGTAGGTGTATTTATTATGTTGTTATTAAGTGAAGTACTAATACATTTGCCTTGTATTAGGCGTGCAAATAATTATACAGAAGCAAACGCATAATAAGTACCTATTTAGTAAAATTAATGTAAAGCAACACGTATTTAAAGCAATTAAAAAAAACTGTCTGAAGATATTATTAACTCTAAGTATGTCATTAGTTCATTACAATTAATCTGTTAAAAATTCATTAAAAGAATAAAAGAAAGAAAGAATATATTTCCAATAGCGCACACATACAAACAATTACACAGGTGTTGTCACACTTAAAAGAGGTCCTCCACAATTGGAAAAAAATTGTTTGTACCATATTGTTGCTGAATAAATCTTTTAATTATTTATATTATTATATATATAGTGACCTACGGAGCCGAAACGTGGACACTGACGGTGCGACTGGTTCACAAATTGAAAGTCGCTCAGCGTGCTATGGAAAGAGCTGTGCTCGGAGTATCTCTGTTGGATCGAATACGAAATGAGGAGATCCGGCATAGAACAAAAGTTATCGACATAGCTCATAAGATTAGCAAGCTGAAGTGGCAGTGGGCCGGTCACATCTGTCGCAGAACCGACAACCGCTGGGGTAGACGAGTTCTGGAGTGGAGACCGCGTTTAGGCAAACGTAGTGTGGGACGCCCCCCTGCTAGATGGAGCGACGATCTGCGCAAGGTGGCTGGCAGCGACTGGATGAGAAGAGCCGAAGATCGGGCTCAATGGCGCGCCCTGGGAGAGGCCTATGTCCAGCAGTGGACTAGAATAGGCTGCTGATGATGATATTATTATTTATAAAAAAAAATAGGTACAGAAGATCAAAATAATATAAACAAATATATTATAAAAATAATAAACAAAAGTAATTAAGCTTGCTGAAGGTGGTGTGCAGCACCGGAAAAAGGGGACTGGCTCAGCCTGTTGCCGCAGCGCTTTTAGCACATTAGCACATTTAGATTTAGCCAATAGTAAGTTTCATTCTCCAAAAATGTGAACAACCCATGCACGCAGATGATTTCAATTCTCATTCAGCGACATATTTCGCTGATCTCATTAAGTCAGGTTATTTGCCAGAATTTGACCGCAATGAAAAGTATTGTTAATTCGACAAGATTCTCAAATGCCACAAGAACCCTCCTGCGTGAAGATTCCTCCCATTGGAACGCCTCTACGCATATTTTTAGATTTGAACCTATAGATTATTTCTACGCGATATTCCGGTTCTTCGCGAAATCCTGATTTTTTTCACGAAAAAACGAATTATCCTCTCTTACGTACACTGACATTACTTACATCTCGGATTTCCTCCAAGTCTCTCACAATATCAGACGCATTTTAACCGTTCCACTAGAGTTGTATCTACTGCGAAATCATCTATTTACCTATAGCGATCTAGGTAATTATATAATTATAAGGCAATATACCAATCACGCCGAAGTTCGTTGCCACTAGATGTTGAATCCTGTGATAGTAAATAAGTTCTATTTCACCGATAGGGGTTATTTTTAGGATAATGTATTAGGTACATTCACAGACTTTGCTGTAAGTCTCTGTTAGCTGACCTCAGTGAATGGTATAGATACTCTCTCAGACACAGAAATGTTATCATCAGAAGGAAGCTAAAGCCAGCTACATAAAACTACTTATTGTCATTCATTTTAATATAAAATTACATAATGGAGATTTGACCACATAATCGTGTTGTGTAGTTATCCCGCAACCAGCGCTCCATCTAGCATATTAGGCGAGACCTGAAAACCAGCGTGTCGCTGAGGTCTCGACCATTTCATTAGATACATAGGGCAATACGTGTATAGATATTGTAGGTTTTGTTTATAGGTTAAGAATTAGAATAAAATAACAATGTTGTACCTTTTTACTAATGTGTGAATGAATAAATACTCTTTTATTTTATTTATTTATTTTATATAGTATAGTTAGACACGGGATTCTTACCGCGCACGCAGCTGTGCCGAAATATCGAGAGCTCAAAACAACCCTTGGTAAGAATCCCGTGTAAGCTAAAAAAGTCATCTTCATTTTACGATGTTATGCCTGGCAGCTGTCAAACCTTAACTATAGTGATGACGGATGTGACAACACTTTTGGTTTCTTAGAACTAGTTGCCTACATAAATAGGGTAGAAAAGAAGGGAAAATTGATTGAACAAAATTGAATATGAACTGACATGCCACCTAGCCATTCAATTCCATCAGTTTGGACGATGAGGGAATTCCTTTGTGCTGCTTACTTACATATTAAAATATTGATTACTTTTTCATTAACACTAGTTCATTAGTTAATGGCGTTACGGGTACGCAGCGAATGACGTGGCATTATGGAAATTACGCCGCTGTTTTATTAAAATGAAATATTTTAGCCGGAATAAAAATGTTAACTAGGTGGCGACATGACGAACCAATTAATTTTATGCATGGAAAACCTCGTTACAACCATATAGGTACTGTCGATCTGAAGAAATGTATGAACGGCGCAGTTACAAAATATACAGAGCAGTGTTGATGATTTCAAACCAAATACGTCTTAGCTAATATAGAGTCCACCTCACAATCTGTAGCTTGTAGCTAAATAATAAATATAACAAACAAACATCCGCTTTGTAAATATAGGTAGGGAGAGGTAGGTAAGATAAGATTATTGTGTAAAAGTTTAGGTAAGAATTACAAATATTGCAGATATAGTTGCATAAACATGTCACACTAAACTTTACCTTTACAGGCATATACACTGAATTTACAAATTAATAATGTTTATACAGATTTTGAGAAGAAACAAAAAAGAAAAAGAGGTGTCATTAAAATGTCAATAATATGAAATTTACAAAATGTTAATAATAATCCAATTAAAATATAAATATACAATCACAAAATTATCGTTTATCGTCCAAAAATTCCTTGACGCTATAAAAACATCTTTCCACAAGCCATGATTTCAGAGTAAATTTAAGTCTATTAATTTACATTGTTTTAAATTCATCCGGAGGCTTGTTATACATTATGAAGGAGTTGTAGGTAGGTAGTTCAAATATTGTAAATAGCTAATTGTCTTTATATTGTATATTTTATTTTATTTTAACAGACTCTGTATAGTGTGCAAATAAATATAAAAAAATAATATTCTTTATTGCAATGCCACTCAAAAGTTACTATTGAAATTCGATAATATTGCCATCTTACATATTTTTTAACACAATGAATGTTCCTACGTTCGCTAAAACGAAAACTGAACGCCTATTCCAGAAACCGGAGCAAATAAATTAAATATAACAAAGGATAAAAACATCTAGAAGCGTTCGAAATGTGGTGTTGGAATTATGAAAGCTGGAGAGAGAAACAGACCATTTGATGAATGTGGAAATACTATACATGGTGAAGGAAAAAATGAATATAATGCACACTATAGATAAACAACATTCTGAAGCCACAATAGACTGTAGTAACAAATCCTTTAAACAGATATGTAAAAAAATGTTTGTTTGGTATCTCCCCTACTTTCCGTTAAATTTTATGTTTATGGCAACCCCGCTACTTAACTTAGGTTTAAAAAAAATACAACTGACACTTTCACTTTTCGCCTCCCTCTCGTATCAGCGACACAGCACGAGCTCTAATTATTAATTTCCTATTTCTATTAACTTAACCTAAAAATCCACACCCCTTGATCCCTATTTTCACCCCTAATCGGTCCTACCCCTGAATCGATTCGTTTCACTCCCAAATTCCACGAAAGTTATATTTTTATGTGTCAGTGGTTCCAGCCTGCTCCTCGTCAGGTGAGTACCTAGCACACCCCTAAGTTATTACAACCCCCTGCAAATCGAAAGGAAAATTGTCGCCTAACAACATCAAAAAGGGAAGAACCAAAATTCGCAGGGTTTGCTCGAACCCACCCCCCAATCGCGGCCTATCCCAGGCGGTGCACCCTCTATGCTCCAGGGTGGACACAAGTACGGAACAATGTTAATAAACATGGAGCTCTACTCATTACATGAGCTAAACAATAAATATTAGATTGTCATTTTTTGATTTTGTTATTTGATATTCAATTTTATGACATTTTATAAATAATAGTATTATTTTATTCTGACTAAATTAGATCGGTAATATGTATTGACAATGCCCCTTTACAGCAGCTAGAGACCACAGGGCGGCCAAAGGAAGCGCTACAAAGACACCCTTAAGCACTATCTGAAAAAGTGTAACATCACCTTCAACTCATGGGAGGATAGTGCCTTAAACAAGTCAGAATGGCGCGACCTGACGAAGAAAGCTGCAAAATATTTCGAGACAGGGATGGTGGAAGCCGAAGCAGAGAAAAGGCGTAAAAGGAAGGAGAAAGAGGCAAACCCGACCTTGAGAGACAGGCTGCCAACGGTGATAAGATGCAGCATATGCGGTCGCGAGTGCAACTCCAGGATCGGGTTGTTGAGCCACTCCAGGACGCACCAGAGACAACATCAATATACAACGGATTAGCAGAAGTCATCCTCGCAACAAGGGACTGCCACGACAGCAGCTAGTAGCGTTAAGTAAATTTAAATTTGAAATTGTGTACAACCCTATTGTAAGTTATAACATAATGTACATTCCTATTTAACAAAGCCTTATGGAGCAGCCATATTTTTATTTTGTCAATGCCCTTTTACAGCAGCTAGTAATAATAAGCGTAACTATGTTATCAAAAGATATATAAAAATAATAATAAAAAAGCTAGTTAATAACAGAGGGAAAAATCGAAAGATACAGACATAGGGATCGACCTAGGTTACGATACATGGAGCAATTGAAGGAATGGAGCAGTAGTTTAACGTACCAGGAGTATAAGGAGAAGGTGGGGGACAGAAATGTGTGGAAGCTGTTGCAAAGATTTCTCTGTCCTTTTAGATAAAGAAGAGCTAAATAACAAAAATGAGCGGCATACGGCCATGGAGAGCCCGAAAGTGATCGTGCAAGGTGCAATTCAAGCAACGTTAGGCGCGGTCAGAACCAGGAACACCATGGTTATTTGTATTGGACTCACCTGAGACACTGGACCCCACTGGCCGCGGCCCCTTCAGCTGCGGCCTCTTGATGGACGGCGTGGGCTCGAGCAGCTCATGAGACAGCACCGGCGGAGGGTCGCCCGTCGCGTCCACCGAGGGCTTGGTCACGCGGTACGACGGGGATCTGCGGGCGCAACAGTCAAACCTACGCTATGTTAAAAATGTCTAGGTTGTAACACGAGTGCTAGTTTTAGATACGAGCTTAGCGAGTGTTACAAAAGACAGCACATGTTTGCCACAAGTACTAGTTTGTAATACGAGCTTAGCGAGTACGCGTTTTTTGGGAAAAATATTTGTTGTACTGTTGTAGCACAGAATTCAGACATTTTTAGGAATCCAGGTTGTAAAAAGTACGAGTTATTGTGCCATTCAAATGTAATTTGAAGCTACAAATCTAGCAAAATATTGAAGTAACATTTTGTCTAGGTAATGATTGTGCGATAGGTTTTAAATTTGCAGTTTTTTAAATTACTTTAAATGCAACGTTGCAAATTTTATAGCCATTTGGGGTACAGCTTCCTCCCCCGCCCCCCGTAGTTATACCTACAAAACGACTGTCCTGAGCGAATACTATGAGGATAGGTATGAAAAATTTAGAGTGTGTGATCAGTTTTTATTATCTACAGTCGACAGTCTAAAGAATTCCGGATTTCCCAGCAGTAGTTCAACAACGTATGCAGAAATCCAATGCCATTCGTGAGATGCGAGGTTAATGGCGGACATACCTGTAATTCCAACATGAACTCGCCCGGAGAACAGTTCACAATCTTGGTACTATTTATAAAGGTTTTTTAAAAAAAATTGCTCTATTTAGGGTTCGAAGATGGAATGATTCTGGCAGAGTCAGCCTAGGATGGTACCACTTTTTACCTATAGGTAAAAAGTGGTACCATCCTAGGCTTAATCAACATTACGACAGATATATCTGTCGTAATGTGTTAAGGGTAAGAGAACGGAGCGTTTTGGTGGCACAGTGATTAGGACATCGGACTGCCATGCGGGAGGTCCGGGTTCGAAACCGTGCAGTGCCATGTACCAATAAGTGTTTCGTATTTTTCGAAAACTTACGTACATTTACCGACTGCTCTACCGGTGAAGAAAACGTCGTGAGGAAACCTGCACACTGAGATGACCAGTGTGTAAAATGGGGTAGGCACTAAAGATCTTCAAGGGTCGAAGTGCCGCTGGGGTTATCCCGGCCCCACTGTCATAAGATAAAGGTAAGAGAATCAGTGTAATTACCGTCACATGAGGTCCTATCCTAAGTCCTTAAAGTTAGCATCGTAAAGTATACTGTTTCTATTTATCATCTCAGAAATATACATAATTAGGTATGTAAGTAAATATACTTATTATTATAAACGACGGAGCGAGTGAAACCGCCAACGTTCCATGATATGAAAATTAGGCAAAACGATATGTTCATTAAACTTGTTAGGATCTGCGTGTTGAAATTTTTTGCTATTATCTAAATTGGATAATTTTGCGTGTTAGACATATTATTATAGCCTAATATTCTACGCGTAATTCGGTAAAATTACTTAATTAAACTATCTATCAAATTAGTTATGGAATACCATTATTGTAAGCGAAATAAAAAACGTCAGTAAACACTAAAGTAATCTATACATATATAATACCTACGTTGACCAAAGAATACCAGTAGTCCGTGAGCTCTTGTAAAAGCTTTATATAGAAGTGGATTCGGGTATCGGGTGAAATCGTACTCTGCATCTGTCTTACCATAGAATATATCGTCAGTGGAAAGGAAAAAACGCTAAAGCGCCATATGGGAAAAAATAGTTATATAAGTATATTATATATAACTCATTTTGCCCATACGGCGCTTTAGCATTTTTTCCTTTCCACAGTTTTAGTTTGATTTATTATTATAGTTTTTACTTTTCCTGTATTTGTGTACAATAAAGTGTTTCTATCTATCTAATTATTGCAGTCTTACAACAATAACCGAAGACTCAAAATCCCTAAAGGGCTTCCCTTTCTTAAAAAAAAAACCACTCTCACACATACACACACGCTCACACACACGCTCACACACGCGCTCACACACGCGCTCACACGGTAGGTACTACAATCGAAGGCGACGACTCACAGTATAATTTATAGATTATAATACTACTTACGTATGTATTCTAAATGGAAATAAATTAAAAACAATTCGTATGCTACAATAACAGTTTGTAATAAAATGTTACGTCGTAGCTTTGCTACGGCTCGTAGCGTTTTGTAGCAATATGCTTGTAAAATTCCAGCGTTCCGTTCCTATGCTGCGATCAGGGAGATGGCCTGGAAGATATTGTCACCGGCGATGGCATCGTTTGACGTTTTGATACAAAATCGCGTGTTTTCATATTTATTTTGTTTACAAAGTTTACACAATTGGTTTTTGTATTTTTTCCCAACAAATGAATTTCAATATAACCATAAAATACTAAATGATACTTAGGTATTTCCTAGGAAAATAAATGATACTAGTTTTGTTTGATATGATATGCGGGTAAAACACTACAAAGAAAAACTAATTTAAAATTATCAAACAGTTAAAACTACAATAATATACAAATGCTTACTATTAAAGCTGTGTATTTTGTTCATATATTTCATCAGCATCATCAGCAGCCTATTAATGTCCCCATTGTTGGGGCACAGGCCTCCTCTTGCACAAGGCGGTATGGGCCATGATCCACCGAGCGGGCCCAATGCTGATTGGTGGATTTCACATACCTTCGAAAACTTTTCATTTCCTCAGACATGCAGGTTTCCTCACGATGTTTTCCTTCACCGTTAGAGCAGTCGGTAAATGTACGTTTGTCTTACAAACAAATGCGAAAAATTATTCATGTATTTAATATTAACATAGTTCTTTAGTTTTATTTCTCCCCGACCCCTCCCTCCCCAGCGACGTCCTAAGCCGAGGTCCGTACCCACCTGGGTGCCCTTAGGCAGTCGCTTCTTCTAGCAGTTGTAAGTCCTCCTCCAGGCTGGAGCGCACTTAGCGCTCGCCCCACTAACCCCGGTGAAGCTGTAAAGGTCATTAGGACCAACAGCAATTGTCAGTTGAAAAAAAAAAGTTCTTTAGTTGTTACAACACAACTATATCTAACGAACAAAAAAAACACTATCAATCGAAATATCTGATTTTAGCGCAAAATCCACAGATTCCTCCATTTCAGACTGTTTAAATTTTTGACTTCAAAGAAGTAAAGGCAAATCATTTAAATAATTTAAATGCATAAAAGCCCACTTAAATTCTGTGCGCCTAGCCACGGCCTGTCTGCCCTCCCTCCAGAGTCGCAGCAAGGGTACTGGCGCCCCAGGAGGGTCAGATATAGTGGCATCCTCAAAAGTTCGAGTCCACTTGTTCGTAGACATTTAGCACGCTCTTTAATGAGTTACTTTCGTCTATATACTTCGCTCTTTTTGCGTACGAAGCTTTTTTTAAGGCTGTAAACACGCGGTGGTGCATGTGCGATTTGTCATGGCCCCGGGCGACAGACTCAAAGGGGTGGCACTGGGAGAAGTATGCGATGACGGAGACATAAATTGATGGTCAAATGTTGACACAGAATTAAATTCAGACGATAGAAAGAAACGGCAATAGAGCATTATGACGTCATTGTGCTGTAGCGCCCCATACAAGCATGTCCTGGCTACAAACTCATTTATTAAACACCATCGGGACACCAGGAACTCTTGGTTGGAAACTTGCTAACCACAAACAACTGGACAGGAGCGAACAGACCATATAAAGAACTGTTTTGCTAAAAAGGGACAGTACTAACAATATATCTGATGTTAGTTGAGATATCGAAAAACGAATTTTAGATCTTTCTTCAGGATGTCCATGTAAGTTGATTGATGGAATAAAATTTCTTTAGTCAAATTCCCAATTATGTCGATTGTTGATAGTTTAGAAAACAATTAAGGTCTATCCCCGGGCGGTAGAGATCCACGCAACGCTATGATTTGTATGAAGTCGTAAACAGATTTCCACCCTGTTGTCGCATTGACGCACATGTTCAACATCATCAGATCATTAAGTAAAGTAAATTAAGTAAGTAAAATACACTTTATTGCACAAATATAAAATAACAAACATGAGATAGAAAAGGAAATAGTGAAGTACAAACATTAACTTATTCATAAACAATCATAAATTGTGTTTGATTGTTGTTGTTTTTTAAGGCAAAGGGAACTGAGCCCATACAGCCATGTCTGATGTAAACAACTCTTTCAAGTCTTCATTAAAATGCTGGTGTGACACATTTCAATGCTATCTGGGAGAATCTTCCACGCTTCTGCGCCATCCGAACCAAATAAGAAGGCGTCCCGGACGCAGTGTGGCTCTTCAAAATCCAGCCAAGTACGGATCGGGCTGCAGCGTCTTATTTGACTTTGCTTCACTGTCCCACACATTATTCACATCTTGTCGAAGTTTTTCGAGCAAGAAACACCATTCTTACTAGAAAAGCACTACTGTGAAACAATTTGCAAGACAAATCGAAACAAAGCTGACGTGGACGCCACAAAAGCGCGGGAGAAACTCCAATTGTGTTTGAATATTTACATGTCAAAAATAATATATAAACTCTTTCAGTGTCAACCTTACCTGAGTTATAAGCACGTTATAAAAAAAAATTTAAATTACTTTTTTTTAAAATTAAAATCTATGTCATACAAAATATTTAAAATAAAACTGAATCTAAAAGGTCAACACAAATACAATACAATAAATTATAGTCTGCTAAATAGTCATATTTCCTACACAGGTGCCTACTTACATTAAAATTCTTCTATAGAATACAAACTCCTTTCTAAAAGAAGCGCTTTTAATTTGACCCTAAATGTATGGAGGCTCATGTCTGTCCTATATTCAACGGGCAACTTGTTAAACATACGTACAGACTGATTTATGTTCATACAAAGTGATAAAAGTGCTAAATCGCCAACGTGTTTACCGCCTTATATCATCGAATATCCCTCTCTGCTTATGCTTTTACGCAATACACTATACGACACTCAGAAAAAAATATACTTTCACACTAAACAATCGCTTTGCTGATTGTGCCCCCAAAAGCTTGCGCCCCTAACGTGTGCCTCTGTCAAGCCCTAGATATGGCACTGTATCCCCCACCGATATCAAATAGCCCCCCTCAACGAGGGTGGGGGTAAAAACAAACTCGGCGAGGGTGGTACGTACGTAAATATTTGGGGTAGATACTTTATCTGCCATGGAAAAACAGCGGTGTATTAAACGATCGAAATTATCATAAATTCGGTCATAAATTAATGAATATTTGTTTGTTAGTATGAGTCATTCCAATGTTTGTCCAATGTCGAATAAGTCAGAAAAATTGAAGGGTTTAGAATCAGAGTTGTTCAGGCCGCCCATAGGCCTCTGAAATTGAAATTAAAAATTGAAATCGTTTAATTAGCGCTGTAAACACCAGAATACAGATTACAGAAGTATACAAAGTTTAATACATGCAGCACAGAACATCTGGTGTGGTACAGTGCCAAAAAGGGTACACCAGCTCAGCATAATGCTGAGGCAAGCCACAGCGCTGATTTTCAGCTGGCCCCTCAGTGACTGCACGGACGAAGAAAGCAACAGTGTGTGCGTGTTGTGTTGTATGAATGTGTTTGTTTGTATGAATGAGGATATTAGTGTGTATGTGAGGTACTGAATGTGTGGGAGGCACATGACATGGCCTAATTACTTCTATCGGACGACAGAAGTCGGGAGCGACAGTTTAACGTGCTTTCCGAGGCATGGAGGGGCTCATATGACAATGTGCCACGATGTAACGTATAAACAGAAACGGAAACAGACCTTGAAAACTATGTAAAAACGATGAAAAAATATAAATTAATTGATCGGACAAATCAGTTTGTAAATTCCGTTAAATTTTGTCAATATCGACTAAATTCGATAAAAATCGAGGAATTAGACTAAAATTTTGACAAAATCGAGTATTTATGGAGGTAGGTCAAAATCGAATTAATTATATTAACGAAACACCGCTTTATTTCAATTAGAATAATCGGATACGGAATCGGAAGTGGAAATCGGAAGTTCGAAATGATGCGGAACTTCCGCACTTGCGGTAATGAAAGTCTGTAAAACCACTAGAGTTTATCAGATCGATCTCGCCGCCTATGTGTGGTAAAATCTACGTATGGCAACGATAAACATAGCACAAAACAATTCTAGTAAAGGTCAACACCCTCGCCGAGACATGGGGTCTTCTCGAACTAAAATAATGGAGAGAGAAAAAAAACATGGCGGCCAAAAAAATAAATGAAAATGATATGGAGCTAGGCATTTTAAGATAGCCATGGCGAGGCGGAAGGCGAAGCCCGGAGTGTCCCCCCGCCGTCAGGTGTCGCAGGTCTAACCTGCTGAATGTTTTAAGCCATGTCAGATGAAAAATGGATCAGTGATTCTAAGATCTTGGAGTGTCTTGGGATATTGGAGTATAATGGGATCTCTGGAACGGTAACAGTTAGGTGGTTCGAGTTTGAGCTCAAACGTTTATGATCATGGTGACCTTCCCACATTTGGAATCTTGAGGACCTGATGATGACCAGGAAAAGGGGATCTCAACAATGGTACGTGGGGGGTTTCTAAATTTTTTAATTTAGAGTAATTAGTACTTAAATTAAAATAAACGAAAAACATCGCCACACTGGGATCTAGCTGCCCTAGCGCTACGGTCGAATTTATATAGGGGACTAAAATCACGAACGCCCGGTGTGTACCTTCTGTATTTTTACTTTATACATATTTTGTGCTTGGCGCTACCGTACAGTGACGTCACAAATCGCTACTGCCGTTTCTTTCTACCTTCTGATTTCTGATTGTCTGTGGCTATTATATTTTTCAACGAACTTCAATTCTGGTCACATTTGGCCATGAATTTATGCCTATTTCTTAATGTTTATTAAACATTTAATCATTAATACTTTTCAAGTACCCTATTATTTCTGCCTGGAAACTATTAACATGATAACAAACAATAGTACTGATCACAGGCTAACTACCCGAAACGTCAAAATTTGAGAATCTGAAATGTATCATATTGCGCTGGCATAAGGTTAAGATTTAATCGTAGGTTTTTGACAGATGGTATACTATACCTTGTGGTCTACTGTACATCTATTAGCTATAAACTATACCATAGTTAGACACCGTTGAGTCAATGGAACACTTGCTGTGCGATTGTGACTCGTTGGCTAGAAAGCGTATGAGTCTTCTGGGGGTCGCCTACCCGAAACCAGAGGACTATAGGCTCCTTCCTGTAAGCTGTATAGCATCCTTGATGCAAAGCATCTTTAATGAACAGGAAGGAGACTAAGGTAAGGGTGAGCACAAAAGATCCCTGACGGTCGAAGTGCCTCTGGGGTTGTCCCTGTCATAAGATAAGATACCATAGTTAAGCTTTAACTCTAATCATGTTCCATCCCTTACTCATTATTTTATAATCGTTAAACATAGTATAATTGTCTGACGTATACCGTTAGCGAAAGATAATTGTAACTTGATAATTATTACACTCCCCCAAAGGCGTATATAACCCTGGGGGGAAACTATACACGACAGGCCATCGCACCACAGAGCAGAAAAGCCGTACCCTCACGGGCGCGAGCGGGAGGGTAAAGGCGTGGTCGGAGGGCGCCTGACGTCACGGCCTCGTGACGTCATAGCGGCGGGACGCGCGTCCGTCCCGACCTAGTTACCGCGTGCGCCAGCTCTCGTGGTTTCATTATTTGCTATTCTTTTGTTTAAGCGTTTTCGGTAACGAGGAGCGTTGTGGATTAATAGGAGATAATCCTGCAATGTTTTACGGTTTTACCACTAGAGGCGCCACTAGCACAGTTAAAAAAACATTCAAAAATACGACGTACGTGTACGACTTAAAGATGATTTTGTTCTTAACGTAACATAACCTCAATTTATTGCTGCCAATGACAATAATTTGATAAATAAATAATGATTATTTTGATTAATATTGGATGATTTTACAAGATTTTTGTTTAATAAACTTTAAATTATCACATAAAGCCAAATATCAACATGTAGATACGTACCTTTCCACCAAATTCCTTCAGACTCGCGCCACGTTGTTTTAACAGATTTTTTAGGTCTGCTATTTTGAAATGGTCATATGATGCCATGATATCATCACAATTTTACTTTAGCTTTGAGAAATTAAATTAATCCAAATAACGAGAAAATGATATCTTCAAAAATGAATTCGACATTGTAAAAGCATTTGGCGTTTTAGACATGGTGCTCACGAGGAAAAAGAAATCGCATCGAAGGATGAGATTCTGACGTCACATCACGACACAAATAATAAAATGGAAACTAAGCATACGATGACGTCACAGTTAGTGAAGCATTCAGCTTTGACGAGTGAAAAAGCGTGATGTGTCGTAATATTGATATCTTTAGAAGTCAGAATGAAACAAGAAAAACTATAAATAATTTCATCCAAGTTACAAGAACGATTGAATTGAAAATTTCAGAGAACTGAATGAATGACTGAATACTCAACTGAGTGCGAGAAGCTTTAAAATAAGTAAGTATACATACAGAGTGTAACAAAAACCCGCTAAAGTCCCGAGAGGGCGGTGTTCAGTATCCATAACCGACCAACTTTCACTATGGGACCACCTCTGAAATCGCAAAAAATAATAATCAGCTGTTCCATACAAAAGTTCAACGACCGAAATGTATGAAATGGAACAGCTGATTATTTTTCGCGATTTCAGAGTTGGCCCCATAGTGAAAGTTGTTCAGTTATGGATTTCGGGACTATAGGGGTTTTTTTTTAAAGAAAGACAAGTTTTTTGAAAAATTCAGCAATGGCAAAAGAAATTCGGACTAACAGATGTGCGTGGAATGTTCTAAAAGCGAAAATATGTAAACCTTGTGTAAACCTTTTGGTCTCTGTCGTAGCCAACGTGTACCTGGGCAAAAGAAAACGGGAAAATAAATAAATGGGTCAGTTAATAAAACAATACAACTGGACAAAGGGAATAAATCGATATTGCGGCATACAAGCCGGTAAAACAGCAAAATATTTATATTCGACTATTTATTATAAACTGTTTTATAGTTCTCTAGTTAGTTGTTAGAGTTTCTCATACAAACTAGCCCACAGAAATCGTCTACTAGCGCCCCTCTCCTCAACTAGTCATTGAAAACCATGTCCCCGAAAATCTAGCTGGCAATAGGGTAGTTTCCAAGAATCTGTTTTCTAGTTAGTTGTTAGAGTTTCTCATACAAACTAGCCCACAGAAATCGTCTACTAGCGCCCCTCTCCTCAACTAGCCATGAAAATCATGTCTTCGAAAATCTAACTGGCAATTGGGTAGTTTCCAAGAATCTGTTTTCTAGTTAGTTGTTAGAGTTTCTCATACAAAGAAGCCCACAGAAATCGTCTACTTAGCGGCCCTCTCCTCAGCTAGCTATTGAAAACCATGTCCCCGAAAATCTAGCTGGCAATAGGGTAGTTTCCAAGAATCTGTTTTCTAGTTAGTTGTTAGAGTTTCTCATACAAACTAGCCGACAGAAATCGTCTACTTAACGCCCCTCTCCTCAGCTAGCTATTGAAAACCATGTCCCCGAAAATCTAACTGGCAATAGGGTAGTTTCCAAGAATCTTTTTTCTAGTTAGTTGTTAGAGTTTCTCATACAAACTAGCCCACAGAAATCGTCTACTAGCGCCCCTCTCCTCAACTAGCCATTGAAAATCATGTCTCCGAAAATCTAGCTGGCAATAGGGTAATTTCCAAGTATCAAATATTAAATGCATTTCTTAATAATTAAGAAATAGTAATAAATTGATGGTAAAATGTGAAAACAGAATTAAAATTCGTTGAAAAATAAAATAGCTACAGGCAATCAAAAATCAGAACGTAAGAAAGAAACGGCAATAAGTTTTATGACGTAACTGTTCTCTAGCGCCATACAAGCAGGACCTGGCTGCATTTAAAGGACTGTTTTGCTAGAAAGGGACAGAGCATATTTCCAATACTAATTTTAACCATTAATATCTGTGATGTTAGTTGAGATATCGAAAAACTAATTTTAGATCCTTCTTTAGTATGTCCATGTAAGTTGATTGTTACATAAAAAAAAAGATTAATACCGTATTGTTTGGGTATCAATAGCTAATTTAAAAAAACACCCCGAATCAATTCTTGTTCCATTTTCCCGCTCTATTTTAGTTTAATAACAAAATGTCGTCACTTTTTTCAACGGGAAGCAAAGATACTAAAATAAACAGCCGAAACGCCGCGAGAATGAATCGCTAAATTAAAAATAAAAACATCGCCCGTATTAACACCTGACTGAACCTTACTACGTATTTGAGATCGTTTTCATGATTGAAAGCTGATTACTATTGCTTTCATTGCTAAGGGCCTATGCGGTCCATACATGGCAAGTTAGAGACGAATTCTCAGTAGGCATGTTACGGAGCTTCGACTCCGACTCCGACTTCGGCTTCGATAATTTTGAATCGGAGGTATGTGAGCAAACATATTCAAATATCAATATATTTTATTAAATAGTGTAGGAATACATTTATGTATTATTATTTATGTATTCCTACACTATTCTCTAAAGGAACATGTTTTATTGCCCCAAACATCATCATAAAAAAATATTGGCCAGTTCAGCTGTAAAAATTAAAAACGGTTTAAAATTTGAACTTCTTCTGAACATCTCTCTTCTACCTCCGCCTCCGACTCCGGTTCCGACTCCGATTAATCAAACTTAAAACCTGGTTTCGATCCCTAATTCTCAGATCGATCCTCGATCGAGCCGTGGGCGCGCGTAATATGTCATGCAACTTAGGCTTCGCTCGAAAATGTAACCCTGGGATAACTCGCAAACTCGAAGTGAGTCCAAAGTTAACGGTTCGTGCAAGACAGCCTAAAGATATCATGTTTATGAATAAACAATTTTCGTTAATGGATTTATGCAGTGGATCAGAGTGGAAGAGGTCTCATCTATTTGGCATTTATAACTGTGAAAGAATATTTGACGAGGCTGGAACTAGACTGGTCCAAGTGACATTTTAACATTGTTGTTTTTTTGGTTGCCTGGAAGAGATCGCTTTAAGCGATAAGGCCAGGCCGCCTTTGTTCATATCGTGCTACTATTCCTATAGTTTTTACTTTTCCTGTATTTGTGTACAATACAGTGTTTCTATCTATCTATCTAATTTTAAGTCTTAAGTTTAATCATGTATAATGCAATGTTGAATGAATAGAAATATTTTAAAAAAAAAATTTCTTTCTTTCTTTTTTATGAAACGGATGGCCATCGCATATTAACCAACTAGACGCGAACCCGGCGCGAACTCAAGTCAGAGCAAAGCATTGAAATGTGAGCTCTATAAGGGGGCGTCCATTAATTGCGTGAGGCATTTTTTTGGATTTTGTAACCCCCCCTCCCCCCTCGTAAGATTTTGTGAGATTTTCCTCAAGTCCCTCCCCCCCTCTCCTAATCTCACGTGAGATTTTTTTAAATTTGTGTTTTGATTATGAACGCGTTGGATTATAAAAAAAATAAAAAAACTAGAACACAATGTATTCTATTACGTTTATTTAAGACTAGCAAAGACTAGTAGTTGAGATTATTACCGTTACTTACATTCACTGGGATAAAATTAAATAATAAATACTTTAACAAAAATGAATAAAAGATTTATTCTAATTCAGTCCATGGAAAAATTACGTGATGTTTACGTAGGTTTTCAAAACTCAAAAGTGAAGTAGTCGTCTATGAGTTGTCAACGCGTGGGCCACTCGTCGACAACTACTTCACTTGAATTTTGAAACCTACTTTATGTAATACGATATAAAGCTCACATTTCAATGCTTTACTCTGAATTGAGTTCGTGTCGGGTTCGCGTCTAGTCGCTACAGTGTGCGATGGCCTTAAGAAAACAAAGCAAACACGTTTTGATTCAGTATCATAATCAGCCTATTAATGTCCCCACAGTTGGGGCACAGGCCTCCCCTTGCACAAGGGGGTACGGGCCATGATCCACCGAGCGGGCCAATGCTGATTGGTGGATTTCACACGCCTTCGGAATCGGAATTTTTTAATTTTCTCAGACATGCAAGATTCCAGATGTTTTCCTTCACCGTTAGATCAGTCGGTAAATGTACATAAGTCTTCGAAAAAATCCGAAAAACTCATTGGTACATGGAATGGTTTCGAAACCGGAGCATGGGAATCCGGCGTACTAGCCACTAGGCCACCTGCGCTCGGCGTGATTCAGTATGCAAACATTTTATTTAACCCCGACGTAAAACGCGGTGGTATAACTGTCGACATATAATATGTAATAAGGCCCGTATCAAACGAGGTGCAAGAATGCACTTTGATGTTATGCCAGGGCGATGCTCCGTTGTGATTTGACCGAGTTCCATTGATCGAGCGCTCTTCTGTTGATGATGGACGCTGTTTATTATTTTGATGCCAATGAACACACCCTCGCACACCCTCACACGCACCCTTTCATCCCCCCTTACATACTCATACGTATTTGGGTATAAAATAAAAATTAAAAATTAATCATATTACCAAGATTAATCAATCACAACAATAATAATTGAAGTTTAAAAATCAAAATAACAATATGTAATTTTTTTTCTTTAATTATGGCCTCTGCTAGAGTAGACACTGCAATTTGGCCAATGACCGTGTTGGAATCTTGAAAATCACTCGAACTATTGGCGTCTGATTTGAAAAAAAAATCAGTTTACCAACGTCGACATTAAGGGAGAGTCGTGAGCATCAGGGATGCCTAGTGCCTTGCATTCCAAGTGCAATTGGAGGTTAAGTTGCCGAATTCACACCATCTGTAGTTTTTCACTCCCATTTCACTGTTTTATACCCTATAACGTTCACTTATCACGGTCGATTTTTAGGTAAAATACACTAGTTTCAATACGAAAAAATTACCATTGTAAACCGTTTTTAAACAATAAAATAGGACGAACACGCCATGACAGCATGAACGTTCAACATAACCTGAATATGTAATAATTTTTGTAATCATATTTTGGATTTTTGTAATTTGTAACTATTAATGCTTAGTAGGTAGTTATTTATGAGATAGATACTGCCCTTTATTGAACACCTTCTTTTTGGGAAAGCACTGGCTCCCAAGATACAAGTTCGCCTAGTTTGGGAGTCAGGGTATTGTTCGACTTACAAGCATTGTGATGGTTTCAATAAAGATTATTTTATTATTATTAATCGTCTGCTCCCAAAAAACACCTTAGAAATTACAACTGTCAAAACTCTATTCCTGCCGTGTGGTGCCGGTCTTAAAGAATAGCACCACCCTAACTCTTATTCCACTCTATATCTACAAAGATCTTATTGGATACTATTTTATACCTAGTATAGAAGGCGGTAGACTTACCACCTATCACGTTTGTCCACCAAATCTTACGGCGAATAGTGGGAGCTACCTGTGATTTACAGTGGTTCCTCTGTCTTCCCCCACGGGGATTGTGAACGTGAATTTATCGTATGGTATGGTATATTGTCAAAACTATAATCCTGTCGCAAAATGATATGAAAACCCCTTTTCTCTCCAGTTTTAATTGTTATCTAAATCATTTTTAGGTATTTATTTATTTATTTGTACTTTTATTATTTATACTTATAATATATTTTTGTTTTCTCCCTGACTGCCGTTTCGGCCGCGATGCCTTCGCCCTGGCACAGCTGAAAACCAGCGTTGCGGTTCTGCCGTACCGGTCGGACCGCAACACATGCTGAGCATTTGTCCTTTTAATGTTGCATTGTTTTTTTTAATTTTAAATATTTTTTAAGTTTAATAATGTATGTAATGTTAAATAAATGTTTTTCTTTCTTTCTTTAAAACTACCTACTTGATATTTTTTTCTAGTCATGAGTTATGACATTGATGGCCTTGTAGTTGACATTTTTCGCGGCTATAAGTTCTACCCCGGTGGATTATACTTCCTGCTGTCTCCTGTTCGGGACCGGGACGTGCTTATTTCCTTCACGCGAGTCACTCAATCGGGCGTTTTCACATTAGACGATAACGATTACGTCTGTTATCGAATCTCAAATATTTAGTAAAGGTCGCGCAGTCAGAGTTGAGGCCACCAATACACGTATACGTTTGCATGTGTTGGTGAATATGTTCCCGCTCGCAGCGATGACGTCATTACGTATTCATTCTTTAAAATACAGTTTATTCGGTCCAAATCCGTCGTGTAGTTTAGGACGCTAGCTCACTTTAATCTGAGCGCTAACCGCGTAACACCTCATTTTCAGTGTTCACTTGCGCGTCCCTTGACGCCACCGGAGGGAGCCGAGGGGGGTCGAACATTTTTTTTTCTTGTCGTCATATCGATCTTTACAATGGTATAACTATTACTTTTCTAACTCGTTACACGAAGCTCTCGAAAGTACATATGTTTCGGTACGTTACATTTCTTAGATGACCCCCCTTAACCTAACGTAAGACATTCATGGTAGTGGTAGATCCTAATGTGAAGGATCGCCTGGGGTGGTACCACCCTCTTATCTATTTCTGCCGTGAAGCAGAAATGCTTGAATTTCTGTGTTTCGGTTTGAAGGGTAAGAGAGCCAGCGTAATTTCCAGCACATGAGGCAATCCATCTTAGTCCTCAAGGTTAGCAGCGCATCAAAAACCCTCTAATATTAATACAGTGAGGTGAGATGTCTATGGGCGACGGTGACCACTTAACATCAGGTGGTCCGTTTGCTCGTCTGCTCTCCTAATGTAAATAAAAAAAAAAAAAACATTTGAATTCATGCCAAAATGCATCTGTGTGAGTACCGTGTGGCCTCAACTCTTGTTGCGCGACCTATACGTGGTTTCATAAGTTTAAACGCTTACACACTATTTCGTCCACGACACCATACATATCGGTGTCGTGTCGGTGTCGTTATCGCCTACCGTGAAATCGCCCATTCCCTAATCAAGATTAAGCCGGCAACTTTCGGGGAACTTCGGCACTTTCCGTCCTTTGCGATATTTCCCCGATATTTCCCAATTTCCCTCGATTCGACTGACGTCGCCGAAAACTTGTTAAGAAGTTAGAAGCGTCGTGTTTAAATTGATTGATGATTAATGTTATAGCGCTTGGCAGCCATGTTGTAGCCAATATTTTTACATCTACTTTTCAGCCAATACGAATATTTCCACTGTATTCCAATAATGTACCTCCCACTGTTTTAATATCTGGTATAGCCTCCATTGACAGCTACATATGAAATTAGTTCATAATTATCAAAAAGTCGTTAATAATCTTTTTGCGATCTCAGAAATTAAAAATCAATAAAAAGATATCAAATTGCGGGAAGTAATACACTTGCATAGGTATGCATTTGATTTGCTTTGAAAAGCTGCACAGTTTTAAAACATAGTAAGTATTTTATTGATTGTATGTAGACCTTAACGTAATATGAAAAAGGAATGAAATTGAAAACTGGTAAACACTTTAGAGCGTCGGTGGCGTCATGGCTAGGACATCGGACTCCCATGCGGGAGGTTCGAGTCCGAAACCAGGCAATGCCATGCACCATAATTCGGTTTTTTCGAAAGACTTACGTACATTTACCGACTGCTCTGACGGTGAGGGAAAACATCGCGAGGAAAACTGCACACTCAGATAACCAGTGTGTGAAATGGGGAAGGCAATGGCAAACCACCCCATTAAATCACGTGTCGTTCTATGTGATTAATTCCTTAGAATTAATCACGATCACGATCCTCAGCAATGAGGAACACGACTTAGAAGAAGAAGAAGAAACACTTTCAGGCCGCCCCCATAAACTCACACAAGGATAGGCAGAGACTAAAGATTTCCATCTTCAACGATCCTGACAAACCGTTCTCGCTTCTTCCACACTCATTATTCTTTTGTTCAGAAATTTTCTGGCCATTTAGTTTGTATAGGCTGACGCTGGTTGATGTCAACAAACAATTGCCGGCTAGATTTTCGGCGACATGACAAGGTTTTCAATGGGCATGTAGGAACGCGCTATGTGAGGACATGGATGACGTAATCAGCGTTGCCAACTCTACGTATTTTTACGTAGATCTACGTATTTTAGGCCCTTCACGCGACTCTACGAACTTTAACCCCTGAATCTACGTATTTTTATAATCCTCACCTAACTAGTAAAAAACTATGTCGTATTTTTTATTTTTTTTCATGTTGACTGATGACGTTCCGTTCCATAGGTACCTACGCGTCGTCGTCGTCTTTTTCTCTTTTGAGTGATAGAAAGACTCGATCGAATATCGATGTCCGTCTCATTCTGTGCAAATTGTGGGAAAAACGGATTTTTTTCTGACCGGCTATTGTGATCTGTGGTCGTGAATGAACGTGCTACATTTTTTACTTAAATTTAAGTTTTGCGGCCACCGCCAGAATTGACATCATTAGTTTTATGTTATTTTAAACCTTATATAACACCTTAAAAATTAGTACGTAGATTTACGAACTTTTCCTATTTTTTTAAACATAATGTACGTAAATTCAAGCTCTTGTCTACGCCTTTTTATAAATCCGAGTTGGCAACACTGGACGTAATGTCAGTTGCATGAAAGGGTAAGGGAAGATCTTCCACCAGGCAGGGTGTTGTGCTTGGTGATCAGATGTGCTGGTCCAACTATGGATGTTTGGAACTCGTATATATACGAAGTCCCAGGAAAATTTCAATAGCGCGTTTTACACCGATGTGAGTAGGTAACTAGGTACTAATCGTAATGGCGCGTCGTGCGTCGTCACAGACAGTTCGTATGGAAAACTCTATCTACACAAATCAGTGGCGATTAACCAATCTTAAAAAAGTAAACCCGCACTTCTAAATCCATATTTCAAGAGTAATTTCCGAGGAACAGCTGCCGACGGGGCCACAATAGGAGCCTCACAAAGGAGCCATTGTGAAACTCCGCGACGCTTTGTTAAAGGCCGCCCGGTAATAAGTGATAACTGCCTTTAAGGCCTCCACTGTTCCAACTATAAGTTGGTCCAATGTAAATTGGCGTGGGAAAACTTAAATCGGGATACTTAGATTTTTTTGGGATTCGTATATACGCTGTGAAAAACGAGGTGGAGGAGGAGCGTCGGTGGTCTAGTGGCTAGGACGCCGGACTCCCATGCGGGAGGTCCGGGATCGAAACCGTGCAATGCCATGTACCAATGAGTTTTTCGGATTTTTTCGAAGATTTACGTACATTTACCGACTGCTCTAACGGTGAAGAAAAACATCGTGAGAAAACTTGCATGTCAAGTTTCCGAAGGCCTGTGAAATCCACCAATTAGCACTGGGCCCGCTCGGTGGATCAATGCCCGTACCCCCTTGTGCAAGGGGAGGCCTGTGCCCCAACAGTGGGGACATTAATAGGCTGATGATGATGATGTTGTGAAAAACAGAATATAGCCAGATTTAATGCTCGTCAATAAGAAGAAGATGAAGAAAAGTAGTTTATGCATCGGCCACGTAATGATAGCGATTTTAACATGAGAAAAGTTTCATAATAGTTCGTTACGTGAGTTTCATACAATACTTTTTTTACGACCATGAAATATATTAACAGAAAATACAAACCATTATGGAACGTTCAACAGACACCATGACAGCTCGTCAAAGCTCACAACAAAACATTGCAAGATCCGTCCGACTTCTCGTCTCCATAGCCACCTCAGTTAGAAATAACTGACGAAAAGTGAAAAAAATATTGAACATTCGTAAAAAAAAATTCAACATTCGCCTATTAATGTTATTAGTTATTACCACTCATTCAGATGCAAATTGAAACGGCCCACGTATTCCGCGTTTGCTTGACATGTTATTGGTAACTATGGAAACCGTAGGCATATTTGACGTATTGTCGACATCGCGCAGGCGCGGTTGTCGGTTTTTTTATGGCTATAGTACCAAGTAGTTGGCCAGTGAAATTTTGCATTTAATACGAAAGACATTGCATGCCGTGCAATACAACAAAGAAAAATTTACGTATTACAATCGAAAACTGTTATTTAATAGTTCATTAAAACACTATTTTCACGCAACCATGATGAATGAACCTCTTTATGTTATTGGTTGTGGTTTCTTATTGAACAAATTACGGTAATGGGATTAGAAAAAAGAAATTTATTGCCTTCTAAATCGTGTTTCCTCATTTTGTGCTCCTGTTTTCCTCATTTAGAATAGAATATTTGTGTAACTGTCCTTTATGCATGCTGCAAATATTGGCATTTCATATCCAAACGTCATGGCATTTCAGACACCCTTTGTAAATCATGGCATTTGTAAATCAAACGGAAAATCCGACGTACAGTCGATCACAAGCTGTATACCATCTGTCAAAAACCTTCGATTAAAATGATACATTTCAGATTCTCAAATTTAGACGTTTTGGGTAGGTTGACACTGGGCAACCCACCCAAAACGTCAGATATACAAATATACGTCTAGAATAATATACCTATACGAGTATAGGTATACTATTCTAGACGTATACAGTTCGTACTATATAGCATTCTGATGTATTTATTAAAATGAATTTATTATTTACAAGTTATAATAATAAACGTAACGTAAATAATGTACATAAATAAATATTACATAAACTCTCACGTCCATAATTCCCGAGGGTGTAGACAGAGGAACCACCTTCATCATAGGTAGCCGTAGTTCCCACTTTTCGCAGTAAGATTTGGTGGACAAACGTGATAGGTGGCGAAGCCTATCGCCGTCTACGAGGTGTAGAATAGTATCCACTAAGATCCTTAGTCGCCTCGTATGATACACACGGGAATAGTTGGGGTGGTGATCAGTGATTGATCATCTATAAATATGACTATGACATCTACACACGATCTGACGCTTCGCATGTAAGAAATGATGCTTTTTATGAGGAGATATGATGAAAAAAGTTTTATTAGTGTTTTAGGGCGTCTACGTCATTGTTCGTTTTCTTTACTACGATATTATTACACACGGTAACGTAACCTCGTGGCGCTTATTTTTACACAGAACCGTCTTGAGGCATTTCCCATGCGGGAGGTCCGGGTTCGAAACCGTGTGCAGAGCCATGTACCAATGAGCTTTTCGTATTTTTCGAAGACTTACGTACATTTACCGACTGCTCTAACGGTGAAGGAAAACATCGTGAGGAAACCTGCACACTGAGATGACCAGCGTGTAAAATGGGGTAGGCACAAAAGATCTTCAAGGGTCGAAGTGCCGCTGGATTATTCCCGGCCCCCTATCACAAGATAAGATAAGATTAGGCATGGGCCAATCATGTACAGTCGACCACAGGTAAAATCATATTTATAGATGATCAATCACAGAAAATCCTGTTTAGTGCCGGTCCTAATGAATAGCACCACCCCAACTCTTCCCGTGTGTATCATACGAGGCGACTAAGGATCTTAGTGGATTCTATTCCACACCTAGTAAACGGCGATAGGCCACCTATCACGTTTGTGCACCAAATCTTTCGGCGAAAAGTGGGAACTACCTGTGATTGAAGGTGGTTCCACTGTCTACCCCGTCGGGGATTATGGACGTGAGAGTTTATTATTTATGTTTAACATTATTTACGTTACGTTTATTATTATAACTTGTATTTATTAAAATGAATCCATTATTTACATCACAATGCTATATAGTACGAACTGTATACGTCTAGAATAATATACCTATACTCGTACCACAGGTCAACCTACCCAAAACGTCAAAATTTGAGAATCTGAAATATATCATATTGCGCAGGCATAAGGTTGAGATTTAATAGAAGGTTTTTGACAGATGGTATACTATAGCTTGGGGTCGATTGTACAGTGCGTGAGTTTTTTGAAATGGCTTCGGCACTTGGGACTTCGGTTATTGACAACGATACGCGACGCGAATCTTTATTAATAAAAAAATAATTAATTATATATTTTCTATTAAATTTTTTTTTTCATGAAATCAACTATAAATCAAGTATTTTAGAAAATTTACAAAAAATGTCACACTTTGTTGACCCCTCCCTCCCCACTAACGTGTCACGTAATTTATGATTACGTAATGTAGATCAATCTGTATGTTAATTAGTTTTTAGTTTGTTTGTAGTCTCTTTATAGTACACAAAAAAAATACAGAAAATAATAAACAAAATTAAAATATGTACAAAGGCGGGCTCACAGGGATCTCTTCCAGCCAACCTTTGATTTAGGACAGTTTAGACTACTTTTATGGTGGGTAAGGTTATAATTATTTCAGAGTACAAAGTATTTTGTAGCTTTTCGCCCCCAAAAACCAAGCTGGCAACAAGGAGCACCAAAACTCCTTACAATAACTTGAAGCCGGCCCTGTATGTACGCCAGTTAAATACAATGTAAAAGTGAGACGAGCGTGACGTGGGTTGTGCGTCATCGCTATCGCAAAGTGGGTCACAGTGGATGTAGAGCGGATGGAAAGGATATCCTCGGGTTATAGGGGAAAGCGGATTACAAGGGCGACGCCTGCGCCGTGACGGGGTTTGCGAACGGGAGGTTGGTTCCAGAGAAGGAAGTTGAACTTTACGTGTATACCTTGAAGAAAAGTATAAATGTGTATCTTGTCACTGGTGGTTGAAAAGGTTATTCGCTCCAGGTGATCCCTGGCACACAGGTGATGCCTGAAAGTGCTACGGCAACAGGCTGAGGCAGTCCCCTTTTTCCGGTGCTGCACACCACCTTCATCAAACTTAATTACTTTTGTTTATTTATTTTTATCTTATATTTTGAATGAATTATGAATTTAATTCAGTTGAAGAATTTATGAACATGAAATTTTGAATTTTATATCTTTAATTAATGTTGTTTAATTATTTACTTGACAAGTAAATGGTTTACACGATTATTGACATTATGTATAGGTAGTTACGTAGTTACCTACCAATTTATTTTAATGATTCATTACCTTATTTTAATTTATAACATATTTGCTCGTAAAGTGGCTGTAATTACACCAATTTCAATATCGTAATGTATCTCATTACGCACTTGTGCGTTATAGTAATGTGAAACGCACGAGTTTTTTTAAATAAAGTAACATGTACGGTTTTTTAAGATGCTCCGTCTAAAAATGAACGATACTTTTTAAAATCTTAGCAAAGAGTTTTTATGTTAAAAAAGTGGTCAATATTTTATGAATAAAATTAACTTTGGGAGATAAAATATAATAAATAAAGATTTAATTCTTTAATTTAATTAATTTTGACAATAAATTACAACCATTTATCTGTAACAAAAACACAAAAATATTAATTTACTTTATTAGTAATACTGGCTGTTTTTGTACCTTTACCTAAAAAAAGTTGATGCGCGCGCATCGCTAATTTGTGGACAAGTAAAATTATTCCGCGCGCTTTTTCTTTTCGCTGTATTGTTTTTATTTGAAAATGTCGTCAAGTAGTGATGAATTTATTAATTTGACACCGCCACAAGTCTTAAACGCAGCGAAAAAGGCTACTCTAAGCCTCTTGCCTGAAAAATCGACCGATAGATACTTACAAGCGTATCAAAATTTCATCATATGGAAAACAAGCAAAGATGCAAATTCATTTTCAGAAAATGTGTTTTTAGCATATTTCATGGAACTTTCTCAAAAATATAAGTCAAGCTCATTGTGGTGCTACTATTCAATGCTAAAAAGCAACTGGCAACGTAACAATCACTTTTAAAAATTGTTCAAATTTCTATAACTGCTTTAACAAGTAATTAAAGATTTATTCGTTTAAGAAAGTCAAAGTTTTATTTATTTCCTCGTAAATATGTTATAAAACGTCGTATGACATACGTGCGCTTTGAAAATTACAGCCTCTGCTTCCTTATAGCCCTCGCCTACGGCTCGGGCTAGCAATATCGCCTCGGCTGTAATTTTCAACTTACCGCACTTATATCATAATGTACTATTATTAAGCAAATGCTTTATGATATGACAATATTTTTATCTAATTTACCTATTAATAATTTGACGATCATTCTACAAATAAGACATATATTTTGACATGTATATTGCAGTGCGTCGTAGTTAACCTCGTCTAAGTTATCGGGATGCAGTAGGTTTTTCGCCACTGCAAACGTTTCTTCCGACAAACACGTTAGCAATATCGCACGGCGTTTAACAGACAACTTGTCATTCTCTTCGGTTATGCCGTTAGCGATACAGTACTGCTTTAAGCGTTGTTGAAACGTTTCCCATTGATGACAACGATGATCGAAGTTTAGCGTTCCACCAAAAAGGCCGTGAGCCATCTCACTATTGGAAAAAATAACTAATTGCACTTCACACACGGGATTTGACTCCATTCGTCGCCAAAATGTGGTATATTTGAGACGGAAAAGCGAGGACAATGAAAGAGAATGCTTTGTCTGACAAGTATATTAACTGACTGGCAAAAACTCGCCTACCCTCTCGTACAATCATAATAGGTACTGTGCAACTACCTACATACACTATAACATTTAAAATTGTGTAGTTTGTAATAAATAATTCTATTCTATTTGTTCCTTCTTTCTTTCTCCACATCATGCTTTCTTATCACTAATTGGCTTCCTATTTAGACAAAGCAAACAAGCTATTTATCAATCACTACATTTTTTCTTTTGTACTCCCTGGTAAGATCCTTACTGGAATACGCGTCAACCGTATGGAATCTGCAATACATGGTTAACATAAACGCAGTGGAAGAAATACAGAGGAAATTCTTGAAGCGACTAGGATACAAGTTTAGCGAATGAATCAATGGTGATCTACAGTCACTGGAAACCCATAGAGCGCATGGGGATCAAACCTTATTATCCAAGATACTGAACAATACCGTCGACTCATCTTATCTTAGTAAGATTTCGTTTAATTTCCCTGGTAGAAGTCTTCGTGTGAATAAACTGTTTGCAGTTCCACATTGCAGGAGTAACTATGCTAAAACCGCTTTCTTGTGTCAGCATGTGATAACTATAATTAAAAAATCAGTAACGTTGACATATTTAGCATTCAAAAGAGTTAAACTGTTCACCTTTGATGTAGTTATTAATACGTAAATTAAAATACAATTTAATATATTATTTACGCGAGTGATATCACATTATTAGTTATTTTTAGTACTTTCAGTGAAAACTTCACTGGCTTTTGTGTTATCTATATTGTCTATTATTATGTACTACTTTAGCTGTTTTTTTCCCCTTAATAAATAAAAAATAATTGAAAATAGAACAAAGACATTACAGTCTGTGAGCTCTGAGCTCTTCGCAGGGGATTCGGTATCGGGTAAAATCTATCTCTATCTCTGTCTTACTACAGTCTTAATACATTTGCGTATCGCTATTAATACCCGAAGTCTCAAGACCCGAAGCCCTTTCTAAAATCTCACGCCTGTACTAGTGTAAGGACATGCCAATAGTGTTGTTTGGTCGGCACAACTCAAAATTCACGCATTGGACTTAACTAGCGTTTCAATTTTTCTATTCCAGTCGTTTTGAGAAAAAAAAGTATGGACTGCCAGTCCAGTATCCAATCGATGGTAAAATGGTATCTCTGCGGTTTTCACTATAGTATAGAGTAGGTATAGATTGATTACCAACGATGTTTTTCGGGTTTTATGTATATATATTTCTCTACAATACAGTGGAAACTACAAATATCTTAGGAATCCTTTTGATTAGATAATCTTATTCTATTCTTCTTTTTCCAATATCCTCTCACGCACACACCCCTCTCACACCCTCCAATACACGCATTCTTAATTATTTAATTAATTGCTTCTGTAAATGTTTGTGTATAAATAATTTTAAGTTGTAAATAAATAAAATAATTAATTTATTAATAGCTTAACCTTATTATGTCATCATAATATAGATATATCGGAAAAGACTAGCCCCCACAACACAGGGTATCCTAGTGTGGGAGCCAGGGAAATCTGACAAAATGTAAAAGACACTGTCTGCATGAATAAATTTATATTTTATTTATATTTATTCCATTTTATTTATTTTTCTATCTATCCTGGGACGCTGTCTCTTCCAGCTGTCCTAAAACTAGGGCGCGTCTGCCCTCAGGAGACCGTGAGCACTACTCCCTAGGCCTCGACGGGAACAGCCGTAACTAAAATCTAGTTAGCGTGAAAACCTAGTTATTAAACAAGATTGAAATACGCCCTATGACTAGATCTAGCTAAATTCCAAGTAATGTTAGTTATCTCATTAGATATTCGATGCTTAGATATATGGATTAGATTATTATAAAATTGAAATTTAAAACGTTTATTTAGCACTGTAAACACCAGAATATAGCAAGTACACAATACAGAAGTATACAAAGATATAATACATGCAGTAAGCTAAGTGTAAATGCATTCAGTACGGTTAGTCTGCGATTTCCGGCATAAAAATAGAAGCCTGTCTAAACGTTATTCAGGATACTAATTAGGTTTCCAATTAAGGGCGTTGTCAGAGTTGTGCGTATTTCGTCACGCACGCGGGTTAGCTCCGGATGCGTGGAGCACGCATGCGGGGTGCGTGGAGACCTTGCAAATTGACATTGTGAATTTTCACCCATGCGGGGCAAACCCGCGTGCGTGACGAAATACGCACAACTCTGAAAACGTCTTAAGAAAACATTCAGAATGTTCAAAACTGAAATCTTGGAGGAGAACTTATTCAGTGGTATAACTACGCAAAATGAGCCTGGGGTGGTACGACCTTTATTTTATTTATTTTATTTTTATTTACACTTTATTGTACGACAATACACTTAATAAAAAACAATTAAAAAGAGACATTGTACAAAGGGTGAACTTATCTCTAAAAGAGATTTCTTCCAGCAAACCCGCGAAAGTGAAAGGTGCGTTATAATTTAGAGGTAGACAGACATAGAGTGTACGTCAAATAAAAATAAATACAATATATAAAGACAACTATAATAAATAAATATGCATATATAGACATATAAGCACAGATATGCAATAAGTGGCAATAACTATAAAATAAATATCTCTAAAAATACAATACATATTATACATATACGTACATACATATATAGGTATAAATAAATATTAACAAACTAAGATGGATGACATAACAGGAATCAAAATTGAGAAAGGTAGTGTTCTTTTACTTGTTTTTTGAAAATGGGAATTGTTTGACTCTCACGAATACTGGGGGGTAGTGCGTTCCACAACCTAACCGCATGAACACAAAAGGAGTAATTGAAGAAGTCAGTTTTGTGAGGAATGGAAGGGAATTTGAGGAGGGTGCTGATGTGATATCTAGATAGTTCATTCACCTTTCATCTATTTTTGCTGCAAAGCACCAATGCTTGCATTGAATGAATAAATTAAAATGTATTTGCATACATACATAACACGATAATTACATTTCACTACTTAAAAGAGCTACTTTTTTGACTTAGTCAGAGCAGTCGGTAAATGTACGTAAGTCTTTCGAAAAAACCGAAAAACTCATTGGTACATGACATTGCATGGTTTCGAATTCGGACCTCCCGTATGGGAGTCACGACGCCACTGACGCTCTGGAGTGCCTCATGTGCCGGTAATTACACTGGCTCTCTTACCCATCAAGCCGGAACACAGCAGGTGCTTTGCGACAGTGATTACCTAACTTTCCGTAACCATCCTCAATCTATTACCCAACCGTATTAAAATAAACAAATAACGTAGCCCAATTGAATCATTTGAGTCTCGGACTAACTGGCATGCCGCCAACTCGGAGTATGCATCGTCAGTTTTTTCATGTTGTTTACAAACGGTGTAAGTAGGTGGGGCGGCCCTATTCTAGGCACGTGATAAACTGGAGTCTCTAGGCATACTGTACCACATGGCTCCGACGCCAGAGGATGCCAGGGAGGAGCGACGTGACGACGCGCGGTGAAAGCGACGTACAAGCTATATTCCCCTCACCCCTCCCCACTAACTAATGAACTATACTTTTAAGTACTCGTATAGTTCACTCCACTGAGTTTTTTTATTTTTTATTATTGACTACTAAACCCGCATTAGACCTAGATCTCGCCTGATGGTAAGCGACGATGAGGTCTACGATGGAGCTTGCGGGTCCAGTAAATGCCTATTCACTCTCGCCTTGAAGATCCCAAGGTTGTAGGTTTCGAGAAATACAGATCGCTGCCGTATCAGCGGCACCCAGCACCGGAGCGCGGTAACGCTCCGAGACCCGCCCGGGTAGAGATTCCAACTTAAGGCCCGTACCCTCTCTCCCCCCGCGGATGAGAGAGGATGACCCTCGTTCGTTCTAGTCATATGTAAGTATACCCCAACTCTTGCCGTGGGTGTCGTACGAGGCGACTAAGGGTCTTAGTGGATACTATTCTACACCTAGTAGACGGCGATAGGCTCGCCACCTATCACGTTTGTACACTAAATCTTATGGCGAAAAGTGGGAACTACCTGTCGTTGAAGGTAGTTCCCTGGTGGGTTCCTGTGATTGGTGGTGTCTACCCTTTCATTCCCTTAAATTATGCTATGGAGTTCAGAATTTAAAAAAAAGTTCCAATTAACTCCGCAATATGACAGTTTTTATATTTCTATAGTCAGGGATGGTCAGGGTATTTTAATACAATGGGACATCATTGTGGTTCCAGGGGGAAGGGGGCATGTCCCTAAGATCTTTACAGGACCCGAGACTCGACTCGCTCGACCATTTTTAGTACTCGGGGTATTTATATTTTCTCCGTGGTCCTACTAGTGGGTATGTTGTGGGACCAGGGGTGCATGGTGATGTCCGTAGTCACACCAGTAGGTCATAGACGGTGGGACCACAGGTACTAAGCCTATTTTCCGATTTCAGTAACCAATCAATGACCATCCCCAATTTGTGGGTGTGGGACATACTAAGGACGTGACCGCCTAAACGTGTGTTTGATAGATCGTACGTAAAGAACTATTTTCAGGGAGTTTTTCTGGAGTTTTCAGTTTTTTTATTACCTACCAAAACTTTCAAAAGCGGTCTGGAATAGCGCCCACCTTCCCACTGTCCCCCGGAGGCTTTCGAAAACAAACTCGTTGTGCAGTGCTTAGAATTTGGATCTCTTTCGACTATAGGTACTCTAAGATACAAATGCCTGCGATCTTGCCGTTCCGTGGAAAACTTCGAAAGAAAAACTATTTTTTTGGTTATGTATGTGTTTCGGAATACGGATTCACGAGCTTTAGGGATTTGTGTGGTACATGTGTAAGTCCGTAGGTAGGTGTATGAAACATGTTTTGATGCGGCAGGAAATAATCTTATTAAAAAACGCTTACCTTCTTACATTAGTTTGATTGAATTTATACGAAATGAAATAGTATTGGTGTTTATAAAGCATTAATGAACATGGTCTAGCTAGCATGTGGACAAATTGAATATGTGGGGAACAATTTATACTATAAATCGTTCCAATGCAGTACCTAGCAAACACTGGAACTCGATCCAAAACCTATTAGACAACGTAAAATAAAAATTACTCTGAAGAAAGCACTTTTTTACTAAGAAAAGTTTAGAAATTACTAAAAAAAGCATCGACATTTTCCCGCCATCAAATTGTCAATAACTTTCTTCTATTCTATTATTTTTAAAATTTAAATTAGGCATTGGCAACACAGGCCATCAGCCTAAACATTAAGCGATTTAAAACAGTTTTTATTTTTCAGCATCAAAATGTTGTGGTATAGACACATTTTAACACTCCTAGGAGTTATGACGGAATCAACCGGTCTAGTCTCTGGCGAATTCTCATGACCCATCGCAGAAAAAATACAGAGTGAAACTACACAACGAACCACTAAAACTAGAAGTTTATTTTAAGAGTTCAACACATTGTCACTGTTACTGAAGTTTGCTAGACAAAACTACACGATTTTAGCTATCAAAATAACCAGAAAACAATTTTTGAGCAATAAAATAAACACCGTAGAACCTTCTCCAGCGACTTTCCCGTCAAAAATCTTTCTTCTATTCTTAGATAGTGGTGTTTATTTAGGCAAAGGTACTCCATTATACAGCCAAGTATATAACAATATTAAAAAGGCACCTATAGATTTTTATAACAAAAGCTCTTTGAAACTCGATGTCTTTGAAAAGCGTAGTGACAACAAGAAAAAACGTTCAAATGTCGTTATAAAAGTGTCGTCACCATGTCTGTTGAGATAAATCGACATTTAGATCTCAAAAATTCCACAATATTATTTTTACACCGACAAATCCCGCGTCAACTCGGCCTTTGGTCGCTCGTAAAATAATCGTCACACGCCGGCAACTCGCGCTTATTTAGAATAATAAACGCGCTATTTTAATAGGATGACTGGAATTTAGCGCGGGAAAGAGCGTTTACGAAGATCGATTTCGGTAGTTTAATTTTAAGCGCTTAATAGCTACACTTCACTGAATTCAGTTAACGATTTAGTCTAATAGGTATATATATTTTTCACTTATTAATACTACCTATCTTCAATTAAATTTATTTGTGTCGTATCTTTGTCCTCTTGGACAGGTTTTGGCCAGCCATCGGTCATGGTCCAACAGAATACCAGCGCTGTAGGCATTTTTGTCTGCAGCAATAAGCTGAGTTGAGGCCTTTTTCACAACAACAGCAGACCATCAGACATGATTTCGATATGTTTACCTTTGACTACATAATTATTTTATTATAATTATAACTGTTTCGGTCATTGCTGTGTGTGAAATAAACATATTACGTACTTACTTACTAATTAGACATTATATTATGTTGTAAATCGCACACTACCCGTAAATGCATTTTATACTTGACTGATCTCAAGTGTAATAAGCCCAATAATTGAATGAATGTGGCCATATTATTGAAGAAGCCCCACCGGGGCGGACTTCTTATCTTCATCTACAACTTTCGTTATTGATATAATAATCTTATATCTATATGCGTCTAATGCCATAAGGAATAATACAGGATGTCAAAAAAAAAGCACAATTCAATTCGTTTATTCCAAGTTGGTACAAATTGTACACTTTTGTTCATCAATAATATTCATACAAAATAGACAATAACAATCTGGGGGCTGAATAGACGTCAAGTGCGCCTACTGGTCGGTGCCTTCACCGGTCACTTTAGCACCAATGCCCACCTACACAAGATGAAGCTGGCTGACAGCACATCTTGCAGAGCCTGTGGTGAACAATTGGAGACCGTTTCACATCTCCTATGTGCATGTGACGCTTTCGCGGCAAAAAGGATGGGTCTGCTAGGCTCTGCCTATCCGGACCCAAGGGAATTCAAATCCCTCCCACTAAGACGCATAGTCTTGCTCATGCACGACATATTCGGTGATGTGGTCAAGGGATAGGTACAAGGGGTTGAACACAAAAGATCCCCATGGTTCGAAGTGTCGCTGGGATCCCCGGCCCCCATCCAAAGATAAGATAACAATTAAAATAATAAACAAAATAACAAATCATAATGAAACCGAAAATAAAACAATAATAATATTAATCTATTATACTAATTCCTTGATTACGTCATGACCACGCCAAGCATTTTACTTTACTTGATTTGACAGCACATTCATTCGAATGCTGTTCATTGGTAACTTGAATTTTCCTTCCCATTTCATACAAAATGATTTGTAGATATGAAAAAACCAAACCCCGTAAGCATTGCAAAAAAAACTACTTTTCATACAATTTTCTTGTCCCAAGAAACGATAAATTACTTGATCAAACGCACGAAGACGAAATAACCTCATAAATTTCCACTTCCTACTTTACTTAGAGCTTCGCTATTGACAATGTTAAAAAGGAAATAAGTATTTTTACACTTATTTCCTATATAATAAGTATTTTTATACTTATTTCCTATATAATAAGTATTTTTACACTTATTTCCTATATAATAAGTATTTTTATACTTATTTCCTATATAATAAGTATTTTTACACTTATTTCCTATATAATAAGTATTTTTATACTTATTTCCTATATAATAAGTATTTTTACACTTATTTCCTATATAATAAGTATTTTTATACTTATTTCCTATATAATAAGTATTTTTACACTTATTTCCTATATAATAAGTATTTTTATACTTATTTCCTATATAATAAGTATTTCTATACTTATTTCCTGCTAACTCAAAAAGGGTGGCATCACCTCACTCATTGGCATGAATAGAAGATTCCTTTCATGTTCTTTCTTATTCTTTGTTCTCATTTAAATGATTAAAACTAGAGATGTTACGGAGCTTCGACTCCGACTCCGAAAGGTCGGAACTTCCGATTGATTTTACACCTCTGACTCCGACTTCGGCTGCGATAATTTTGAATCGGAGATTATACCGAGGATTTGTGAGCAAACACATTCAAATATCAATATTTTATTAATAGTGTAGGACTACATAAAGGAATGTTTTATTTCCGCATACGTCATCATAAAAATATTGGCCAGTACAGCTATAAAAAATAAAAACGGTTTAAAATTGGAACCTCTTCTGAATATCTCTCTTCTACCTCCGCCTGCGACTCCGGTTCCTACTCCGATAAATTAAATTTAAAACCTTCGGTTTCGACTCCGGTTCCGGTAAAACCACCTCCGTAACATCCATAATTAAAACTTTAAAGATCTGAAAGAATACGTGGCATTGTAATACAATAACAACCACAAAAGCTTAAAAAGTTATATTAGACATGGTGTCAGAATGGTAGATTGTGTAACTGTGGTGGAATGGCCACATTGGCGCAGTGAGTGTAATTTTGCAACACGAGCCATAGGCGAGTGCGGCGACATGACACGCGACATTATTACAAGTGTAACATTTTTTTTGTTTATATTCTTAAAAGTTACGTCGATCTTAAAAACATTGTACTCCTAACATTACGCAATATACTTAAATGTACATGATTTTAAGATTGATTTCATTGCACCTGAAGTAAAACTGTTACGAGTACAATATGCTCTCTCTTCTAAGACGTATTCGTCATTGCTGAGGGTCGTGATCATTCTAAGGAATTAACCACATAGATAGAACAAAAGTTATCGACATAGCTCATAAGATTAGCAAGCTGAAGTGGCAGTGGGCCGGTCACATCTGTCGCAGAACAGACAACCGCTGGGGGAGACGAGTTCTGGAGTGGAGACCGCGTTTGGGCAAACGTAGTGTGGGACGCCCCCCTACTAGATGGAGCGTGCGCAAGGTGGCTGGCAGCGACTGGATGAGAAGAGCCGAAGATCGGGCTCAATGGCGCGCCCTGGGAGAGGCCTATGTCCAGCAGTGGACTAGAGTAGGCTGCTGATGATGAACCACATAGAACCATTCTCGTGGCAGATTTAATGGGGTGGTTTGCCATTGCCTTCCACATTTAATACACTGGTTATCTCAGTGTGCAGGTTTCCTCACGATGTTTGCCTTCACCGTCTGAGCAGTCGGTAAATGTACGTAAGTGTTTCGAAAAAACTGAAAAACTCATTGGTACATGGCATTGCCTGGTTTCGAACTCGGACCTCCCGCATGGGAGTCCGACGTCCTAGCCACCGACGCTTGTTTATCTTTTATACCATTACAGATTTTACACAGCTTTTGCGACGTTGATAATTTTGGGTGCGGCGTTGGTTCCAAACTTACAAAGGGGAACCTTTGTAAGTAGAAGGAAGGAACGAGCGCACCGGATGTAGCTAAATAAATTAAATTTCAGTTGTTAGAGGTTCTGTCTGAGGTGAATATTAAAACAGGGCCGATATTAAAATATTGCAAGCAGTGATTAGACTTTTTTTAAAGGAGTTTGTCGTAAATTTTATCTTAAATCAAGAGAAAATTAAGAAAAAACAAGACGAATCGCACAAAATGAGAAATTGTACCAACGCATGCGTTTCCATTATATAAGGTCCTTTTTAATTAGTAGTAAATATTTGAAGGGGGGTATGTGTTGGTCATTGTACCACTTTACACGAAAAAATAACCCTGTTACTTGTATGAAAATTTTCCATACTAAAGAAAAATAAACCCCATTATTTTGCGCCTTGGTGGCATAAACTCATCCATGTCGGTATGAATGAAATGAGTTTCAAGAAGAAGTATCGTATTTCAGTATTAGAATAGCAAGAATGCATTCATTTGTAGAATTTTAAACAAATTTAAACAAACATTTCGGTCGTCGGTTTTCTCGAAAATTAAATTAGTAAAAAAAATTATTTTTTTTGCCCTGTCTTTATTGTTATAACCTATAAATGACATCCTAGACATATTTGCTGCTAATAAAATATGACCCAATATACTCTTAAAAGTAAACGGATTCTTACGACGACTTGGACGTTTGATTAGTTTCATTATAAAAATAAAAATTGCATGAATAAATTTTGGTGGTCGGGTAGACAAACGTCCAAATTGAAAAATGTCTAATGTCATTTGTCACTTTGACATTTGCCACTGTCATTTTTTCAATTTGGACGTTCGTCTACCCAACCCAAGAAAGTTGCATACTTAAGTAACTGGAGTGGGATATTCATACATACAAAGTGGCCCCCTTCGAAACCCTGTTTTAAAAAAGAGTAAAGTAAAATACACTTTAAAGATAATACATTAAACTATGCTAAACGTTGGACTCCGCACTAGGCAACAGCCTGTATCGCGGAAGCCGGTTCAATTTTCCTTATCTAATAATTACATCAATTTATAATAAGATATTTATGAGATATTTATTATTATTTTATATTTATTTTATTATTTATTTATATTTATATTGTACATTTATTAAAATAAACAGAAATAAAATGTATTTTGATGAAAAAGTAATTAATTTTGTACGACGATGAGCGTGAGTGTGCTAGGATGTCCTAGTGTGATGGTTGAGTGTGTGTGTGGTTGAGTGTATAATATGGTTTGGTGAAAGACTAGATAGACTCTTTTTAAGTCTATCTCGCTTCTCTATAAAGCAAGTGTGTTTCTGTTAGGTGGGGGCGTGTGACTGGTTTTTTTTAGACTATCAGCCGAGAGCAGAAGATCTGGACGGTGTGTGGGTGAGTGTATAATATGGTTTGGTGAAAGATGAGATAGACTCTTTTTAAGTCTATCTCGCTTCTCTATAAAGCAAGTGTGTTTCTGTTAGGTGGGGGCGTGTGAGTGGTTTTATTTAGACTATCAGCCGAGAGCAGAAGATCTGGACGATGTGTGGGTGAGTGTATAATATGGTTTGGTGAAAGATTAGATAGACTCTTTTTAAGTCTATCTCGCTTCTCTATAAAGCAAGTGTGTTTCTGTTAGGTGGGGGCGTGTGAGTGGTTTTTTTATAGACTATCAGCCGAGAGCAGAAGATCTGGACGGTGTGTAGGTGAGTGTATAATATGGTTTGGTGAAAGATGAGATAGACTCTTTTTAAGTCTATCTCGCTTCTCTATAAAGCAAGTGTGTTTCTGTTAGGTGGGGGCGTGTGAGTGGTTTTTTTTTATAGACTATCCGCCGAGAGCAGAAGATCTGGACGGTGTGTGGGTGAGTGTATAATATGGTTTGGTGGAATACTAGATAGACTCTTTTTAAGTCTATCTCACTTCTCTATAAAGCAAGTGTGTTTCTGTTAGGTGGGGGCGTGTGAGTGCTTTTTTTTATAGACTATCAGCCGAGAGCAGAAGATCTGGACGGTGTGTGGGTGAGTGTATAATATGGTTTGGTGAAAGATTAGATAGACTCTTTTTAAGTCTATCTCGCTTCTCTATAAAGCAAGTGTGTTTCTGTTAGGTGGGGGCGTGTGAGTGGTTTTTTTTTATAGACTATCAGCCGAGAGCAGAAGATCTGGACGGTGTGTGGGTGAGTGTATAATATGGTTTGGTGAAAGATTAGATAGACTCTTTTTAAGTCTATCTCGCTTCTCTATAAAGCAAGTGTGTTTCTGTTAGGTGGGGGCGTGTGAGTGGTTTTTTTTAGACTATCAGCCGAGAGCAGAAGATCTGGACGGTGTGTGGGTGAGTGTATAATATGGTTTGGTGAAAGATTAGATAGACTCTTTTTAAGTCTATCTCGCTTCTCTATAAAGCAAGTGTGTTTCTGTTAGGTGGGGGCGTGTGAGTGGTTTTTTTTTATAGACTATCAGCCGAGAGCAGAAGATCTGGACGGTGTGTGGGTGAGTGTATAATATGGTTTGGTGAAAGATTAGATAGACTCTTTTTAAGTCTATCTCGCTTCTCTATAAAGCAAGTGTGTTTCTGTTAGGTGGGGGCGTGTGAGTGGTTTTTTTTAGACTATCAGCCGAGAGCAGAAGATCTGGACGGTGTGTGGGTGAGTGTATAATATGGTTTGGTGAAAGACTAGATAGACTCTTTTTAAGTCTATCTCGCTTCTCTATAAAGCAAGTGTGTTTCTGTTAGGTGGGGGCGTGTGAGTGGTTTTTTTTAGACTATCAGCCGAGAGCAGAAGATCTGGACGGTGTGTGGGTGAGTGTATAATATGGTTTGGTGAAAGATTAGATAGACTCTTTTTAAGTCTATCTCGCTTCTCTATAAAGCAAGTGTGTTTCTGTTAGGTGGGGGCGTGTGAGTGGTTTTTTTTTTATAGACTATCAGCCGAGAGCAGAAGATCTGGACGGTGTGTGGGTGAGTGAATAATATGGTTTGGTGAAAGATTAGATAGACTCTTTTTAAGTCTATCTCGCTTCTCTATAAAGCAAGTGTGTTTCTGTTAGGTGGGGGCGTGTGAGTGGTTTTTTTTATAGACTATCAGCCGAGAGCAGAAGATCTGGACGGTGTGTGGGTGAGTGTATAATATGGTTTGGTGAAAGATTAGATAGACTCTTTTTAAGTCTATCTCGCTTCTATATAAAGCAAGTGTGTTTCTGTTAGGTGGGGGCGGGTGAGTGGGTTTTTTTTATAGACTATCAGCCGAGAGCAGAATAATCTGGACGGTGTGTGGGTGAGTGTATAATATGGTTTGGTGAAAGACTAGATAGACTCTTTTTAAGTCTATCTAGCTTCTCTGTAAAGCAAGAGAGTGTTTTTTTAGTAGGAGGGCGCGTGCAAGTGGATTATTTTTATAGACTATCAGAGCAGGAGATCTGGACGTTTACTTACACAACGCTGCAAGACGCATGCAAACGAATTGAAGTGAAGATGCGCATGATTGATACGAGTGTCATATCACACCTCGTTTATAACTGCAACTCAACGCTGATTGGTCAATTGACATTCTAATTGACACTACAGTTACTTGTTGAAAACTGTTAATTGAGACGTTATGGACTCATTGCTTTAATGGGTGGTTTACATTGGTCAAGTGTTACTCGTCCCCAGGCTCAACGTGGTGAGGCATTGGGCGGCGTACAGTGAGCGGCTACTATTCAATCGGTTACCCACGGAGCGCAAAGGTGACATCACGCTCAGTAATTTCAGACAGAAGTTGAGGTCACTGTTATTGCAGAGGTGTTTCTACTCGATTACTGAATTTCTAGTTGTCTAGAGAAAAATTTATATCAATGTGCGAAATCGATACAGCGCGCACAACACTACGCCGAATACTGAAAATATGTGTTTTCCTTTATAATATCGGCCTGACCCCTCAGATCACCCCAACAATATATAGACACTGTAGTTCACAATATTTGACATTTTGTAATATTAATAATAATATCACAGTATAATTTAATTTTACTTTATTTAGACTGAAATTGATTATTAACATTATTGACATATTTTTACTATAAAATTAAATTGTACTGTAATATTTCTCAATTTGTTTTGTACATACTATTTCGGACACAAATGTATATTTGTTAGTCAATAATAAATTTAAAAAAAATGAATGAAATGAATTGTTTAGCGAAGTCCGTTAGGACAGTGACTTTATTTGTCACCAGGCAATCGCCATACTCGCCACTGTCCTTACCACTTGCATTTGCCACTTGACTAACTTCGCTAAACACTTAACCAAATGTAAACCAGCCATAACGGTGAAAGAAACTGACTTTACAATTTTTAGCACCCGTAGAATTCTATCAAGTTCTAGAGTGAATCAAGTGAGTTATGGCACTCTATTTTTGTAAAGGAAATTTAAAATGGACAATAAGCAACACTGAAGTCATATTCTTTACTAGACTTTGACAGATGACATTTTTTTGTATGTTTTATTGTTGCTATACGTAAATTTTACCCAACACAGGCGGTGAAATCCACTTGATAAGACTTTATCACAGGGCAGATATTATTGTAAACTGATATAGCTCCTGTCAAAATATAGCCATCTCTCTTTAAATTGAAATTCCGTCTCCCTCAGTAAAATATAAGTATAGTATGGTAATTAATTACCTTGGTATTTATAAGTATGTTATTGTTGTGTAAATAAAATTCTCTAAATTCTTCGACCTCATCGTCGCTTATCATCAGGCGAGATCGAGGTCAAATGTGGGTATAGTAGTCAATAAAAAATAATAAAAAATATGTCTAATTTAACGTTTTCCATAATGATTGCACACCTTCCTCTCTTTCTCATAGCGATAAGGCCGCCTAAATTGTACTTCAGTATTTCCTTTTCTATCTTTTGTTTGTTGTTTTCTTTTAGTGCAATAAAGTGTATTTTACTTTTACTTTAGTTTATGAGCCAATAGTAAGCAATCGCGGGCTGTCAATTACCGATCGCGACTGTATCGCGAAATGTAGTCAAATTACTTTTTATACTACATTTCAAGAGGATGTTAATATTTAAAATTGCAATGCAAATTGTAAAGCTACAAACTTTACAAATACTTATATTTATAATTCATTAGGGTTACGAAATATACAGTCATGTGCCTGAATTGTTTCTTAAAAACTTAAAATAAAAGACAATGTACAGTGCGATCGGTAAATATAGATGCAGTATGTTTATAATTTGAGAGCGTCGGTGGCGTCGTGGCTAGGACGTCGGACTCCCATGGCGGGAGGTCCGGGTTCGAAACCATGCAATTATTTTCGGACAAGCAAGGTCGACTTGAGATTTATTCAAAAGACACGAAGTCTCACCCGAAACCATAGAATCTTCTTATTACACCCGGAAAAGCTAATATTGATTAGTAAGATCAGTAGAACTGTTCGCAGTGACGCAGTAGAACTGCACCGGTGGCGTCGTCGTGGCTAGGAGCGGTTCGAAACTATGCAATGTCATGTACCAGTGAGTTTTCGGTATTTTCGAAAGACTTACGTACATTTACCGACAGGAAAATATTGTGAGGAAACCTGCACACTGAGATAACCAGTTTGTGAAATGGGGAAGGCAATGGCAAACGACCCTATTAATTCTGCCAAGAGAGTCGTTTCTATGTGATTAATTCCTTAGAATAATCACGACCCTCAGCAATGAGGAATATGACTAAGTAGAAGAATGTTTAAAATCGTGATCGCGGCTAGCGAAGCTGCATCTGGTGCTTCGCTAGCCAAGTCCTATAATTGATGTAACTTTAGCATATTAACACAAACGATTTGAACCCCTATCCCGACGTATTGTTAGCACTCCGCTGACGTTTTTAATTTCTGTCCCTTCCCTTTGTGCTTCGTAAGAGCTTTCGCCCATTCAGTGTGCGCCATTGTATCGTAGCTATATTCATTTATTATGTCCCTGATATGACTGACGTGGCCAAATAACGTCCAGTCCATCACTCGGGCCCCGTTCTGCAAAGGGTCGTTAGGGTGCCAGATTTAAGTCTGGACTGCGGTAACGCCAAGAGACATTTGTTCGTGTATCGATCCGGTACGAGACTTTCTCCCGCGTTATATCGCACATTAGCATATTTCGTTGTCTTGTAAATTGTTTTACAGTAGTGCTTTTCAAGTACTAAGCTTATCATGACTGTAAAAAACTCCTTATTACATGGATAGAGAGCTTAAGTTATGAGGACACGGAGACATTTCATATTTTACATTATTTCAAATAGTTTTCATAATACATTACACACATACCCCCACATACTTACACACACACACACACACACCTGAACGCACACACACACACACACACACACACACACACACACACACACACACACACACACACACACACACACTCACAACCATTGTTATTTATGATATATTGTTAAAGAAAAACTTAAAATATTTCAAAAGTATGTTTATAAATATAAAATATGTATAGACAATATTGTTATGGAAGAGCGGTGCCTCCTGGCACAGGCATTACTTGCCTGAAAGGAGACACCAATCACCACTTTGGAGACAAAATTGTAATGAAAATAAAGATTTTATTATTTATTATTATTAAAGTAAGAATGGTGTTTTTTACTCGAAGAACGTCTACAAAATGTGATTAATGTGTGGGACAGTAAAATAAAGTCAAATAAGACGCTGCAGCCCGATCCGTACTTGGCTTGGTTTTTAAGAGCCATACTGCACCCGGGGCGCCTTCTTCTTTGGTTCGGATGATGCAGAAGCGTGGAAGATTCTGCTAGATAACATTGAAATGTGTCACACCAGCATTTTAATGAAGAATTGAAGAGTTGTTTACATCATACATGGCTGAATGGGCTCAGTTCCCTTTGCCTTAATAAATAAAAAAACAATGATCCGGTACGAATATTTGAGTATAATAATAGGTACATACTTTGCTGGAATCAAAGAAGCGACGCAAGAAAAATATACAATATAGGTACAATAATTTACAATTATAAATACATACATACCTTCACGCTATGTCCCTAGCGAGGTAGGCAGAGAGCACGGAGCGCCACGAATCTTTGTCATAGCACGCTTCTCTTGCTTCCTCTACGGTCATTCGTCGTTTTAATTTTAAATAGTTTGAAAAAAATCATGATTAAGTTCTCTAAGTTATAATAAGGCTTTGTTTGACATTTAAAGTATAACTTGTTTTGGGAGAAGCCACTGACACCTGAGATACAGGTATATTTACCTAGTTTGGGTGTCAGAGCCTTCATAGGATATTGTAAATCTTTAACAAGTCAATAAAGAAATTATTGTATTGTATTGTAACCTAGGTATAATTAATACTCTTAAAAGGACCCAATTGTGGTGGCGGCAAAGTGGGGGCTTTGACCGTCTATTGGCTGGCGACCCTAGGGAAGGCTATGGCCGCACGCTACTGTGACGGGAGGAACCTGGAGGTGGAATCCCCAGTGCTAGGGGGCACCGGTGCGTTCCACTGGAGATCCCGGAACCCTCCGACATGCATAAGGTCGACCATCGAGGGGGATTTAATGGGTACAAATCCCACTTAACCCGATCTATCCCCCAGGAGATCTTATGAAGATATCTACCAAAACTAAGTTCTTTCTTATGGCCAAATTGACACACGGCTGTCAGATGGACTAAGGCCTGGACTACATTGCGCCGGTTCCAGCTCCAGTTCAGTTCGCTGCAGCCAAAGAGCATGTAGCATACTAACGTCAGTGATGAAAAAATGACGTCAGCATTGAGTCATTTTAGGGTCGGTAAGGTCGGTCCATTATTCGTCCTTAAATGACTTAAGTTCATTATTCCATCGCTCATGATGGCGCTGTACTACTACACAAGTAGTTGTTGCGCACAGAGCCGTTTCCTATTCCTACTTTAACGTCACCATAGACTAATCAGAACACATCACTCTAGCGACGAATGTAGACGTTCTACTGACGTCCTGAAAAGACGTCTTTAGGCTGTGACAAATTGCCGTCACCTAATGAAGCTCCCGACGTCGCTAAATGACGTCTCTTATGTCGAGTATGACTGTAAATGGACGGGACGTCATAGTGACAATAAATGCTACCTGGGTGGCTGTAGCGAACCGAACCGGTGCATGTAGTCCCAGTCTTATTGAGCGATAGGTACGACGACTTTATCAAAACAAAGTCGTGAATTTAATCGGCTAGTCGGCTACTTAGTATGCTCATACCGTCGCAGTCGCCATGAATTGCCCACCTACATGCAAGAGTGTTACGTTTCAATACGTTGCTACAAATCATAGACGTCAAAATAGATAAGAGCAGACTTTATTCAAATCAAATCAAATAGTTTATTTGTTGAAAGTAGGTACACATAGAGTTCTTAAATTATAATATAGTATCACTACTTTCTTCCACTTTGTGAAACATACAGATTTGAGCCGTTTGGGGTGAAACATTGGGACCCTGGGGCCTGGGAGCGCACCGCGTCTTCAAAAGACCCAAGAGCTGGCTCCTATTTGGCTTAGCGGATCAGCTTAGCTATCCAACGGGGCAACGCAGCCAGTCTCTTAGGTACACTGCCGGATGTGCGGGACTTAGCCCAATTTTTTTATCTTTAGTTTTAATACTTTTTTTCTTAGCCTTAGTTTAGTTTAAGCTTTAGTATTATTTTAGTGTTATTTATATTGTTATCGAATAAAAATTTGGAACCTTATAAATAGAAAAAACAAGGTTAAATAATTAATAAATACTAGTAATTAATTTCATATAATATTTAATTTCAATTTTAGATCAATTTCATATTTTACCTTATTTACCACATTGCCTAAACGAAATCTCAGAAATAGCAAAAAACTATTCCCATACATTTAGTATGAGTTATTATTTAAAGGTTAAACTCCAAAAGTTAGGGAAGGTCTCCTAAGACCATTTTCTCGTAGCTCCAATGGATCTGGTAGCTACCCCTGGGTGCCCCGCCGAAACTTTCCAGCCTGTATATAAAATTCGTACTATAATAACCTATTGTAAATAATAACTTACACACAGCCTTTAACCCTTCCCGCGTTCGTACGGTCACACTTAATTATATTACAGATTTGTCTTCTACGTATTCTTTTATGTCGTAGTAGCATTTCTGTTTCAGAATATTTGTTACTTTTTGTCTAAATTCTCCCTAAGTCATATTTTTAACTGTTCCCGGTAGCTTATTAAATAACTTTACTCCCATACACACTTTTCTGATTATTTACACTCATCATATTTCTGATATTATTAGCCTAAATAATGCGTAATGAACAAAACATTCAATAGTAAGTAATCGAGAAGCTCTTTGTCTAGTTGCGATCAGACCGAAAGTGAACACTTTCAGGTCTTTATTTATAATATTCAAATATACGTCAAATATATTTACAAACCATTATTATAATTTTTAATAAAAACTCAGTGTTATTTATTTGAAATTGAAGTCGTTTATTTAGCACTGTAAACACCAGAATATAGAACACAATACAGAAGTACACATTCACACATCACAACACGCACACCCTGTTGCTTTCTTCGTCCGTGCAGTCACTGAGGGGCCAGCTGAAAATCAGCGCTGTGGCTTGCCTCAGCATTATGCTGAGCTGGTGTACCCTTTTTGGCACTGTACCACACCAGATGTTCTGTGCTGTATGTATTAAACTTTGTATACTTCTGTATTGTGTTCTATATTCTGGTGTTTACAGCGCTAAATAAACGTTTTCAATTTCCAATTTCAAAGTATACAAAGATGCAGCACAAAACATCCGGTGCGGTATAGTTCCAAAAAGGGTACACCAACTCAGCATAATGCTGAGGCAAGCCACAGCGCTGATTTTTAGCTGGTCCCTCAGTGACTACTTATTTTATCATGCATTGTGGGTTGGCGAGTACATACCAGATCTACCTGATGTTGAAGAACTCTTCAACCGTATAAAATGCGCTCCGCATAAAATGCGATCGTGCAGGGGCGCGGTCGGTACTAGGAAGGGTGATCGCTAGCGGTTTATTTCATCTGGGCTCCTCCGTGCCTCGGAGCACGTTAAGCAGTCGGTCCCGGTTGTTGTCGTCAAGTTATGTCAGAGGCCTACGGGCGGCCTGAACATCTCATAGGTTGGCCACTAAGCTAAGCAGTAAGTATTTTCGATGCGATACCTTGATGATTTAGGTGAAGGCCTCATGTGCTGGTAATTTCGTCTGTACATGGACCGGGCGTGATGTAAAGTGCATTTAAAAAAAATGCTGTTCGATCTAATTTAATTTAATTTATTTATTAGGTAAACACAACAGATTACAACCAGAGAAATTACAGAAAAATCAATATAAAGTTATGAGCTAGGTCGTAACCCTTAACGTGTAAACACAGCACGGTTAGGAAGTGGAAAATTGGTTGTTGTACAAAATTGAATTGGGAAAGCAAAAAATATAAGTGAATGTAATGATTAAAAATACCTATTGAAAAATAAAACTAATAAAGTAAAAATTATAAAGTAGGTGCGTGGAGCTTACTTGAGGACATCCTCAACCCGTCTTTTGAAAACTAATGTCCTAGCATCGAATAAGTCTAACGATGGCTTATTGTTGCTGTTCGAAGAGATTTCGTTAAACAATCTACACATTCGCACAATAGGGTTATAGAACGATGTGTTGTTCTTAAAAACATTAAATACAAATGTAAATGTAATGTGATCGAAGAAATTTAGTAGGTAGGTACTTATACAAGGTGTTCCCGAGGATATGCATTAACTTCGCCAAACACTTCTGTAGCTTTTACATAATATATTTGACAATGGAAGTGAACCTCAAAAACGCTTCTTTTACGAGATACTTGCTATTTTATTTTACTAAATTTAATTGTTATTGTTACACAATGAATTAGGGTCTTTATTTATGCCCGTAAGAAAACCTGAAACAAAAAAATTACAATCTAGTTGCCTTTCGTTTACACATGTCATTATTATCTTATGTCATGATTGTCAAGTTTAAATTAATCAAAATGCGACGTTGCCAGCTCGGATAAAGAGTATGGCATACTAGATTATTTAAAGCAAGGCATTTAGTTGTTATGAAAATAAAAAATTTTTTAAATAAAATTAAAAAAAAGTGACCATATGGAAAAAGACTACGTCGATGTTCTGAGTGCAGTGTCGAAGTTAGTGCATAACCAAAGGTACACTTTGTATAATGTAATAGTATTTTCAGTGTCGTGGCGGGTGAAAAGTTTCCTACCTAGGTCGTAAGTCGTAACTTTGCCCGTAATTCTCTGGATACGGAGAGTAACGTCCAAATCGTAAATGTCCAGTTGTACAAATCGTAAAACTTTATACCTACCTACCTATCGGAAAATGTCCACATCAGAATTTTGTTTTTACATACCTGACATGTAGAATTTAGATTTTACTTATTCCTAATTATACCTATTGTTTTGTCTAGAACGTAAAACCACAAGTCCGCCTTAATTCGATCTAAGAACATTGGACTTAATTACCGATTAAAGAAAACTACGAAATTAACTCAAAATCACTGCATGGAAACAAGACTTACCTTCCTTCCCCATCCCTAGATCTTCGGCCTCATCGTCCACTTACCACCAGGCGAGATTAAGGTCAAACGCAGGTTTTGGTGTAATTTAAAAACAAAAGGCTATGATTTCCCGCCGCCGACCGACAGCTAGTGTTGCCAGCTCTCCCGGAATTCCGGGATTCTCCGGGTAAAAGGCTCTTAGTTTTGAAAACCACATAGTTTTGTGAACCATACATTCAAATTAATTTTATTTGCTAAAAATACATGTCAATAAGGTCTTAATAATTAAATATAATGTCAAATGTATTTTGTCTATGTAAAGACGTACAAATATGTTATATAATACTTGGCCCTTTTAATAGATCATATCACTTGTCAGAATGTAAAATATGGTCAATTTATAATCCGACTCATTTTGTCATATTTTGTACATATTTTTTACAGATATTTTTTAATTATGGTCTATTAATAAAGGTTTTTCTATTCTATTCTATTCTAAATGTAAATTCTAGGCTTATAGTAATTTGTCATTTTTAAAGTTATACGTCAAATATTCTTATAGTGATTATTATTCATATAGTGATTTGATTGCTTTACCTATGTAAGCTCGTGAAATCTAACTTACAAACAGCTCTTAAAAAGCAAAAATAAGAGTACATTGTGCATTTATATCCCTAAAAACACGCAAACTTAATTGTATGTATTTGTAGGCACAGTAGTGTAAATGCTTGCTTACTTTATCGTATAGTTTAGTTAGCGACCAACCTATTGTCAGAGTTGTTCAGGCCGCCCGTAGGCCTCTAACACCGGGACCGTTTGCTTAACGTGCTCACGGCACGGAGGAGCTCAGATGAAATATGCCAAAAGCGAACACCAACCTGGTACTGACCGCGCCCAACGCGTAGTGTATAATCTAATGAGTGATAATGATGTTTCAATCTAATATAAACATCGCGGCTATGATTAGGCTCGGGCCGTAATCTTTATCAGCTCAGCTGGGACTGGCAGTGTGCTCTGGACTCACGTGCAGGTTACGATTATCATTAAACTACCAGAAAAATCCCTATCAAAAATAAATTCTACCATTAACAGGTCTATCATGAACAGCACTACCATTCAACACTTCCATCAATACCTCGTAAACCTACCAAAATAAAACTTTTCCAGAATAATTTATAGACCCCTAAAACATCTTTAGCAAAAAAAAACCTACCTTATGGTAACTTTACCATTTTCTAACAGCGAAATACAACTCTACCAGAAAAACCAAACTTTTTTATCATACCTACGTTTACCTATGTATTATGCGATGAAATGAGCAGAAAAATAAAATTAATTAATTCATATATGAAATGATTGATTAATATACAATTCTTCTTCTTCTAAGCCGTGTTCCTAATTGCTGAGGGTCGTGATCATTCTAAGGAATTAATCACATAGAACGACTCTCTTGGCAGATTTAATGGGGTGGTTTGCCTTCCCCATTTCACACACTGGTTATCTCAGTGTGCAGTTTTCCTCACGATGTTTTCCTTCACCGTCGGAGCAGTCGGTAAATGTACGTAAGTCTTTCGAAAAAACCGAAAAACTCATTGGTACATGTTTCAAATGCGGACCTCCCGCATGGGAGTCCGACGTCCTTGCCACGACGCCACCGACGCTCTATATATAATTAATCAACTTGAAATTAATAACTAAAAATATAAATTAATAATTCGTCGTGATAGACTATGCTAAAAATTAGCTACGTAAGTAGAATTTTTTCATGCTAAATGACTTGAAAATGTGCTAAATTTAGCCATAAAAATGCTAAACTGGCAGCACTGGTAGAAACGGTACAGTAGGTAGGTACTTATTCGGATGCACGAAATGTCCTTAAATAAATTGTTTACCTTTATTAAAATACCTAAAGAATTTGAGTAGGTAGCATACGTCTACTAGAATGTGTTTTGGTTTCGTACAATCCAAATTAACAATATCGTTGGCTTAATTGGATTGAATTAAATTAACGGCGTGTGCTATATGGGGAACCCGCATCTAATACCCTGTTTTGATTTTGTATACGAGTATAATGGTTAGAAACTAGCCATAGAAATTGCATTAAAATATTTCTTGTATTTTAATTTTATTTTTTGGTTGAGTGTAGGTATCTACCTAGTTCGATGTTTGCGGGATTTATTTGCTTTTTTTTAATGTACTGGCTAGATCGGCATTTGACAACAAGAATATTATTTATTCGTTTACTATCTACTTAGTAGGAGCCGGTGGCGATGATTCCGAGGTGGCCACCCTAAAGCCAAACCTAATGAAACTGTCTCGCTCACTCATATGTTAGATGTGTAAGTGACGTTTCGTTGAGCGGTGTTTTAATTTAGTCAGTGACACTCAGAATCGGAGCCGGTGTCAACACCATATAAATCGTACAAAACCTTTAACATTTTAAATTGGAACGATGTAAAATGTGGGTAGTTTAATAATTTAGAGATTTTTGATGATGAATGATTCCTCAAGAAAGACTATCTATTATAATAGGATAACATAAAATAATCAACTTAATTGGTAAGTATGGAGTTTCGATTAATACATTCTGCTTCCATAATTACGAAATCAGATATTTGCGCCGAATGACACCTCTTATTTTTACAACTTGTAGGTGTGCACTGGCTGTCACCGTATTGATTTATTTTGACGATTCCACCGTCCGGCGTTATCTTCGCTTTAATACAACAATAGTTCTTCATTCTATACACAAATAACAAACGTGTGACGCGCTCGTTTCTCTCGGCCCATTTACTGAGACTGCTTTGACCTTCACGCTGCGTCTAGTTAATACTCACTCTTCAGAATGCTGAGATGTATTATCCTTGTCCTTATGGGCTTGCCCGGAGCTGCACGAGTTGCCCATGTCTCGGCCGGCACCGCCCTTAGCTCCAACACAACATCACCTCATGGGACATTCACTCACTAGAAACACTCACACGCTATTACTACACGGTATTTTAGCACAATTGTTTAACATCGCCCGGCGCCGCGATCGTTTCGGGCGGCAAATCTAAATATAATGGCGACGCGTGCCAACGCCGCGGTGTCTCTACGGAGAATAATCAATGCGCGCCCTCTCGGCTACCACTCCCCCCGCCGTATCGCGTCACTTCGCGCGCGCGCTATCTAATTATCAACGCTTTTCATCGAGCTTTTCCGAACGAAGGAGGTTTGTTATGTCACGCGGTAGCGAGCTTCGTAAACAACTCTCGTAATATGGCTGTTTGGCGCGGTCGACGACACTGGCCGCCTTTCGGATTCAAATTTGGAATTCTTAAAATAAAAAAAACTATATTTTCGCTTGTTTCCAGCTGTCGCCTCAGCAAGTGCCCTACAAAGTATTATGGTTGTTGAAGTACTTAAAATACATTTTTCGTGTATTTCATGTAGTTTAAGAAAGTTTTCTGGTATAAGACATAATGCCCAAGTGCTTCTTGAACTCGGTGAGGCCGCTCAAAGCAACTTTCATACATGAATCCGGTGTTTTTGCATTACAAAGTAAGTTACTTTGCGTTCAGATAACTTCCATCTATTTTTATGTAATGTAAATCTTGGGGAATGATAATCGGCAAAAATGTAATGGTAAAATGACCAATCAGTAGTTCAGTGTCCATAGCCTGTTACATTTGAATTGAAATAACGTTATTTCTTCTCAAATTTCGATAAACAAGTCAGCAATATTTTAATATAATTCCTTGGTCCTAAATACTTCTGAGACAAAATTCTATATTTACGATCATTATTTCGTAAAACTTGTTGTCTCAACAAGTAAAATGTAAATTTTTATCAATCTTTCAGATGAAACAAAACCAGTTAAGGTTTCAAAACCGAATATTAAAAGGCAAAAAAACATCCTAAAAAACAACGAGACCATTTATAACGATAAAGTTCCAATATCTACACGATTCTACCTTCAACTTTTGAAACGTAGTCAGTTTTTAGAAAATTTCGTCGCTACAGAAAATTATGAATACGCTTCCGAAAGCGAAAAAGCCGTAACATTTCCCGATCAAGCGAAAAGCAAATCACAGAACAAAAAAGAAGTAGACAGAAGTTCGTATAATTTAAGGTCGAATGAAGCAAAAACGGAACGCAGGGTGTTTTACGAAAAAACTCGTACGCGAAAACCGAAGGCTAGCGAAAACGAAACGCAGACTTCGAGTCAGATTTCTGAACTGAAACTTCCGGAAAGGAAACGGAAAAGCCGGAAGGAGCCCTTGGCGCCAATTCTGGAGGAGATAAAAAGCCGGGAACCGTTAAAGACCGTTAATAAAGGCGCGGAAATCGATAAGATCGCGGAGAAATTGAAGAGTTTGGTGAAGACGACGGTTGGCGAACGGCTGGACAAAGCGCTTCTATCGTGTACGGAATCGTTTGATAAAAAAAATGTTAATTTTTTTGAAAAAGACGAAGCAAAGGAGTGTTTTAAAGAGCTAGGTAAGTTTTTTGCACTGGTCTCGGGGGTTTTCATTAAAAATGAAATGAAAATGAATGATTATCGCTAAATTATCTTAAGTAACAACCGTTACAAGATACGTCATTAACAGCAGTATTAAATCGATTTGATAATATACTCAAACAATAATATGTATTCAAATTAGGTATATAAAATACAAGTTTTAATTATAGTGTCGGTCAAATACTTAAAATAAAACAATTGTAGGTACAGTATTGTATATAGGTACACCGTGAGGGAATGGTTTTTTTTTAATATTTATTAATAATAATCAATTACAATAGGTATAAGTATAGATAATATCTTGGAATTGAGCGGTTTATGACGTCAACGGACGCTGTGTGCATAATAATTTCAGTCGTTACTCCACCACCGTTCTGTACAGTCTAATTGGAATAAATATCGATGAAGATGAACCTGACTAGGAGGTAGGCAGTTACCATGCCGAACTCTTACTCTAGCCAAGAGGTAGCGGTCCATCTATCTCAACATAGTCTTTCCAACAACAGACGATCCCCTAAAACTCGACGACAACTCGCCACTGTCCCCCGTTCGCTGGCTCCGCTGCCACTCCTGCTCCTACTGCGGCAAGCGGTTCGACCGGCCCTGGGTGCTGAAGGGCCACCTGCGCCTGCACACTGGTGAAAGACCCTTTGTGTGCCCCCACCCGCATTGCACTAGAACCTTCGCTGATCGGTAAGTTTCACGTGAAATAACTGCGTCGGTAATTCACGGTAAGTACCTACTGAATGTCATATGAATTGCGTGCATGTTACATAAACTGAATGCGTGTTACAAAAACTCAATGCTAGTTAAAAACACAATGCGTGTTAAAAAAAACCTGTCAATATGTCAGCTGATCTCTCACTGTTGCACTAAGTGCTTCGACCGGCGATCGGGTCCTGATGGCTGAAAGACCCTTTGTGTGCCCCCACCCGCATTGCACTAGGACCTTCTCCGATGCATAGAAATCCGACTAATAGCGTCCTCGTTCGATCTATATCTGTCTTATCTTATGATAGGGGGACGAGAATATCCCCAGCGGCACTTCGATCCTTGAGAATCTTTTGTGCCTACCCCATTTCACACACTGGTCATCTCAGTGTGCAGGTTTCCTCACGATGTTTTCCTTCACCGTTAGAGCAGCCGGTAAATTGTAAATTTACGTAAGTCTTTGAAAGAAACTAATTGGTACATGGCATCACTGCATGGTTTCGAACCCGGACCGCATGGGAGTCCGGTGTCCTAGCTATTGTGCCACCGATGCTCCTCTATCTGTCTCACTTTACACTCTAATGTAGTGTAATGTACTGTGTGTCTGTGTTGATGATTCAACAACCGAAATCTCAAAACCCAAAGGACAAAGCCCTTTCTGAAAACTTACGCACTTTGCTCTGTTGCAGCGTTTTGACCAGTCGAATAACATAATATCTACGCCAGTATTGTACCTATAACATGACCTTTTATGTCAATCACTGTTGCGTACAGTGACAATGGCTCAATGGCACAAGACTGCGGAACAAGCGTCGCCGGATCGAATCCACCTCTGGACCATTGTTGTGGACCACTCGTTGGAGTGGTTAATGAAGAATATTGGTAATGTGTCGTGCCGGCCATAAACATCACCACCCCAACTCTTCCAGTGGGTGTCGTACGAGGCGACTAAGGTCTTAGTGGATACTATTCTACACCTAGTAGACGGCGATAGGCTCGCTACCTATCACGTTTGTCCACTAAATCTTACGGCGAAAAGTGGGAACTACCTATGATGAAGGTGGTTCCTCTGTGTACCCCCTCGGGGGTTATGGACGTGAGAGTCATGCTATGTGTTTCACAATACCAATTTTTTAAAATTAATAAACTAGTTTACTAAAGTTCGCCCGTTCTGTGCTACATTCTCGGCAGATCCAACCTGCGCGCGCACCAGCGAACGCGCGGGCACCACTCGTGGCAATGGAAATGCGCAGAATGCGGCAAAGCGTTCAGCCAGCGTCGCTACTTGGAGCGGCACCGCGCCGACGCATGCCGCAAGTACAAGTTAGTACACTGACAACCTTGTATACTAACCACCTTTTACACTAACAACCTTGTACACTAGTCACCTTGTACACTGGAAGACACATCAAACTATACTCTGTGGAACCCTGTTGCAATAAGCTTTTGTTATGATTCTTTGACATTCTTGAAGAATGTGTAAAATAAGTTAAAGCGACAATGTACTCTAGTACACAGTATACCTTGTACACTAACAAACTTTTACACTAACCACCTTGTACACTAGTCACTTTGCACACTAACCACCTTGTACACTAGCAAGCTTGTACTGTACATTAGCAATCTTGTACTGTACACTAGCCACCTTGTACACTAACAAACTTTTACACTGACCACCTTGTACACTAGCAACCTTGTACTGTACAGTAACCACCTTGTAGAGTAGCCACCGTGTACACTGGTCACCATGTACAGTAGTCATCTTGTACAGTAGCCATATTGTACAGTAGTCACCTTGTAACACGGTTAGTGTACTTATGCACTAACTACCTTGTACACTCGTGTTAAAATGACCATCATTCCGTGGCATGAACTACAATTAACCGCAATATTTTTCAACAGAATGCACACTCGAAACTCTTCAAAGATCGAACCTACCACAGCCAAAGATGATAGCGTGGTCACTCCAGTGCCTCTCTACGGCATTGTTAGCCACAAAACTGTGGATAAATCTGATGGAATTAAGGACAATTTACCTATTGACCTCTCGGTTGTGAAGAAAGTGTAGGAATAAGCAGTAATAAAGTTGTTGAATAATATATTTTGTTTTAACTTTCAGTTCTGTTAAGTTTTTATTTTATCATTTTGTATAATTTGACGTCTGTGGTTCAAGTAGGATTTAAAAGTAACGTTTGTCCCCATATGTTATCAACAAGGATATGAAGATATATTTTTTACTACTAAACCCGCATTTGACCTAGATCTCGCCTGATGGTAAGCGACGATGAGGTCGACGATGGAGCATGCGGGTCCAGTAAATGCCTATTCACTTTGGCCTTGAAGATCCCAAGGTTGTAGGTTTCGGGAAATACAGACGCCCGCCGGCAGGCTGTTCCATTCCTTAGCCGATTTCCCTTTTCCTTTCTTGGTTTTCATATCCTTGTTGATATTCCATGGCCAAAACCCTTAGCTCGCGACAGCGACAACTGTTCCAAAACAGGTGTAATATTCTGATCTTAATCCTACTTAATTACCAGACAAAGACTACTCATTGCCCGACAGTTGAAATAGTGCCGGTTCCAAAACAATTCAGTTTCGGGCAATTAATGCCCTTTGTCGGGTAATAATTACCGGTTCCAAAACACTAACTTTACTCGGCAAACATTACCTGACAAAGTGAAACTGAATTTGAAGCATATGCCTAAGAGGGCACAATGATTAACTCATCACATCACATCACTAACCGAACTACAGAACAAGTCTCAGTAGTTCGGTAAATTTTACAACCGAACTATTGAGACTGAGAGGGTCTCAACAGTTCGGCACCGGACAAAATAACCGAACTACTGAGACTAAAGGATTTTAACTGGTTGTTTAAGATTCAATAGTAAATTAACTCAATTTTTTTTATTACAATTACAATATAAATTTACTTTACTGCACACCCGGGACAAAAACAAAACATACAACATAAAGAGAGGTACAATACAATGTGCAGCTTTAAGCGATATTTTCCAGACAACTTTCAGGTGTTGGAAAAATCATAAGATACATAATATACGGGTGCAAATTTTTATTGTTTATACAATAAACGTATAAGCTCTACTTGTGTAGAGCAGACGAGAAAACAGGCCACCAGATAGTTATTAGTTTTCGATGCGCCTTGAAGACTTGGGAGTACCTCATAGTCTGGTAATTACGATAGCATTGTTTCTTTGCGGCAAAAATAGGTAAAAGGCTTGAAGGTACAAAGGCCCCCAAAGAGGGAGACATTTTTTTTTTATCAATGGTGTTTACCGTGGATGAAAGAAAGATGGCTTTTGCCATCTCCCCATGCTGACTCTGCATTCATACCACCTGTATCTATCAATAGATATGCAAGAATGAAATGAAAACCCAGAAAATTAATATTTTTAATAAATTTATTATTACAATAATAAATTAAATAAAGTAATAAATAGATAAAACATTTGTACAACTTAACTAGAAGATGTTATATCACATCTAAGCGTCACATCCTGAATAGGAAACGATTTTATGAACATAATTCTATGGGTGTAACAAAATACCCGTTTTACACTTGAAACTACTAAAGCATTTTGAATATGTGATTAGAAGGTGCAACGTTCCTCTCGTACTTTAGGTACAGGTCGATTATCTAAAGCTGGCACGTACAACACATTCACACATTGCGTTTGTGTAGTGTCTGTGAATAAGCATGCGGCATGACATCACACTGCATACGCAACATGTAAAGTCTCTCTGTCTCACTCGCGCGCGGACAAGCTTATGAGCGTGACTGAGATTGTTATTGTTTTGTTTTTACTACTATTAAGAAATACAGTGTGATGTTTACAAGTTTTAACCGGTTAGTGTTCAGCCATCCATTGCTCATGCATTATTGTAAATATTGTTTATCTTGAGGTTAGAATACAATGTTTTCTGAAACAATAGGAAAGAGGACAATCTCGTGAAATTGTGTATGTTTTAATTGCTACATACTGTATAATGAAATTGCATTAGTGTGAGTACTGTGAACGTGCCAGCTTTAGATAATCGACCAGAATATTTCCTCTATAGCGCTTCTATAAGCCTATATATTCTATAGCGCCTGGTTTACGTGCCTTCTTTTGTTTTGAGGCGAGGTGATTTCATAGTGATATTTATTATAGTGTACGACAACAATAAATCGAGAATTAATGCTGGACTACATACACCGGTTCTGTTCGCTGCAGCCAATCACGAGGCGAGGCAAGGCGCAGAGTCCAACACTTAGCTAGGGCACGAGACTGCGCCGCAACCATCGTCGGATGGAATTTCATTGCGTTTTTTTTAAATTGAACTGGTGAAAAATCTGCCTCCGCTAAATAAATACAGATATTTTATTACCCCAATATATTGCAGTGATTAATAAACTAAAGGTATAAGTTAATTTATATTCGACGAGTAAGGATTATTTTAAAATTCCGATCATACAAACAAAGCCGTTAAATTCCGATCATACAAACAATACCGTTAAAATCCGATCATAGAAACAATACCGTTAAATTCCGATCATACAAACAAAGCCGTTAAATTCCGATCATACAAACAATACCGTTAAATTCCGATCATAGAAACAATACCGTTAAATTCCGATCATACAAACAAAGCCGTTAAATTCCGATCATACAAACAATACCGTTAAATTCCGATCATAGAAACAATACCGTTAAATTCCGATCATACAAACAAAGCCGTTAAATTCCGATCATACAAACAAAGCCGTTACAAAATATTTTTGCATAACTATTACAACTAAAGCGCAAAGGTAAGAGTTCGAATTCAAAAGGTACAGTCTCGATCTGTGGCGCTTACGATAATATAGAATACTTCAGAACAAAAAATTCTAAGGGGCAACACAAACGACGGACTTTTCCTTCGTTCGGTTAAAGGCAGATTCTGGTTATGGCAGATTCTTCTAATGGCAGATTCTTGTTAGGGCAGAAAAAGGACAGTCACAATGTAAGTTGTAATCCCGGTTTTGAAAGACTTTTTCCTTCGTTCGGTTAAAGGCAGATGAAAAAAGAAGCCACAGTGCAAGATCGAAAAATTAAACAATCAGAATCTTCTTCAGGGTTAAGCTGTTGTCAACGAAGAACTAAAAAGTTAATCGAAAAAAACAAATCCATTAACGAAATAATAACAAATCTCGAAGAAAATAAAATCTCTACTTTCGAATGTTTAACTAAATTAGCAGCTTGAAAAATATATAAGAAGAAGTGATGGGAGATACCTCTATGTTATCATTAGGTATGGAATTTTTTATTAACTTGTTAACTCTGAAATAGAGTCTGTGTTTAATTTCCTGTAGTTTGGTTTCTTAGTTACTAATAAATATATTTTAACAATTTTATGATGACTTGTACTTCTGCCCTAACAAGAATCTGCCTTATAAAGAATCTGCCATAACCAGAATCTGCCTTTACCCGAACGAAGGGGACTTTTGTCCGCGGTGAATACAAGTCTCCCGACTGAAGTGTATACGAGGGTATACAAATATGAATACTGTGTGTTCAGGAACTGAAAATGACGTATACAAAAGTACGTGTACGCGGAAAAAAATACTAGCAAAAAGTCTAGCAAAATATTGTACAGGGTGGACCAAAAGTCCGTTAACATTTGAATAGGTCGCTGCGTCGGCGCGGGCGGGGTATTGGCGCGGGGGGTGTTACTACAAGCGAGAGCTACTAATAGGGATTTAGTACCATGGCGTCATTCAGCGGAGCGCAACGCGCATTTTGCGTACGCGAGTACTATCGAAACAACGATTCTACGACCGAAGCTAAACGGAAATTTTGTAATCATTACAATATACGGAACAGAAATCAAGCACCAACAATTCAAACGATTAAAAAATAGGTACAGAAGTTCGAAACAACAGGTTCAACTTTAAGTCAACCACGATCCGGCCGACCTAGGACATCGCGCGATCCAGTAAACATAGAGCGTGTACGAGCGTCTGTTCGAGAACAACCTGGTCTCTCTACTCGAAAGCGGTCTAGTGCTTTAGATGTGCCCAGAACATCTCTAAATCGCATTCTACACAAAGATTTACATTTACATCCTTACAAAATTCAAATTGTACAGGCTTTAAAGCCAAATGACCCTGCTCAGAGACTGCAGTTTGCTAACGAAGTGCTTGAGAGGTTTACGAGCTTCAATAACATCTTTTTCTCAGACGAGGCACACTTCCACCTAAATGGACATGTCAATCGACAAAATTGCAGATACTGGAGTGACACTAACCCGGACTTGAAGCACCAAAAACCTTTACACTCGCCCAAGGTTACTGTATGGGCCGCATTGTCAGCCAGCGGAATCATTGGTCCATATTTTTATGAAGATCAGAGAAACCGCGCCGTCACCGTTAATACAGAGCGATACATTGTGATGCTACAGAATTTTTTTGCTCCAGCATTACAGGACTTCTCAGGCTTTAATCGAAGCTCTTGGTTCCAACAAGATGGGGCAACATGTCACACCTCCAATGACTCTATAGCAGCACTTCGTGTAATTTTTGGCCAAAAAGTCATATCCAAAAGAGGTGACATTCACTGGCCACCCCGCAGCCCGGATTTAACTCCAATGGACTTTTACCTTTGGGGATATCTCAAAAGTAAAGTTTACATCAGCAACCCAGTGTCTATTGAGGAATTAAAAGAAAATATACGCGAGGAAATGCAGAACATTTCACCAACCACTTGTCGGGCGGTCATGCAAAATTTCCGTTCCCGGTTACAGGTGTGCCAGGATGAACAAGGGTCACATTTGAATGATGTTATTTTTAAAAAGTGAAATCCTAATTTGTCTACTTTATTATTAAATAAACAGTTTTTCACTAAAGAAGCATTTGTATTTTTTATAACCATTTTAAATGTTAACGGACTTTTGGTCCACCCTGTATTATGAGTGTCTTTTTTACACATCAACCTATTATTATTATTTCAACTGTAAGGTAAGAATTTCCAACTTGGTTCCCCGACCAATGTCATTTTTGACGTAAGCGCCATATCGAAGACCATAGGGGCCATCCATAAATTATGTCACACGTTAAGGAGGGGGAGGGGGTCAACAAAGTGTGACACCGTGTGACGGGGGTTTGTGTCATAAGCTTCGTGACGTCACATGTGTCATCATAAATAATATAAAGGTATGGGTTCAAAGGCCGTGGACACCAGATGACTAAATTTTGTATAGTTCGATTTGATGTTTTGTAAATTTTCTAAAATGTTTGATTTATTGTTAATTTTATGAAAAAAAGATTCTAAATAGAAATATATAAATAAGGAAGCCCTGTTTTAATTAACTAATTAATTAATTCGCAAAATATGTGACGTCACACGATGGCGGCGGCGGGGGTTTGCACAAATGACGGGGGGGGGGGGGGTCAAAATCATGAAATTCGTGACGTAATTTGTGATATAATTTATATTTATATTGATTTTTCCATCACCTGAAGGTTTCCTGGAAAATATCGCTTAAAGCACATTGTATTGTACCTCTCTTTATGTTGTATGGATGGCCCCAAACCCATACAATCTTGAATCGACTACCGAAAGGAATGTAGCTACTTATACACACACTGAGATTTTGTGCGAGAATTATCACTATACAGAATCCAACGGAATACCTGTGTTGATCGCTGCACGTTGATTCAATATACGTATGTTAAAAATACGATGATTTTAATTCATACAATGAGGAGTTCTTAGTTGAGTTATTTTTCCAAAAGGAATTCATCTTGTAATTACGGCCATCCATACATTACGTCACACGAATTTCATGCTTTTTGGACCCCCCTTCGACCTTGTCGCAGGTGGTCACATTTGTGTGTGCCCTGGTGTGACGTCACATATTTTGCAATTTTAAATTTAGAAACTATTTCTATTTAAAACCTTTTTAAATAAAAACAACATTAAATTTATCGTAAGTTATTGTAATGTGACGTCACGAAGCTTCACGACACGATGTCACACTTTGTTGACCCCTTCCCACCCCCTTAACGTGTGACGTAATTTATAGATGCCCCCTAAGTGGTCAATAAAGATGTTCCATTACATCCTGTATATTTAATAGAAAAAAAACTTGACTATCTATATCACGCCCTATCGTCCTATACAATGTTTTAAAACACAGGTTAATAAAGGATTTATAAAATTGCTACATTATGTAATATGGTTCAAAAACGCTTGGCACATGGTAAAAGTACAATATATTCATCATCAGCAGCCTACTCTAGTCCACTGCTGGACATAGGCCTCTCCCAGGGCGCGCCATTGAGCCCGATCTTAGGCTCTTCTCATCCAATCGCTGCTAGCCACCTTGCAGAAATCATCGCTCCATCTAACAGGGACGCTCGTCCCACACTACGTTTGCCCAAACGCGGTCTCCACTCCAGAACTCGTCTACCTACAGCGGTTGTCGGTTCTGCGACAGATGTGACCGGCCCACTGCCACTTCAGCTTGCTAATCTTATGAGCTATGTCGATGACTTTTGTTCTATGCCGGATCTCCTCATTTCGGATTCGATCCAGCAGAGATACTCCGAGCATAGCTCATTCCATAGCACGCTGAGCGACTTTCAATACATTATATTACTCTCACAGAATGACTAGTACTATAGGTATGAAGCTATATAAAAATCTACATGATAATACAGCAAAAATAGGAATTATGTACAGCTTTTTCAAATAAAAATATTATAAAAAATATGCAGCATCCAAATTCTTAATAAATCTATTTTTAAATTAAAAAAAAATATTTTTTTTAAATTCGATTAAGATTCGTATGTTTGAAAATAAGTTCAGAATTAATTTTTTTTTGGTTTATTTGCTAATCGTTTGATACAATTTTAAAACGCACTTGTAAAGCCAAGCATACAGCTTTGATTTTGAAACGGAATCAAACCCAGCACATAATCATCATTCCTCAAACTTAATTACTTTTTTTTATTTATTTTTTATCTTATATTTGTTTGAAATTATGATCATTTTTATCTTCTGTACCTAATTGTTTGTATGGGTAAAAAAAATAATTAAAAAATATATATCTTTCTTTCTTTCGAGAGAGATCGCTCGTGTAAATTGTACTTCTCTATTTCCTTTTCTATCCTTTGTTTGTTGTTTTCTATTTGTGCAATAAAATGTACTCTACTCTCTTCTTTCACATAGAAATCTATTTTTTGGGAAATCTGTTAAGGGTTCGTTCTGCCCGATTCCGTTTCAAAATCGCTCCATTGCGCTACAGGCTTTAAACGCATACTATAGTCCTCCTCGTCGAAACCGACGACGGCGACCCCCTTCAGTTCCTAGCATGCGCTCGAATGTGGCTGGCGAATCCGAACTTGCTCTTGAAGACCCGGTCACAGCGATCGCAATAGAGTTGTCCGGCACTGTTGTATGTGTAGTGGTAGGAAGGCTTTGGGCGGGTTTTCCTTGCATGGCGTTTGGTATCAAGAATAGCTAGACGGGCCTCTTCGAACTGGGCTACACTTTTCCTGACACGCGTACGCCACTCCGGCCTCCGTGACGCGAGCTCTTCCCACCGCTCAGTTGGTATGTCGCAGGCATTTAGGTGTCGCTTCAGCACGTCCTTATAGCGCAGGAACTGTCCACCGGATTTGCGCTTCCCACTGGAGAGCTCCGAATAGAATACGGCTTTCGGTAGTCTGCAGTCATCCATGCGCTGAACGTGGCCACACCAAACGCATACTAAACTAGTAGCTACTAGCAAATAAACAGTATGATAAAAAAATCATAGATCATGTATGGGATCTACCTATAATGACGGTGGTTCCTCTGTCTACCCCTCGGGGATTATAGACGTGAGAGTTATGCTATATAAAAAAATTCAATAGAAAAACGGAAAGCAAATATGAAAGAATATAAAACATGTTTCGATAGGAATTGGTTAATAAATAATTGTTCATTCTTCTCTCTGCATTAACACTTGACAATGTCCAAAGGCCTAAATTAGGAAATCTAGAACACGCAAATTTAAACCTACAAAGCACTAATTTACATATGTAACAAATAACTTGCATTGATCGCTTACGATCCGCGCGCGCCGCACATTAGCAGTATATTTCTTATAATATTCGCGGCACTCTAGACGCTTGTCAGATCATTTTAAACTATTTTAAAAACTGGTAAAAATGCCGATGTGTGCAGTGAAATGGTGTGGAAAGAACAGCACGACTTCTAATCTTTCCAAGGATAATATTTCTTTTTACAGCTAAGAGCATTTATCATGTAATGTAATGTAATAACGGGCTGATTTATCATGTAATGTAATGTAATAACGGGCTGATTTATCATGTAATGTAATAACGGGCTGATTTATCATGTAATGTAATGTAATAACGGGCTGATTTCCGCAACTCGACGTCTTAAGCGCCTATTTTGAGTGTGGTGGAAACTACTACTAATCGAGCCACCCCAACTTCGCCAGAAAGTCCAGCAGTCCTCTGATGTCCTGAAGGACTTCGGGAAGTGATCCTGGGGTGCCAAGGCTTCCCGCCCGGTAGGTGGACACCTCTCTGCACTCCAAGAGCACGTGGGCGACCGTCTCCTCTGCCTCCATGCAAGCTCTGCACAAGGGGCTGTCTGTGATGCCTATATTGAAGAGGTGTCTGTTAAGTGGACTGTATCCGGTTATTATCCTGGTTACCTTCCGCAATTTGACTCTGCTGAGCCGCAGGAGCTGTCTGGTGAGTGAGCTGTCGGATCAGCCTTCGGCAAGGCTTCTCGAGACTGCCTGCAGTCCACGACCTTGACCCAGCTAGAGTTCTGTATATCCTTCGTGCGTTGGCGCAGCGACGTCTTTATCCAGCAGCATTTATCATTATAATTAGGAAATTTGGAAAAACAAAAATTGTCACACATAAATTACGAAGTTAAAGCGAGCTCGTTGATGTCTTTGTTGCCGTCTTTTTCTTTCATGAGCTTAATTGTATAGCATTGTCTCTTTTCATTGACATAGCCGCGCTCTTCCCTCCGCTACCGCTCTCCTACCGCTATCGATACTCCATTGGTTACTTGCTTCATGCTTACAACACATTTTTTTTTTGTAAAACCTTAGCACACTTAAGCGATTTTGAAACGGAATCAAACCCATAGAAATCAAACGTATAACTTAATAAAAAATATAACGTAATTACTTTTGCTTATTTATTTTTATAATATATTTGTTTAATATTATTTTTATCTTCTGTACCTAACTGTTTGTATGTGTGCGCTAATGGTAATATTTTTTTTTTCTTTTTTCATATATAAAAATATATTTCTATGGATATGGTTTGATTCCGTTTCAAAAATGCTGAAGTGAGCTAAAGGTGTAAATGTGAAATCAAAACTGCCGCCGAGATTTGAAGCGGCAACTGGCCTTTTCTAGGCCTTATTCCCACAAAACTATAGTCTAGTCTATAGACTATTATCTTAGAGACTTCGTTCTATGACTTTACAAAAGTCGCGATAAAATAGGCACGACATTCGGTTCGGACTAAAGAAAAGTGCACCGATTTTGTGAGTCACTCGTTCACTCTTACACAATCTAGCATATGAGTGAGCGAGGCAGTTAGTTTTAGCTTCAAATTTAGCAGCCCCAGGATTTACGGCAATATTTATTTTATACCCTGACCGAGAACTATAACACCTTCGCCTTAAAAACCCTATAATGTAATAGCGAGAAATCTGTTTTCGCGTTATTTTATAAATCGCATAACAAAAGTTATTTTAAAAGATGTTGGAATCGCCATGCAATTGATCAATGCAAGAATTTTGTAATACAATCTATTAATCACTACACTGACACAAAGAACATTAACTGTGGCAGAAAAAAGGCACCGAATCTAAAATATACTAAATGCACTTCTAATTTCTATATAGCAAATTTTAAATCTATACATTTCTCAGACATTACAGCGTAATACAGCGTTTACAGAAAGCTCTGAAATTTTGGATTTTCATTATACACTCGGACACAATGAACCGGCTATCTCGTGTTTCTCATTTTTTAATTTATTCTTTAATGGACAAAGATAATACATAGGAGAGCTTAATGCCATTAGGCATTTTCTCCCAGTTAACCTTCGGGTCATTCAGAGATATTAAGGTAAGTGCTTAAAAAAACCATTATAATAGACTACCAAAAATATCTAAGTAAATAAAGTTATAATATACATAATAAATACATAGTTATACTATTAATAAATTACATATAATATAAATAATAATACACATATACGTAACACATCATAACTATACATATAAAATAAATATTAAATTGGTAGAAACATACATTATTATATAGTATTTGATTCATAAATCATTGGAAAAGTCATTTCTCCAGCTGGTATCAATATTTTACACATAAAGTAGGGATCATCATCATCAGCCTATTAATGTCCCCACTGTTGGGGCACAGGCCTCCCCTTGCACAAGGGGGTACGGGTCATTATCCACCGAGCGGGCCCAGTGCTGTAAGGTAAATTTCACACATCTTCGGAAACTTCTCATTTCGTTTCCTCACGATGTTTTCCTTCACCGTTAGAACTGTCGGTAAATGTAGGTAAGTCTTCGAAAAAATCTGAAAAACTCATTGGTACATGGCATTGCATGGTTTCGAACCCGGACCTCCCGCTTGGGAGTCCGGCGTCCTAGCCGCTAGGCTACCGACCTCCAAGTAGGGATAGATTTTCAAAAATCTTAAGGAGGGTACTTCTTCTTCTTTCGTGTTGATGATCCGAATTAAATTTTTCCCGGCCAGAAGGCAGTCACATCGATAGCCCTCTGGTTGGCCTCGAAAAGGTCCTCCCGCGTGCAGGTGGTCGGACACGTGGGACAGCAGAGCAAGTGCTCCATGGTTTGGGGGGAGACACCACACTCACACTTTACTTGATCGCTGGAAAACCTCCAATTGTGAAAAGCATTCGCGTGTAATCTAACGCGCCATGATCCCGGTCAGTACCCTCCTTTAGAAACAGAAATATGTATTATGTATACTATTTGTATATGAGCGTCGGTGGCAGTGGCTAGTAAACCGGACTCCCATGCGGAAGGTCCGGGTTGGAAACCTTGCAGTACCATGTACCAATGAATTTTTCGTATGTTTCGAAGACTTACGTACATTTACCGACTGCTCTAACGGTGAAGGAAAACATCGTGAGGAAACCTGTACACTGAGATGACTAGCGTGTAAAATGGGGTAGGCACAAAATATCCTCAAGGGTCGAAGTGCCGCTGGGGTTACTCCTGGCCCCCTATCATAAGATAAGATTTGTATGGAGCTCTACAAAACGGAGAGACCGGTTAATTGTGCCGCTGGTGTATTAATCTGAGAAAACCGTAAGGTTAATTTGATTATAAAATATTTAATTACATCTAGTTTTCATAAGCTTCTCTGAATACATAGTGTTACCAGATCTAAATATCACTTATCGAAAGTAAACTATATATTGCTACTATATTACGGAACAATTTAACCAGTGTTCAGTTAAGTGTGAATTTAACTAGAGTAAAACATGACGTTGTAAAAATGTACTCTAAGGTACAGTCGCCCACAGGTCAACCTACCCAAACGTCAAAAATTGAGATTTTTTTATTTTTATTGACTACTAAACCCGCATTTGACCTCGATCTCGCCTGATGGTAAGCGACGATGGAGCATGCGGGTCCAGTAAATGCCTATTCACTCTGGCCCAAGGTTCTGAAATGTATCACATTGAGCAGGCATAAGGTTGAGATTTAATCGACGGTTTTTGACAGATGGTATACTATAGCTTGTGGTCTACTGTACTTACAATAAAAAAAGTTTGATTTGATTGATTTGACTACACAGTGTTAATTAGAGATATACTAGAAACTGTAATAAGTTATGAACTAGCAAGACGAAGAACCCTCTATAGTCCCAAAAGGGGGGTGTTCAGTATCCATAACTGAACAACTTTCACTATGGTTCCAACTCTGAAATCGCGAAAAAATATATCAGCTGTTCCATACAAAAGCTCAACTTCCATGACCAAAATGGCCTACGGGCGGCCTGAACAACTCTGACAAATAGGTTGGCCACTAACCATACGAAAAGCAAGCAAGCATGACCAAAATGTATGAAACAACTGATTCTTTTTTTTTTTGCAATTTCAGAGTTGTCTCCATAGTGAAAGTTGTTCAGTTATGTATACTGAACACCCTTACGGGACGGGACATAGAGGGTTTTGTTACACCCCTGTATAAAACGGTTCGGTTATAGTATTTAAAAGAACATTCGTTAATGTAGCGTACAATACGAAACAAGAACTAATTTAGGAAATATCTTGTTATAAAATATGACTAGCGGCTCGAAGTGACAATTATTTAAAAAAATCCAACCATGTATACAACCAATATATATATAAACAGCGCTGCATATTTGGTACCCGAGTATGTCAGCATTTGCTGACTTTTCCCCCTTTTGCCATATATAAATTACTTATGCTTTAATTTTTTTTATATATATAAAATTATGCCTTGTTTAATTACGCAAAGCGAGCGATTATTTAGCCAGAAGTTGCAAAACCAGAATTCCACTCACAAAATTAAAACATACATATACTATCACGCGTACTTTCCGGGCCGGTTGACTAATTAGTGTTCAAAACGGATCATGGGCGTTACGTCCAATTCCCCGAATGTCTAGTTCCCTGTACGTCCAGTTCCCCGAATGTCCAGTTCTCTGGTCACTTTGATTTTTAAGTTAATACGTCCAATGTCAAAGTGTCAAAATAACAGCCTTTATTTCCGTGATAATGGTTTCATCTATTTAACTAATGTTCATGACAATCTGGGCGCTTAACTAGTGTTCATTACCGACGTGTTAATTATAACCAGTGATCGGATTAGGTAGTGAAATTTAGGGTTAACGACCTCAAACGTTATATTAGTTTGGGGTGTTTGTACTGAGAGAAGGGCAATGATATGGTTGGATTGCTCACCTGCCGGTGCTCTTCCAGGTTGTTTCCTTCCGTTCACTGATTTATCTCGTGTCTCGGGTATATTTCTGCTTATATCTTTGTTACCCCTCTGCTTCGTCTTCTTTCTTCCCGAATCTGGAGGAAACTGTACGCACGGTGACATCGCCGCTTGCGATGTCACCGACGTACGAGGGCCATACCATGAGACCACTTGTCATGGCAGCCCTACCGGTGGGGTTCGATATCCTTAGATGTGAACAGAGCAATACTTCTGTTAGTGGGATTCCCACGCAGAAACTGTGGATTTATTATTACTGAGATTCCCTACACCGGGCACCTTGCGACAGAGTCGCTAGATCCAGTTTACCAGACATCCTTACGCCCATGCTTGAGACGTAGAACCCGGTTTTCTCGTAACTTAGTTTATGAAACGGGATTTCGCCCTCGCGCTGAAATTGTGGATTTCTTATTAGGTGTATACCACTGTGATTCCCTACACCGGGCACCCTGCGACAGAGTCGCAGGATCCAGTTTACCAGACATCCTCACGCTCATGGTTGAGACGTAGAACCCGGTTTTCTCGTAACTTAGTTTATGAAACATGGATACGCCCGCGGAATTGCGGGATTTCGGAAATGTTCTGTATATATAAAATACTTTTTCTCCTAATGGGAACTCCAAAAGGAAATCATCTCATCATCCCTTTTACGAGAGGAGACAAAGAGATACCACTATTAGGACTATGTTCGGAATTTATTGTCTTTCTCAAATTCACACTATCTCAGAACGCTCTAATCAGTCGTCGCCTTTGTTATGCCGAAACAATACATTTTTTATAAAGTAAACAACAATATAGCGGCAAATTTAGCCTCGTAAAAAACTCATAAGAATGATTAATAATATTTTTGAACGATTTTTTTTTAATGTACTTCTAAACCCGCATTTGACCTCGATCTCGCCTGATGGTAAGCGACGATGAGGTCGACGATGGAGCATGCGGGTCCAGTAAATGCCTATTCACTCTGGCCTTGAAGATCCCAAGGTTGTAGGTTTCGGGAAATACAGACGCCAGCAGGCTGTTCCATTCCTTAGCCGATTTTGCTTTTCCTTCCTTGGTTTTCATATTCTTGTTGATATTCCATGGCCAGAACCATTAGCTCGCTGTCAGTTCTCGAATCATAAATCCAGCTGACAGCGACAACTGTTCCAAAACAGGTGTAATATTATGATCTTAAGTAATCCTACTTAATTACCAGACAAAGACTATACGTACTCATTGCCCGTCAGTTGAAATGTAACCAGCTCTTAGCGAATTTGTAATCCCGGGATATCGTTACTTGTTGGGCATGTCTATGTTCATATTTCGTCATGGAATCCCGCAAAATTGCACTACCTAATCCCATCACTGATTATAACAGACTCTTGACTTGTAATCGTAACAAAGGAAGCGCTTAACCGTTCACGATTTTGATATATCAAGCTACAATAATATAAGCTTCCAAACTAGCTATTGTTCATGATAATGGCATATGATAATGTGAGCGTTCATTTAGCTAATATTCATGAAAATAGGCATCTTAACTGGTGTTCTTGACAATCGGGGCGCTTCACTAACTAGTGTTCATAACAAACGCAGCCCTCGCCTAGCTAATATTCATGTAATGACAATAGGAGATAATCCTGCAGTGTTTTACCACTAGAGGCGCCACTAGCACAATGGTACGTAGCCAATCAACATTTAGATACGTTCCTTTACACCAAATCTTTTTTTTACCCTTCAGACTCGCGCCACGCTGTCTTAACAGGTTTTTTAGGTATGCTATTTTGAAATGGCCATACGATGCCATGATATCATCACAATTTTGTTAATAGCTTTGAAACATTAAACCCAAATAACGAGAAATTTGTGTTATATACACGAATGACGTTTCGTTTTGCTTTTCTGTTTACGGAGTGTGCTAGTGGCTCCATCTACGCAACGCTTTGCGTTTTAAGTCCCTAATAGGACATAACCAGTATTCATTATAATAGGCCCCCACTGTTTGTTTATGAACGTTAATGAGAAGCTAAACTGTTTGTGAGAATGTTCCTAAAAAAGGGGGGTTAACTACCTAATGTTCATAGTAAGGGGGCGCTTAACTAGTGTTCATAGTAAGGGCGCTTAATTAACTAGTGTTCATTATAACGGGGGCGGTTCCCGAATGCCGTCGCTATGCCGCGTGCGCCCCGCCAGTTCCATTATCGCCTTCGCATCGGAATTTGTATCGAGACAGCTCACGTCGCGTTCCTCCTGAAAAAAATATCATTTGTGAAAAAGGGTAAGAATTTGAAGAATATCCTGACCAGAAACATAAATTCCCTCGCCATATTGCGGAGTTAAATGCGGAATTAAATTGCTTTAAATAGCGAACTCCATAACACTGATTATAAAACTACCAATAGGAGATAATCCTGCAATGTTTTACCACTAGAGGCGCCACTAGCACAACGGTACGTAGCCAATCAACATGTAAGTAAGTAATACGTTTATTTCACACACAGCAATGACCGAAACAGTTATAATTATAATAAAATAATTATGTAGACAAAGGTAAGCATATCTAAATCATGTCTGATGGTCTGCTGTTGTTGTGAAAAGGGCCTCTACTCAGCTTATTGCTGCAGACAAAAATGCCTACAGCGCGGGTATTGTTGGATACGTTCCTTTCCACCAAATCATTTTTTTTTCCTTCAGGCTCGCTCCACGCTGTCTTAACAGATTTTTTTAAGTCAGCTACTTTGAAATGGCCATATGATGCCATGATATCACCACAATTTTACTAATAGCTTTGAAAGTTAAATTAACCCAAATAACGAGAAATTAATTAGAAACGTAGTGTGGGACGCCCCCCTGCTAGATGGAGCGACATTCTGCACAAGGTGGCTAGCAGCGACTGGATGAGAAGAGCCGAAGATCGGGCTCAATGGCGCGCCCTGGGAGAGACCTATGTCCAGCAGTGTACTAGAGTAGGCTGCTGATGAACGAGAAATATGTGATATCTTCAAAAATGACATTTCGTTTTGCTTTTATGTTTATGGAGTGTGCTAGTGGCTCCATCTACGTATCGCTTTGCGTTTTATGTCCTATAACGCCCTCTTGACAGAGTTTTTATATTCCTGGTCAGGATATATCTGTCAATGATAGTAACTCGAATATAAATAAATAAAACATGTTTTATTTTAATTTTAAAGGTAAATAGAGAAACATCCTGATGGTAAATGGTCACTGTCGCTTACAGATATCTCAGCTCACTAAAATATTGGTAGAGGATTTTCGATGCGCTGCTAACCTTGTGGACTTAGTGTTGTGCCTCATGTGTCGGTAATTACACTGACTCTGTTACCATTCAAACCGGAACACAGCATTGCTGCTTTGCGGTAGAAATACATAGGTAAAATGGTGGTACCTTCAAAAATGTATCTACTTTTCATCAAAATTTACTTCACCTCACTTTACTAACTACTCGTACATTTGTAAATTACTTTTACCAACTCTATACTATTCGATGGAAACTGGACGAAAGTGGAGTCCCTATAGCCTTGGTTCAACCTCGTAACTACTTCAGTGAGTTAAGTCTACAATCTCAATATCAACTTCTGCTGAACCTCGTAACCACAGAAATAAATCAAGATAGAACGGTGACACGCGCGATTCATATGGCAGAATCGCGCGTGTCAACATTTTCCATAAGCCACGCGCCCAAAGTGACGTGCTTGCGAACGAAATATCTGCTTATGATCGATTGTTGTTCCTGTTGTTTTAAAGGGTTCGCGAAACGATCAATTGCAATTGACAATTAAAGAGAGACGGCGCAATATAAAGAAGCGAGAGGCGCTTACAACCTTCTTGCTTTTTTTGTATTGCGCCATCCTCTCCAATTATCAATCGCAATTTATCGTCTCCTGTAGCCTTTACAGTTACAAACCGCACAATAAGGCATTTTAGCACAGCCGCTCTGATCGATCCGCGTCGAAAACTAGGCGCTGAATGAATGAAATCTTGCAGTTTATTGCAAGATTGAGATACGAGTGCCCCGCCCACTTCACCGTTCTATCTTAACTTATTTCTGTACGAACAAGTCTTGTGTAATCTACCAATTCAAAGTTACGTGACAGATATCGAACTAAAGTACTAGGTAACAATAAGTAGTAAGAGGTCCTTTAGATTCAAAGTCAACTAAAGTAGTATTTATTATTAGACGGACTAAACTGACGTTTCCTGTGTTGCCAGTTTTTGATGAAATAAAAATAGTGTTGTGACCAAAGATCGAGTTCAATCACTGACCAATAGTTCACCAAAGTATATTTTATTTTCTTCTGTAATGTCGTGTTTTTTTAAATTGACAACTTAAATCGCTGAGCCTCACTTTGAATGGGAGCGAAATCCATCTTCTTTCAATATATAATTTAACGTTATCTTTTTGGCTCACTGTTTGGGTGAACTAAGGGAACTGCTTCACAAGTGAACTGAATGCATCACTATTACATTAAACATGGCAACATAATTTTACAAAGTGACACTTAACACCAGTCAGTTTAGTCCGTCTAATAAAAAAAAATCTACAACCAAGTCACAACCGGTCACTTTCACGATGTGTTTCCCTTACAACGTGAAGGCACAATAATTCCGCCAATTCCCGTTGTAAGGGAGTGATAGTGACCGCTTTCACAATGTGTCTCCCTTACAACGTGAATTGGCTGAATTATTGTGCCTTAAAACACAGTACCAAAGGCCATTAATTTTTTTTTTTTTTTAAAAGTTGTTTATTGTTTTTCGTAAATAAATAATAAAAGAATCTACTTTCTATCAGCGATTTGTTATATATACTATACGAGAAAAACTTGTGTAACTCCTCTACCAACTCAAAAATTTACGAAGGAAACTAGACACAAGTACCAGGAGATAATAAGTGGGAAGAGGTCAGTCTCTATAACCGTCGCTGATCTGTGGCTTGCCGACCATCGCGAGAAAGCTTCGATCCGACTTGTGTGTGTCGAGTACACTGCTGCGTCGGGACTGTATCGAATCCATCTGGACGTTGGGGAGTACATAGAAAAGGGGAAATGTACGATAAAGTGTTGGCTTTTTACTATACTTTAGGAGCTCGTAGCCTAGTTGCGAGCTTATCCAAAATAGGTTCATGCGTAGAGCAACCGGTGCTCCATGGTACCTACGTAACGTAGACCTCCATCACGATTTGGAACTCCCCACGATCGCTCAATACATGAAGTTAGAGTCTCGACGCTTCTTCGAGCAAGCCCCCCACCACCCAAACCCTCTAGTAGTAAGCGCCGCCGCTTATTCCACTAACGGTTTACCGACATCCCGTCGACGACGTCGGCCTAGACACGTCCTAGACGACCCCGACGACGCCATCACGATCTCCATCGCGGAAGCCACTCCCCCACCCGATAGTAGTTCACACACAGCACCTATATACCGCCCGCGCCGGCGCGGGCGGCAACCCCGGCGGGCTTCTGGCGCTTACACGCGCTATCGGCATATTCCAGGCAGCTTTCTCCCCGATCCCTCCGTCCCCAGCGACGTCCTAAGCCGAGGTCCGTACCCACCTGGGTAGCCCTTAGGCAGTCGCTTCTAATAGTAGTTTTTAAGTCCTCCTCCAGGCTGGAGCGCACTTAGCGCTCGCCCAAAAAACCCAGGTGAAGCTGTAAAGGTCATTAGGACCAACAGCAATTGTCAGTACGAAAAAGAGAAAAAAGAGACCTAAATGCGAACGCGGTCCGAAAGTGATCGTGCAGGGTAAGTGACGTTGGCGCTATCGGTACCAGGATGGGTGACCGCTGGTGGCATATTTCAACTGAGCTCCTCCGTGCCTCGGAAAGCACGTTAAGCAGTCGGTCCCGGTTGTTGTCGTTCGACAGCAGTCGTTAAGCCATGTCAGAGGCCTACGGGCGGCCTAAGCAACTCTGACAAATAGGTTGGCCACTAACCATACGATAAGCAAGCAACTATACTAAGGCCGTAATGTTCGGGCGCGGCGGCGAGTATAATCATTTTAGTCACTATTTTTTTCACTCCATCACCCAAAGGTTGCCTGGAAGAAATAGCTTAAAGCTATAAGGCCGCTAATTATATGACTGACAACTACGAAAAGGAAACTGGAAGTGTAGGAAGTGTAACAAAAAAACCAGCACTCCGATAAATACAAAAAATTCTACCAAAGTTACTCCACCGAAAGGTTGTCTGGAAGAGGTCGCGTTTAGCGATAAGACAGCCTAGATTGTATTAATCGTTTCGTATGCGCTGTATCACACTATTTTCATTCATTCAACTATCGGTTATCAAAACTGACCAGTACTCGCCGCTCCGGATGCTGAATATTGATTGATCAGTTGTTCATATCCATCGCAATACAAGGACGCAGGAGTCAGGAGGCTACCTAGCCACCAGAAGGGTTTGTTACTCATAGACTCCTTGACGGACAAAGGCTTCTCCCCTAAGCCCTAAACTTTCAAACTCCGGATGTGGAATGTAGCCTCCTTCCTCAGTCGCTTGTATTCTTTATTATTTACATCGGTAATGTTTTACACATCGGTAATGTTTTACACATGGGTAATGTTTTACACATCGATAATGTTTTAAACATTACCAATATTCTTCACTCTCCAATTCAGCTGAAATAGCTGTGCTAGGAGTTGGCCAATACAATGGTTCAAAGGTGGATTCGATCCGGCGACGCTTGCGCCAGACTCGTGCCCTAGCCTTTGAGTCACTGTCGCTTCATATTCTCCACTACAGGGACGTAGTTAGGAGGCTACCTAGCCCCTATGGGGTTGTCACTTACCGACTCCTTAACTGACAATGGCTTTTCCCCCAACCCCCAAACTTCCAAGCTCCGGATGTGGAATGTTCATTGTTCAATGCTCTTTGCTCAGTCATTCATATCCACAGAGACGTAGTCAGGAGGCTACCTAGCCCTCAGGGGGATGCCACTTAACGAATCCTTGATGGACAATGGCTTCTCCCCCATACCCCATTCAGAATATGGCCTCCTAGCCGAGTCGTTCTTATCCATCACACTTTAGAGACATACGAGTAATTATGCTAACTAGCCTTCAGGGTGGTGTCACTTACCGACTCCTTAACTGACAATGGCTTCTCCCCCAACCCCCAAACTTCCAAGCTCCGGATGTGGTACGTGGGCTCTTTGCTCAGTCGTTTGTACCCGCGGTAGGAGCTGCACGACTCCGCGGACGATCCCTCTCCGAACGGGTTCGCGTTTACCCAAATACCGCCGAAATCGAACTGTCCGCCCATTAGCTGTCAAAAATCAAAATGTTTAATATTGTAAGTAGGTACCTTATAGTACATTTTTACAACGTCATTATTTTTATCTATACCACCGCTTCGTAAGGTGCTGTAGCTGAAAGGAAAGAAGCGGTGTAAGGAACTTTCAGCAGCACATCTTTTGAAATAAATATATCTTACAATAATTATGAATACAATCATATACACAATGTGCAGAGCTGGAGCTGAATTTAGGACCAAGGACTCTTTATCATTTCAGTAGTCATTTACTTTATAATAACCCTTTTTACATAAGGTCCGTCTTGTCTTAATTTTTTTCTCTGACATATTTACAGTGGATTGAGAATTAATAGTCATGATCTTCAGTCTCTTAACATCATTACTGTTGGGGCACAGGCCTCCCCTGCAGAAGGGGGTACGGGTCATGATCCACCGAGCGGGTTCATGGCTGATTGGTGGATTTCACACGCCTTCGGAAACTTTTTTCATCATGCAGGTTTCCTCACAATGTTTTCCTTCACCCTTAGAGCAGTCGGTAAATGTACGTAAGTCTTCGAAAAAAATCCGAAAAACTCATTGGTACATGGCATTCCACGGTTTTCGAACCCAGACCTCCCGCATAAGAGTCCGCCGTCCTACCTGTACCTTATTGGTACATGGCGGTGAATGGTGCTCATCGTATCGAACCCGAAACTCCCACACGGGAGCACAGGTCAACCTACCCAAAACTTCAGAATTTAAGAATCTGAAATATACCATATGTGCAGGCATAAGGTTGAGATTTATTAGAAGGTTTTTGACAGATGGTATCCTATATCTAGTGGTCTGGGACTGTACAGTCGACCACAAGCATAGTATACCATCTAGAGCTAGAAGTTGTCGGGGCACGATCTAAAATTTGTTAGGGATTGAACGCTGTTTTTATCGACTTTTCTAGATATCGATGTTGTAGCACTGCTGTTTAATGGGTAGGTACATATCACGATGTACAAAATCAAAATGTCGTAATTTAAAATGTCTCTGTCCAAAATATTCGTATTTAAAATAATAAAAAATGCCGACAATTGAATTACTCAACCCCAAAATTCAGTATTACAAAATACTTATCCCCATACAATGTTAATTTAAAACATTTCAGTGAGAAAAAAAAACACTCAGGTAATTATGCCGATTATCGATAAGTATGCATTTATCGATACAATTATGCCCCGACCACTTCTAGCTCTAATACCATCTGTCAAAAATCTTCGATTAAATCTCAACCTTGCTAGCTTATCGTATTTCAACCAACTAAGCCAATTTCGTTGGCCAACCTATTTGTCAGAGTTGTTCAGGCCGCACGTAGGCCTCTGACATGGCTTAACGACTGCTGTCGAACGACAACAACCGGGACCGACTGCTTAACGTGCTCTCCGTGGCACGGAGGAGCTCAGATGAAATATGCCACTAGCGGTCACCCATCCAGGTACCGACCGCGCCAACGTCGTTTAACCTGCACGATCACTTTCGGACCGTGCTCGCAACTAGGCTACGAGCCTCCTCTCCTCTCAACCTTATTCATTATTATTCATTATTGATTCATTTCAGATTCTCAAATTATGACGTTTCGGGTAGTTTGATCTGTGGTGGACTGTACAAATAACTTACCAGTCCATTTGGAAGCGTTTTCGTCTGCATATTCATGTACTGGTAATGATTATTGAACGAAGTAGCTGGGTACAGCCTCATCTTCGGCGCCAGGGTGAACAGAAACGACGTATCGTTGCCGTGGAAGTTAGGGCCGAGTACCCAGGTCTCCGCAGCGAAGCCGCCGAAGATGTACCCATTGTTGTCTTCGATTATTAGCAGCGATGGACCTTGGTCCTGGATGCGGCCTGGAATTAACAATAGTACCTACTTTATGCAACTGACACGAAATTAAATAATTAACAATAGTACCTACTTTATGCAACTGACACGAAATTAACTAATTAACAATAGTACCTACTTTATGCAACTGACACGTAATTAACTAATTAACAATAGTACCTACTTTATGCAACTGACACGAAATTAACTAACTAACAATAGTACCTACTTTATGCAACTGACACGAAATTAAATAATTAACAATAGTACCTACTTTATGCAATGGCACAAAATTAACTAATTAACAATAGTACCTACTTTATGCAACTGACACGAAATTAACTAATTAACAATAGTACCTACTTTATGCAATGGCACAAAATTAACTAATTAACAATAGTACCTACTTTATGCAATGGCACAAAATTAACTAATTAACAATAGTACCTACTTTATGCAACTGACACGAAATTAACTAACTAACAATAGTACCTACTTTATGCAACTGACACGAAATTAAATAATTAACAATAGTACCTACTTTATGCAATGGCACAAAATTAACTAATTAACAATAGTACCTACTTTATGCAACTGACACGTAATTAACTAATTAACAATAGTACCTACTTTATGCAACTGACACGAAATTAACTAATTAACAATAGTACCTACTTTATGCAACTGACACGTAATTAACTAATTAACAATAGTACCTACTTTATGCAACTGACACGAAATTAACTAACTAACAATAGTACCTACTTTATGCAACTGACACGAAATTAAATAATTAACAATAGTACCTACTTTATGCAATGGCACAAAATTAACTAATTAACAATAGTACCTACTTTATGCAACTGACACGAAATTAAATAATTAACAATAGTACCTACTTTATGCAATGGCACAAAATTAACTAATTAACAATAGTACCTACTTTATGCAATGGCACAAAATTAACTAATTAACAATAGTACCTACTTTATGCAACTGACACGAAATTAACTAACTAACAATAGTACCTACTTTATGCAACTGACACGAAATTAAATAATTAACAATAGTACCTACTTTATGCAACTGACACGAAATTAACTAATTAACAATAGTACCTACTTTATGCAATGGCACAAAATTAACTAATTAACAATAGTACCTACTTTATGCAACTGACACGAAATTAACTAACTAACAATAGTACCTACTTTATGCAACTGACACGAAATTAAATAATTAACAATAGTACCTACTTTATGCAACTGACACGAAATTAACTAATTAACAATAGTACCTACTTTATGCAATGGCACAAAATTAACTAATTAACAATAGTACCTACTTTATGCAACTGACACGAAATTAAATAATTAACAATAGTACCTACTTTATGCAACTGACACGAAATTAACTAATTAACAATAGTACCTACTTTATGCAATGGCACAAAATTAACTAATTAACAATAGTACCTACTTTATGCAACTGACACGAAATTAACTAATTAACAATAGTACCTACTTTATGCAACTGACACGAAATTAATTAATTAACAATAGTACCTACTTTATGCAACTGACACGAAATTAATTAATTAACAATAGTACCTACTTTATGCAACTGACACGAAATTAACTAACTAACAATAGTACCTACTTTATGCAACTGACACGAAATTAACAATAGTACCTACTTTATGCAACTGACACGAAATTAACTAACTAACAATAGTACCTACTTTATGCAACTGACACGAAATTAACTAATTAACAATAGTACCTACTTTATGCAACTGACACGAAATTAATTAATTAACAATAGTACCTACTTTATGCAACTGACACGAAATTAATTAATTAACAATAGTACCTACTTTATGCAACTGACACGAAATTAACTAACTAACAATAGTACCTACTTTATGCAACTGACACGAAATTAACAATAGTACCTACTTTATGCAACTGACACGAAATTAACTAACTAACAATAGTACCTACTTTATGCAACTGACACGAAATTAACTAATTAACAATAGTACCTACTTTATGCAACTGACACGAAATTAACTAACTAACAATAGTACCTACTTTATGCAACTGACACGAAATTAACTAATTAACAATAGTACCTACTTTATGCAACTGACACGAAATTAACTAACTAACAATAGTACCTACTTTATGCAACTGACACGAAATTAACTAATTAACAATAGTACCTACTTTATGCAACTGACACGAAATTAACTAACTAACAATAGTACCTACTTTATGCAACTGACACGAAATTAACTAACTAACAATAGTACCTACTTTATGCAACTGACACGAAATTAACAATAGTACCTACTTTATGCAACTGACACGAAATTAACTAACTAACAATAGTACCTACTTTATGCAACTGACACGAAATTAACTAATTAACAATAGTACCTACTTTATGCAACTGACACGTAATTAACTAATTAACAATAGTACCTACTTTATGCAACTGACACGAAATTAACTAATTAACAATAGTACCTACTTTATGCAACTGACACGAAATTAACTAATTAACAATAGTACCTACTTTATGCAACTGACACGAAATTAACTAATTAACAATAGTACCTACTTTATGCAACTGACACGAAATTAACTAATTAACAATAGTACCTACTTTATGCAACTGACACGTAATTAACGAATTTTCCTCTGCCTATCTGTTGATGTACATGGTTGCTAGATTAAGAGTTTTATTATTAATTTTTTAATAACTGTGGAAGCTTATAAATGGCTATTGTTTTTATATATGTATATGTAACTTCTAAATAAGGCTGTAAGCTACCCACATAAAATAAAATTACAGCCATTGCAAAATGAGTATAGAAAAAAAACGAATTTTACAGTGGCTAATTATGTGCAGTAGCATACAATACCATATTTAAAAATGAGTAAGGTAGGTATCTATTTACAAAAATCAAATCCTGGCACCTGCACTAGCCAACGGCTGTCTTGCAGCATGCCAGTCCTCACATAGATTATTATTATTTTATATTATTGAAAATCTACATAATTATATTAATTTTTTTTTACATTCACAGTATAACTAAAAGCAATATAGGTTTTGTTAAGAACACTGACAGACCGTCGACGGTAGCAGCTTTACAATTTTCATGTATATTTAAAACACGAATAGCAACACCCAATGAAGTGAATCATTATATTTGTGAGTGTGTGAAGAACAGCACTGTGCTTGTGCATTTCCAGTGCCAGTGCACTGCTTCGGCAAGGGAACACGTTTATTCCCTTGTGTGCGTTATCGGACAGTACTGCACAGTAGTGTCAGTAGATAGCCAGCGGAATGCTTGAATACTTTTTGTACGACCATAAAATACCTATTGTGAAGCTTCCAACACGCCATGACAGCTCGTCAAAATTCCGTCGACAACAGTGCGTGGTCCAAGTTGTCGTCTCGCGTTATCGGCATTTTTTTTTAATTTGATTTACGTGACAATTTTTTTTTCATAAATTACTAATTTTATCTGAATCTTCATATCTTCATAGATACAAAGTGCCCCCTTAAACCCTGTTTAAATAAAAGAGAACTGAAATAAACTGGAGTAGGTATCCCGTCTCTTTTACATCGGTTACAAGGTCACTGTATTAAAAAGAGACGGGATACATACTCCAGTCTATCTCGCTTCTCTCTTTTTTAAACAGGGTTTCGAAAGTTGCCACTTTGTATCTATGAAGATCCCATTCCCACTTACTTTAGTAAGTAAGCAACTTTCTTGGGTAGACAAACGTCCAAATTTAAAAATGACAGTTTCAAATGTCAAAGTGACAAATGACATTCAATACAATACAATACAATATTAAATACAATACATAACGAAATGAAACTAATGCCCAAGTCGTGATAAGAATCCGTTTACTTTTGAGAGAATCTTCTTCCAAGTCGTTTTTCCTCATTGCTGAGGGTCGTGATAATTCTAAGGAATTAATCACATAGAACGACTCTCATGGCAGATTGGTGGGTGGTTTGCCGTTGCCTTCCCCATTTCACACACTGCTTATCTCAGTGTGCAGGTTTCCTCACGATGTTTTCCTTCACCGTCAGAGCAGTCGGTAAATGTACGTAAGTCTTTCGAAAAAACCGACAAACTCATTGGTACATGGCGTTGCCTGGTTTTGAACTCGGACCTCCCGCTTGGGAGTCCGACGTCCTAACCACGACGCCACCGACGCTCTTTAAAGAATAGAGAGAGAATCATCATCATCATCAGCAGCCTATTCTAGTCCACTGCTGGACATAGGCCTCTCCCAGGGCGCGCCATTGAGCCCGATCTTCGGCTCTTCTCATCCAGTCGCTGCCAGCCACCTTGCGCAGATCGTCGCTCCATCTAGCAGGGGGGCGTCCCACACTACGTTTGCCCAAACGCGGTCTCCACTCCAGAACTCGTCTACCCCAGCGGTTGTCGGTTCTGCGACAGACGTGACCGGCCCACTGCCACTTCAGCTTGCTAATCTTATGAGCTATGTCGATAACTTTTGTTCTATGCCGGATCTCCTCATTTCGGATTCGATCCAGCAGAGATACTCCGAGCATAGCTCTTTCCATAGCACGCTGAGCGACTTTCAATTTGTGAACCAATCGCACCGTCAGTGTCCACGTTTCGGCTCCGTAGGTCATTACTGGTAGGACGCACTGGTTAAAGACTCTTGTCTTTAGACATTGAGGTATGGGCGACGAGAAGATGTGACGTAACTTCCGAAATGCTGCCCAACCCAGCTGAATTCTTCTGTCGGCTTCTTTCTCGAAGTTGTTTCTACCTAATTGCACAGTCTGCCCGAGGTAGACGTATTGTTGCACAACTTCGAGGGCCGTACCGTCGACGATAATCGGTCCCGGAACGACATGGTCATTGAACATGATCTTAGTCTTGTCCAAGTTCATCCCGAGACCGACACGTCGTGAAGCAGCATTGAGATTGTCCAGCATTTCTTGAAGGTCCTGCAGCGACTCCGCCATTACGACTATATCATCGGCAAAACGTAGGTGTGAGATGTACTCGCCGTTTATATTGATGCCGTGTCCTTTCCAGTCCAGTGTCTTAAAGACATCCTCCAATGCGTTCGTGAACAGTTTCGGAGATATAACATCTCCCTGTCTTACTCCTCTGCGCAATTGGATGGGTCCTGTTTGCTGGTTCTGTACTTGGACAGACATCGTCGCGGCGTCATACAGACATCTCAACACTTCGATGTATCGCCAGTCGACTTGGCAACGCTGCAAGGACTCTAGAACAGCCCAGGTTTCGACGGAGTCAAAGGCTTTCTCATAGTCCACAAATGCAAGACACAGGGGCTGATTATATTCTTCAGTTTTCTGTATAATCTGCCGCACAGTGTGGATGTGGTCTATGGTGCCAAAGCCTCCCCGAAATCCGGCCTGTTCCGGAGGTTGGAAGTCGTCTAATCTCCGCGCAAGACGATTCGTGATGACTCTCGAAAACAGCTTATATACATGGCTCAGGAGCGAGATGGGTCTGTAGTTTTTGAGCAGAGTTTTGTCTCCTTTTTTGAAGAACAAAACTACAATGCTCCTGTTCCACGCCTCCGGAGTTCTCCCAGAGTGTAGGACGGAGTTGAAGAGCTTCCGAAGTTCCCTCAGTACAGGGATTCCTCCTGCCTTAAGGAGCTCAGAAGAGACACCGTCCTCACCAGGGGCTTTTCCATTCTTAAGCTGTTTGAGAGCCAGCCCGAGCTCGTCCAGGCTAAAATCTGGCAGTTCATCGGTATAGTGTCGGGTTAACGTGGCTCTAGGATCTTCGATTGTCGGTTCAGGCCGCGGAGCATGAGCAGCGTACAGTCGGCCATAAAAGTCTTCGATCTCGGCGAGTATCTCTGGCTTGGAGGTGACGGTCCTGCCACTAGAAGTTTTGAGCTTCGTCAGGTGGCTCCTCCCTAGTTGCTGAACGAACACTTTTGACCCCCTATTCTGCTCTATCGCCTCTTTTATGAGTCGTGTATTGAAGCTTCGGAGGTCGCGTCGTATCAGCTTCCTTATTTTCTTATTGAGTGCCCGTTGTTCTGACGATGTAGCTTGTGTGTTTTCGCGTCTTTCCCTCATAAGTGCCAGAGTCCCGTCCGAGAGCTTCGACTTCGTGCCTGTGCGCTGCAACCGACAAAACCTTACTCCTTCATCCCTAATAGTCCTCACCACGTTTTGGAGATTCTCGTCAATATTATTTGTGGTTTCCAAGGCATCGAATCGGTTTTTAAGTTCTAACTGAAACCGGTCGGAGCCTGCCACGGCCTGGTGCAGAGTAGGTCGGAGCGTGGGCTTCATTAGACGGCGTCTCTCCAGCTGAAAGTCAATATTCAGAGTGCCTCGGACCAGTCGGTGATCACTACCGGTTTTGAACCTGTTGATCACTGAGACATCTCTGAATATGTGCTTCTTATCCGTCATAATGAAGTCGATCTCATTTTTCGTCACAGTATCGGGGCTTTGCCAAGTCCACTTCCTATGGGGTCCCTTCTTAAAGAAAGAATTCATTAAGAAAAGGCCCTCCATCTCCAGGAAGTTAACAAGCATTTGCCCCCTGTGGTTTCTGCCGCCAAAGCCGTATGGCCCAACCCTCGATTCGCTGCAAGTCCGTACTCCCACTTTCGCGTTGAAGTCCCCCATGACAACATTGAAGTGTGCCTTACTGGTGTTGTTTAGGGCTTTGGCTATGTCTTCATACATAGCCTCCACTTCATCATCCGAGTGTGTCGAGGTCGGTGCGTAAACTTGTACAACCTTGAGAGAATATCTCTCGGTTAACTTAAGGACAAGATACGCTACCCTTGTCGACACACTGGAGACCTCAACAACATTGTCTATGAGGGACCTATTGACGAGAAACCCGACACCCCCCTGGGAAAGTTGGTCTCCCTCTCGGAAGTAGAGTAGATGGCCCGATTCAAGGGTTAATGTGTCCTCCCCCTCTCTTCGGACCTCACATAACCCTAGAACGTGCCATCGTATCTTCTCCAACTCTACTTCGAGCTGCGCAATGTGCTCGTCCAGCCGTAGACTTCGTCCGTTATACGTCGCCAGTGCCAGTTTGTTTTGGTAGCCTACCGTAGCCCGGGGATTCTTCGCACCCCCTACCCCACCGTTACCATGGCCGCTACCGTGACCAGGAATAGTGGGGCGGCCGGGAACTGGGGGCCGTTTTCTTTTTGCGCTATTCATTAAGGAGGAAATGCCATAATCGCCACGCTTGGCCTGCGGGTTGGCGATCGCAGTAGCCGGGTCGCTTGCCCCGATGACGCTGCTGCCCGTCATCGTGCTTATGGTATTTTAACCCAGCCAGAGTTTGAGTGGTTATACCGCCACTAGTCGGTCGCCAGGGACTCGTTCGTTAATCGGCAGGATGCACCACGTGCAGGTGAGTTTGACATTTGGAGGTCTAGATGTTGGTGACCCCCCTTACATCCATACATAGAGAGAGAATATAGGATCCTATTTTATTAGCGGCAAAGATTTCTACGATGTCATCTATAGGTTATAACAATAACGACAGGGCAAACAACGACGGTTAGTTGCACAATGCGACATTAAACTTAATGGTCCATTACCATTCACTCAATACTCGTTGCATGAAACTCCTTTAAAAGTTAACCCTTTGGTACTTTTATGCAATGTCTCTATATTTAATGTGGCCATTAATTTTTAATGAGTCGCTGTGCCTCTGATCGTGACTCCAGTAAATTTGAATGAAACTGGGGTCGATTCTGGTGTGGCCGCTTAATTCAGCGATGATCGCTAATAACGTCCCTCTCACTCTTGCACAATGAGTGTGAGAGCACAGTAATAGCGGAATCAGCGTCAATGACACCAATTCTGCGATGTTACTAGCTAGAAAACTTTGCAAAACGAAACGTCCCGCTCACTCTTATACAATCTCTATATGAGTGAGCGAGACAGTATCATTTATATTGAGCGGCCACGCAGAAATCGCCCCTATGATGTATACTAATATAATAACTTTTAATAACATTATACATATCAAATTGTGATTAACATATTTGGCTTAAGAATATACGACTGTATTCAGAGTGGAATTATATAGGGTCCTATTTTATTAGCGGCAAATATTTCTAGGGTGTCATCTATAGGTTATAACAATAACGATAGGGCAAAAAAAAATATATTTACTTATTAAAATTTCGAGAAAAACGACAAAATTGTTTGTTTGAAAATTCTACAAATGAATGAATTATTGCTATTCTAATAGTGAAATAAAAAGTATGAGTGAAATTTCATTAATTATGCCACCAAGGCGCAAAATAATGGGGTTTATTTTTCTTTAGTATGGAAAATGTTCATACAACAGGGTTATTTTTTCGTGTGAAGTGGTACAAATGACCAGCACATACCCCCTCCAAATATTGGCTACAATTAAAAATGACCTTATAATTATAACGAAGTCTCACCCGCCATAGTAGAGAAGGACTCCCCGTGTATATGTGAAGAGAAGAGGAATCGCCACTTGCTCTGCAGCTTCGTAGGCAGACTGTTGTTCAGCCACACTATGTGAGATAGATCTATGAAGGCAGGGTAGTCGGGCATCGCGTCCATGCCTGTATGAAAAAAAAATGAAAAAATATAGTTCACACAAACATTTCTTACGACCCCAACGGCGAGCATACGACGAATGACTGTAGAGGAAGCAAGAGAGGCGTGCCAAGACAGAGATTCGTGGCGCTCCGTTCTCTCTGCCTACCCCGCAAGGGACATAGCGTGAAGTTATGTAAACAATTCGTGACAATAGGACATAAGGGATGTAAGGGGGGTCACCAACATCTAGACCTCCAAATGCCAAACTCACCTGCACGTGGTGCATCCTGCCGATTAGCGAACGAGTCCCTGGCGACCGACTAGTGGCGGTATAACCACTCAAATTCTGGCTGGGTTAAAATACTCGGTAAAATAATCGTACCAGAGGCACGATGACGGGCAGCAGCGTCATCGGGGCAAGCGACCCGGCTACTGCGATCGCCAACCCGCAGGCCTAGCGTGGCGATTATGGCATTACCTCCCATGAATAGCGCGCGCAAGGTGGCTGGCAGCGACTGGATGAGAAGAGCCGAAGATCGGGCTTAATGGCGCGCCTTGGGAGAGGCCTATGTCCAGCAGTGGACTAGAGTAGGCTGCTGATGAATAGGACATAAAACGCCAAGCGTTGCGTAGATGGAGCCACTAGCACACTCCGTAAACAGAAAAGCAAAACGAAACGTCATTTTTGAAGATATCACAAGTTTCTCGTTATTTGGATTAATTTAATGTAATTGCTCAAAGGTATTAGTAAAATTGTGATGATGTCATGGCATCATATGGCCATTTCAAAATAGAAAACCTAAAAAATCTGATAAGACAGCGCGGCGTGAGCCTGAAGGATAAAAAAAGATTTGGTGGAAATGGACGTATCTACATGTTAATTGACTACGTACCGTTGTGCTAGTGGCGCCTCTAGTGGTAAAACATTGCAGGATTATCTCGTATTAGTTTCATCTTAAAAAATACAGGTGTCTATTCTGCCGTGGAGGCTAAATCTAAAGCTACTGTCTCGTTCCCTCAAATGCTAGATTGTGTAAGAGTGAACGCGACGCGATGTTATAATTTAGCGAGTGACACCCTGGAACCGGTGCCAATATTTATTCCGCTTTTAGCAGTGTCTCGTCGTCATCTTGCGATTTCAAGTCGACGCCGATTGACCTTGACCTTGTCCTAACCTTGACCTTGACCTCACATTCAGAGCGGGGCAGCAGGCAATAGTTGTTAGGCTTTTCATTATTCTACAGCAGATATTTTAAATAAAATACAATTTACCGTGTAGGTACGCTCCATTTGTATATTTTCCAAAGACAAAAGCACAGATTAAACAATGCTGACCATAGAGTTCGGAAACACAGTGTTACCATTATTTTCTACAATAGTAGCCTCTACTAGCCTTTGATCTCCAGTCGACCCCGAGTGTCCTTGACCCTGCCATAACCTTGACCTGACCTTCAACGCGCGGCAGCAGGCAGGACGCCGCTGCTGGGCGCGGCGTCATCATCGTCGTCCTCAGACTTCCAGTCAACGCCGAGTGACCTTGACCTAGAACTGACCTTTAACGCGCGACAGCAGACACGAGTATCCGCTACCAGCCTTTGACTACAAGTTAAAGCCGAGTGACCCTAACCTGGCCGTAACCTTGACCTTCAGCGCGCGGCAGCGGCCGCTACCAGCTTCTGCCTTCCAGTTAACGCCAAGTGACCTTGACCTTGAACTGACCTTCAGCGCGCGGCAGCAGACAGGAGCCGCTGCTGGGCGTGGCAACATCATCATCATCCTCCGACTTCCAGTCGACGCCGTACAACGTGAGGAACACCAGTTCCGACATAGCTTGCAGCAGTGTGTTTGAATAGAACCTGCAACATTGAATATACCCATTTTTAACCACCGACCCATCGAGGAAGGGGTGTAATAAGTATGACACATAAGTCTGTTTGTCTCTTTGTCTGATAAAAATTGGACCAGGGGTTTCCAAGATAATGTTTTATTCATTACTAATATTCTTCATTGGGCTAAAATGCCTGTGAGTTTTTTTTTTTTTCATTTTCATAAAATTCTTTATTAAGCAAACTTATAAAACAAATGCATAACTAACTTAAAGTTATACAATACACATGATTTTGTTGTTAACATCAACAGGCTATAAAGTTACCTTCTAAAGTTATTTACATAAATTAACCTTTGTCGCAAAGACTAATTTGTAAAGGGAGTGGAGGAAGATAGATAGATTAGTACTCTATTGCACACAAGAAATTTACATGGCCAGTACGACCGTTTTTTTTAATACCTAAACCCGCATTTATCCTCAATCTCACCTGGTGGTAAGTGACGATGAGGTCGAAGATGGAGCACACGGGCTTAGTAAGTACTGACATCTTCTATAAACACTGCCGGAACACATCAACGCTGAAGCGAAGATATTAGGCGATAGACTTTACATAGAAGGGTGGTCGCTGGCCAGGCGGACCCTGAACGAGTCCTACCACCAGCAAGTTACTAGGGTTAGTCGCATTTTACGACACACTTGCCCAGTGGTGGTAGGGATAATGTAATCCGACTCATACATGGAAAAACTTCATACCCGTGTCATATACGGATTTTTTTTACACCGTCTTACCATCTAGACAGCTGGTCGTTCGTGTAATGGTGTTGAGGATTCTCCGCGTCTCCAAGAGTGCCAGCCACCGCCTCGCCCAAAGCTTGCACGTGCGACGCCCGTCCACGGAAACCCTTCTCGATCCACTTGTGAGCACGCTTTGACGAAGAAGTCTTCACTATTTTGATGTATGTTGACGCTATGCTTTCGCAGTACTGGGGATCAGAAATTAGATATCAATAGCAGTTGTTTTTAGATTAGTTCAAATGTGGAAAGTACAAGAGCAAGTATGGAAAAAAAATGCCGAAAAAAAAAAAAACTACTTATCGTACTAAATTTGTCTATGTTAAAGGTCTAGCTGGAAGAAATCTCTATTATAGAGATAAGCTCTACCTGACTGCAAAGTCTGGAACATCGGCGCAAGGTTGCCTGTCTATCGGTATATTATAGGATACATTTCGGAGAGTGCGCATCGGAATTTCACGACCTAATTCCAGCATCTGCATTCCGCCTTCGGACTGCCAGGCGCGGGGAGGGGTTCCATCTTATGTTGTTGATATCCCATCTGTATGTACGAAGCGATTTGCTTCTTCGTTCATTATGCGAACGGCTAAGGAATGGAACAACCTGCCGGCGTCTGTATTTCCCGAAACCTACAACCTTGGGATCTTCAAGGCCAGAGTGAATAGGCATTTACTGGACCCGCATGCTCCATCGTCGACCTCATCGTCGCTTACCATCAGGCAAGATCGAGGTCAAATGCGGGTTTAGAAGTAAATAAATAAAAAAAAAGCTCTGCCTGTGTACGTCAAGTTTCTTGTTGTTGGTTTTTTAAAGTATAAAGTAAAAAAATAAAATATATAACGTGTTTTGATGCATATAACAAAATACTATAAAAGTAAAAACTTTCTATGTTCAGTTTTCGATAAAAAAAAATGATAAGTGAAAATTCACCTGAGATCAGTTTTCATACAAAATTGTTTGGAGAAAAAATTCAAGTGTCCCGTTTCGAACGAAAAAGAAATATGCTTGCGTAATAATGTGTTCTTTATTGAATAGAATAGAATAGAATAGAAAAACCTTTATTAATAGACCATAATTAAAAAATATAAAAAATATGTACAAAATATGACAAAATGAGTCGGATTATAAATTGACCATATTTTATATTCTGACAAGTGATAACATATGATATGATCTATTACAAGGGCCAAGTTCAGCTGAGTGTCGCCAGATGCATAGATACCTATACCTCTAGCGACCCTGGTTTTCAACTTGACCCTTTCCAACTTATAGCTATAGAGAGCAACAATGTCGTTCGGTTCGTCTGTAGTGTTGGCTCATCTCCTTACACGTCACACACAATTATTTACCGATACTCGACCAGTATCAAAAATTAGGGATTATTGTTCCCTTTTGATCTCTCACAGACCCTGGGTGTGTGTACAGTTGGCCTCTAGGTAAAGTATACTGTTAAAGCGTCGGTGGCCTAGTGGCTAGGATACCGGACTGTCACGAGGAAGGTCCGGGTTCGAAACCATGCAATGCCATGTAGCAATGAGTTGTTCGTATTTTGCGAAGATTAACGTACATTTACCGACTGCTCTAACGGTGAAGGAAAACATCGTGAGGAAACCTCCACACTGAGATGACCAGAGGGGGAGGCACAAAAGATCCTCAAGGGTCGAAGTGCCGCTGGGTTATTCCCGACCATGCTACAATTCAAAATAGACGTTTATTGCGAAATTGAAAAACGCTTATTTAGCACTGTAAACACCAGAATACAGCAAGTACACAATACAAAAGTATACAAGGAGCACAAAACATCTGGTGTGGTACAGTGCCAAAAAGGGTACACCAGCTCAGCATAATGCTGAGGCAAGCCACTGCGCTGATCTTCAGCTGCCCCTCAGTGACTGCACGCACGAAGAAAGCAACAGTGTGTGCGTGTTGTGTTGTATGAATGTGTTTGTTTTAATGAATGAAGATATTAGTGTGTACGTGAGGTACTGAGTGTGTGGGAGGGTGATGGCTTGGTGCGTGATGCATTTAGGTTCATTTTAGATTGTAGAATATTGACAGATGGTATACATAACCTAGAGGCTGATTGTACAGTGTCCTCACCTCTCTAATCAACTGATACGGCAGCTCCACACCTCGCTCGCTGACCCCCAAACTGTCGTACAGAACCACCATCCGCTCGTCCACTGTGCCTGCAATGACAAAGCCAAGGATTTAAAATAATTATAACACGATACAGTGCCGTGTCGTGCCGGCCATAAAGAGTAGCACCACCCCAACTCTTCCCGTGGGTGTCGTACGAGGCGACTAAGGGTCTTAGTAGATACTATTCTACACCTAGTAGACGGCGTTAGGCTCGCCACCTATCACGTTTGTCCACCAAATCTTACGGCGAAAAGTGGGAACTACCTAGGATGAAGGTGGTTCCTCTGTCTCCCCCTCGGGGATTGTGAACGTGAGATGTATGTATGTATGTAAAATATTGACAAAACATTCAAATTGTGTTAGATTACTTTAGTGTAGGGATGTAACGGAGCTTCGATACCGACTCCGAACGGTCGGAACTTCCGGTTGATTTTACACCTCCGACTCCGACTTCGGCACCGATAATTTTGAATCGCATGTTATATCGAAGATTTGTGAGCAAACATATTCAAATGTCAATATTTTATTAAATAGTGTAGGACTACATAAAGGAATGTTTATTGCCGCAAACGTCATCACAAAAAATATTGACCAGTTCAGCTATAGAAATAAAAAAACTGTTTCAAATTTGAACTTCTTCTGAACTCTTCTACCTCCGCCTCCAACACCGGTTCCGACTCCGATAAATCAAATTTAAAACCTTCGGTTTCGACTCCGGTTCCGGTAAAACCACCTCCGTAACATTCCTACTTTAGTGTAATAGCTTGCAGTCGTTCTAATTCTATTTTAGCTTCGAGAACAGTGGCTTTTACTGCCTTACGCTAAATCACCGTAACGGCTGCAGTACTAAATTATTCTAAATCCCATTTGTGTTAGTCATTTACAGTGTCTGCAGGCCGTTAAAATCTAGACTGAATGATTGACAACTGGGTGAAATAAAAAAGAAGAGATTATACCTTGAATAATGTGCATTTTTTATTGTATAAGGTGAACAGACGAGGAAACGGGGCAAGTGTTCATCGTGGCACATAGATATACCAGAGTGAATAGGCATTTACTGGACCCGCATGCTCCATCGTCGACCTCATCGTCGCTTACCATCAGGCGAGATCGAGGTCAAATGCGAGTTTAGAAAAGTGAAGGATCGCCTGGGGTGGTACCACCCTCGTATCTATTTCTGCCGTGACGCAGAAATGCTTGCATTTCTGTGTTTCTGTTTGAAGGGTAAGAGAGCCAGCGTAATTTCCGGCACATGAGGCAATCCATGTTAGTCCTCAAGGTTAGCAGCGCATCAAAAACCCTCCAACATTAATACAGTGAGGTGGGATGTCTATGGGCGACGGTGACCACTTACCATCAGGTGGCCCGTTTGCTCGTCTGCTCCCCTTATTTAATAATAAATTAGTAGTCAATATATTTTTTTTAAATCTCACCTCACTATAATGTTATTAGAATGTTTTTGATGGGCTACTAACATTGAGATATAGGTAAGATATTTATATAGGTAATTTATGTGTTATGTAATGATTTTATTCCAAATTCTTACTTGAATTTAATGAAGTTAACTCTAAAATATTTGCATGTCAAATCTGGCGAAATATGTGATACCCAATATTTAAGATTTGTCATCCAATGTACCATATTTCTGGCGAATAAATAATTCAATGCAAGCATAGCTGCTTTGCGGCAGAAGTAGATAAAAGAGTGGTGCCACTCCATGCTGATTTGCACTGCACAGAATCATACCACTTTCAAAATGATCCATATGTATCTATCTTATATGTACCGACCAAAAACGGGGTGTTGTAAGTTTGACGCCTATGTCGGTTTGCCATAATATCTCAACTGATTGATTTTTTGATTTTGAAAAATCTTTATTTTAATAATTAACAATATACATGTTAATTTAACTAGCTTATCGTATGGTTAGTGGCCAACCTATTTGTCAGAGTTGTTCAGGCCGCCCGTAGGCATCTGACATGGCTTAACGACTGCTGTCGAACGACAGCAACCGGGACCGACTGTTTAACGTGCTCCCGGCACGGATGAGCTCAGATGAAATATGCCACTAGCGGTCACCCGTCCAGGTACCGACCGCGCCAACGTCGCTTAACCTGCACGATCACTTTCTGACCGTGCTCGCAACTAGGCTACGAGCTCCTCTACGAGCTACGAGTTAATTTAACTAATTAACAATATCATATGAAAATAATTATTTATTACTAATTTTTAATTACTTTTTAATTACGTCTTTATAAAATATTATAACATGATTAAATAAATATTATTACCACGATGACAAAGGATTTAAAATTGTATGAAGATATCTAAGTATGTGAGACTTTCATGCCTACATAATTACATCATACATACATCAGTAGCCTATTAATGTCCCCACTGTTGGGGCACAGGCCTCCCCAAGGGAGTCTGGCGTCCAAGCCACTAGGCCACCTACGCGCCTACTTAATTATTATATCTCAACTACCGATGATCCAAAATGGACGCGATTTTTAAATTATGTTTGTCGAGTGTTCTAAAAGTCATAAAAATCGGTTTGAGTGTTTTCCAACCCGGCTCTATTATCCATCAAACCTTGCAAGCATTGCTACGTTGCGGCAGAAATATGTAAAGAGAGTACCACCGCAGGCTGACCCTGCAATACAAGCAGTAAATGTAGCATCTTTTAAAAAACAGTGTCGAAAGTAATCTCACCTCTTACATTATAAACGTATAGTTCAGCAAATCTGTTGAAGGAGCACGTAGGTTCCTTATTCTGTCCAGTACCGAACAGGAAGTTGGCCAAATACTGCGTCAGACGGGGGTCTATTAAAGGACCCCAGTATTTCTGCAAACGGATAAATAAAAATTAATAAAGAAAATTGTAGGCATATTAGGGGCCTAATCGGGGGATAGGGTGGGAGGATTTAATAGCACCTGAGCTTTAAAGCCCGACCAAACTAATGCGAAACTTCGCTGCCACCGCAAAAAAACCTTCGCCGGAAAACATATGATTAATGTTAAGAAACGTGTTTAGAAATACCGAAAGCCTAATTATCAGGCCTAAAAAAGTACATACATATCTCTCACGTCCATAATCCCCGAGGGACAGAGGAACCACCTTCAGTCATAGCTAGTTCCCACTTCCTAAAAAAGTCATTATCAAGAATCCTGTTATTTTTTTAAATACTTGAATTTACAAACAAAACAGAATGTGTATCTTGTTTACGGGATATGTGTAGTTTGATGAATTATAGTTGCAAAAGCTCATGTTTGCTTCGTTGGCTCATCTTGTACTATAATTGTTTCATTTTAGACATCTGTGTTTTCGTCCATAAGCATAAAAACCTTTTTCAGCATAACTAAGAAGTAAGTTCAAGAAACCTACGCTCTCAATATCGTCAAAAATATATATAAATAATTATAAACCTGCAAGTAACTTAACATTAGTATCCAAAAACTCGTTCATAATGTGCGTCAAAATGTATAACAAGCCACCGGATGAATTAAAAACAATGAAATTAATAAACTTAAATTTACTCTGAAATCATGGTTTGTGGAAAGATGTTTTTATAGCGTCAAGGAATTTTGGGAACGAAGTTTGTGACTGCTGATTGTATATTTATATTTTTAATGGATTTATTAATAAATAAATGATTGTATTAATACTATTCACACAACATTAATTAATGGACATTTTGTAAATTTAATATTATTGACATTGTATAAATTTTAATGACATTCTCTTTATCTTTTCTTCTCAAAATCTGTATAAACATTATTAATTTGTTAATTTAGTATATATGCCTATAAAAGTAAAGTTTAGTGTGGCATGTTTATGCAACTATATCTGCATAATTCTCACCTAAACTTTTACACAATAAATCTTATCTTATCTATTTTCCCCATTTCAGTAATATTACGCCCCTCTGCCCTCACCACTCAGTTCCCCTCCTCCTTCCTCCAAATTCTATGTCCATGGAAACATTCGCTTCAACTAGGGAAGTGTACGAATGAAAACATCGAAATCTGTGTAGTTTCCGAGCTAGACATAAAAAGTTAGACTTAGACATGGATATTTTGTATTTGAGCTCCGCGTAGACGTTCTAGGAAATGACCAATTCTTTTTTTTTTTATTGACTACTAAACCCGCATTTGACCTCGATCTCGCCTGATGGTAAGCGACGATGAGGTCGACGATGGAGCATGCGGGTCCAGTAAATGCCTATTCACTCTGGCCTTGAAGATCCCAAGGTTATAGGTTTCGGGAAATACAGACGCCGGCAGGCTGTTCCATTCCTTAGCCGTTCGCATAATGAACGAAGAAGCAAATCGCTTCGTACGAGCAGATGGGATATCAACAACATAAGGATGGAACCCTGAAACAGCACTGGTTCTAAAAACAGTATGACCGCGACCGCGGCGGCGGTCGCCGAAATAAAACCAAACTGACTGCTGCGCGTTTTACGGCACTTTCGGCGAATTTACAGCTTCGCTTGTGAAATAGTTCATTATAGACATTTACTAGTATTACCATGGTCATAGTCAACATTTATTTGTGGGAGTGGGGGGGGGGGGGGGGGGGGACCTCACAATCTTTGGACCCCCTCAAAACTGAAGATTCCAATTTTCGTATGAGTTGAAGATTTTTTGGATTTTTCTAAACATGTAGAAAAAAAATTGCATCGGTTAGGTGCTGAAATCAGAAAATTATGGATATTACAGGTTTTGGGGAAGAGGCCTCTGTAACCTCCACTCTCCGGATCCGCCTGTTTTTCTAATTAACTCAAAGAGATGCAAATGCCACGAAATCTTAAGTAAAATAAAAGTTTCCAGGATCTGAGACCCTGGTGAGTCACAAAGGACTCTTTAATATACATATTTAAGTTCGTAATGACTTTGCTTGACTTGTTGTTTTTGAAACTCCATTAAAAAGATAAAAGCTTGTAAATATTTACGTTTAAAATTCATTTTTAGGGTTCTGTAGGCAATTAGGAACCCTTACAGTAAAGTCTCGCCCCCGCCCCTTTCATTCAATTATAACAGTTCTAGTACCAAAGTTACGTTGTACAATAGAACCCGAGCTATGGTTAATTTTGAACAAGTTATTATAATTTTATTTTTGTGATACAATGGCTACGGAACACTGTCTTGTGCATGCCCGATACGCTCTTGTACGATTTTAAGGTAAATGTTCTTTAAACAGTTGTTACCTTTCATAAAAATCTTTTTTTAATGATCTGCCAGCGAAATATTATAACCTAGAAATGTAATAGACGCACGCGAGTGGCGCCACAAAATGTGTACTCAGGTGGGCGGGGCTTAAAACGGAGTGCGAGCGGCGAGTCAATCGCGCCTTGCGTTTGACTTCCAATTTTGAAATCGATCTGTGCATCATACGATCCTATGTAAGACTTCTTCTTCTAAGTCGTATTCCTCTTTGCTGAGGCTCGTGATCATTCTAAGGAATTAATTACATAGAACGACTCTCGTGGCAGATTTAATGGTGTGGTTTGCCATTGCCTTCCCCATTTCACACACTGGTCATCTCAGTGTGCAGGTTTCCTCACGATGTTTTCCTTCACCGTCAGAGCAGTCGGTAAATGTACGTAAGTCTTTCGAAAAAACAGAAAAACTCATTGGTACATGGCATTGACTGGTTTCGAACTCGCGAACTCCAGCGTGGGAGTCCGACGTTCTAGCCACGACGCCACCGACGCTCTATTGTATCTTCTGTAAGAGTTACGTAGACGAATATTCGCCTTTGTGACATCGCCGTAACATCTATTTGTGTTCAAATATTAATTTGAGTTTCATTGTGTGAGAAACGTGTTGCATTATTTTCAATTCGCACACAGTGGCGTGACGTTTGGTGCCGACTTTTACGGGGATTTTGTTGGAAGTTACTCGTCTAGGGTATAATATAGGGTATAGTATCTGCCTGTTATGTCTGCCTACGTCTATTTTATGATATTTTTATCGACTATTAGTAGGTACAGTCGTCCACAGGTCAACCTACCCAAAACGTCAAAATTTGAGAATCTGAAATGTACCTTAATGCGCAGGCATAAGGTTGAGATGTAATCGTAGGTTTTTGACAGATGGTATACTATAGATTGTACTCCGCTCCGCATGTGTGCGGCGCCACGCACACATTTGTCAAAAAAGCAATATCGCTCGATTGCCTGTTACCGGCTCTTAAGGTTTTTAATTATGTCTGTTATTGAATGGAAAACTTCACTCATAAATCGATGGAGAGTGTTTTTCGAAGACTTACGTACATTTACCGACTGCACTAACGGTGAAGGAAAACATCGTGAGGAAACCTGCACACTTAGATGACCAGTGGGGGAGGCACAAAAGATCCTCAGGGTTGAAGTGCAACTGGGGTTAACTCCTATCATAAGAAAAGATAAAGTATACTATTTGAAAAAATCTACAATTCAAAATAGACGCTTATAGCGAAATTGAAATTGAAGAACGGTTATTTAGCACTGTAAACACCAGAATATACACAATACAGAAGTATACAAAGATTAATACATGCAGCACAGAACATCTGGTGCGGTACAGTGCCAACAAGGGTACACCAGCTCAGCATAATGCTGAGGCAAGCCACAGCGCTGATCTTCAGCTGGCCCCTCAGTGACTGCACGGACGAAGAAAGCAACAGTGTGTGCGTGTTGTGATGTATGAATGTGTTTGTTTGTATGAATGAGGATATTAGTGTGTACGTGAGGTACTGAGTGTGCGTGAGGGTGATGGCATGGTGCGTGTGAATGCATTAAGGTTCGTTTTAGATTGAAAATAAAATATTTTATTTCATTTCTTGGTGGAATGAGTTTTTAATTGTCTGTTATCGAATGGAAAACTTCACTCATAAATCGATGGAGAGATCCAAGGTGGATCGAGTTCGTATATTTTTACGCGTCAATTTTTTCAGGCCAAATATTTCACGCCGGCCTTCAATATTTACAGTCTGTGCATGGTTTTCTTCAATACGAGTCCATAACAATAGCGGTTATTGTCTAAATGTGTGGCCATGGAAAACGCGGGCAGCGGTCGCCAAAAAAATATGAAATAGCGGTTATACCTCTAATAGGATGATTGATTTGGTAAACTGTTAGTATTTCACATACTATTGTAAACATTTCAGTTATCTTTCATTCCCCTAAAATGATGTCAAGTTACATTAATGAAAACATCACAAAATATACTGCAACCGATTTTTGGTGATTTGATTTTACATCTCATGGTCTGTGGCGGGTTTGCTTTTAGACCGTGAGAGGCAAATTCAAATCAACAAAAAATGATTGCAGTATATTTTGTTATGTTTTCAATCTCTCGTTTGCCGCGCGGCGTCTTGCTCGGTGCAGTGGCGCACGCAAAGCGTAATGTCGGTAGACCCCTGCTGCGTTTCAAAGACTGCGCTAAGCGTGACATGACTGCATTCGCAATCAGTCACGATGATTGGAGGCAGCTCGCGGGTGACAGAGATACATGGAGGAAACTTATTCGGGAGGGATGTCAGGAACACGATGGAAAGTGGTTCGAAGCACTGGCGGCCAGGAGAGCAAACAAAGACCGAGAGATCACTCATCTACCCGGCGCACCACTCGCTTGCCGCGCGTGCGGGCGTGTGTGCCGCTCCCGAATAGGGTTATTTAGCCACGAAAAGCGTTGCCTTCGCGACGCTGCTTAAATCGTCTGCAATAGACGTATCAGGCCTATGATGATATTTTGTCATGTTTTCATTAATGTAACTTAACATTATTTTAGGGGAATGAAAGATAACTGATTTTTTTAAATGTCAAGTCACATTAATGACAACACCACAAAATAAATTGCAATTTTCTTTGATTTGAATCACTCACTTGTGCAAGATTTCTCCCATGCGAGAGGTCCGGGTTCGAAATCATGCCATGTACCAATGAGTTACTCGGATTTTTTCGAAGACTTATGTACATTTACCGACTGCTCTAACGTTGAAGGAAAACATCGTGAGTAAACCTGCACGTGTGAGGTAATAAAAAAAAAACAAAGGCGTGTGAAATCCACCAAACAGCACTGGGCCCGCTCGGTTGGATCATGGCCCATAACCTCCTTATGCAAGGAGATACCTGTGCCCCAACAGTGGGGACATTAATAGGCTGTTGATGATGACTTGTGCAAGAAGTATGTAATGCAGTATATTTTGTGATGTTTTCATTAATGTGACTTGACATTTAAAAAAATGCAGTTATCTTTCATTCCCATGGAGGACAGTGGCGGATTTGCTTTTATATCCCTCTTTTTTTCATAAAATATGCAGAGAAGCGGGCTCTTCCTAAATGTTTCTTTATGGGCGGAAGCGAGAGCGATTTTAAAACTCCAACTGCATGGCCACACGGTGCGATCTTCCCTTCAGTATTCATGGAATAATAAACAGCGTCGATCAGACCACGGTTACCGCAAGCCATGGTTATGTTTAGAATATTTAGGGAGAATTTACTTATTAGGTGTTTATGTTTAAAATATTTAGCGGAAATTTATGTTTCCGAGAAAACATAGTCCTGTTTGGTTGTCTACTTTTTTAAGGAAATATGCAATATCTTTATAACAAACTCTAATTATTCATTAATATCCAATTCCTGGATCCTTGGTTATCTACTTTTTAAGGAAATACGCAATATCTTTATAACAAACTCTAATTATTCGTTAATATCCAATTCCTGGGTCCTTGGTTATCTAGTTTTTTAAGGAAATACGCAATATCTTTATAACAAACACTAATTATTCATTAATATCCAATTCCTGAGTCCTTGGTTATCTACTTTTTTAAGGAAATACGCAATATCTTTATAACAAACTCTAATTATTCATTAATATCCAATTCCTGGATCCTTGGTTATCTACTTTTTAAGGAAATACGCAAAATCTTTATAACAAAATCTAATTATTCATTAATATCCAATTCCTGGATCCTTGGTCATCTACTTTTTAAGGAAATACGCAATATCTTTATAACAAACTATAATTATTCATTAATATCCAATTCCTGAGTCCTTGGTTATCTACGTTTTAAGGAAATACGCAAAATCTTTATAACAAACTCTAATTATTCATTAATATCCAATTCCTGAGTCCTTGGTTATCTACTTTTTTAAGGAAATACGCAATATCTTTATAACAAACTCTAATTATTCATTAATATCCAATTCCTGAGTCCTTGGTTATCTACTTTTTTAAGGAAATACGCAATGTCTTTATAACAAACTCTAATTATTCATTAATATCCAAATCCTGGGTCCCGATTCTACTAATACCTACAACGTAATCTCAATATAAACTAAATTACAGCAACTTGACGTTTGCCATTCGTATGCCACTGGTCACGAACGTTTCGATCATGTCAACGGTCGATCGGTCCGCTCATGTCTTAGCATAGAGTTAGCATAATACGATTTGTAGTTAAAGTTAGATCGATTTTTTATTAGCCTATTAACATCCCACTATAGGCATAGGCATAAGATGGATACGGGTAATAATCCACCGAGCATTGGTGGATTTAATACACCTTCGGAAACTTTTTGTCTTAAGACTGTTTTCTTTTACTTTTTAGGGGTCGTCCTAAAACAACGCGATTACGCGATTCGCGCTAACTTTTTTCGTACGAACGCGTGATCAAACCTAATTGACAGTCGCGCGATGTGTTTGAAAATGTTTGATGTCGCATCGCTTATTCGCGCAATAATCGCGTAATCGCGTTGTATTAGGACGGCCGTCCATTGGCGGGCGACCCTGGGGAAGGCAGCAACGTGCTATGGCCGCACGCTGCTGTGACGGGAGGAACCGGGAGTTGGAATGTATACCTCCCAGGAGGAGCCCAAGGCAAATGCTAGGAGGGCACCGGTGCGTTCCTCTGGAGATCCCGGAGCCATCCGATAAGCACGAGGCCGGCCATCGAGGGGGTTTTAGTGAGTGGAAATCTCACATAACCCAGTCTCTCCTCCAGGAGGCTGGGGTATCTTTCGAAGATTTTCCCCCCGTTACCAAAAAAAAAAGACGTCCCTTAGAGCAGTCAATAAATGTAAGTCCTTAAGTCTTCGAAAAAATTCAAATATCTCATTGGTACAATCGCATTGCACGGTTTCGAACCCGAACCTCATCGCATGGGAGTTCGGCGTCCTAGCTACTACGCAACCGACGCTTCAAAGTTGGATCGCTACTTAATTGGAAAAGAACGAACGTCGTGAAACAGTGGAATTGGTCTCGAGGTCTGTTTCATCTCGCCTACGCCTAACACAGATTGTCTTTGTGCTTACGTCAGTAATCAACTGCTCGCCTAAGTAAACAAAGGTCTAAATGATGGGAGTAATGGTAGAGTCGATCTAGGACAGCTGCGGTTGTACTAAACAAAGCTGCGTGAAATGCCGATCGATTTAATGGACTTTTGACAGTTATAAACGCGTTTAATTTTAGTTTCTTAATTCGTTGCCAGTATATTTTATGACTATTTAAATAGCGATCCCAGGAGGAAAAGATCGAATTTATGGATTACTGTATCTTTTGAAATTGAAAACGTTTATTTAGCACTGTAAATACCAGAATATAGAACACAATACAGAAGTATACATAGATTAATACATGCAGCACAAAACATCCGGTGCGGTACAGTGCCAAAAAGGGTACACCAGCTCAGCATAATGCTGAGGCAAGCCACAGCGCTGATTGTCAGCTGGCCCCTCAGTGACTGCACGGAATAAGAAAGCAACAGTGTGCGCGTGTTGTGTTGTATGTATCTGATTAATCTGTTCTTCGAATTCCTATTCTACGAAGAATTAGATTGAAGGAATTAATTCCTATTCTCGTAAGCACGCTTTTAACTACTATGTATGAGTTATTATAGCATTCCATTTATGTAAATAAAAATCGATAGTAATTTAGTAAGCTACACTAAATACCCTTTACAACTTAGATTATCTAAGCTTTACAAAGACTTCATTAGACAATTTTTTTTCTATGTTTTTGTTGCCATACTTAGATTTTACCCAATAAAGGCGGCGAGCTCGACTTGAGACTTGTGATAGACTCTATACATACTGTACAGTCGAAGACATATCAAGCTAATACCCTGTGGTACCCTTTCGCAATAAGTTTTTGTTACCTATAATGTGTTGACCAACGTAGATTATATTTCACAATGGTCCATTGGACTATAACGAGGCTAGACAATGGACAAACAACAACCCCCTGTAGTGTAGACATAGCCTCATAAGGGGCGCGCCACCGACGTCATGCGTGTCGAAACAATTCTGCTTGTTTATTGGTCAAATAGACGGGATTAGATTCCAAGTTCAATCTACCGACGCTGGTATTGGTTCATTGTCAATATACTGGTTACTTGAAAACAAATAAATAGATTATTAAAAATCTTTAGTCTTGCTCTAAATATATTTTTTTTAATGAAAAGTTTAGTTACTTATTACAAGGCACAATAATAGAACCTTCGACTTACAAACTAGGTCGAAACCTGTATCTTGTAAGTCGGGACTCCGTCGCACTTTCCGTGCAAGCATATGACAATTTATAACATTACATTAGTAACTATATATAATAATAGAGAGGTAAGTTAATGTCTAAGAGTGTATGAGGGTGGGGGGGTGTTAGGCTGTAATAATGTGTAGTGTGTACCTGTAGTGTAGGGTGAGTGGGTGTGTGAGTGTGTGTGTGTTTTTGTAAACTCTGTTTGGTTTAGTTTGTACTTTGTACAACAAACGCGGTTGTGGTCCAGATGGTAAAGTGTTTACCGTCGCCGATAGATATTTCACCACACAAGCAGATTATACGAGGGTTTTTGATGCACGCTCATAGACATTTCTCCACACAATAAGATTAAAAAACCCTCGTGGTTTTTAATGCGCTGCTAATGTTAAGAGGACTTAGGTGGAGTGCCTTATGTGCCGCTAATTACGCTGCCTTACCCCTGAAACCGGAACTTAGCAATATTTGCATTACTACTTTGCGGCAGAAATAGGACAAAGTTGAGCTTTTGAAAATTCGCCAAAAAAATTCCTCTTCGAATGCTAAAATATTGCAACCTTAAATTTTCCAGAGTTCTATTTCGATCTCAAGCGAGTTTACACCTTCAAGCCGATTCTGTACACAGTAAATCAAAGCGAGCAAACAATTCCGCGATTATGACCTGCGCACGGGCAACAATTAGGCGCGGGGCGTGTGTGATGGGCGGCAGCGGGCGCGGTAAGCTGGCCAGAAGGCAATATAGAAGTATAGGACCTTGTTTCAAGGTTTTTAAATTATTGTTTAATATAGCAGAAGAACAAGTGGATCATCATTGATGGTAAGTGGTCACTGTCACCCATATACATCTCAACTCACTGCAACGTTTTTAGAGGGTTCTCGATGCAGAAATTAGAATTGTTTTATTGTAGGTACATAAGTACGTTTTTACACCATCAACTCTACCATCGCTTCAAAAGGTGCTTTAGCTGAAAGGAAAGAAGCGGCGCAAGAAACTTACAACAGCACATCTTTTGAAATAAATAAAATAATCTTACAATAATTATGAGTACAATCTAATCTACACACTATGCAAAGCTGGAGCTGAATTTAGGACCAAGCCTCTTTATCATTTAAATTCTTCATTCCACCATAGATTCACCTTCCTTGCTGTCCTGTCTAAACTTCAACACAAACTTTATACTTCGCAATCCTAAAACATTTGTATTAAATGTTTTTAAGAACAACACATCGTTCTATAACCCTATTGTGCGAATGTGTAGATTGTTTAACGAAATCTCTTCGAACAGCAACAATAAGCCATCGTTAGACTCATTCGAACCTAGGCCATTAGTTTTTAAAAGACGGGTTAAGGATGTCCTCAAGTGAGCTATCCACGCACCTACTTTATAATTTTTATTTTTCAATAGGTATTTTTTAATAATTACATTCAATAGTATTTTTTGCTTTCCCAACTCAATGTTGTACAACAACCAATTTTCTACTTCCTAACCATGCTGTGTTTACACGTTAAGGGTTACGACCTAGCTCATAACTTTATATTGATTTTTCTGTAATTTCTATGGTTGTAATCTGTTGTGTTTACCTAATTAATAAAATAAATTAAATTAAATAGTCATTTATTTTATAATAACCTTTTTTACTTAAGGTCTGTCTTATGTGGGTCTTAAATTTTTTCTCTGTCATATTTATTACAGTATCAGGTATCTTATTATAAATTCGTACACAGTGACCCATAAATGATGTGTTTACTTTACTAAGTCTAAAGCGTGGGACTGCAATTTTGTTTTTGTTTCTGGTGTTGAAATCATGATTACCACAATTTTTCGGAAACGCTGTAAGTTTTTACGTACATACATGATATTTTCATAAATATATTGACCCCGTCAGTATATTTATTTCTTTGAATAGTTCCCTTAGAGTCCCTGCAACGTAGGTTATATAATATATTGCACGAATTGTCCTCTTTTGTAAAATGAAGATGGGTTCCCGCTAACCTTAGGGGGCGTCCATTAATTACGTGAGGTGTTCAAGGGGGGAGGGGGTCAAGCTAAATCTTAGGGGGGAGGGGGGGGGGGGGGGGGGGGTTGTTTCGAAAATATCACGTAAATTTGCAAAAAACGGTGTAAAATGGCGTGAAAGTGAAATCAAATTAAAGTAATACATTTTTCTAGAGTAAAAGATACAGATAGAACATAAAGACAATAGAATCAATTGTGTTCTTGTTTTTTTAATTTTTTTATAATCCAACGCGTTCATAATCAAAACACAAATTTTAAAAATTTTAAGTGACATTAGGAGAGGGGGGGAGGGAGTTGAGGAAAATCTCACAAAATCTCACCAGGGGGGGAGGGGGGGTTACAAAATCCTAAAAAATGCCTCACGTAAATAAAGGACACCCCCTTAAGTAGATGAATGTAAATGTAAAAAAAAGTGTAAATGAAATTTATTGCCATCTTAAAAAATAAATACAATTAATATGTGTATAAGATACTCGTACGCTAAAGAAATGAATACTTAGATGCCTAATGTGCCTGTAATTACGCTGGCTATTTTACTCTCTCTCTCTCTCTCTATCTGTTACAAATGGGATCACCGGGAAAACGCGTATGTGTTGAAGAGTTGTCGCTAGTCGCTTAGCCCACACGTGATGATGTTTTGTTTGAAACTAATTACGATTTTGACAGATCGCCAGTTTTAGTCGAACGGTTTTGTATGAGCTGAGCAGAACGTCTTGTATTATGTGTTAAGTTTGAATGAATGAATGAATGAATACTCTTTATTGCACAAAATTAGTATGATACAATGCGTACAAAACGATTAATACAATCTAGGTGGTCTTATCGCTGAAAGCGATCTCTTCCAGACAACCTTCTGGTGGAGTAATTTTGGTGGAAAAAGGTAGGTTGTGCACCGTTTACAATAATATATATATAATATACACATACAAATAAATATATTTATATATACTTATATATAAAATATCTACATATACACACACACACATACATATATACATACATACATAATATTAAAATATAACTAGAAACCAAAGTTGTGGAAAAGTAAGGAAGGAAGAAGGAGTCATTGGGATAGATAGTGGGCCTTAACCTGTGCCTTGAAAATATCTAATGATTTGGCTTGTCTTATGGTCTTGTATTATGTGTTAGGGTTGGTTTGATCTACTTAGCCGAGTATTGGAAACACACTGAAGAAACACCTTACTAGTGTATCGTCGTTTAGATCGTAAACTTGTTTTTTTTTATATTTTGGTTTGCTCTGCTGTACGATGGTACAAATGAATAATAATTCAAATAAACGTGGTGTAACAAAATTATTATAAGTTTACAAAATGAAAAGTTACCTGTCAAATTCCATCCTTGCAATTGGAGCGTTCATTTATGTCCGTTCATAAATTGATAAAATGCGACCCGTTTTATGGGGTGGCCCATGTAAAAAAAATTAAATAAGCAAAAACACAATAAAAGCTCTCCCACATAGGAGTGGCAAAAAGCGCGGTATCCCGTGAGGAAAACGCAAAACGCGTTGCGTACTAGCCTGCGCGGAAAACGCTCCTGTATGGGGGGGCCTTAGTACTGTATACAGAAGTAAAGTTAACTACAAAAGTAAATAATTACCACAAAATACTTCCACCGACAAATAACGAATATTATTAAAATAAGCTGGTGCTCATAAAAATTATAATGAAACAACTGTGCGGAGAAATGGACAAAAAATTAACACTAAAATTAAAAAAATAAGGACAAATTAAATTAAAGAATATAATAGCACAGATTCTGGCGTTTCACTCGCTAAATATAAACATCGCTAAACGAAGGTCACCCTCACTCTTACACGATCTACCATATGAGTGAGCAAGACAGTTTCATTCGGTTTTAGATTTAGCGGTTATGCCAGAATCGATACCAATATAGAACTACATACAAGTTGCTACAAAATTAAATCAAAATTACTATAAGTAATCACTAGTGCAACTATAAACTTGAAAAGAGAATGTGCTTTTAAATCATAAGGTGCAACCCCAAAAAATGGATTCGGTATGCTTCTTTTTTTAATTTTTCTAATAATAAATACAATTTCTGAGAAATTAATGCCAAAAAACCCCTTTGGGTTTGTTCTGGCACCAATCAAAACAAAATAATGACCCCTAGTTCCTTTTTAAGGTAACTTCTGTAACAGGAAGGAAAAACGGAGCTCTACTAATGTCGCTCCATCGTCCGTTCGTCTGTCACGGCTGTATAGCTAGCGATAAGGAATACACAAGACTCCGAAACTCATAATTTATGTATTCCCTTGACCCAAAATCGAATATCGACGTTTGTAAATAGTTTCATAAGTAGGTACTGATGCAACCTTAGGGAGCAATATATTCGGGAAGTTTTACCCCCTAATATACCCCACTTATTTGGAATTTACGTAATTCCTCTACCCCCATAGCTCCTGTCAAGAGGTGGACATATACCCATCAAAGGACACAGTATAGTACGAAACGAAGGACATTCTCTACTAAGTTGCCAAAGATTTTACAACAAGAGAAATATTAAAAAAGTGAAATACACAGTAAGTTACTTACAACTTGTATGCAATTTTTTGTTCAAGCTGGTGGCATGGCCATATTTAAAATTGTTTTTATATGTATATTTTAAAATTGGTATCGATTCTCGCTAGCTGTTAAAGCTAAAACTTAAAGCTGAATCCGAGCGAAACTAGCGCCACTTTAGAAAAAATCATTTCTCATAAACTAAGGCATTTATCAAACAATTCTACTGTCCACTTTTTTAATAAATGCCTTAATTCCGAAGAAATTATTTTTCCCTGTGTGGGCGCTAGTGTCGTTTATGCTTCGTCTAGCAATGTTTAAATTTAGCGAGTGACACGCTTGAATCGACACCAGATTTAGCGAACAATATTGTTTTAGTTTCGCTAAATCCATTAGTAATAATTAAATAAAAAGAGGAAGTGAAAAAGAACCATTTAAAATCGAATTCTCTATAAACTTTTCATAAATTTTAGTAATTTTAATGCAACTAATTTTGAGAAATTAATATAAAATCTAATAACCCGTGTTTATTTACGCTTCATGACACCAACTGAACAAAGAAGAGTAGATGAATCGATTTGTATAAAAAAATTATTTTTATTAACATACCCGAATAAGATAAATTGTGCTAAAGATCACTATAATAATAAAATTTATTACCGACATGCAAAATTAAAACGTATTTTTTTATCTTCAAAAGTTAATTTTCTGTTTAAAAGAAATATCACAAAACCTTATCAATCTTACAAAGGGACAGCAACTCCTTAAAATGAGCTTTCGTTGGTTTTACTAAGTCATATTCCACATTGATGAAGGTTGTGATCATAGGACGACTCTCTTGGCAGATTTAATGGGGTAGTTTGTCATTGCCTTCCCAGTTTCACACACTGTTCTCTTTCTCTGGTTTCCGAATCATTACGCTCGCTTTTCAAAGAGCAAAACTATTTAAGCAAATGGACTTTTAAACAAACCTATCCTTGATTTATCAACATTAGACGATCAACCATAGTCATCCATAGGCAATTTCAAAGAGAGACACGATTTGAGCGAATGGACATTAATAATGATACACACGGAAAAGAATTCATCAACTCCCCTTTAAATATAAAACTAAAATGGAGGTATAGTAAACAAAATGAACACACTTCTATGGACTCTGGGTCTACTGTTCCACTCACGATGAGGTCTTCCTCCCTGATCCTCTCGGAGTTCTTACTGGCCGACCGGAAAGTGTTCGCGATGTACTTCTGCTCGTCTTTGGTCAAGATCGTGCATTTCGCTGCTAACTTCTTGCTAGTGTTGCCCATTCTGGAATGAGATAGGGAGATGTTGACTGTGTCGCCATTCGTACAAAGGGGTTAAAAATTTTAGCCTAACTCTGCCGTGTGCTGCCGGCCATAAAGAAAAGCACCACCGCAACTTTTCCCGTGGGTGTCGTACGAGGCGACTAAGGAAAAAAGGGTGTGCTTGGTGACTAATAGTTTTGGTCCACCAATGGATGTTTGGAACTCGTATATAGGGGAAGTTATATTGAAAATATCGATAGCGCATTGTGTTTGTATGGAAATACAGATTCGATGTATGTATAATCGTAGAGGCGCGTCGTGCGTCGCTACAGAAAACTTACCAAGCATTCCATCAGATATTAGTAATCATAAGAATCAAGATTTTACATAAATTAAAGCAGTATTTCAGGGGCTAATAAGTTCAAATTACTTATGAATACCAGTTCGTAAATTGATATGATTTAATAACAGATATTATTAAATTATCACTGTTTATCACCGGAGATCTTATAGAACTTTAATGATACATATCAATAAACCCTGTTTATAGATACTATGTGCTGCAAAAATGATACAGATGATCTTGATTAGACATTAGTATTACTGATTATGTTTTATTTCATTTTATAAGGAAAGCAGAGGAGCAATCAGGCCATTTGATGGGAAGTGTTCACCATTGCCCATAAACACTTGCCTTACTTTAATGTTATTAGAGGCATTTCAATTATCTGCTAACCTTGAGGCTTTTTAGATAGAGAGCCTCTTGTGCCGGTAATTACGCTGTCTCTCTTACCCTTCACACAGAAACACAGCAACGCAAGCATTACTGCTTTGTGGTTGAAATAGGGAAAATGGCAGATAGACTCTACTCAGTCATAGCACCTAGAATGTACATTCTAGCAACATTACAAAATAGATAAGTATTTACCAGAAGGGCCAACTGTTTCTGTTCTTCTCGGGGTTAGATTAATTGGCCAAGTTTCTGTAAGCTGATTAAAATTCTTACATCTTACAGAAGTGATACATATTTATTTAAAAAAAATATATATGCCTTACTGTGATTCTATTAACACAAACATATTTACAGAAAAATGGTTGACTAAAGACTCCTATTATTTCTTATATTTCAGACAAAATTGTGTGTAACTAATAGTTTAGTTACTATAAAACAAAGACAGTTCATTTATGATTTGTCTAATATTAGCCCAGATGAGGTATGTACTCAGTACACTATAATGTGACTAATGTGATGATAAATAAAATTGTCACGAGTTTCTTAACGTTTTCCGTGAGCATTTACACATCAATCACCAATGCCACTGAACTACCATGACCTTACCCACCCATATACAGCCTTCCTTTTTAATCTAGAAAACTTATCAATTAACACTTATCTTTATATTGAATAAGCACACAAACAGACACGGAAATTCTAAAGCAGTTTTAGTCACAATCCTAACAGAAAAATAAGTAAAACATTACCTTTTCGCATCAAAAACAAACACAAAAATTTATTTACACTGATATGTACACGACAAATGCTTATTTTATCGATTCAGAAGTTTTATTGCATATAATCTCGAGTACTGCTGCAATAATAAGTTAAGCACTAGTAGATAAGCATGTTTATTTAGCATACAAATACTTACTAAAATTAGTAAAAATCGATAATAGAAATTGACAGAATTTTGAGGTTACCTGTCAAATATTTTTTTAAATATATTTTCGTTTTTCGGAATAAATAAAGTCAGCCACACACGAAAAGAGCGACTTGCTGCAATGGTTGCCGAACTGCGACTGGCTTGGCAAGTAACTTATCGGTGCGCCCCGCGCGCGCGGTTGGTTTTTCATTTTCACCTGAAAATTAGTTCATTGCGGAAAATAAACCACCACAGTATACAGCAGGTAAATATTTAAACTTTAATTTACCTCCTAAGTTTACCGTGATGCAACTGTGATAGGTACTATGTAGGTAGGTACTGAATGTCTTTGCAAGAGATCAATGCATACAAGTGTTGTTGTTGCGATAGACAATACCTGTACGGGTATCATCAGCATCATAAAACAAAATTATAATTATGATCAAGTAGGTATTAGCTTTCACTCCTTTTGATATTAATTGTTTTGAAAATCGAATGGGTCATTTGCAAAAAATTAAAATCACAAAAAAATAAAAACAGCTAAAACTTTTTATATAATTTTATTAGGTTGATTGTAAGTTCACTGTCTCATAAATTTTATTTCCATATAACAAAATACAGGTGCGCCGACAGGGTGATTGGTATCGAGATATCAAAATCACATATATTTTTTTATTAATTCCATGCAAACTATTTCATCGAAAATCTTTCGCGAATTTCCAAAAGCCGTAAAATATCCTTGTTTCTTATTTTTCAAGATTATCTACCTACTAAATACGTGAATCTAAGTACACTCTACCGTTACATCGTGAGCAGCGTAATTTTAAAATTTAGTTCAGGGTCAATCAGCGCGCTGGAACTGGGTAGGATTTGTATTCCTAAAAATATATATTTTATAAAACAAATTGATGATGATGATGATTAAAAAACATAGATCATACATGCAAAATTATTATAACGTACCGCTATCTTAAATTACAGACACGTACTTGTTATTTATCCATGCGTTGGAGCGTATAAAATAACGTTCTATGGCTTGTGTTTTACTGATGTTTATCTTTCTGAGTGACCCTTAAGTGATAAATTGTATTAATCATCATTAACATAGGTAGGTACATAATTTGCATATTCTAATACCCAGTAACTAAGCTTATTACAGTATAAATAGTAGTTACCAAAGTTATACCGGTGTAAGCCTTAATTGCGTTAGTAAATTTTGAATCTCCCATATATTTAGTAATACTACCGTGAATTTTATGCAATATCAATAACATATGAAGCTGCGGAGGGATGCTCATGGCTGTCACTACAGATTTCAATCGTGGAAACAGAAACTTTGGAATAAAAGATCCAATAATAATAAAGGTGAACAAACTTGCACTTATTATGAGATTTCCTTTTGGATCTTGTGGATAAACATACGAGCCAATGATGTAGCTCCAATGAGCTAAGGTTCCCATACGAATTAACCAGATTAATTTAAAAACCACTCCTGCTAGAAGAATTACAGCTATTGCCGAAAATACGCACATGTTTTTATCATTCGATTATTATTTTATATTAATTAGTCGCCTCTCAGACACTTTATATCGAACTTCGAATCCATATTTGATAGCAGTCATGCATTTTCTCTCACTAGAATTAAATTATTACCTCGAATTTGTTGTGATAACAGCAGTTTGTATTTCATCAATTGTTGCACTTGGTCTGATTTTATATAACCTAATAATATATTTAATATTAGTAACAGTTCATCCATTCAATTCTTTTTTTGTATATCTCCCTCCACCATGATATTGTCAATATTTCCTTGAAAGAGAATCGCTCACAACATAGTCTCAGTTCAATAAAAAGGTTTGTATTGGTTTCTAAAAAATAATTTAAGTTTGCTGGAGACAGAACTATACAACTGAAAAAATTAGAAGAGATTCAAAATAGTCCAAACAGTTGTAACTATAGTCGTATAAATATACACCCGTATAATTTTATTCAAAGTTTCATTTGCAGCCCGTAGATTGGTTCGCTCACGCTCTCCTTCCACATTCGAGGTACTAGCACCAGGTTTTGGAGCTTCCGTTGTGGCATTAGCCTCATTTGCAGCCGGTTCATTCGCTGGTTTGGCTTCCTCCTCTTTTGGTTTCGCTTTTGGAACGCTTGTATTCGTAGCACTTGGAGTATCCCCTCGGCTCTGACTATTTAAATTGTCCTGAAGAATCCTATGCATTAACACAGCCATGTGAATTTGCGGGGTAATACTTATAGCTGTAGCTACATTTACTATTCTTGGGTACAGACACTGGGGAAGAATAGATGTTATCACAAAAAAAGCAGCCAGCACACCAGTTAGAATTCGGCTTCTCTTTGTATGCTCCTCGTTTTGCTCTGGATACACGTAGGTTCCGAAAAGGTAACACCAATGAGCTAGACAAGCTATTCGTAACAACATAATCAACTGCAGTAAAGTTCGAACTACCAAGCAAAGAAATAACATGATCTCCAGTCGTCGGTGTGGTTTTTCCTTTTACCGCTTTTTTGTCGGTTACTTTTTGAGCTCATGCTTTGTCATTGTATGGATTGTGATCTACATTATCGCTCAGTAATTTATTTAATTTAGTGTTTTTAATTCAATTAACCATCGTTTATTATGAAATCCATTTCGACATATTGAACGTCAAGCTTACGAGTAGGCCTGACACTTGCATGACAGTAGAAGCGCAAGAAGATTTATAAATTATTTTTACAAAATAGGTATCATCTAAAAAGGTAATAAATAAATAATACCTCCTACAGCTTGCGTGATGAATATTTCTTGTTATTTGTAAAATAAAGTTAACACATTTTGAAAATACGCTACCTACTTTGTATTATACTTACAGGCAAAAATATTTTCCCTTTGAAGGTCAATACAGAAGTACCTATCAAATAAATATTTTCTTGTTATTTGGAAATATACCAACATGTAAGTTAGTACCTAGGTAAATCTTGAAGTTAAGTAGGTATCCAATTATACCTAGATAAAAGTTCTTTGAAGTTAACACATTTTGAAAATACGCTAGGTACTTACTTGTTACATTATAGGAAAAATATTTTACTTTTGATGGTCAATACAGAAGTAGTTTTGTAGTCGAAAATAATTATTTGCATGATTCAACCTATTATTTCAAAATAGTTATTATAAACAATAAATCTATTATGTATGTATGAACGCAACTTTCTTATTTTTTTATGAACGCATGTGTTGGCTATGTTACCAATTCAGAAATATGTCCCAAAATAGTATTTTTTTATAACCTGTAATTATTTTGTATTTAGAACATTTATACTAAATTAATTAATTAATTAATCGTTGCCTTTGAAAAGGTATACTGTCTTTTTTAATATTGATTTTTTTAAATTAAACCTTTTGGTAGAAATATCGAGTAGGTAAATAGTAGATTTTGAAATCTTTACACGTCACACAAACGCCATGACTTGGGAAAATATTGTCAGCTGCATTTTGTGAACTTTTGTCGATTTATTGTGGTTTTTACTTAAAATTCTGTCGTACAGTTATCAAGTGATAGAATAATGACTATCACGACTAGAATGGAGGTGGACTCCGCGAAGGGCGAGGGTTTTCGGCCCTACTACATCACCAAGATTGAAGAACTTCAGCTAATCGTAGCAGAAAAAAGCCAGAACCTTCGTCGTCTGCAGGCTCAGCGTAATGAACTCAATGCTAAAGTACGTATGCTTCGAGAGGAGCTTCAACTTTTACAGGAGCAAGGCTCTTACGTAGGCGAGGTTGTAAAACCCATGGACAAGAAAAAAGTCCTCGTAAAAGTGCACCCAGAGGGTAAATTCGTCGTCGATCTGGACAAAAACGTCGACATCAACGATGTTACAGCTAACTGCCGCGTCGCATTACGAAATGAGAGCTATACTCTTCACAAAATCCTTCCGAACAAAGTAGATCCGTTAGTCTCACTTATGATGGTAGAAAAGGTCCCGGATTCGACTTACGAGATGGTTGGCGGTCTGGATAAGCAGATTAAGGAGATTAAAGAGGTTATTGAGCTTCCTGTAAAGCATCCAGAGTTATTTGATGCGTTGGGTATAGCTCAACCGAAAGGAGTGTTGTTGTACGGACCTCCTGGTACAGGAAAGACCTTGCTGGCTCGAGCTGTGGCTCACCACACCGAATGTACATTCATTAGAGTGTCTGGTTCGGAATTGGTGCAGAAATTCATCGGAGAAGGCAGCCGTATGGTCAGGGAACTCTTTGTAATGGCTAGAGAGCATGCCCCATCGATCATCTTCATGGACGAAATTGATTCCATTGGCTCGTCTCGTATTGAATCCGGCAGCGGTGGGGACTCGGAAGTACAAAGAACTATGTTGGAGCTCCTCAATCAGCTGGATGGTTTTGAAGCTACAAAGAACATTAAAGTTATTATGGCTACCAACAGAATTGATATCTTGGACCCGGCGTTGCTCAGACCTGGTCGTATTGACAGGAAGATCGAGTTTCCTCCACCAAATGAGGAGGCTCGTCTTGATATCTTGAAGATTCATTCACGTAAGATGAATCTGACTAGAGGAATAAATCTGCGTAAGATTGCGGAGCTGATGCCTGGAGCATCTGGTGCAGAAGTGAAGGGAGTTTGTACTGAGGCTGGTATGTACGCTCTCAGAGAGCGTAGGGTCCATGTTACTCAGGAGGACTTCGAAATGGCTGTAGCCAAGGTCATGCAGAAGGATTCGGAGAAGAATATGTCTATCAAGAAACTCTGGAAGTAATCTGGAAATATATTTTTATTTTATTTTACTGTAATGTGCTTAGGAAATTATTAAACCTTTTTTTAAATTTAGCTGTTCTCATTTGCTGAGGTTACCTTTGTTTTTCGTTTTCTATGTATTTCTAATTTTATGCTAAGGCTGAAGACAATGAAATGAAAATAATCAGCTTATTCTAAAAATTCCATTTTATTAAAAACTTACATTATTACAATTTACATAGAATTAGATCAAATTAAAATAAAATTGATTGAATTAAAATGGAGAATTAATTTAATTATGCTTCATCATAATTAAGTTACTCTATAAAACTTACAAAAGATAATGTTGAATAACATTAATAGTGAGGTAAATAAAATACATTAAGGCTCAATTTACACTGCCGCGGAATGGAATGGAAGCGAATTTTCGCAACGTAATTGTACATTGCATAACGAACTTTATGTCAATTGTGTAACATACAAACTAAATACGAGCCATAAAAGAAAAGTAGCTAGGGGAATTCTTGAGGATTCCCCGGAAGACGCGCGACCTCTTTTTTTGCGCACATTTTTGACTCCTATTTAGTTTGTATGTTACACAATTGACATAAAGTTCATTATGCTATGTACAATTACGTTGCGAAAATTCGCTTCCATTCCATTCCGCGGCAATGTAAACTGAGCCTAAGACTAACTATTAAATTCACTGATTTTGGTACCAATTCCGGGTGTCACTTGCTAAAAAAAACCTTCACTGAATGAAATGCACTATCACTATCTAGTAGTAGTGAGCGTGACAGTTACACTTAGATCTAGCTTTAGATTTGTTGGCCATGCCGTAATCGACACCAATATTTAAATAGACCTAAAATTACAATTATATTCCATGATTGATTACACATTATCCGATTTCTTACATAATTAAAATGAAACAGGAAATAAAATACTTATTCTTAAAAGACAAGCACATACACATTAGTAATGGTATCACAAAGTATATAAAATAAAATAAGACAGTTACTTATTATATGCTTATAGAAAAAAATACCACCATCTTGGTTACCACAGCCATACTTGCAAAATTCATTTCATTTCAAAAATTCATTTCATGTAATAAAAATATATTTATTCTAACTTGTAGAATTATTAACTTCATTCTAGTAGTATCAAAATTATTACAAATCTTTTGTTAGTTGTTTTGCTTCTAATAATCTTAGCCGTAATAAAAACCTTAATGTCTATCCACTTTCTACCAAGTTTGGCGGAGGTCAAGTTATGGTGGTTATAGTGCGCAATAATGAGGTATTATTTCTGGGGACCAATTTCCCTCTCATCCCGATCTGACTCAGTGTCTGATCCATTTTCTTGCGCGGGAGGTTCAACTCGGATTGGGATCCCTCGCTCTTCTGTGCCCTAGAAACAGAAAACAGTATGTAATAAATAACTCAATAATAATTACTCGGTTATTGACATATGATGCCACAGACAAACAGATATATTCAAACTTATAACAGCTTCCTTTTGGTCGGGAGTTAAAAACAAGAAAGTCCTACCATACCATCTCATCTTATGATAGGGGGCCGAGAATAACCCCAGCGGCACTTCGACCCTTGAGGATCTTTTGTACCTACCCCATTTTACACACTGGTCATCTCAGTGTGCAGGTTTCGTCACGATGTTTTCCTTCACTGTTAGAGCAGTCGGTAAATGTACGTAAGTCTTCGAAAAATATGGTGAACATGGGTGTCCGGTGTTCTAGCCACTGTGCCACCGACGCTCCCTACCATACCATAGACTGTTACGTTCCATTTTTAATATCGTAATAGTACATTATGATATAAGTGCGGTAAGTTGAAAATTACAGCCGAGGCGATATTGCTAGCCCGAGCCGTAGGCGAGGGCTATAAGGAAGCAGAGGCTGTAATTTTCAAAGCGCACGTATGTCATACGACGTTTTATAACATATTTACGAGGAAATAAATAAAACTTTGACTTTCTTAAACGAATAAATCTTTAATTACTTGTTAAAGCAGTTATAGAAATTTGAACAATTTTTAAAAGTGATTGTTACGTTGCCAGTTGCTTTTTAGCATTGAATAGTAGCACCACAATGAGCTTGACTTATATTTTTGAGAAAGTTCCATGAAATATGCTAAAAACACATTTTCTGAAAATGAATTTGCATCTTTGCTTGTTTTCCATATGATGAAATTTTGATACGCTTGTAAGTATCTATCGGTCGATTTTTCAGGCAAGAGGCTTAGAGTAGCCTTTTTCGCTGCGTTTAAGACTTGTGGCGGTGTCAAATTAATAAATTCATCACTACTTGACGACATTTTCAAATAAAAACAATACAGCGAAAAGAAAAAGCGCGCGGAATAATTTTACTTGTCCACAAATTAGCGATGCGCGCGCATCAACTTTTTTTAGGTAAAGGTACAAAAACAGCCAGTATTACTAATAAAGTAAATTAATATTTTTGTGTTTTTGTTACAGATAAATGGTTGTAATTTATTGTCAAAATTAATTAAATTAAAGAATTAAATCTTTATTTATTATATTTTATCTCCCAAAGTTAATTTTATTCATAAAATATTGACCACTTTTTTAACATAAAAACTCTTTGCTAAGATTTTAAAAAGTATCGTTCATTTTTAGACGGAGCATCTTAAAAAACCGTACATGTTACTTTATTTAAAAAAACTCGTGCGTTTCACATTACTATAACGCACAAGTGCGTAATGAGATACATTACGATATTGAAATTGGTGTAATTACAGCCACTTTACGAGCAAATATGTTATAAAATAAGTTACTAATAATAACTAACTACCAAGGTACTCAAATTAAAAAATTAAGAAACCCCCGACAGCATTCTGGAGATCACCTTACTTTTTTCTGGCTATCATCAGGTCCTCAAGGTTCTATATGTGACTCCATGGTATTGACCATTTGAACGCAATTTCGAACCACCTAAGCGTTACCGTTCCAGAGATCCCATCAGACAATCTTGGCTAAGAATTTAGACTGTACGTAATTCTCGGTTAAATAAATTAACCACGTCCAGTAGGTAGAACCCCATCAGGGAACACCTGACTAGCGACCAGCCTTCTATGTAAGTCTGTCGTCAAATATCTTCGCTTCAGCGTTGATGTGTTCCGGCAGTGTTTATAGAAGAGCCAGTACTTACTAAGCCCGTGTGCTCCATCTTCGGCCTCATCGTCACTTACCACCAGGTGAGACTCTGTAATACTTACAATTGGACGATGACGCCTTTGGAATGCGCGGCGGTATGCCGAGAGGATTGGATTCCAGTACTCTTGCCCTCTTCGATCCTCACTGCGAAAAAAAATCACCATCATCATACCTGTTTCGTTATTGCATGGTAATAGCGATCACAATTCCCATAACTAATACCGATTGGTTTTTGTGGAAAATGCAAAGTAAAGTTGTAACTTTTTTTTATGGATTAATAAAAAAATTAAAAAAAAAGTATTAATATCCCCCACCCCAGTTGGTACACAGATCGTAGGCACAGTTTTGATGGTGGATTACGGGACCCAAAGCGATTACCTAAATTATTCATCATCATCATCAACCTATTAATGTCCCCATTGTTGTGGCGAAGGTCTCCCCTTGACCAAGGGGGTACGGGCCATGATCTACCGAGAGCGGGCCCAGTGCTGATTGGTGGATTTCACATGCAGGTTTCCTCACGATGTTTTCCCTCACCGTTAGAGCAGTCGGTAAATGTACGTAAGTCTTCGAAACCTAAATTATTACTAAATACGCGAGCAGACGAGGAAACGGGTCCCCTGATGGCTGATGGTAAGTGGTCACTGTCGCCCGTAGACATCTCACCTCACTGTTTTAATATTAGAGGGTTTTTGATGCGCTGCTAACATAGAGGCCTCATTTCATGTGCCAGAAATTACGCTGGCTCTCTCACCCTTCAAACCAAAACAGAGAAACGCAAGCTTTTCAGCTTCACGGCAGAAATAGATAAGAGGGTGGTACCACCCCAGGCGATCCTTCACATCAGGATCTACCACCTATTATATTATATTTTGAAGCACTGTCATTCAGCATTCTCATCTGACCCAAGAGCTCTGTTCTCTTTATTCCTGGAATGCCCTTCAAAACCTAAATGAATGAGACTTACCCCCAGGGTTCGTCAGGAATATGCACGCTGGCGGGAAGCGAAGATATTCCCGACTGCGTGGACGAGCCAGCGGCAGCTTGCTGCGGAGACCTATAGGTAACCCTCCTGGAAATTCACGTCATTGTTATTATATAGTTTACTTTGTTTCACTGCTGAGTAAAGGCCACCTTAGTGCTGACGCGACGGGTGATTATTAATTGCTGGTTCTTCTTATAAATGGATTATCTATCAATACAGGGTATAGCTATCTTCTTTCTTTTAAATTAGGACTTCCGATGAAGAAAATTTTACGATTCAGAATGATTATATGACCACTTATTATTATTTATTTATTTATTGAAAATCTACATAATTTCATTCAAACATTGACATTTACAGTGTAACAGAAACCAATATAGGTTTGTTAAGAACACTGGCAGACCGTCGACGGTCGCATAATATTTGTGAGTGTGTGAAGACCAGCACTGTGCTTGTGCATTTCCAGTGCTGGTGCACTGCTTCGGCAAGGAACGCGTTTATTCCCTTGTGTGCGTTATCTGACAGTACTGCACAGTAGTGTCCGTATGCTGTGCTCCACACAACCACTTAACCTCAGAGGTTGCCTGGAAGACATCGCTCTAAGCGATAAGGCCGCCTATGTATATTTAATGATACTGTTCTTGTAATTTGTACTTTTCCTGTAATTGTATAAAGTGTTTCTGTCTAGCAAATCAAAATGTTTTTATTGTAAGCAAGTACCTTATAGTACGTTTTTACAACGTCATTTTTAACTATACCACCGCTTCGTAAGATGCTTGCTATAGCTGAAAGGAAAGAAGCGGCGCAAGAAACTTTCAGCGTCACATATTTTGAAATAAATATATCTTACAATAATTATGAATACAATCATATACCTACACAATGTGCAGAGCTGGAGCTGAATTTAGGACCAAGCCTATCTATGACCTTACAGAGTTAGATCGACCGTGTACATTCACGTTGACCTTACACAGGAACTTACCTTGAAACTTTCAGGTTAGTCGGCCATTAATCTTGTTTTTTGTATAAATATAAATAGAGCTGTTATACATCCTCTAGCTGTTTAGTATGTACAAAAAGGTAATATTTTGACCTGACTGTGTAGTCTTCACGTCAAAATGTCACCTTGTAGTCAACAGATTACAATAATAATGAGCCCGGGGATGTATACTTGCTCTATTTCAGCAAACTAAGGTAATGTTTGTATAAGGTCACAGTCACTGTATTAAGATCAAGCTTCCATTTTTGAAGTTTGACCTTGACACACTTCAAAACTAAAGTTAGACTATATACGTGACCTTACACAATAACAGTGACCTTATACAATCATTGTGACATACCCAGTGATTACGTGACGTTGACCTTACACAGTAAAAATGACCTTGACCTTGATACTTACGGGTGACTGGGCCGAGTGCGGTCTTCCTTCCTCTTGTACAAAATATAAACGGTGCCGATGAGCAATAGCAGAGCTGTCAGAATAAGCATGCTGGTTAATAGGGCCGACGGCTTCTTCTTCGCCTCTTCGTGCTCTGGTGCCGTCAGACCGTTGAATAAGGGTAGCTGGAAAAGAGGAAACAATGAATAAGGACTTTATACCTACGAATGTCGAAACAGTGAAAAAAACGGGGTCCCTCCCTCTATTTGAAATCAGCGCTTCTGACCAACAACCGAACCGGGGCTGAAACCAAACCCATGAAGTCCGGGCCTAATAGATCAGATTGACAGAGTGCTTATAGAATTTAATATACAGAGCAGACGACCCCAACGGCGAGCATTGTGTGAAACAACACACACAGCACAGACCGGACCGGTCGGACCGCAGCACATGCTGAGCAAGTGTCCTTTTAATGTTGCATTGTTTTTTTAATTTCAAATATTTTTTAAGTTTAATAATGTATACATAATGTAATGTAAAATGATTTTCTTTCTTTTCTTTAAACGACGAAAGACTGTAGAGGAAGCGAGATAGGTATGCCAAGCAAGACAAGTGCTCTGCCTAACCCGCAAGGAAGCGTGAAGTTATATATGTCGGTATGTATGAAATTTTAGTCTAGAAAAAAATGTGGCATAACACGAAAACCTGGATCCGCCACAGTTATAACTCTTTGTGACAGATTTTAGTGCTAACCCCAAAAGCACTCACCCTCTCAACCAAAAGCAACCCACCTCTGCTTTTTTTATAAAGGCTAAGACAAACAGGTAAACGGGCCACCTGTTGGTAAGTGGTCACCGTCGCCTAGGAACACGTGCAACACCAGAGGAATTGCTTGTGCGTTGCCGGCCTTGGAAGGAAAGGACTTTCTTTACGTTCTTTTTGAAGCACCCCATGTCGTAGCGCAGCGGAAATACGTTGGGAGGAAGAGCGTTCCACATTTTGCAGGTGGAAAAATGCTTTCGTCACCGCAGAGCAATACCCGTCCTTAGTGGCAAGCCCGCCGTGGTTGCACACTGAGCCAAAATTGATCGCCGAGCGACATTAGGTTGGGAGTTACGGTCGTTGCTTGGCGATCAATTTTGGCTACGACTGTATCCGCCACAAAAAGCAACCCACCTCTGCTTTCGCCACCGCAGTGCAATTCCCGTCTTTAGTCGCAGGCCCGCCATTGTCGCAAACACACACAGGCCTTGTCTCGTCGCTCACGCAAACATTGGAACAGCCGATCCCACACGAGTCCTTTATGTGGTTTCTTTGGACGCTCCGGTGGTGTATCACAAAGGTATTCGCGTCGAATATGTAGTGGTGGTATATCTGAAAGAAATGACTGTTTAACCTCGGGTAGAGCGATACGGGAACGTACTAAGCTTGTAGTAAAACAGAGACTGATTTTATCCGACACTCGAATCCCCTTCTAAGGGTGTGGACGGACGCTATCGATGTCGCATTGGCATCGGATCAATTGTCAATCGATGACAGATCGGACAAAGGAAAGGACAAATCTCGAGCGGATGTTACATAAAGATATTTGTATTACCTCGCAACGTTTGGACCCGTAAAGGGCACAGCGGACGAATTTATAGGAATTCGTGAGGAGGAAATAAATGTGGTCTTCAAATATGGCTAGGCCTCTCGGAAACTTCATGAGGGGATCAAGTGTGAACATTTGTACGCTGAAAGTAAAACATAAACAATTATTTTCCGATACTATTATTTTTCAAATACCTGTAATTAATTAATTCATATTTGTAGCAAAACTCTAGCAGCGCTAAATATAGTGTTAAAGACTGTTTTTTTTTAAATCTTTAAATAAATATAATATCACATAAATGAATGCCTGGATAAATAATATGAGATAGAAAATAGAATAGAAAAGATGTAAGCACTTCAATTTATTATCTCAAAAATACCAATCTAATGGGACATAAGATATGACCTTGACCTCACAACTTTGACCTTAGACAAGACTTTCGACATTAAAAATGACCCACAATTTTGACCTTGTAGGTACGTACGGGTATTCTCTCTGGAGGATGGAGTGTCTCGTGTGTCGGTAATTACGTTAGCTCAAACCGAAACACAAAAACGCAAGCATTTTTGCTTTGCGGCTGAAATAGATAAGAGAGTGGTAGAGTGCGCGTACATGTTTTTAGGTGTCAGCGGGGTGTAGAAAAGCGATGGAGCGGGGCATGTCGGCCATAAACGTTGACCCGCTCTATACCGACCCAAGCGATCCTGCACATCAGGATCTACCACCTTTAAAATTTCCCCTGGTAACCCACATCAATGCTTACATACAACACACTACACTTGTATGTGTACTTTCTAATCTAACTTAACCTTAACCACAACTTTGACCTTGTACTTACGGGTATTCTCCCTGATAACCGATCCGCAAGATGTCTTTATCGCCGCCTACATACAAGTGTTTTTTATACGGATCAGCGGCCATTCCAGTACAGTTCAAACTTCCAGATATGTCCTTAAAATTCCTTCCATCTAGAGTAAGTGCCCATATCGTGTAGTCCAAATTGTGGTAAATGCACAAGAATATAAGATAGGCTGTTGGGTCCACTACGAGGGCTTTTACCTGAAAATTAGCTCGTATTGTTACTCGTTCTTGGATTGGACTCAAACCTTCTTAAACAACCAAATAAATAACAATAATACTAATAGGACACTAAAATATTACTAAAGAATTCCTTTTAATTCATGGAATAATCCTGTAAACCATTTTTTTTAATGCCTTAATTCATTGATATGATATATTTTCGATTGGCGGCGCTAGTGTCGCTCAGCCCCTTAATGTATTTATTCCAAAAAACATATTCTACAAATTTATCATTCCCGACTGCTAAAAATGTACGACTTGTATTAAATAACTTAGCATAAACTTATGTTTAAAACTATACCTATGTCATTTATGAAGAGGTCTTGGTTTATTTTATAATAAAATTAAAAAAACAATTTTGCAACTTAAATTAATACAAAAAGTGTGTAGGAACGCGCTATGTGCGGACATGGATGACGTAACGTCAGTGGTAGGAAAGGGAAAAGGGAAGATCTTCCACTAGGCGGGGTGTTGTGGCCAGATGTCCTGGTCCAACTATGGATGTTTGGAACTCGTATATATACGATGTCTCAGGAAAATTTCGATAGCGCGTTCTACACCGTGGCGCGTCGTGGGTCGCCACAATTGGTTGATAACTGGCTAATTTGGAATAAAAAAAATCAATTCTTACATCAGACTTGGAGGGTAGTGTTCGTAGTTTGGCGCACCGTTTCTTCTCGACATTGCAAACCCTCAAGGATGGAGTTAACGGCGTGCTGTCTATGAAATATACATTCCCTGTCACCCAATCTACTGCCACCTGAAATATAACTTCATTATCATCAGGGATGTTATGGAGCTCCGTAACCGTAACCGAAACTATCGGAACCGTATCCGAAATAAAAGTTTCGGATGTTATTTAGGATAATATTGGGTCATTGCCGTGAGAAGCGGAGTTTTATTTAAATAAAGTCGAGACAAGTTCTCACTTATTGCACAACGCTTGTTTCGTTTTATTCCTCCTCCTCGCGTCGTAATCCTCAATGCTGAGGGTCGTGACCACCTTTAGGTATCACCTTCTGGTGGATGATCTTCCTCCATTTATTTCTGTACCCGGCGGTGTTTCATTTTATTACAATACACAATATCCGTATCCGAAACCTAAATCTCATACCTTAACAACCCTGATTATCTTGCAATGCTATGTACCAATGAGTTTTTCGGATTTTTTTCGAAGATTTACGTACATTTACCTACTGCTCTAACGGTGAAAGAAAACATCGTGAGGAAACAAGTCTGAGGAAAAAAGTTTCCGAAGGCGTGTGAAATCCACCAATCAGCACTGGGCCCGCTCGGTGGATCATGGCCTGTACCCCCTCGTGCAATGGGAGGCCTGTACCCCAACTGATCATGGGCAGTGGACAATAAAGAACGCTAACAGAGGAAATGGAACTAACTATGATAAAGGTGGTTCCTCTGTCTACCCCTCGGGGATTATGGACATGAGAGTTATGACATGTTATGTCTAACAGAGGAAATGGCATTCCCCAAAATAAAGTCAATCCCTATTCCAACCTGACCTGGGTATGCCCAGGTCAGGTTGGAATGCCATTTCCTCTGTTAGACATAACATGTCCCATAGGAGGTGGTAGACAGAGGAATCAGCTTCATTAGTAGTTCCCACTTTTCGCCGTAAGATTTGGTGGACAAACGTGATAGGTGGCGAGCCTATCGCCGTCTACTAGGTGTAGAACAGTATCCACTAAGACCCTTAGTCGCCTCGAACGACACTCACGGGAAGAGTTGGGGTGGTGCTATTCTTTATGGCCGTCACGACACGGCACACGACACGACACGGCACTGACGAAGAGTTATATCTATGTTACCTGAAATGTATGTAATCCGTCATTACATAGAATTCCTAAGAAATGTTTATAATGCCTAAAATCGACAGGAATTGTGTGAAATAAACTTTATTATACACATTTCCTAAGCAGTAATCGAAAATGTGACAAATTCTGGATAAATAATTTTATAAAACATACCTTTGATGGTTGTCCAACATTTGTGAGAGTAGTAACGACTTGAGTGTTATTCTTATTCACCACGATCAATTTTCCGGTTTTGGACGAAGTCACGTATATGATGTTTCTCCTATACGAATAAATTTCTTGGTTAGTAAAAAAATTAACTTCTAAGAATAAAAACGCAAACTTCTAAAGCACCGTCCGCATTACGCGCGTCAAACCATCGAACATTGGCTCGCGCGGCAGCCGCGCGTTATGCGGACGGGGCTGCCGCGCGAGCCAACTCGAACATTGCCGCGCTCGAACGAGCCGCTCGGCGAGCCATTTTCTGTCGGTCTTTGGCGGCACGGCAAAGGATGAAAGTGCTTTGCTCGCGTGAAGTTCGGACGCATTTCAGTTGGCTCGCGCGGCGATAAAACGAATAATGAAAAGTGTCTCACTTAAATTAGATTATATGGGTCTATACTATACTATGGAATAATAAATGTTGTGATTATTACAAATCCACCACCACAGGCCATTCACGACGAATTTCATGATTTTCGGAGCCCCCAGTGTCACAGGTGGTCACATTTGTGTGACGCCACATATTTTGCATTTTAAATTTATAAAATATTGAATTACCTAAAACAGATTCAAAATCTTTTTTTCATAAAATGAGCAATAAGTAAAAGAAACATTTTAGAAAATTTACAAAACATCAAATCAAATGAACGATACAAAATTTATTCATCTGGTGTCCTTAGACTATGAACTTCTTTTAGATTTACGCATGTGACGTTACGAAGCTTATGACTCATCCCCTCCCCCTTGTCACACGATGTCACACTTTGTTGACCCCTCCCTCTTAACGTGTGTCGTAATTTATAGATGGCGTCTAATATAATGAATAATGATGAAAGCGCGCTGCACGTGTACGACGTGAAACATCCATGGTTGCCGCGCACAAACTGATGGATCGCCTGCGCACGCGTCTTCCGCGCTGTATTATTAGGTGGTGCTAAAAATTGCTCGCGAGCCAAAACACATGTTTGCCGCGGTCGAACAAAGCTCGCGCGGCAGCCGCGCGTCATGCGGACCCAGCTTAAGATTTAAAAAATGTATAATTACCCAACATCGACATCTAAATCGTTGAAATCCCCTACTTCAGGGTTGTTATACTCCACGGCTATGTGCTCGTCAGGCCTCTTGGATTTCACAGAGTTTCCACTCACGTAGTACACTAACATATGACCTTCGGTCACTTTACACGAGACCTCGTCGGGTCTGAAATATAAAACAAAAAATAATAATAATAATTGAAGATTTCACTATGGAGCCTGGTCTAACCGCTAAAAAAATCTTCGAAAAACTTCAAAATGGCGGCACATACTATATAAATCGATAGCTGATATCAAAACAAACAAATGTTATGTACTTAATGAAATCTCCTAAAGTGTCATGTTTCCAAGATATAAGTAATCGAAGTTGTAAGTTCTATGACCAGCACAACTTTGATAGCTTATATCTTGGAAACATGACACTTTAGTAGGAGATTTCGTACAGGGTAATCATTATCTAGGTTGTAATATCATGAATACATTTTGTTTACTACTAGGAAAGCAAAGCTACCTATTTTTATACAGATTTAGTCATCTCATCTCATCAGCGTATTAATGTCCCCACTGTTGGCACAGGCCTCCCCTTACACAAGGGGGTACGGGCCATGATCCACCGAACGTGCCCAGTGCAGAAACTTTCTTAATTTCCTCAGACATGCAGGTTTGCTCACGATGTTTCCTTTACCATTAGAGCACTCAGTAAATGTATGTAAGTCTTAGAAAAAAATCCGAAAAACTCATTGGTACAGTCGACCACAGGTCCTACCTACCCAAAACGTCAAAATTTGAGAATCTGAAATATATCATATTGGGCAGGCATGTGGTTGAGATTTAACCGATTTTGACAGATGGCATACTATAGCTTTTGGTCTACTGTACAAGGTGGTCATGATCTACCATACGGGCCTAGTAACGACAGTGCTCTCATGGGAGCACGGCACCCTAGCCACTAGACCACCGGCGCTTCTTCTTCTTCTCTTGCTGACACCCCCTGCTGGGGTATAGGGCTCGAATTGAACAATTGCTGTCCACTTATTGCGATCTTGCGCGGCCTTTTCGAGTTCCATCAAGGACATTCGGACAGGTGATCTTTTAAAAGTAATTTAGTACGAATCCTTACCTCAGCGAGAATCCATCAAAACACGAACACAAGTAAGAACCGCGTGTGTTATAACACTTCTGCGCACAAACCGAGCTCTGACATTCATCAACGTCATCACACTTTTGACCGTCCTTCGATAAACGGAGCCCTTCGGGACAGCGGCACACGGGGCCTTTAGGAGAGGCCTGGCACATGTGGGAGCAGGGATTGGGCTTGCACGCTTTGGCTGGAAACGAAGTATTTATTAGGTCTAAACAGTAGTACACCCTAGATGAGTAACTTCTAACAAAATCCCCGTAAAAGCCGGCACCAAACCTCACGCCACTGTGTGCGAATTGAAAATAATGCAACACATTTCTCACACAATGAAACTCAAATTAATATTTCAACAAAAATAGATTTTACGGCGATGTCACAACGGCGAATAATCGTCTACGTAACTCTTACATAGGATGTATTCTTATGTAGGATGTTATGAGTAACTGTGTTTCAAATTTTATTTATTTAGTTACTTGTTAAAGATTACTGAAATTACTATAGTTATAATTCTTATGTTATAATTATTAAGAAAAACTTCGTATGCTGTTATAGCTAAATATAGAGATCCATACTTTTATGTTATAACTTGTGCAACCTATACGAGAAACAATAAATAATTTGAATCTGAATGCATATCAATTATAAGTACGTATACTTATCTTATGATAAAAAATAATCGGGAATAATCCCAGCGGCACTTCGACCCTTGAGGATCTTTTGTGCCTATCCCATTTTACACACTGGTCATCTCAGTGTGCAGGTTTCCTCGCGATGTTTTCCTTCACCGTTAGAGCAGTCGGTAAATGTACGTAAGTCTTCGAAAAATACGAAAAACTCACATGGGCACTGCATGGTTTCGAACACGGACCTCCCGCACGGGAGTCCGGTGTCCTAGACACTGTGCCACCGACGCTCAAAAAACGTACTGTTTTTTATTATTATTATTGTCTACTAAACCCGCATTTGACCTCGATCTCGCCTGATGGTAAGCGACGATGAGGTCGACGATGGAGCATGCGGGTCCAGTAAATGCCTATTCACTCTGGCCTTGACAATCCCAAGGTTGTAGGTTTCGGGAAATACAGACGCCCGCGCCGGCAGGCTTATCCATTCCTTAGCCTTTCGCATAATGAACGAAGAAGCAAATCGCTTCGTACGAACAGATGGGATATCAACAACATAAGGATGGAACCCCTCCCCGCGCCTGGTAGTCCGAAGGCGGAACAGAGATGTTGGAATTAGGTCGTGCAATTCCGATGCGCACTCTCCGAAATGTATCCTATAAAATACCGATATACGTATACTTACAGCACACTCCGTTTTCGTCCGAACCGTCTGAGCAGTGTGGTTTATTGTCACACACTTGTCGCCATTCCAAGCACTGTCCATTCACACAGCGGTACCCATCCCTGCATTTCGAGAACGGGTAGTAGGATCTGTAGTACGTCGACGTCAGGTTCGCTGCGAATGAAGAATAAATACTCTTTGATGCATATGTTATTTATGATTATGTGGGTACCGTCATTGATAAAATAAAATCAGTCTTTGTCCAACAAGCTATGGTTTCACTTCATGGTGACAGCGGTGACAACGGTGGCGACGTACGACGCGCCATTACGATTAGTATCTACTCACATCGGTGTAAAACACGCTATCGAAATTTTCATGGGACTTCGCATATATACGAGTTCCAAACATCCATAGTTGGACCAGGACATCTGGTCACCAGCCACAAGACCCCGCCTGGTGGAAGATCTTCCTTTTTCGCTTTCCTACAACTGACGTTACGTCATCCATGTCCACACATAGAGCTTTCCCACAATTTAACTATATTCGATAATAATTCGCGTCTAAATCATAAAGAAAAAGAAAATAACTACAACAAATCAAAAATCAGATGGTAGAAAGAAACGGCAATAGATAATTGTGACGTCACTGTTCTGTAGCGCCATAGGCTACATATTAAGGACGGTTTTGCTAAAAGGGACAGAGCATCTCTCAAGTACTAACTTTAACCATATGACCCAGACGTCCCGAAAACTAAACTAAACTAACTAACTAATGACTAAAAATTATTTCATTATTATAAAATTAATATTATTGTTAATTAAAACAAAGTTTTGAATTTAAAAGACGTGTACGATTGTTTATTGTAAATTTTAGTTACTAACTAAGTGTATCTATCTATCTAAACTTTAAATTGCGAATCCTGACCTTCTTGACAAGCAACGGGCCCCTCATCCGAGCCATCGGGACAATGCCGCAAGCCGTCACACAGCTTCGAGTGAGGAATGCAGCCGCCGTTGCCCCCGCATGCCCAGTTGCCTCTGTGGCAATAGTCCTCGGGGCAAGATGCCTCATCCGTCGCCCCGGGGCAATCTGCCCTCTGGTTGCACCTGGATACCATTTACAAGTCAGAAGATTTATTTTAATAATAATTTTAAACTTACATTAAAAAAAACATGTTAATAACACCATATATAATATAAATATATACTACTTCGAACAATAGAATTACTGTTTGTTTATTATGGTAATGAGGGTACGTTCCGTATCTAATTTCGCTTTGTCGGGTAACAATAATAATTGTCGAGTAAAGAAAGTTCAGTGTTTTGGAACCGGTATTTATTATCCGACAAAATCATTATCCGAAACGGTTTTGGAACCGGCACCTTTTCAACCCTTTGTCCGGTAATATTTTTTTACATTTCGGAACATAAAATAAAAATATTGAAAATATAAATCATTATTAACTGTTACATCATCATTGTTTATTTGTTAACTACAGCACACATGCAATTGAGACCCTTTCCTTTTTTGGAGTCGGTTAAAAATTCCGATTAATTATAAAATAACTATAAAAACACCACTACCAAACAGTCACTCCTAATTTTCGTATAATATCCTAGCTTGTAGCTATTATATATTTATATAGGAATATAAATACTTTTGCCATATTGCGGAATTAAACCGTAATATTTTTTTCGTAGCGAACTCCTGATTATAAAACTACCAATGGCGCCCCCTTGATATAGTTTTTATATTCCTGATGAAGAGCATCGGTGGTACAGTGGCTAGGACACCGGACTCCCATGCGGGAGGACCGGGTTCGAAACCGTGCAGTGCCATGCACCAATGAGTTTTTCGTATTCTTCTAAGACATACGTACAATTACCGACTGCTCTAACGGTGAAGGAAAACATCGTGAGCAAACCTGCACACTGAGATAACCAGCGTGTAAATGGGGTAGGCACAAAAGATCCTTAAGGGTCGAAGTGCCGCTGGATTATACCCGGCCCCCTATCATAAGATAAGATATATTCCTGATCAGGGTAAAGGTAGTTTACAAGAGAATTCCACCACCAAAACCTGACTTACCACCATGTACAGTGGAAACCACATACTCTATGGAACCCTGTCGCAATACATACAAATACAATACAATACAAATATACTGTATTGCACACCCGGGACATAAACAAAACATACAACATAAAGAGAGGTACAATATAATGTGCAGAAGGCGGCATTATCGCTTTAAGCGATATCTTCCAGGCAACCTTCAGGTGATGAAAAAATCATAAGATACATAATATACAGGTGCAAAAGGCGTATGAAATAGATACTACCCTCAAATAAATAAATAACAAAAATAATTTAAAAAAATATATGCAAACCTTTGCAAGCTGCCAAGCAGTAGTAATAATATACATTTTTGTTATAATTTCTATTGACATTCGTATGAATGTATCACGTAAATTAAAACAACAAAATGCAAAGTCTGAAGTGCCCATTGTACAGTGGACAACAAATCAGGCTATACCTTTTAGTACTTTGTCGCATTAACTTAAGTAAGTTGCAGGTGGTAACCATTTTCTGACCTCCACTGTACATCCTAAACATACTATGTATCTTCCACAAAGTTCCACCACCTAATTAAAAGGGGGTTTTAAAAAACGCACACTCAGAATCCCATCACCATGTATAATTCTGACCTAGCTGTAAGCGGTATGCAAATACTCCTATTTAGCTCGCAAGTGTGCTCCCATTCGGGACAGTTTTCGACCGCCTCCTGTGTAAAAATGTTTATCGATATCTAATCCAGGAAGAGTAAATAAGGCTAAAAAAGCAGAAAGAGATAGCATATTAAGTATAGGTAATTTGAAAAGACATATAATGTCGATCATGCGAGTTTTGGAAATTCTCAAAGAACATTCAAAGGCCATGGAACCTTATTGGTACACCTGCTTCCCGCCATTTCGAAAATATGGCGATCGATCCTAGCTTATTAATTCGATCGAGGACATCAATAGAAACATAAAACATCTCTTGACAAATATTTCTAAAGTATCTCTAAACCCAGATATTTGACTCAGGAATGTTACTAAACGTAAAAAAAACCCGTTAAACGTTTGTTTATAAACGTATTACTTACTTACTAAAAAAATAATGCAACTTTCAACATCAAGTATCTGGGTTCAGAGATACTTTAGGAGTGTTTGTCAAGATATGATTTGTTTCTATTGATGTCCTTTGTCGAATTATCGAGCTGGGATCGATTCAAATAGGTGTGATTTCCAAAATTTTGAAAAATTTTTTACTATGGATAGTAAAATATTCCATGGCCTTTCTACACAAAATACTCGTAAATATTTCAAAATCACAAAGCTCAGTACAATTCAGGATGATCACAATTCAGCATGATCACAATCCAGGCTGCTCTGGTCAAAGAAACCTCACCCTGGTGCCAAGATCTACCTTAGAGTCTCTGCAAGCCGCGACCTGATCTTGATGACAATATAGATGATCACAAACCAGCTTGATTACAGTCCAATATGGTCACAGTCCAGCATGATCACATAACATAGTCGAAAGATAATCACAATCAAGGACACACCCCTCACACACACCCTCTCACGCGCACACTTCTCTCACACACCCTCACCCCTCCCCCGAACACACACACCCTCACATACACGCATTCTTAATTATATAATCTTATTATGTCATCATAATATAGATATATCGGAAGAGACTGGTCCCTGAAATCTGAGAAAATGTGAAAGATACTGTCTGATGAATTTTTTTTTAAGGATGATTTCAATCAAAACTAAAGAGACCTCAACTTGCTACCGAGATCTTCAGCAAACCTCCGCGTCGTCTTCATTCTACCCATCGGAGCAGTCTATTTAGTGATTGCACACGTTTTTTATTACACTACAATCATGGATAACAAACCAGCTTGATCCAGTCTAGTACGAACACAATCCAAGACGAATACAGTCAAAGAATGATCACAATCCAGGATGATCACAACATAACTAGAGGCCTCACCTTGGTGCCAAGATCTTCGTCAGGGTCCCTGCAAGCCGCGTCGTCCTCATCAGACCCATCGGGACAGTCGGCTCGGTTGTTGCACACATTCTTCATAGGCACGCAGGTGCCATCGCGGCATGTGTAAAGTCCAGCCGCGCAGGTCTTGGTTACTGAAACGTATCATATTCGATGTAATTTGGTGTTAGTTTGCAGTGAGTACTTTATGGAATAAATAAACAAATAATCTATTTGGGTAAACCCAGCGACATATTATACCCTAGACGAGTAACTTCCAACAAAATCCCCGTAAAGACGGCACCAAACCTCACGGCACTGTGTGCGAATTAAAAATAATGCAACAGATTTCTCACACAATGAAACTCTAATTAATTTGAATAAAAATAGATCTTACGGCGATGTCACAAAGAGGAATATCCGTCTACGTAACTCTTATATAGGATCGTATGATGCACAGATCGTTTTTAAAATTCGAAGTCAAACGCAAGGCGCGATTGACTCGCCGCTCGCACTCCGTTTTAAGCCCCGCCCCGGTCCGTTTTAATAATATACAGAGCAGACGACCCCAACGGTGAGCATGCGTGAAACGACGAATGACTGTGGAGGAAGCAAGAGAGGCGTGCCAAGACAGGGATTCGTGGCGTTCCGTTCTCTTTGCCTATCCCGCAAGGGACAGCGTGAAGGTATGCAAACTTACCACAGCCGACTTCGTCGGAGCCATCGACGCAGTCAGGTTCGCCGTCACATTGGAAGTTAGTTGGTATACATGAACCCGACGCGCACCTGAAGAGACGTTAAATATTAGAACACAATAGAATTTAAGCCGTGTCGTGCTGGCCCTAAAGAATAGTACCACCCCAAGTCTTCCCGTGGGTATCGTACGAGGCGACTAAGGGTCTTAGTGGACACTATTCTACACCTAGTAGACGGCGATAGGCTCGCCACCTAACACGTTTGTCCATTAAATCTTACGGCGAAAAGTGGTAACTACCAATGATGAAGGTGGTTCCTCTGTCTACCCCCTCGGGGCTTATGACGTGACAGTTTGATTTGTAATACAGGCTGTAACAAAAACCTCTTATAGAGCCGAAGTGGTGTTTAGTATCCATAATTTCAGAGTTGTCTGTGGTCACACACTTGCCGTCTCAACTAATTTCGGAAAAGACTACACCGGTCAGGTTCCAGCCCCGGTTCGGTTTACTGCATCCAACCACGAATCGCTGACTTCAAGTGGAGGGAGGGCGAAACGCATGTGATTGGTTACAGCGAACCGGACCGGGGCTGGACCGGACCCGTGAAGTCTGGCCATATATCTTTGGATGGGGGCCGGGGATCCCAGCGACACTTCGACCCATGGGGATCTTTTGTGTTCAACCCCTTGTACCTATCCCTTGACCACATCACCGAATATGTCGTGCATGAGCAAGACGGATTAGTGGGAGGGATTTGAATTCCCTTGGGTCCGGATAGGCAGAGCCTATCAGACCCATCCTTTTTGCCGCGAAAGCGTCACATTCACATAGGAGATGTGAAACGGTCTCCAGTTGTTCACCACAGGCTCTGCAAGATGTGCTGTCAGTCAGCATCATTTGTGCTAAAGTGACCGGTGAAGGCACCGACCAGTAGGCGCACTTGACGTCTATTCAGCCCCCAGATCTTGCTGTTCCAGCCTGTGACTTTGTCCCCAATGAATTTCTTAGAGTGTTCTAACCCCTTTAGGGTTAGCCACTCATGTTTGTGCCTATCGGTACTGTACTTCTTTAATACTGTTTTGATAGTACCCGACGAGAGGCCAACAAAAGGTTCTGGACCAATAAGCGATTGCTGTGATCCCTGTCTGGCCAACTAATCTGCTAATTCATGTCCCGGAACCCAAACCAGGCGAACTTTATTAGACCTGCCTAAACTGTTGAGAGTTGTGACACAGTTCCTGTCCAGTTCCTGACCATATAGATAAAGACTCACATGAAATCGTCAGGACAGTTGTAAACGAGACACCTGCTTTCGTCCTCGTCGCTGTTGTCGGGACAGTCCCGTCTGTGGTCACACACTTGCCACGTCGGTATGCACACTGAATTGTTGACGCATTTGAACTCTCTTTCGCCGCACATGACGCCTGAGAAAAGAGGAAAGAGTATTTAACTTAATTAATAAATAAGGTAAAGTAAAATACACTTTATTGCACACAAAAAAGATAGAAAAGGAATTAGTGAAGTACATATAGAGGTATAAGAGTTGCACCTCTTTACTGGTCTAGGAGTTCGGTACGTGCCTATACCTACGTCTTAGCCAGGGTATGTCTTCGAGGAGTCATCTTCAATGAGACACTGTACTTGTTAACCAATACTTATATTTCCTAACAGTATACCATACATGACGGCGGTAGAGACACGACCAGCCGGACGCGGGCGCAGCTGCGTGCCATTTAAAACTGCTGACATAATAATTCACAATGTAAAACACAGTGTGCACTGTTTCTGTACACAGTGTCCCTACATACAATTTACAATTTACCTTATTTTAATACGGCCTTATCGCTAAGAGCGATCTCTTCCAGGCAACCTTCGGGCAGAGTAAATGATTAAATAACTCCGCCTTTAGCATACTAGAGCGATTTAGAAAACCGAAATAGTAGTTTATGCAACTGACACGTAATTACAGCCATTGTAAAATGAGTTTTTAGTTTTTGATAAGAGCGTAGCGACTATCAAAATAGAACAATAGAGTTTTACAATGGCTAATTAGGTGCAGTTGCATACAATACTTTTTCTACGATCATGAAATACCTAAATAATTGAAAATATAAACTATTGTGAAGCGTTCAACACGCCATGACAGCTCGTCAAAACTCCGTTGACAACAGTGTGTGGTCCAAGTTGTCGTCTCGTATCGTCGGCATTAAAAAAGCTTTAAAACGTGACAATTTTTTTTTCATAAACTACTAATTTTGTATCAAATTTCATGAAACAAACGAACATTTGTAAACAAATAAACACTTTTCATAGTTTGCTATGGGTTTTATTTGTAAACAAACAAAAACTTACGGGTCTTAGGTTTGTCATCCGACGGGCAGGTTGTATTGTGATCAATACAGACGCCGTCGCAGTACAGTTGGCCTGGGGGGCATGCCTCAGGGTTCGGAGTAGTGTACGTTGGAGATGGACCTGCAAGATGATGAGGTAAATGGAATCTATACACAATAAAATCGTAAAGGTAATTTTTTGCTTATCTGTTTGAATCACGTAAAAACCAGTGAACGGATTTGTATGAAGTTTTCACGGATATATTTAAATAAGTCCAGATTGACATCTGGAGTGGCGACCCCGAGGGGGGCGCAGAAGTGTCGGTAGGCAGCCCGCGTGGTGGACCGACGCCATTGTGAAGACGGCGGGGAGGATGTGGATGCGAATGGCTAGAGACCGAGGAGAATGGCGTGCACATGGAGAGGCCTATACCCAACGATGGATTAGAGTAATGAGTTGTAACTGACAACTATCTAAAAAGAACCTGTGAAAGAAGTATTCAGAACGGGCCGAAAAACAATAAAAAAAAAAATTAAATGTTATTTATAAAATGTCTTAGATTAGGCCCGTGTGTGTGGTAGGGTACCAAGGATGCTGGCGGCGTTGCCCCGCTGGATCGCTATGCTGATCCTTTGGGCGAGATAGCCGCCAGCCCTTGGGTCCCTCGTCGCATCAAACAAACGTTTGGACAGCTCTAGAAACAGTGACCAAGCTCCAGGGCCCCAAGGACCAAGGGTCTCTACACCAAATGCATCAAAAATGTCCTCTAATTAATTTATATGCACATGCCATACAATATCAGTATGACCCAATGTTTAGCTGGTAGAAAATGCCGCATGGCATTAAGCTCGCCTCATGCACTGTTTTAGTGCATTAAAGTGTTAAATAAATAAATAAAATAATAAAAATCTCACCCGGACAACCCATTTCATCTTCACCATGGGAGCAATCCTTTCTCCCGTCGCATCGCCGACTCTTTTTGAAGCAAGTGTTACTTATATGGCAGTACCCCTCATCTTGTTTACACTGGGCTAGCTCCACGCAGGCCCCCCCTATTTCCACCATTCCAGGGGGGCAGAGGCATTTGTACCCGTCAGTTCCATTGGTTCGCACGCAGACGTCGGTGCATATACCCTCGCGACAAGGGTGTTTTAGGGATCCTTTATGTCTAACTTCATAAGGGAGGATGGCTTGTAAGTGGAGGTGAGCGTCGGTTGGGAATAAAGCTGAAAAATATATATTTAAATGTACAGTGGAAGACACATCAAGTTATACTCTGTAGAACCCTGTCGCAATAAGTTTTTGTTATGTGGTCAATAAGTTAAAGCGACTAAGTACTAAAGGGTATATGCTGATGTCATCAGATCAGATCAGATCACTGTATGTCTGTCTATGGTAACTGTATGTCTGACTAAAGTCAATGTATTTTGACTAAAGTCACTATATTTTGACTATGGTAACTGTATGTCTGACAATGTTCACTGTATGTCTGATTATAGTATTTTTTGTATTGTATCTACCTACTATGATAACTGTAAGACTGTTTATTATCATTGTATGTCTGATTATAGTCACTGTATGTCAACTATAGTCACTGTATGTCTGATTATAGTCACTATATGTCAACTATAATGATAGTCAGTGTATGACTCATTATAGTCGCTGTATGTCAACTATAGTCACTGTATGTCTGATTATAGTCACTGTATATCTAATCATGGTCACTGTATGACCGACTATGTTCACTGTATGTCTGATTATAGTATTTTGTGTCTTGTGTCTACCTACTATGATCACTGTAAAACTTTTTATTGACAGTGTATGTCTGATAATAGTCACTATATGCCAATTATTGTCACTGTATGTCTGATTATAGTCACTGTATGTCAATTATAGTCACTGTATGTCTGATTACAGTCACTGTATATCTAACCATGGTCACTGTATGTCTGACTAAAGTCACCGTATACTCACAGAACTCGAATCGACGTATCTTAGGATCGTACTCGTGTAAATCTGCCCAGTACAGGCGCGTGTTGCGGCTGTCCGTCCAGAATGCTTGCTCGTTGGACAGAGCTATGCTGGTTATAGATGTAGACAGCTCCCTGTAGGTCTGTCTTACAGTTCCTAATAAAATAAAGGTAGAAAATTATAGTTTTTAAACTGGATCTGTCAATAGGGTATTTGACACTTTTTTGAAAAGTATGTTAAAATGTTTAACCCATAGCCATTCTTTACTAGACTACATTCTTTTTTTATTTTCTCAAAATAAAGTCACTAAATATTAATCATTTAAAATTCCCGCGAAAACGCTGGTCGCCATAATAGTTCTGCTGTGACGTCACTATACATTAAATAAACAAACAAAACAAAACTGATCGCCCTAAATTCGTTGTGTTGTTTAATCGATAGTGACGTCACACTTGACAGCGTCATGGCGGATAGCGTTTCACTGTGTTTCAGGTCACGTGATATACAGATTAAAAAGGGCGATTATAAACTTAAATTATTAAATTAAAACCGTGATTTCTTGATCGGAAATCAATATATTTCTGTTTCACGTTACTTGAACTATCATATTTACATACTCTCATAATTTATTGTTTATGATGGCAAACAGCCTATTGGTTAAACAACTTTTACTTGGATCACGCTTGACCAGTGTTAAAATATTTCACTTTAATACAGCCATGAGGAATGAACCAACCACAGTTCGAAACCAAGCAATGGCTTGTACCAATGAGTTATTCGATTTTACGAAAGACTTACGAACATTTACCGACTGCTCTAACGGTGAAGGAAAACATCGTGAGGAAACCTGTACACTGAGATAACTACCCCATTAATTCCGCCAAAAAAGTAGTTCTATGTGGTTATTTCCATATAAAGATCACGATCCTCATCAAAGAGGAATACCGACTTAATTAAGCAATTGTAAAAATTAACATACCATCTGACAGCATGGCAGTGATAATGCTGTTCCCGTCATCGGATACGAATACTTTTCCAAACTCCTCGGAGAACCTTAGAATTATGCGGGGACCTGGCGAGTTGCAAAATTTTTATGGTGCTTTTAAATTATTTCTATATAGGTTAGAATAAACACAATAACAATTAACTAAAAAAATATTTTCTTTTTGTTGAACGCATGTGGTTCCTTGTAGCGAACCGAACCGGGGCTGGAACCGGACGCGTAGCACGAGGCTAAGGCCTGGACTTCATGCGGCGGTTAGGTTCGCTCCATCCAATCACGAAGCGCTGCTTTAAGAGGGGGAGAGAGGAACGCATGTGCTTTGCGTTTTATCTCCTATTAGCTGCCTGTTATTATAATTTAGCAGGTTTTCCGATGCATTAAAACAAACATAGAAGAACACGTTTGTTAACTAAGTACGATTACGCTTCAGTCTGTTCGTGACCATGACAGATGCAACTCAAGGTAACTACAGTATACTGTTCTTCTTTTAGTATTCAAACTGTAATGGCGTATTTGGCCTATTTTATTGTTTAAAAACTGGTTTTTTTTTACTTATCACGCAATCTGCATAGATTTTGGCAAAAGGGGGGAAAATCAGCAAATGCTGAATGGGTACCAAATATGCAGCGCTGTTTTTCATTTCACCTCTTATCCCAAGATGTTAGTGGGAGCGACAGTGTTGTTGGGTAAAACAAAATTAAAATTAAAAACTAAAAATCAAAAAGATTAAATATGTGAAGAATTTAGATAAATTTATAGTAAGAATTTGCTATAAATAAATAAATTGCGCTAACCGTTTACAGCGATAATTGAGTACAGTAAAAATAATAATAGTGTACAGTGTACAGTAAAAATTGTGTATTTTACTTAAAAATTGTCCGCGCTAACTGAACGATTTACAGGACAGTGAAACGGGAGTGAAATAATTCTACAACAAATTAAAGCAAATGTAAAGCACTAAGGTATTCAGAACCACGGTCTCTCCCATGAATCCACAATGTTTCGAGTGTTTTTTTCTACGTGATATTGGCAAATTGCAAACTGCAGAGGCCATTTCTTAAAAGAAGGAAGGAACTACAGTATAAATACCAAAAATTAAATATTAAAAAATGAATACAAATCGTGTAAGTTTAAAATCTCAAATAACAAGGTTGGCTGGAAGAGCCACGGGATAAGCCTTTGTACATATTTTAATGTTTTTATTATCTGTGCATTTTATATTAGTACAATAAAGAGACTATAAACTAGGGATGTTACGGAGTTTCGACTGTGACTCCGAAAGGTCGGAACTTCCGATTGATTTTACACCTACCGACTCCGACTTCGGCTCCGATTATTTTGAATCGGAGGTTATACCGAAGATTTGTGAGCAAACATATTCAAATATCAATATTTTATTAAATTGTGTAGGACTAACTAACACCAAAGGAAAATGTTTTATTGCCGCAAACGTCATCATAAAAAATATTGGCCAGTTCAGCTATAAAAATAAAAAAAAACGGTTTAAAATTTAAACTTCTGAACATCTCTCTTCTACCTCCGCCTCCGACTCCCGACTCCGGTTCCGACTCCAATAAATCAAATTTAAAACCTTCGGTTTCGACTCTGGTTCCGGTAAAACCACCTCCGTAACATCCCTACTATAAACAAACAAACAATACCTTTCAGGCCGGTGGACACGATGGTCTTCTGCGTTCCTTCCTTGGCGTCCAGACGATACCGCACGATAGCAAATCTACCTTTTACTTTGTTCTTTACAGCTATTAGCATTGACCTAAAAATATAAGCAAATCATCATCAGCCTATTAATGTCCCCACTGTTGGCGCACAGGCCTGGACCCGCTCATGGCCCGTACCCCCTTGTTGACCAGGGGGGTACAGGCCATAATCCACCGAGCGGGCCCAATGCTGATTGGTGGATTTTACACGCTTTCGGGAACTTTTAATTTCCTTTGACATGCAGGTTTCCTCACGATGTTTTCCTTCACCGTTAGAGCAGTCGGTAAATGTACGTATTACAGAGATCCCAACTGACATCAAAGATACTCCAAGATCTTGGAAACCACAGATCCAATTTTTATCAGACATGGCTAAGAACACTAGACAAAATTCTGTATTCAATGAAAAAGCCGGGTCCAAATAGGATCATCCGTTGTCAAGTTATGAAGCCACAAACAGACAGACAGACAAACGTGTCAAACTATAACACAACCTCCCTCCCTCGATCGGTCGGGGGTTAAAAAATAAAGATACATACTCATCCCTGTGGACGATACACAAACTGATGGGTGTTTCTTTCTTGAACCTCATCAGTATGGCTCTTTTATGGCTCTTCAGAGACACCACCTCGATCAACTCCCGACCAGCGTCCAGTATGTAAAGCGTGTGGGTCTTGAAATCTGGAAGTAAATATTACAGGGTTTTTCGACGGGGTTTTATTCGACGGATATCCCTACCGCCACATCTCATGTGATGATGACGTCGAAGATGGAGCACACGAGAGTCCTTAAAAATCAATTTCGTATTGTTAGTCTCAACCCTGGATAAAAGTGGATATAAAAGTCCAAAAAGATCAATCGATGGATCTTTGCAATGGATTTAATTGAACCTAGGGGGAATGCTTATAATAATATAATAATGTGTTTGTGTAATATTTTTAAAACTGACCGATATCCATGTCAACAACGTCTTCGAAGCCAGACAGCAGAATCTGCGTCATTCCCAGAGAGAACTCGCCCATCGCTATGAACTTCAATGTCCTGAACATTGCATCGTAAATATACAGGATGTCTGAAACAATACAAAGGTCTATAGTAGCATGGCACAAGAAGAAGTTCATCCTTCACTGCTACCAAGTATTGAGGGCGGTACCCTTCAATGGCTGCAGCAGTTACCTTCAATGACTGTAATAATTACCTTCAATGGCTGTAACAGTTACCTTCAATGACTTTAATAGTTACCTTTAATGGCTGTAACAGTTACCTTCAATGACTGTAATAATTACCTTCAATGGCTGTAACAGTTACCTTCAATGACTTTAATAGTTACCTTCAATGGCTGCAGCAGTTACCTTCAATGACTGTAATAATTACCTTCAATGGCTGTAACAGTTACCTTCAATGACTTTAATAGTTACCTTCAATGGCTGTAACAGTTACCTTCAATGACTGTAATAGTTACCTTCACTGGCTGTAACAGCTACCTTCAATGACTGTAATAGTTACCTTCAATGTTTGTAACAGTTACATTCAAAGCCTGTAACATACCTGTAGTACTATCATACGCCATGGCCTGCACGCGTCCTACATTGAAGTGCGTGGCGTGGGTCTCAGGGTTCCCTAGAACATCGAGCTGTATGCGAGTGAAGCTGGACCCTCCAGCTGCGACCAAGTATTGAGGGTGGTACCCTTCAGTGGCTGTAACAATTAATGTTATATTTTAACCATCGAACTCTACTTCGATGATTTTAACCATATTTTAACTACCAAAACGGAACTTAATCGCGTTGGTATTTAATTTTTTCAAACTAAACTGTAATTACCTTTGAAATTTTATTTTTTTGTAATTAAACCCCGTTTTCGTAGTTAAAAAATAAATACAAATTGTGTAATTTTAAAATCTCATATTACAATATTAGTCAGATTAATGTTTTCACCACAGAAATTAGATTAGTAGCGCCCTCTCCTCTAGAATGATGATGTGAGCACTGACAGCGAGCCAAAGGATTTGGACAAATGCGCGTATAGTTTCATACATTTGATATTTCAATGCCAGACTAATGAATGGGAAGATGCTCACATCGCGTGCGCTAACTGGCAGACGCGGTTTCTATAGAAAATTTCTCTATAGTGAATCCGCGTAACAGGCTTATCGCCTGCGCGGCAAGAGGGGCGCGGGGCGGGACGACTGAGGGCGAGCGGGAGGTGGGGCCTGCCGCCCACTCGACCTTTGTTGAACTATTTGCCCAAATCTTTTGGCTCGCTGTCAGTGCTCACATCATCATTCTAGAGGAGAGGGCGCGCATTAGTTCTAATTCTGTAAGCAAATAATTTACATAGAGTGAATTTCAAACTCTTTGATGGAGGCCTTAAATCGATAAATCGTTACGTCTCCTGCCTTTAAGAATTCATTGATCCCTATATGGAAACAATAATTTTAAATTATTAAATACTCACTCTGACAAGTAGTATTAACGGCCTCCATACCCATAGGGCAGCCACAACTGTACGACGAGCTCGAGATGAGGAAGCAGAAGTGTGAACAGTTGTGGTTGGCGCAAGGGTTGGAGCTCGTGTCCATTAGGACGGGATGGTATAGATGCATTCCTGGAAAGCAGTGGTGGTGGACTAAAAAAGTGACGTAGTAAAATGTAAGTAAGGTAAAGTAACATTGTGGAATTAGTCTGAGAGGATATTACACAGGATTCATATGAACCATGCAGTTCGAGTTCAACGAATGTGAAAATTTTCACACGTATTTAGGACACCCAGAGGATGCAGATCACCGCTCCTCTACGAGGGGGAGGGTGTCAAAGTGTCCTCCGCGCTCCAGTAAAAAAATATTAATCAAAATAATAATTATTTATTTATCAAATTATTGTCATTGAAAGCAATAAATTTAGATTATGTGATGTTTAGAGAAAGAAATCAAATGAGAAATGTTATGAAAGTCGCTCAGCGTGCTATGGAAAGAGCTATGCTCGGAGTATCTCTGCTGGATCGAATCAGAAATGAGGAGATCCGGCATAGAACAAAAGTTATCGACATAGCTCATAAGATTAGCAAGCTGAAGTGGTAGTGGGCCGGTCACGTCTGTCGCAGAACCGACAACCGCTGGGGGAGACGAGTTCTGGAGTGGAGACCGCGTTTGGGCAAACGTAGTGTGGGACGCCCCCCTGCTAGATGGAGCGACGATCTGCGTAAGGTGGCTGGCAGCTACTGGATGAGAAGAGCCGAAGATCGGGTTCAATGGCGCGCCCTGGGAGAGGACTATGTCCAGCAGTGTACTAGAATATGCTGCTGATGATGATGTTTAGAGCAAAATAAGTCGTACACGCGCGTATTTTTGAATGTTTTTTTGTAACTGTGCTAGTGGCGCCTCTAGTGGTAAAACATTTCAGGATTATCTCCTATTGAGAACAATATGTCATATTCGCAACCGGGAATCACACGCCCATTCGCCACATGCGTTCATCCTGAACCATCGTAACTGGGGATCCATAAGTTAATTAATTTCTAAAACCACACGGCGACTTCGCAACCGGCAACGATGTAAGGCCTGGACTTCACGGGTCCGGTTCCAGTCCCGATTCGGTTCGCTTATACTTTGGTCTCTGTTGGTATTTTACCAAATACTTATATTATTTGCCTAATTCGTTTAATTCTCATTTGATTTATATAGGATGTAATGTTTTTATTTTGAATGTAACTGTGTTTCAAATTTTATTTATTTAGTTACTTGTTAAAGATTACTTAAATTACTATAGTTATAATTCTTATGTTATAATTGTTAAAAAAAATTCGTATTCTGTTATAGCTAAATATATAGATCCATACATTTATGTTACAACTTGTGCAACCTATATTTACGAATTAATAAATAATTTGAAATTGAATTTAACCTATCACATGCATTCCGCTCTCATTTGAAGTCAGCGCTTTGTGATTTTATGCAGCGATCCGAACCGGGACTGGAACCTGACTCGTGAAGTCCGGGTCCAACACTCACCATGCACGGAGACATTGAACCTGAAAGGCTCATATTGCTTCAGCGGTCGACCGCGCAGTTTGTTCGTCATCCGAATGGTGTTGGAGGCCCAGTCGCTCCAGAACAACGTAGTTTCGAAGGCCGCCACCGAATATGGATGCCGGATCTGCTCGTGGAACAGCGACTGTATGGAGGAAATCGCCATGAGAGATAAGTGTGTGTTTGGGGGGATGGGAAGAAGGGAGAGTCTTACGAGTGATTCTTTAGATCGCACTTTCTTATGTAATTTTCACGGCACATTTTATTATTCGAATATGAAATAAACGCTACAATTTTTTAAAAAATATCTAAATTACTGTAGGTACGCGCTATGTGAGGACATGGATGACGTAACGTCAGTTGTATGAAAGGGAAAAGGGAAGATCTTCCACCAGGCGGGGTGTTGTGCCTGGTGACCATATGTCCTGGTCCAACTATGGATGTTTGGAACTCGTATATATACGAAGTCCCAGGAAAATTTCGATAGCGCGTTCTACGCCGATGTGAGTAGGTACTGTATCGTAGTGGCGCGCGTCGTGCGTCGCCATATTACTAATCATTTATGCAAATAAGCAATAATATCGATACTATTGCAAGTTTTGACTGTTTCTGGACAATAGTATCGTGACGAGACGATACTAACGATAGTTTTGATTGTTTCTGGACAAGAGTTAGTGTTTTCGACTAACAACAATCGATAGTTTTGCAACGCTATCCCCATAGAATATACGAAAAACACGAAAACCTTTCGGTTGCTCAGTAAAATGCCTTTGAGCGTCCTCAATGTACGAAAAACACTTAAGAAAACCTTCCGGTTGTGCAGTAAAATGCCTTTGAGCGTCCTCAATGTACGAAAAACACTTACGAAAACCTTCCGGTTGCTTAGTAAAATGCCTTTGAGCGTCCTCAATGTACGAAAAACACTTACGAAAACCTTCCGGTTGCTCAGTAAAATGCCTTTGAGCGTCCTCTCAACGTAGTAGAGCCTTCCGCTCGGCGCGTCGAGTGCCAGCCCCGTGACGTAGGTGGTCAAGTTGTCCAGCAGCGCCTCGTAGTTGTCACCGTCCATTTGGGCCGTCATTATACGGGGTTTGTTTAAAAAGTCCGCCCAATACATTACGCTGTAAAAAAATATGAAACGATTACTTTCTTTGCTAAAAAGAATAGCACTACTCCAACTCTTCCCGTGGGTGTCGTACGAGGAACTTAAGGATCATATTGGATACTATTTTATACCTAGTAGAGGGCGGTAGGCTCGCCAACACAGAAATGCTTGCATTTGGCTTTGCTGCAGAAACGACGACGACGGCCTCAGTGTGGAGCCTGGTGCACATGGATCCATCGAAGGTGCACGCGTTGATTAACTCGCGCTGAGAGTCCCCGAAGTAGATGTGACCGCCTGGCTGGGTGGTCACATCTACTTGGCTTGATGATGATCACTTACCCATTCTTGGGGTCCAACGTAATGAACTTGGGGACGACGGCCTCAGTGCGGAGCCTGGTGCACATGCCTCCATCAAATGTGCACGCGTAGATGAACCCGCGCTGAGAGTCCCCGAAGTAGATGTGACCGCCCAGCCAATCAACCGCTACGTCACCCGCGTCTTCTAGGCCGTGGCTTACCAGCACCTGGAAATTTCATCATCACCAGCAGCCCACTCTAAACCACTGCTGGATATAAGCCTCCCCCAGGGCGCGCCATTGAGCCCGATCTTCGGCTCTTCTTATCCAGTCGTTACCTTGCGCAGATCGTTGCTCTATCTAACATGGGGGCGTCCCAGTCTCCACTCCAGAACTCGTTAACTGTTGTCGGTTCTTCGACAGATATGACCGGCCCACTGCTACTTCAGCTTGCTCATCTTATGAGCTATGTCGATAACTTTTGTTCTACGACGGATCTCCTCATTTCGAATTCGATCCAAGAAAGATACTCCGAGCATACCATCGTGGATTTCCATAGCACGCTGAGCGACAAGCCTTACCTCTTTAGTGGTGTCAAAGTCAGCTAGGTGGGCCCTCAGGATGCTCTGATGTCCTTTAGCTGCCTGCACCCAGTACACGAATGATCCGTCGTACGCCACGCCATGAACCTGGAACGACACCATTATGGTCTCAATTATGGTCTCAAGAGCGTCGGTGGTCTAATTACTTGGACGCCAGATGTATCAATGAGTTCTTCGGATTTTTTTCGAAGTCTTACGTACATTTACCGACTGCTCTAACGATGAAGGAAACATCGTAAGGAAACCTGCATGTCAGAGGAAGTTAAACGTTTCCGAAGGCGTGTTAAATCTAGCAATCAACACTGGGCCCGCTCGGTAGATCATGATCCGTACCCCATTGTGTAAGGGGAGGCCTGTGCCCCAACAGTGGGGGCATTAATAGGCTGATGATGATGATGGTCTCAATACCGGCATGGCCGCTTAACTTTAAGTTCAGTCTGTCTGTCTCTTTCGTTATCGGTAAGAAAAGGCCAGAAAAAGATGGTGTCATTTTCATACTTATACTCATACCATTTATTGCTTTTCATGTGTTACAATTGGTCTTAAAAATATATATTATCTGATCATACATGAAACCCTGAGTAGGGCACCGCAATATAAAATAAGAGATTATAATAGTAATAAATGCTAACGAGATAAATTGAATTAAATGTCATTATAAGTTATACATAATTGATTTTATAGTTCAGTATTGGTTTTATCATCAAAAAACTCCTGCAGTGAATAGAAACATTTGTTAAGAAGATACATCTTTAATCTTTTATTGAATATTGAGTCTTTTAATTCAATGTCGATGATTTGTGGAATTTTGTTATATATTTTTATAGACATAAACGAACGGTCCAGAACTGGGTAGACTTAATTTTAATTTTAGATTTAGAGCTGTTAAATTGACCGCTCCATTGAAATTTAGATCGGATACAATTACATGCCGTGTAAAATGACACCTTCTGTCCTTTTCTTAACGATAACGAGATAGACGGACTAAATTGAAATTAAATTCAAGTTTAGCGGCCATGTAGGAATTGAGACCTATATCAAATTATAGAAAACCTTCACGCTATGTCCCTTGCGGGGCAGGCAGAGAGAACGGAGCGCCACGAAACTCTGTCTTGGCACGCCTCTCTTTCTTCCTATTAAAATCTATGAGCACTCTGTTAATCTGATCTTTAAAGGTCAGTCTTAGACAACCCCGGCTTCTCCTTCCACTCTCGTTCACTTCGAATACCTGTTTCGTCATTCGTTCACCACTCATTCTTTCTACATGTAACGTATAACGTTAAGTCGTTGCCATAGACGAAGCAAATACAAGTTTCGCTACATCGAACAGTAGTACCTATCTTTCCTTCAGTTTTACCTTCATTGCTTGCTTTATTTTTATTTTTTCTCTATTTTATACAATAATACCTACATATTTATACATATCTTCCTGTATTCTAATGTATAATTTAAAAATTAAGTACCTTCCTTCGTTTCCTAATATTTTACTGCTGTATATTAATATTTCCGTTATTTTTATGTTCCGGTAGTGTATCATTAGGGAGTGATCCCTGGCACCCAGGGGATGCCTGAAAATCAACGCCGCGGTGCTAAAAGCGCTGCGGCAACAGGCTGAGGCAGTCCCCTTTTTCCGGTGCTGCACACCACCTTCATTAATTACTTTTGCTTATTTATTTTTATAATATATTTGTTTAATATTATTTTTATCTTCTGTGCCTAGTTGTTTGTATGTAAATAAATTCTTTCTTTCTTTCTTTATGTGAATGATAAATTAATAAATACCTCTTTGACGTTAGTAGTAACGGTAACAACTTTGCCAGACCTCACTCCGAGGTATCTGATGTCGTTGCGGGTGCTGAAGAACAGCATGCCTTCGGGGTCTGGAATTATTTGTAAGTATTTAATATCAAAGTGGCAGGGGCGGATCTAGAAAGAAATTTTGGGCGGGCCATCGGTTATTGAAGTCAGAAAATGAATGAATGAATTATAATTTATAAGCACATACATAACACGATAATTACATTTCACTACTTAAAAGTAACTATGATTTAGAGTAAGTTTACATGCACATGTGGTAACAGGGTCCCTGACTCAGCATTATGCTGTGACGATATGGCTAGACGCTAGCCACTGCCGCAGCGCTGATTTTCAGTCTGGGCCCGGTGACACGACGTAACGGTGAGGCAGCTGTCATATAGCAGGTGAGACAGCACAACTCTTACGTCCATATTCCCCGAGGGGGTAGACAGAGAAACCAGCTACTTCATAGGTGGTTCCCACTTTTCGCCGTAAGATTTGGTGGACAAACGTGATAGGTGGCGAGCCTATCGCCGTTTACTAGGTGTGGAATAGAATCTACTAAGACCCTTAGTCGCCTCGTACGACACCCACGGGAAGAGTTGGAGTGGTGCTAATCTTTTTGGTCGGCACGACACGGTACAAATCAGAAAATAGTAATAAAAATAACCACAAGGGAGTCGAACCTCGCGCTCTTTAGGGATCTTAAAGGTGGGAGGGTCAACGGCCCCTAGACCCCCCTGGATCCTGGTCTGTCTTTTAAAATACTTTTAAGATTCATGATTTCTGTTAAAAAAATACATCTTACCCGGAGCATAACAAGCCGTCGTATTACTATCAACCTTCTCAGTCCTGTATCCAGGGGCACAGCTGCACTCATGGGGGCCCCCTTCGAAAGTACAGATCTGTGAGCAGACGGGGGGGCCCTCGATGCATACGTTCTGGGGGTCGCATTGGTGCGTGGCCGTATTGTATGTATAGTATCCGATACAAACACATGCGGGACCAGTTCGAGTTTCCTTGCAAACAGCGTCGGGACCACACGTGAAATTTGTGCACATGGTCGCCCCTAGAAACAATATTTGTGGTTAAAACAATGGGGTATCCAGAAAAAAAGGTTGCAGTCGAATAAAAAGAGGAGCGACCTTTTTTTGGGAGGATTATGTAAAGAAGATTTTTTATGGATTTTAGATGGGGGAAAAGTTGGCTAGGAGTCTTGAGTTTGACCCTTGTCGTCCAGACGCGGGTATCATGACAGTAGTGTTGTCCCGGATTATGTTTCGTTTAATGCAAGCGAAACATAATCCGGGAAATTATCACGAAAACCACATTTTGCTCTTAACAACCTTCTTCAGGCCAGGCCAGGAAAACCCAATCCAATCGTCTTATTTTTTTTAAATAATTATTTAGCTTCGAGCCAGGAACTACATACTTTTGAGTCTCAAAATTCAAATGAATTGAGTACATTTCTTTTTGAAACAGTTAAAGTTGTCCAGACAAGGGTATGATGACACTACCCCCATGGTCTCATCAGCCTTATTAATATCCCCACTATTGTGGTACAAGGGTGGTATTCAGAGCATCTATGAGAGAAAAAACTTACAATGTTTGCAGAAGTTCCGCTCGTCGCTGCCGTCCCGACAGTCCACCACTCCATCGCACATCATGGTCTTGTTGAGACAGTAAGAGTTGTCCAGACACGGGTAGGACATGACGGTAGTGTTGTCACGGATGATGTTTCGTTCGCATTCCGTGTGGTAGTGACTTGCGCTCGCGTGTTCTAGAATACATCAGTATTAGGTAATGATTAGACTTAAATAATACTCGTATACTGTTTCACGAGTTTTAATTGTATTTTATTAATTAAGACCGGTTTCGTTTACACATCTTCAAGTAACTACCTATTTGTTTATAATTATGAAGACCTAAGTATAGACGGTTTAGACGCATATTGCCAATTACGCATAATGCCAATTACGCATAATGCGAAACAACAATTTGGTAATTTATATTGGCAATTCGCGTAAAAGAAAATGCTTAATACGCACATTGCCAGAATTGTTTTATGGCAATTTGCGTTTTCGTAATTATGCGTTATTGGTAATTTATTTATTTATTTTATTACACTTGGGACAATAAACAGAAGTACTAAAAAAAGAAGAAAAAAAAAAGAATAGAAAAAGAAAAGATTAAAAATAAGATAACATTAAACAATAGGGTAATTGTATCCCCCACATCCTTGTCCTCGGATATATAATTTACAATTATGTTATGTAATTCGCGTAAGAACATTATTTTTTCCCGAAATCTTGGCATTATGCGTAAATGGCATTTTGCGAAGTTGGCAATATGCGTCCAATTCCTATAGACCGTGACCGTGGCATATAGACAAGAGATAGAGCGCCTCATGTGCCGGAAATTACGTTGGCTCTCTTACCCTTTATACCGAAACACAGCAATGCAAGCATTGCCGCCTCAGTTATATAATGGTCGAAACCGTGCGGTGCCGTATACCAATGAGCTTTACGTATTTTTCGAAGACTTACGTACATTTACCGACTGCTCTAACTGTGATGTGATGTGATGTTTACGAATTAATAAATAATTTGAATCTGAATGCATATCAATTATAAGTACGTATACTTATCTTATGATAGGGGGCCGGGAATACCCCAGCGGCACTTCGACCCTTGAGGATATTTTGTGCCTACCCCATTTTACACACTGGTCATCTCAGTGTGTAGTGTAGGTTTCCTCACGATGTTTTTCTTCTCCGTTAGAGCAGTCGGTAAATGCACGTAACATTTACCGATAAGATAAGATAGACAATAGGATATGCCAGACAATAAATACATTTTTCACCAAGAAATTGTATGGAACAGCTGATTGTTTTTGCGAATTTATAGTTGCCCAATCGTGTTTGTTCAATTATGGATACTGAACACCCTCCTTCAGTATCCATAATTTTAGGGACTATAGAGGTTTTGTTACACCCTCTATATTTATGTCTTATATTATATTATAGTGAATACCTAGACTAGTCTAGACTTACTGCAGTTATCTAAGTCTTCGTCGGATCTGTCGTCGCAATCATAAATGGCGTCGCACACCCACGCTCGGGAAATACACTTGCCATCGCCGCACTTGAAACCTTTGCACGTATCCTGTGGAAAAAAACAACACATTTCTGCATACAGAAAAACGATCTCTGCAAGAATTGGTCTCCTGGTATAGTTCTTCGTAGGTTGATAATGATATCGAAATCCAACTTTAGTATAGAAACGCCGGGTAACATTTTGCACAATAGTTACCTTTACGTTACTAATACCTTTTTTACACAAAACTACACAATATTCTCATCATCTGCACATAACTCTAACCATTTGTGCACAACTCCAACAATTTCCACAAAACTCCATCAATTTGCACAAAACTCCATCCATTCGCACAACTCTCCAACCATTTGCACAGAACTCCTTCCTTTGGCATAAATCTATAACCATTTGCACAAAAACCTTCCTTTGGCACAAATCTCCAACCATTTGCACGAAACTCCTTCCATTGGCACAAATCTACAACGATTTGCACAAAACTCCAACCATTCATATCGTCATATCATTTATTCATAAACATTCATAAATTGTATTTGAATATTTACATGTCAAAAATAATAATTAAACTCTTTCAACTCCTTAGCTAAATTATAAGCACGTTATAAAATACATTTTTTTAAATTAAAATCCATGTCATAAAAAATATTTAACAAAAAACCGAATCTAAGAAAAAAAATACAAAACAAATACAATAGTCTGCTTAACTGTAACTTACTTACATTTTTACTTATATTACTTACATTTGTACTGTAAAAACCTCCGTCCATTTACTCTAATTATGGTCAAAGTGTCGTTAAGGGGGCGCAAAGACAAGTCGAAGGAGCCCCGCGGGGCTCTTTGCGTGATTTTCATAATGCAACCTAACATAACCTACAATATACGAGTGAAAAAACACAGTTATAAACACAGTTCATTTTTAACAAGTAAGTAAGTAATACGTTTATTTCACACACAGCAATGACCGAAACAGTTATAATTATGATAAAATAATTATGTAGTCAAATGTAAACATATCTAAATCATGTCTGATGGTCTGCTGTTGTTGTGAAAAGGGCCTCAACTCAGCTTATTGCTGCAGACAAAAATGCGTACAGCGCTGGTATCCTGTTGGACCATGACCGATGGCTGGCCAAAACCTGTCCAAAAGGACAAAGATACACACAACACAAATAAATGTAATTGAAGATAGGTAGTATTAATAAGTGAAAAATATATATACCTACATTTACCATGACACATAAATGATAAAAAAATATAAATATCGTAAATAAATAAATATATATGCCTACACACACACACTACCTACACACTGTTGCTTTCTTCGTCTGTGCAGTCACTGAGGGGCCAGCTGAAAATCAGTGCTGTGGCATGCCTCAGCATTATGCTGAGCTGGTGTACCCTTTTTGGCACTGTACCACACCAGATGTTCTGTGCTGCATGTATTAAACTTTGTATACTTCTATATTCTGTATTCTGGTGTTTACAGCGCTAAATAAACGATTTCAATTTCAATTTTACACACAATTATACAAGTCAGATTTTTTTCTAACACTTTTTCCCTCAGTGCCCCCTTAGCGACACCCCAACCCTAGTTTCAACTATAGTTCTACTCACATTACTGTTCGTCATGAGAACAGAACAGCCGAGCTCGTCGCTTCCATCGTCGCAGTCGGGCGACCCGTCGCAGACCCACGTGAGACGAATGCACTTCCGTTGGTCTTGGCATAGGAAATTGTGACTTTGGTTGCATAAGGCCGGGTCTGACACGACGTTCGCTACAAACAAATAAAAGCGAATTAATTTAATATTTTGTCGCTATTTGCGAGAGAACTTCCACGTAAAAAAAATCTTTAATAACTAAGTAAATAAGTAAGTAATACGTTTATTTTACACACAGCAATGACCGAAACAGTTATAATTATGATAAAATAATTATGTAGTCAAAGGTAAACATATCGAAATCATGTCTGATGGTCTGCTGTAATTAATAATTATTGTAATTGTTTGTTTGTCTAATTCCTAATTCCTATTTAATTTTATTATTTACCTATTATAGTTCTTCTATCGCCTAGGTTCCTGGAAGTGATCGCTCTGAGCGATAAGGCCGCCTTTGTACACATATTCAGTTTCCTTTCCTATGTAATTTTCTTGTGTGCATTAAAGTATTAATCTATCTATCTATCTATCTAGGCTAGGGTACCGGACTCCCATGCGGGAGGTCCGGGTGCGAAACCGTGCAGTGCAATGTACCAATGAGTTTTTCGTATTATTTCGAAGACTTACGTACATTTACCAACTGCTCTAACGGTGAAGGAAAACATCGTAAGGAAATCTGCACACTGAGATGAGCTGTGTGTAAAATGGGGTAGGCACAAAAGATCATCAAGGGTCGAAGTGCCGCTGGGTTATTCCCGGCCCCCTACTATAAGATAAGATAAGATAAAGATCTATCTATCTATCTTTATTTACTTAAAAGGTTTACAATAAACGAATTACATTCGGACTCCGCACTTGTATAATTTTGTATCGCGGCAGCCCTGAACCAAAGTTACTAAAACTAAGTAAACTAAGTTCTGAACTCAGTTTGTGTCGTTTTACATTAATTATCTTCACAATCAATGAAACAAACGTTTTTTAAAGTTAATAGTGTTAATTTTTAAATAAAAGTATTTTGTGTGTACCTAGACATATACAAATATTCCCATACGTAATTATACATCATTTATATAGTAGCATCCATATACCCAATACATATACACATATAATAAAATGTTACGTGTCAGACTACAGTAAGTCTTAGTGTAATAAACCGCGCCGAGTCGCAGTCGACGGGAAAGTGTCCGTCACGCTGGCAGGGTTTCCGCGCCAGAAAATAAATATTTTAGAATAGAATCAGAATAGAATCACATTTATGGCCAAATACATTATAACAGTGTTTACACGTTAATGGTTACGACCTAGCTCATAACTTTATATTGTTTTTTCTGTAATTTCTCTGGTTGAAATCTGTTGTGTTTTTAAAAGGTTAAAAAAATGTAGATGCAGATACTTATCTACTACGTAAGTATCTATGCATATTTGGCAAAAGGGGGGAAAATCAGCAAATGCTGACATAATCGGGTACCAATTATGCAGCTCTGTTTTCATTTCACCCCTTATCCCAAGATGTTAGTGGCACCGTTAGTCTTGTGGGTAAAAAAATTAAAATTAAAAGTCTAAAAAATTAAATATGTTAGCATTTATATAAATTTATAGTAAGAATTTGCTAAAAATAAATAAATTGCACTGAAAATCTGTGACTCATAGTGTGTGGATGTCAGTGTGGCTGGAAGGGTGTGTCAGTGTGTGCGCGTGAGACAGTGTAATTGTAACTGATAAAATAACTAATTCTTGGGGTCTTTTTCGCTAAACAATATTTGGAGGTTTTTAGCAGCATTTAATCCTAAGTACGTTAACCTGTCCTCGCTGAGACTGGTTCCGCCCCTTCCGGGTCGTATCCTGAGAGGAGAGAGGGTGATGGTACTGACCACAATACCGCTCGTCGCTGCCGTCCCTACAGTCGACCCTGCCGTCGCACTGCTGCTGCAGAGAGATACACTCGCCGTCCTCGCACGTGAACCTGTCCTCGCCGAGACACTGCAGCTCGTAAACTTGGATACCGTCGGTGAACTGGCCTCGACATGTCCCGAGGCATAGTAGGAGTATGAGGGAATATACGGGATACTCCATTGTTGATACTGCTAAAAAGTGAAAAAAAAAAAATATTGTTAGGCAATATTGTAGGTACGTAATTTCACTTTGCTTTTAAGAAAGCGTTCCAAAACTGGTAACAATTACTTACTACTTACTTATTACTTACTTACTGGTATTAATTTATATTTTTTTGTGTACAATACAGAGACTACAAACAAACAATTACTCGACTCTCTTCTTCTCTCTCTTCTAAGTCGTGTTCCTCATTGCTGCGGGTCGTGATCATTCTAAGGAATTAAACACATAGAACGACTCTCGTGGCAGATTTAATGGGGTGGTTTGCCATTGCCTTCCCCAATTACTCGACAAAAGGCCTTAATTGCCCGAGAGATGAAATAGTTAGAGATCGCTCTGAGCGATAAGGCCGCCTTTGTACACTTATTATTTATTTCCTTTCCTAATTCTCGTGTGCAATAAAATAAAAATCTGTCTATCTACCTAGACAGCTAGCACATAAGATAATACCTAGATAAGGTATGTACACAGCGGAGGAATATCCATTATTGGTTATGACGATAGAACACTAAAACGTGGTTGGAACGTCAACGAAAGGAAACTTGTATTCTTTCGCTGACGATATGAACTCGCCAGCGCCATGGGTATTCTTCGTAAGGAGTCCTAAGAGCAAAGGCCATAACATACCCACATAAATAGGTAGGTAGCAACGGGAATTATATCAAGTCGATTTGGTTAGGCCTTAATACAAAAATCAAGAACTACCCTCAATCTACACTGGAGTAGTATAATGTGCTGCCATGCTTTGCAGTTCGAACATATTAGCAACATTTCCTCACGACCCACAAGAGGAATAACAGTTGCCATTAAAAAAAAATAGTTACATCTTCTTCTAAGTCGTTTTTTTCCTAATTGCTGAGGGTCGTGACCTTTCTAAGGAATTAATCACATAGAACGACTCTCGCGGCAGATTTAATGGGGTGGTTTGCCATTGCCTTCCCCATTTCACACACTGGTTATCTCAGTATACAGGTTTCCTCACGATATTTTCCTTCACCGTCAGAGCAGTCGGTAAATGTACGTAAGTCTTTCGAAAACACCGGAAAACTTATTGGTGCATGGCATTGCCTGGTTTCGAACTCGGACCTCCCGCATGGGACTCAACATACTTAAGTAAAAAGTCCACGGTTCGTAGCCAGACAATAATCAGATGGAATCATAGCAATAGTTTTCGGAATACCGTTACTCTGAGAAATCTTAAAATCGAACTAAGAAAAATTATTAACCACACCTAGGTACCTACTGTCTTCTTTTTTATTCTACCTACTCGCAACTTTTATGAATGTGAAATCACTTCAATAGAATTATGATTAAAGAGTGGATTTGTAGTAGCTATTATTGGATTTACCAGTGAAATAAAAAGGGAAAAAAATATGTTATTCTAATTAAATATACTCAAGCAATATAAAATATTTAAAAAAAATATTTCATTAAGTAATTATTTTGTATTAATCATCATCATCATTATTTCAGCCGTAAGACGTCCACTGCTGGATCTCCATTTTCCTTTTTTATTTCAATTTGTTATTGTTGCACTTGCAATCCATATAAATCCAATAATAGCTACTTCAAATCCGCTCTTTATTGATGATCCTTTTAGAGTATTCTAGACCTATGGTTCGGTTTTTAGCACCGATTCTGGGTATCACTCGCAAAATTAAAACATCGCTCAACGAAACGACATCCTCACTCTTACCACCTCTAACACGATTAGGTATCTACGAGATAATTGTACTCATTGCCAAAAGACTAGGAAATAAGCAAATACATAAAATAACTTTCCGTACAATTCTACCTACCCGCACAAACACAAAGGTCAATAAAATTAATGAAGACATATGGAGCGGTACCTAACGTTTTTTAGCAAGCAAATTGTTTTAAAAAAATCAATTTAGACTGTTGATGGAACCAGGATAAAGATTATTGGGGGAAGAAGGACCCGCTACTTACCTTCGGATTATGCACCCCCTCAACCCCTATCACATCCTTTAGGAGGTCGGATTTGTCATCCGATTGTAAATCCTTCTGGATTTGGTTACCTTTAGGGAGCGAATCCGAGAGTGAGCGGCGCGGGCGGTTCATTCTTCCCCCAATAATTTTTGTAATTCAGTTTGAATAAACAATACTGAATCATCTTACAAATGATGGATACATCTGAATGCTGATATCACACCATGTGTATCGGAGATCAAAAAAGCTTTCATGAATCCATTGCTAAAAGAACAAAGAGGCACATGGTACAAAAAAATAACGTAATTAAAAAATAACTCACCTGATGTTATAAAATTCAATACAATGACATTATTGGGAACTATTTGAACAAGTAAACACTATTTTATCTAAATTAATTTAAAATATTTCTTAAAAACGTGAGCACTTTACGACCTTGGAACGCAAAATGGAGGACGACTGTTGACCTTTCTTTAAAAATGCAGTCGAAAGATTTAACAATTCGGAACATTATTTTTTCTTTCTACCCACAAATTCTTAACAAATTACATTCTCTCGCATCCGGTGCGATTTATTTTTCGTGGTGAAACTTGGAACTAATCGCATAAGTATTAATTTTGACGTTTGAATTAGAGATTGATTTACCGACAGCGCCCTCCCTCAGTTAATAAAATTGGTTGTTTTTAAATGGTAGATAATAGCGATACCATAGTTACATTTTCGATTTTAATAATACCATTGTAATAATAGTACATCACAAAAAAAAATATTCAATTTTCATTTGGCATGTGTTTAAATGGGTACAAGAATTGTACTTATTATATCTAAATAGTTACCATTTGGATTTTTTTAGTGTAGAGATAAATGGTCACCAGAATGCGTTGACAAAATATTTTAGTACCTATATGTAAACCGTTTTTTCTGGGTTGTTATAAAAAAATAAGGAGATTTGGCGGGAAAGTCGCAGAAGGTTCTACGATGTTTATTTTATTGCTCAAAATAAAATTCTGGTGACTTTGATAGCTAAAATCGGTGAAGTTTTGTCTAGCAAACGTCAGTAACAGTGACAATGTGTTGAACTCTTAAAATAAACTTCTCGTTAGTGGTTCGTTGTGTACTTAGTTTCACTCTGTGATTCTGCGGCGGGCCATGAGAATTCGCCAGAGACTAGACCGATTGAAATTTCCGTCATAACTCCTAGGAGTGTTAAAATGTGTCTATAACACAACATTTAGATGCTGAAAAACTAAAAACTGTTTTAAATCGCTAAATGTTTAGGCTGATGGCCTGTGTTGCCAATGCCTTGTTAAATAAATAAAAAAAAAATTAAAAAAAATATAACCTAACGAAGGCTAGGGCGGCAATAAGGCACAGCGAATTGCGCTCACTATGCAGTTAGGCCACGAGGAATACCCTGCCTATTTGACACCCTAGCCTTCATTCAACCTAACCCTTTAAGCATAACTTTTGCTTTTGCATTAACTTTTTTAAATTGTTTTTTCCTTCTGTGTCCATTTACAGTATTTCATCTTTGTTTCATTTTGTATGTATCGCATTGTGACGGCAAGCAAATTTAATATCCGCTAAGGTTGCTGCGACACGGTTCGGTGATCCACGACACGGGCTAGCCTGGTGAGGTCCTCCCACTCTCTAACAGCTTGCAACGCTTCTAGTTCAAACACATCGCTATGTAATTTTAATATTTATTATTTACTTGGTTTAGCATTCCGTACTTCTATTGTATGTAACATGAGTTTGAATAAATACATACAAATAACCCATTTTAATATGACAAAAAAGCCTTAAATTAACTTACCCCCCCAGTATTTTAATAGCTCGCCCATTCACTCGCCTACCCTTCCACCTTCCACAAATACTTGTGCAATAATAGGCCTGTACTTCCATATTCCAAGGATAGGGTAATTAGCAGATAATAAGGCATCTAATAATTACTTATAATCTGACCAGGAAGTAAAAAACCCTCGCCATATTGCGGGATATAAAGGTTTTTTTTCACAGCAAAACAGATTATAAAACTAGCAATAACGCCCTCTTGACAGGTTTTTTTTATCTTCTTATCTTATGATAGGGGACCGGGAATAATAATATAGTGCCCCAGCGGCACTTTGACCCTTGTGGATCTTTTGTGCCTACCCCATTTCACACACTGGTCATCTCAGTGTGCAGGTTTCCTCACGATGTTTTCCTTCACCGTTAGAGCAGTCGGTAAGTGTACGTAAGTCTTCGAAACATACAAAAAACTCATTGGTACATGGCACTGCCCGGTACTCCCGCACGGGAACCTAGCCACTGTGCCACCGACGCGACGTTCAGACAGGGGTTTTTAGTTCCTGGTCAGGGTTTATCCTCAAGGGAAGGTGAATATAGAAAGTATAAACACTTTTTTTCTAATAATATAATTTATTTACTTTTCGTATCCGTAATTACAAACTCTTACAACTAATATACAATAATAACGATTTTAAACTTCATTTTTCCATGTTTTTGTCACATTTTACTTACAGTTACAGTAAACACAAAGAAAACTTACAATTTTATTACGGAGGTGGTTTTACCGGAACCGAAGTCGAAACCGAAGGTTTAAAATTTGATTTATCGGAGTCGGAACCGGATTCGGAACAGGAGGCGGAGGCGGAGGTAGAAGAGAGATGTTTGAACATCTCTCTTCTACCTCTTAAACTGTTTTAAAAAACCGTTTTTTTTATTTTTATAGCTGAACTGGCCAAATTTTATTATGATGACGTTTGCGGCAATAATACATGTTCCTTTATGTATTCCTACACTATTTAAATAAATATTGATATTTGAATATGTTTGCTCACAAATCTTCGGTATAACCTCCGATATTTTTTTTCCTTTATTTAAATAAAAAACTAATTTTGTCGTAAAACATAATACTGGCATAAGCCACAGGGCTTGTGCGCCAGTAACGAATCGATCGTATTATTACCTGTTTACAGTAAGGTTGACAATAAAATATAAATACTTAAATCTATTATGGAACTAGCGGAGTTATTCGATCGTCGTAATGCGAGGCGCATTAGGCATAGTAATGCGTCGATGTTAGCGCATCTTACTGATAAGACGCGCCAGACCGGTTCAGCCGAAGGCATGCTGTCGCTCATATACAGACTGCGCCGTTTAAGTAGAAAAAGTTTGTGAGCATTGATTTGCACTTATGCTTGCCGCTTGATTCAGAATTATCGGAGCCGAAGTCGGAGTCGGAGGTGTAAAATCAAACGGAAGTTCCGACCTTTCGGAGTCGGAGTCCAAGCTCCGTAACATCCCTAATAAGAACCTTGTAATTATAAATAAAATAATCCAAATAAAATATAGTCGATACGTTTCGAAACCTAACTAAAGGAAGGTGTAACTGTACTGAGGTCTTACAGGACGACTCGGTAACGATTACTCAATAAATCAACTTGTATCAAAAACAGTTGGGAAATGAATTTAATTCATAATAATATGTACAGTCATGAACCTAATTTGGAACCAACTTTAACACATTGAACGACTGTCATAATAAAACGTAAACGGCAATTAGTAAAGTAGTGGACGGTAGACAGCAAGTAGTGGTAGATCCCAATGTGAAGGATCGCCTGGGGTGGTACCACCCTCTTATCTATTTCTGCCGTGACGCAGAGGTGCTTGCATTTCTGTGTTTCGGTTTGAAGGGTAAGAGAGCCAGCGTAATGTCCGGCACATGAGGCAATCCATCTGTGCTCAAAGTTAGCAGCGCATCAAAGGCCCTCTAATATTAATACAGTGAGGTGAGATGTCTATGGGCGACGGTGATTACTTACCATCAGGTGATCTGTTTGCTCGTCTGTTTTACTTATTTATTAAAAAAAATATTTTAAAAAATAGCGATAATTTAGTAGGACTAGGTTGTTTAATGTGTAAAAACGGGTCCTAAATTAAGGTAGGACTGTACTGCAAAATAGAATTCAGGGTAGCTGTTACGATGAAATGACACTATGAGATGGCATGCTAAACAAAGAACGTTATTCAGTATTTATTCCATAAACAATAGAATAGGGTAGTTTCCAAGTATCAAATATTAAATGCATTTCTTAAAAATTAAGAAATAGTCATAAATTGTTGGTCGAATGTGAAAACAGAATTAAAATTCGTTGAAAAATATAATAGCTACAGGCAATCAAAAATCGGAACGGTAGAAAGAAACGGCAATAAGTTTTATGACGTAACTGTTCTCTAGCGCCATACAAGCAGGTCCTGACTACATATAAAGGACTGGTTTGCTAGAAAGGGACAGAGCTCCTGTCCAATATTAACTTCAACCATTAATATCTCTGATGTTAGTTGAGTTATCGAAAAACTAATTTTAGATCCTTCTTTAGGATGTCTATGAAAGTTGAGACGCAATAAAAAATTTAGCTTAATGCCGTATTTTTATATCTATAATCAGAAGTTAAACGAACGCGATAGCATTGCACGTTGTTCGTAATAAGTGGACAGAAGATTAAACCACAAATACCAGTCTAACGACCTTAAAAGATCAGATAAACAGTGCTCTTAGATTATAATATACAGAGCGACGACCACAACGGCGAGCATGCGTGAAACGACGAAACACTGTAGAAGAAGCAAGAGAGGCATGCCAAGACAGGGATTCTTGGATTTCCTCTTACATACAGTTTTCCTCACGATGTTTTCTTTCACCGTTAGAGCAGTCGGTAAATGTCATAAGAATTCCGAAAAAATCCGAAGAACTCATTGGTACATGGCATTGCATGGTTTCGAACCCGGACCTTCCACATGGGAGTCCGGCGTCCTAGTCACTAGACCACCGACGCTCTTGAGACCACAATTGAGACCAGAATGGTATGGTTACGTTACGTTAGGTGTCGCTCCGTTCTCTATGTCTATCCCGCAAGGGATTTAGCGTAAAGGTATGTATGTATGTATGTATGTGTATCATAATATAAATTTGATGTTACTTATTTATTTATTTTATTATAAATATTACTTATATCATAATATTAATTGGGTGTGGCATCCGGATGTCTTTCCAGCAACATGGCCACGCCTTGTCCGCCGGCCGCGCACGCGGAGATCAGGCCGATTTGCCCGTCTTCGCGGACTAGACGGTTCGCCGTGTGCATCGCTAGGCGGACCTGTGGATACAGATGTTTTAGTAGAAGAAAATGGTGGAAAATGATCTCAAGTCTACTATTAAAATAAGAAAAAATATCTAAATGGTACAGCCGGCCTCTAGCTGAAGTATCATCATATAATCAGCCTATTAATATGTCCCCACTGTTGGGGCACAGGCTTCCCCTTGCTCAAGGGGGTACGGGCCATGATCCACCGAGCGGGCCCAGTGCTGATTGGTGGATTTCACACGCCTTCGGAAACTTTTAATTTCCTCAGACATGCAGGTTTCCTCGCGATGTTTTCCTTCACCGTTAGAGTAGTCGGTAAATGTACGTAAGACTTCGAAAAAGGCCGAAAAACTCATTGGTACATGGCATTGCATGGTTTCTGGACCTCCCGCACGGGAGTCCGGCGTTCTAGCCACTAGACCACCGACGCTCATGTATACCATCTGTCAAAATAGGGTAATTACCAAGTATTAAATATTAAATCCATTTGATAAAAAAATAAGAAATAGATTGGTGAAATAGATGGTCAAATGAAAGTTCAAAGTCGCTCAACGAGCTATGGAGAGGGCTATGCTCGGTATCTCTTTGATGTATAGAGTTAGAAATGAAGTCATCCATCACAGAACGCGAGTTACCGACATAGCTCATATGATGAGCATGAAGTGGCAATGGGCTGGCCATGTCTGTCGCAGAACCGACAACCGTTGGGGTAGACGAGTTCTAGAGTGGAGACCGCGGACAAGAAAGCGCAGTGTGGGATGCCCCCCTGCCCGGTGGACCGACGACCTGAAGAAGGTTGCTGGCGATGGTTGGATGAGGAAGGCGGAGGACCAAGTAATGTGGCGCGCCCTGGGAGAGGCCTATGTCCAGCAGTGGACAGACACGAGCTGATAGATGGTCAAATGTGAAAACAGAATTAAAATTCGTTGAAAAATTAAATAGATACAGGCAATCAAAAATCATACGGAAGAAAGAGTAAAGTAAGGTAAAGTAAAATACACTTTATTGCGCGATCTCTTCCAGGCAACCTTCGGGCGGAGGAAATGATATCGAGAAAGAGGTAGTAGGTGTGCAAGGTTTATGGAACACGTTATATAAGATAATTTTATTGAGAATTTAAATTAAATTAAAAAAAGACCGCCGCTCCGGGTCGTTCTTGGTGCAGAGGTTGGCCGTGGCGATTCAGCGTGGTAATGCCGCGAGCGTTATAGGGACCTTTGCGCCGGGGTCGACACGGGACGGAATTGTTGACTAAGGCTTTTCATCAGTCTTTTTTTTTAATTGACGAAATTTAGCTTTGCATTAAAGATTGGTAAAAAATTAAATTAACTTAAATGAAATTTATATTAAAAATTATAAAATAATAATTAATTATTTTTTATTTGTTTTTTTAAGAGATGGGCGCTACTATAGTGTGACGTCGACGAACGAACTCTAAACGTGATTGTACACCTGAAAAAAGGTGTACAATCACGTATAGAGTTAATAATCAGTAATCAACTGATAGGAAACTTACCCCAGTGGCGGCGAAAGGATGTCCGATAGAGAGCGAGCCGCCCCAAGTGTTCCATTTGGCCAGGTCCGGGGTTCCAACCTGATACACCAAGTATCTTAATAAATACAATTCATTTTACATACATATCTTCACGCAGAGAGAACGGAGCGCCACGAATCTCTGTCTTGTCATGCCTCTCTTTCTTCCTCTATAGACACAGTTTCACACAATGCTCGCCGTTGGGGTCAGACGACCCCCACAGAAGCCGGGGTCATCCTAGTCTAGGATGACCCCGGCTTTTTAATACACAGAGCAGACGCTCTGTATATTAAAATCTAAGAGCACTCTGTCTATCTTATCTTTAACGGTCAGTCTAGGATGACCCCGGCTTTTTAATATACAGAGCAGACGCTCTGTATATTAAAATCTAAGAGCACTCTGTCTATCTGATCTTTAACGGTCAGTCTAGGATGACCCCGGCTTTTTAATATACAGAGCAGACGCTCTGTATATTAAAATCTAAGAGCACTCTGTCTATCTGATCTTTAACGGTCAGTCTAGGATGACCCCGGCTTTTTAATATACAGAGCAGACGTTCTGTATATTGTTATTATTTTGGTCCCAAAATAATAACAATAACAATGTTATATATGTGTTTAATCCATAATGCTGCATTGGTATTTAAACAGTCGGTATTTACACACCCTTTCACACACACATACACAACACACCCATACACAACACACCCTCAAACTCTCACGCCGCCACCACACATTAATCTTAGTCACTTAGCCAGCACTTGATTAACAAGTACTTACAAATAACATTTAATACTCGTGGCAAATATGTATGACATATTCATGTTAATTCTACATTATTAGTCTCAAAGTTAACCGCGTTCTGTAGGTATACAAGTCATATATAAACGAGGAAATCTGTAATTGGCCTTCTTTAAGTTTAATACATATGTAATTTTATAATTGTTAATGCTGTAGATTACCCTTATAAATAAAAATAAAATAAAATAAATTAAACTCTATGAGCACTCTGTCAATATGATCTTTAAAGGTCAGTCTAGGACGACCCCGGCTTCTCCTTCCACACACTTTCGCTTCGTATACCTGTGTCGTCATTCGTTCATTCATCTCATCACAATAGGAGATAAAACGCAAAGCGTTGCGTAGATGGAGCCACGAGCACACTCCGTAAACAGAAAAGCAAAACGAAACGTCATTTTTGAAGATATCACAAATTTCTCGTTATTTGGATTAATTTAATTTAATTCCTCATAGCAAAATTGTGAAGATATCATGGCATCATATGGCCATTTAAAAATAGCAAACCTAAAGAATCTGTTAAAACAGCGTGGCGCGAGTCTGAAGGAATTTGGTGGAAAGGTATCTACATGTTGATATTTGACTTTATGTGCTAATTTAAAGTTTATGAAACAAAAATCTTGTAAAATCATCCGATAATGATCAAAATCATCATTATTTATTTATCAAATTATTGTCATTGAAAGAAAGAAATTTAGTTATGTTATGTTTAGAACAAAATCATCTTTAAGTCGTACATTTTTGAATGCTTTTTTGTAACTGTGCTAGTGGCGCTTCTACTGGTAAAACATTGCAGGATTATCTCCTATTCATTTTAATTTTTACATTTATTTTGAAGGGCATGACTCTGTTCAGAATCAGCCTGAGATGGTACTCTTTTACATATTTCTGCCGCAAAGCAGCCATGACTGCATTGCTGTTTCGCTTCGAAGGGGTAAGAGCCAGCGAGATTACCGGCACATGAGGCGCTCCAGTCGTCAAGTTTAGCAGCGCATCGAAAACCTTCTAATAACATTATAGTGGAGTGAGATCTCTATGAACGACGGTGACCATTTACCATCAGCTGGCGCGTTTACTCGTCTGCTCTCCAAATACAATTAAAACAAGTCCTATTGAAAATATCTATAGCGCGTTCTACGTTTGTATGGAAACACAGACTCGATGTACGCGGAGAATGCTTCGGGCGAACAGCGACATCTGTCGGCGAGTTGAGTGAACTAATAACACCATAGAGTCGTGAGATGTGTATGGGCGAAAGTGATCAGTTACCATCAGGTGACCCGTTTGCTCGTCTGCTCTCCAAATAAAATAAGACCTTACCTTCGCCTGTCTCTTGAGATAGGTCTGCCCAAACCAGTCAGAGTCCATAGCCTTCAAGTTTGACAGGATTTGTCCCTGCAATAGTAAATTAATTGTTGAAATAGAAATAGAAAATCCTTTATTATCCATTGGCGCATGCGATTTGAGCAATATCCCATACATTAGTCGGGCACTGAAATGTCATAAGTATGAAAATATATGACCTATGGGTCAGTTCCGTGACTCGCTGTCACTGCTCACGTCATTGTTCTAGAGGATAGGGCGTAATAGTCAGATTGAAAAGGTCGGGGGTTAAATAAAGGGTTTGGGTACTCACGGCGAAGGCTTCATGTATCTCCCAAGTGTCGATGTCGCCAACCTTGAGCCCGGCTTTGTCCAGGATCTTGGGGATGCCGTACGCGGGGCCCAGGAGTAGCTGGTCCACTGGATCCTGGAACACACAATACTAGTTTATGCAACTGTAACGTAATTTCAGCCATTATGAAATGAGTGTTAGTTTTTGATGTGAGCGTAGCGTGTACATAAATAAATAGAAAACACGAATTTTACGATGACTGATTACTTGCATACAATACTCTTTAAATACGTAAATAACAGAAAATACATAATATTGTGAAGCGTCTATCATACGCCAGGTGGAATAAAAACAAGTGGGATTTGTTCTACCGCTTTTAACCACTGAACAAATGGGAGCAATTTCCCAGTAGTTTTCTTGACAGAACAAGTGGAAATTTTCATGTTCCTCCAAAGATTTTGAAATTCACCCTATGAAGAAGAGAAGCTTTAAATGAAATCGCGTCTGCCAGTTGGCGCATGCGCTGTGAACATCTCCAAGGATAATGAATCAATCGAATAATTAAGATAATATATCTAAGCATAAGAATTTTTTGTAAAACGTGACGGTCTATATGTAACGTATTTTGTTACATGGAATAAACGCTTTGAACTTAACTTGAACATCATCATCAGCTCATGATGAGGTGTTTCTGAACGATACGGTATACAGGCCCAATGAATCTGTGTACCTTTAGTTAGATGGGTAACGAACCTGAGCGACGTAAGTGAAGTCCCGGAGGTAAGCCTTGGGTTTGAGGCCAAGCTCCTTCGCCTTGGCTTCTGACATAATCAGGCAAGCTGAAGCGCCGTCCGTCTGTGAAGATAGGAATATAATTTTATTAGCGGCAAATATTTCTAGGGAGTCATCTATAGGTTATATATACGATAGGGCAAAAATAAATTTATTATTACTTATTAAATTTTCGAGAAAAACGACAAAATTGTTTGAAAATTCTACAAATGAATGAATTATTGCTATTCTAATTCTGAAATTAGAAGTATGAATGAAACTCGTTTCATTCATAACGACATGGATGAGTTTATAAAAAAAAAGGCGCAATATAAGGGTTTTTTTTTAGTTTTCATACAAAGTGGTACAAATAACTAGCTCATAACTTTATATTGATTTTTCTGTAATTTCTATGGTTGTAATCTGTTGTGTTTACCTAATAAATAAATTAAATTAAATGACCAGCACATACCGCCCTCTAAATATTTGCTACTAATAAAAAACAACCTTATACTAGTATATAGTTTGTAACTGTAATGTGGGCAGGACGGAATAAATCTATTTCTTTCCTTCTTTCTATATTGTGATACAAGTGCGCATGGTTGTTGTTTTTTTTTTAAGGCAATGGGAACTGAGCCCATACAGCCATGTCTGATGTAAACAACTCTTGCAAGTCTTCATTAAAATGCTGGTGTGACACATTTCAATGCTATCTGGGAGAATCTTCCACGCTTCTGCGCCATCCGAACCAAATAAGAATGCGTCCCGGACGCAGTGTGGCTCTTCAAAATCCAGCCAAGTACGGATCGGGCTGCAGCGTCTTATTTGACTTTACTTCACTGTCCCACACATTAATCACATTTAGTAGACGTTCTTCGAATAAAAAACACCATTCTTACTTGAAAAGCACTACTGTAAAACAATTTGCAAAACAATGAAAAAAAGCTGGTGTGGACGCGACAAAAGCGCGGGAGAAAAACCTACAAGTGCGCATGGATAGCAATGAGGGATTTTCCAGCAGCTTCCAATCAAGTCAACAGATGGCGCTGATTGTATACTGGAATGTCAAAATGTCTCAAAATATGGGTACCTAGGTCATAAAATTTGAATTTTAAAAACCTTTCTTTTTTATTATTTGATCGTCGATATTAATTCTTTGTTATTTGCTCATAGTTCTTGTTTCATCATTGGGAAATGATGACTTCAATGAATTTCTATACTTTTACAAAAAGCTACCCACTTTAAAAATCAAAAGAATTAGTAAAATTGGTTGGCCATGGAACCTTATAGGCACACCTACTTTCCGCCATATCGAAAAAAATGACTATTTCTTTGCGATCGATCCTAGCTTAATAATTCGGTAGAGCACATCAATACAAACATAAAACATATCTTGACAAATACTCCTAAAGTATCTCTGAACTCAGTGTCGGTGACACAGTGGTTAGGACACCAGACTCCGATGCGGGAGGTTCGGGTTCGAAACCGTGCAGTGCCATGTACCAATGAGTTTTTCGTATTTTTCGTAGACTTACGTACATTTACCGACTGCTCTAACGGTGAAGGAAAACATCTTGAGGAAACCTGCACGCTGAGATTACCAGGGTCGAAGTGCCGCTGGGGTTATTCCCGGCCCCCTACCATAAGATAAAAAGATATGTGACCCAATAATCTTACTAAAAAAATTAATGCGACTTTCAACATCAAATATCCGGGTAAAGAGATACTTTAGGAGTTTCTGTCAAGATATGTTTTATGTTTATATTAATGTCTTCTATCGAATTATCGAGCTGGGATCGATCGCCAAGAAATCGTCATGGGCCGCCAGGTTCCATACTAAAATGGCCTTGGTAAAAAAATATCATAAACATATGAAGCAGTGGGACTACGAGAAATAAGTCTCACTCGTCATCGTTCCAGTGGGACAATACAGTGAGTTCGCGAGAAAAGTCAAAAGAAAATTTTGCCAAATATACATGACATATAGTGCTTTTGTATAGTGCTTTGTACTATAATTTTAAATTTATATGAGTATTTGGCAATAATTGTATTTCTATTTCAAAATTCATATTCTGAACTGATATATAAATCGAAACAAAAAATAAAAATTTAATAGTTTCAAGTCGTGTTCCGTTTCGTTTCTGCATCGGTTCTGATGACTCGTTTGCTCGTTCTGCTCTCCTTATAAAATAATTCAAAAAAAAACATGTCTCACCAGGAAAGACGCATTCGCGGCGGTAACAGTGCCGTGCGGTTTGATGAAGGCCGGTTTCAGCTTGGCGAGTTGTTCCGGAGTAGACACGCGGATTCCGTTGTCTTTCTCCACCAGCCCGTCCTTGCCTTCCACTGAAAATTACACACTTTACTTTAAAACTCATGTCTCACTTTACTTCTTAGTAATTATCACGAAGGTTGCTCTTTGAAAAAGGTCTCCCGAGTAGACCGAAACGTCGGAGCAATCTCTACGTTAAATATGAAGTGAGTAACATTGCACGACCTAATTCCAGCATCTCCATTCCGCCTTCGGACTACCAGGCGCGGGGAGGGGTTCCATCCTTATGTTTGTTGATATCCCATCTGCTCGTACGAAGCGATTTGCTTCTTCGTTCATTATGCGAACGGCTAAGGAATGGAACAGCCTGCCGGCGTCTGTATTTCCCGAAACCTACAACCTTGGGATCTTCAAGGCCAGAGGAATAGACATTTACTGGACCCGCATGCTCCATCGTCGACCTCATCGTCGCTTACCATCAGGCGAGGTCAAATGCGGGTTTAGTAGTCAATAAAAACAAACATGCTTTACACTTTAGATCAGTGAAGTGACCTATGATCAGCATTAGATCGTGGATTACCTTTGCCGGCATCAGATCAGTGGAGTAGCCTTTCTGCTGAGCCTGTGCAGCCAGGGTGTGTGAATGCAGAGCATATTCATCCTGCTCCCTTGACTAGTGTTACCTTTCATCAGCATTAGATTGGTGAAGTTACCTTTGACGGGCATCAAATCAGTGAAATATCCCTTCTGTTGAGCCTGTGCAGCCAAAGTGTGTGAACGCAGAGAGTATTCATCCTGCTCCTGCCTTGAAGCCCCGAACGCGGCGGCGAGACGATCTGCGCTGTGGCCCATGCTCTCTCCGGATGAGAATTCTGCTACTGCTGGCAGCTGAAACAAAAAAATTATATGGTGTTGTAATTTGAAGGTGGTAGATCCTGATGTGCAGGAGCGCCTGAGATTGAACAACCCAACCTCTCATTTAGACTTATTCTTTATGTTTCTTTAGAAACGAATCAAAAAATATACTTTTAAAATAATTTTACGTATTTATTAAATCGATTAATATTATATATACGATTTAACATATTTATTAAATCGTTCACTTGGTCATGTAGTCTGTACTTTCTGCAACCATGGTCTGCCCTCGACTCGGTCTACCCTTCAAAACGGAATACAGCAACAAGCATTTCTCATTTCCAGTAGAAACAGGTAAATATACCAGACTGACTCTGCACAAAGTCAACCCACATTCATTAATTGAGACTTAAGACTATATACCTCAGGAGCCAAATAATCGGGTCTGAAAGAAGCCAACAACGACAAGCGCTGCATGGGAGTCTTGGCACGGTTTAGCTTCAGCAGTAGAGAGCGCATCTTGCGAGAGTGGCGGATGGGCACATCTGACATAAACTCGACACCGCCCGCGACGATTACATCATAAGCACCAGCTGCTATCATGCCGATACCTGCAGAGGACAAATTATGTGAGAAAATGGTATTTAATTAGTATTGAAGACTGCTTATAGCACAGTTGCAAGCATGGTAATATCCTATGATAGGGGACCGGGATAACCCCAGCGGCATTTCGACCCTTGAGGATCTTTTGTGTCTACCCCATTTTACACACTGGTCATATCAGTGTGCAGGTTGCCTCACGATGTTTTCCTTCACCGTTAGAGCAGTCGGTAAATGTACGCAAATCTTCGAAAAATACAAAAAACTCATTGGTACATGACACTGCATGGTTTCGAACCCGGACCTCCCTCATAGGAGTCCAGTGTCCAAGCCACTGTCACTGCCACTGACACTCTTCCCACTCTATCTTAAGTGCGCTATCAAAATTAAGAATGATGAGGATGAGTGATAGCTAGTGTCACATTTTGATCTGCTCTTCTGTGCCTTGGAGAGCACTTTAAACAGTCAGTCCTGGTTGCATGTTAAACAGCAGCTGTTAGGTCATATCAGAGGCCTATGGGCAGTCTGAACAACTCAGACAATAGGTTGGTGACTAAGCATACGATAAACAAACAACAACAAACAGACATAGTGAGGAAACCTGCACACTGAAATAACGTGTGTGTATCTACCTTGAGGAGCTGATGTTGCCCAGAAAGATAGTAAATAAAGCCCATGGTACTTTGTACAAGACTAATTTGATGCCTTTGGTTCTCTTAGAAATTAGTACATAGACAAAAGAGTGTATTTGTAATGGCATCGAAGTTATATAATAAGGTACCGAAATCCATACGAGAGTCTAACTGTTTAAACTCATTTAAGTGCGAGCTGAACAAACTGTTAGTTGACAAGACATTATTCTGTAAATGATTTTTTAAGTGACAAAGATGTTTAATCATGAATGATTGCCACTTTTTTATTAACCTTATGTCCGATCTACTCACTCCTATGTGTATGTATTAATTATCTACTAGTCGACTGGTTAATTTAAATTTAATAATTTATATATTACTCACATTTGAATATTCATTAACAAATTATTGAAAATATTTGTATGTCAAAGGAGCATAGTGATACCTACTCATTTAAACTGTATACTAATATCTACTTATTATTACCTAATTTCACGAATAAATGATTGATTGATTACTATGTATAGGATCTTGGACATTTACTCCTTTCCAAGCTGAAAAGCTCTGGGTTTTACGAATTATTTCTTACCAGTGGTAATAGCCTGGTTGGACGATATACAGGCCATGGTGACCGTGTGAGCTGGAGTATGTTCACTAAACCCAGCAGCCAGTGCAGCTTCCCGACCAATGTTAGATGTCTTCACCTCCTGAATAACTGTGCCGTAGATCAGGTAGTCGATCACATCCTTTGATACTCCTGTTTTTTGGAGCAGACCCCTGCAAGATAACATGATGAATGTAAATTGGAGGTGGCCATGATGTCTGAAGTAAAAAATTAGGAAACAAAGTTACAATATAATTTATTTATAAACATCAAAATGTTATTCAAATTGAAGATTCAGAGGTCTGACCCCAAAAATATTCTGCTATGATTGTGTCTGATTTATTATTATATATTTATAGACAGGCAGCATATTATGATGATGCCTCTATATCATAGTGTTGGAAAGTTACAAGTTATTAGATTCACAGTTTATAGTTTTCACAGTTCTTTGAACTTTTTCAGGAGTGTTTGAACCACCAAAACTCACCCCCTTTCTACGGCCCTAGTGTTAGTCACTGTTCAAGCTATAGGTGCTGTGGCCCCAGACCTAATGAATAGCACCTCCCCAACTCTTTTGAGTATTGTACGAGGCAACTAAGAATCTTAGTGGATACTATTTTACACTTAGATGGTGGTAGGCCACCTATCACTTTTGTCCACCAAATCATACTACCTGTGATTGAAGGTGGTTAATTGTCTACCCCCTCGGGGATTATGGATGTGAGAGTTTATGTAAGCGGTAGATAATTATTCAACTCACAGCAAAGCATGTCTCGCTAGTTCGTGGGGCATCATCTTGGCGTAGTCGGTGAATGAAACCAGGAACGGCGTCCTGACTCCATCCACAAGAACCACATTCTTGCCGGTGCGGTCGGGAAGGGTCTTCTTCTGATGCAGGGCAGCCCCCACGCTCAGGGCGCGTCTAGCCGTGTCTGTATACAAGAAACGATATTTATAACCAACCTAATCAACAGGTCCAAAGTTTACATAAAATTAATTGGTTATTTTCTTGATAAATAACCTCTATAACAAAACAATAACGTTCATAGAATATATTTAACCGAATATAATGTTAGAAGACAGCTGAATTTATTAGGAACAAAGAATAAAAGTAGTTATTTACCAAACTTGACGGTCGAGCTAGCATGGGGCACTTTTAGTAAAGATTTTGCTAAGTGCGATGCCATTGTTACTCGAATACTTCTACTAGGAATCACTAGGTATTACAGAGGCTTCTGCAAGAGTAAATTTTCACTGAAAACTGTAGTAATTAAGGATGAAAAGTTGCAAAAACTGCGAGAAAGTTGGACTATGACCTGGAAGGCGATTCTCGCAGCGTTCGACATACAAAAGTGGAGCACTACGAACGTCTTATCACGTTCACATGTGATATGAGCGAATGAGATAGGACTAATGTCGAATTCGACATTCCACTACGAGAATCGCCGTCCTGTCATCGACGACAAAAAATTCGTAATTATAATATTATTTTGCACACTACTAAATCTAAGAGATAACCACTGTACTATTTGTAGCGTGCTATCTCTTTTAGGCTCGTCGAAAAAATATCGATACATCGATATATCGATATTATTTTTTCAATGTATCGATATTTTTGAGCGATATTTAATGTTTCGATGTATCGAGATATCGATATAAAATTACAAGTATTGAAAAGGTATAAAAATCGATATTTTTTATAATTAAAAAATCCTAAAAAAGAATACTTTTTTTATACTAACATTTTTTAACAAATTACATTTTTTTTGTCTTTGGTCGACTTGATTTACTGCGTTTTAATTTGGTACTTAAGTTGGCTTTTAAGTTGGCAACTCTGTCTGTCAATGTCATTTCAGTGTCAGTGTCTGTGCTTCAACTATCCGTCCGTCTGTTATCCGTATTATAACCTCAACGCGAGCGTATTTCTGCCTGCATTTGAGTTGATTATAGTTCTCAAACAATCTAACTAATTAAATCAATAATTAATTCACGTATGTGAACAAAATAATTCGAGCATTCCAGTCATGTCTAGTGTTGTATGGAACTTTTTCAAAAAAATAGACAGACAAAACGTTTCATGTAATGTGTGTGGGAAAATATATAAAACCAGTGGCAATACGACGAATTTATCTACACATCTTAAAAATAAGCATCACCATGCGTTTTTGCAACTTAAAAATAAAAACTCAAGGTCAAGTGAAGTGAATATTACACCAAGAACAAGAACTAGTTCACCTGTTTCGTCTACTAATTCAACTATTACCAATACTAATAAACCTGCTGAGATAGAAAATAACTTCATGGAATTGTCTGAAATTGCGATTTACGATGATACTGGTGTAAGTATTTTATTTGTGAAAGATCAAACGTAGCTTTAGAATCTAAATATCAATTGTTCATAACCAATAACCAGTCAACTAATGATGTGTAATTACTAAAAGTATCGATATCGATAAATTAAAATTTTGGTGTTTTCACTTAACCTTAATACTATTTATGACGACAAGTGTAATGAAATATATACAAAATATTCAATAATTTTTTTCAGACTGAATCCTCCAAAGATGGTCAGAGTAAAGACTTGTGGAAACAGACTACACTCATAGATATGTTTGAAAGAAGTTCAAGCTATGAAGGTATTTTTTTTTTATATTAGATTACTGTATTGTTTACATTTTAGTTCTATGAGGATGTTCTAATTTTATTATTTTTCTCAATTTAGCAGGGGGTCATAAAACTAGCCAAATAAATCAAGCTTTGATCTACATGATTTGCAAAGACAACATGCCTCTATCTTGTGTAGAAAAATCAGGATTGAAAAGATTTATGAGCGTCATTTGTCCACGCTATAAAATTCCATCACGAACTACTGTAAGCGAACTATAATATTAAATTATTATCTTATCCTTTTTATTTTTAAATGTTATTTTATTATTCATTTCTCATTCCAGATAACTGGCCTCATGGAACAACGATACGCCACTACCAAAGCCATTTTAAAACAAAAATTAAGTGAGATAAATAATATTGCTTTAACAAGTGATATATTAACTCTTACTAACTCGACACGAAGTTTCATCGTAGTGACAGCACATTTTCTTAACACAGCTAATAACTGCACTCCTGAGCATGAGATGGTGACATTGACAGCACGAAGAATGTATCAGGTAAGTAAAGTATAAAATAAATGCATCAAATTATAAAAAATAAAATAAATAGTTAATTATAATAAATTTAATAAAGTGGACTAATATTGGTCTTCTTTCCTGCAGGCGCACACAGCTGATTATATAAAAGAATGCTTTGAAAATATTACCGACGAGTTTACAATAGAAAAGGATTGCATCTTATCAATTACCACTGATGGTGGTGCTAACATGGTTGCTGCAGTGAAGAAATTTTTGGAAGATGGAAAAAGAATTCCTTGCATGGCGCATTTGCTGAATTTAATAGTGGATGGCGCAACAAGAGATAATGCACCAGTTCTTGAAATTGCCAATCGTGTCAAAGCCATTGTTACATATTTTAAACAATCTGTGAACGCAATGGACGATTTGCGAGCAGAACAAGAGGGACAAAAGAAAGAGGGAGAAGTATTAACACTTATACAATCAGTAAGCACAAGGTGGAATTCTTGTCTTGATATGTTGGAAAGATTCAATACATTATCAGCTATTGTGGCTAAGATTTTAGCAACTAGGCGGAATGCACCTGATATGATAACTTCTTCAGAGTTAAGTGTCATACGAGATCTGATAATATTGCTTACCCCATTTAAGCAAGCTACTGAAGAAATTAGCGGCGATCAGTACGTGACTTCTAGTTTGGCGATTCCCATTGCAAACTTACTTCAGAAAGGACTTGAAGAAGTAAAACCTTTCACTGAATTTGGTGTTGCTGTTCAGAAGAGTTTGCTCAACTTAGTTATTGCCAAACTAGAACCACTAGAGCGACATTTACATCTTGCTATAGCAACAATTTTAGACCCTCGCTTTAAGCGTATTCATTTTAATTCAGCACTAGCTGTTTCCACTGCAATAACCGCATTGTCAAAAGAAATACGTTTAGAACATAGACGTAGAGGACAACTTTCGCCTGAACTCAGACCCACAACCACTACCATAATTCCAAATTCAGAAAATTCTTCGCCGTCGTTGTGGTCCGGACATGAAAAAATTATGATAGATATTGCTGCAGCAACCTCCAGTTTACTTTCAACCTGTGATGGTATGCCTAGCGAACTAAAGCAATATCTAGATCAGCCTATAATACCCAGAAAAGAGAATCCTACAAAATTCTGGTTTGATTGTCGTCATTTTACTCCAGTCCTTTCCGACATAGCTCTAAAGTATTTGATATCGCCTGCGTCCTCGGTTTCCTCAGAGAGAGTGGCATCTGCTGTAAATCTCGCAGTACCCAATAACAGAAGTCGGCTTACAGCCGAGCATGTAAATCAAAGAGTTTTTCTTATGTCTGTATCAGATAAATATTGGTTTGATTAATAAATAATTAATATTTTTTATTGTTGTCCTTGATTTAAAAAATTTAAAAATGATGTCTATTGATTAGTATTTATCTAGTAATGTAAGATGATTGAAGTAGATTAGGCCAAATAATTTTTTTTTCCTATCACACCGATATATCGATATATCGATATTTTTAAATAAAAATATCAATATCGATATTGATATATTCAAAAATTATCGATACAATATATATCGATACTTTATTGCATTTCCGACATCCCTAATCTCTTTCATCATAATGGTAAGCGCAGTTTCTATACGAAAAAAAAACGGATTTGACAGCTGATTTTTGTTATTGCAAAAGAGAAATTACCAAATGTAAAGAAATATTTTTATTTAAAAAAATATAGTTTTATAATTTGTTGTTGTTGTTTTTTTAAGGCAAAGGGAACTGAGCCCATACAGCCATGTCTGATGTAAACAACTCTTTCAAGTCTTCATTAAAATGCTGGTGTGACACATTTCAATGCTATCTGGGAGAATCTTCCACGCTTCTGCGCCATCCGAACCAAATAAGAAGGCGTCCCGGACGCAGTGTGGCTCTTCAAAATCCAGCCAAGTACGGATCGGGCTGCAGCGTCTTATTTGACTTTACTTCACTGTCCCACACATTATTCACATCTTGTCGAAGTTTTTCGAACAAGAAACACCATTCTTACTAGAAAAGCACTACTGTAAAACAATTTGCAAGACAAATCGAAACAAAGCTGACGTGGACGCCACAAAAGCGCGGGAGAAACTCCTATAGTTTTATAATCCAACATCAATGAGGGGTTTTCTGGTTAGTTCCAAGAAGCTCACTAGATGGCTCGATAAGGGATTTTTTTTTTTAAATCTCAAAAGGGTTTACACCCAGAGCTGTAAAAAAACTCTTTCAAGGCAAGGATATCTTGGAATGGATATATATAACTGTCAGTCTATTTTGCGTATCACAAATTGATATAAGAATAATCTCCGACTTGTGCTGTATGGGCTTTGATCCCTTTGCCTGTCCCGAAAGGACAAAAAAATCATCTTCATCATTGTATCGTTTGTGTTTAGAAAATCTTCTGAATACAGTCATACACCACAAATACACATTGAAAATTTAAGCGTTTTGAATTTTCTAATATTCTTTGCGTTTGCCATTGAAGAGTTTAGTCCGTGCCGTCATGAGCAAAGACTATGGTTCATGGTCTCTTGCAGACCTGAAGATTGAACTGAGAAAGCGTAATGCAAAAGTTACGGGAAAGAAAGCTGTGCTTGTTCAGAGGTGAATTTCTTTGTTATATTCTAATACATTGCATTGTTATTTTGTTCTTGCATTTGCTTACATCATGCACAAGGAATAATACCACCCTTTTTTGTTACAGACTTACAGAATATGACAACCTATTTGGGAGTCTTATAAATGATCCTGAGTCTACATACAAAATTACCGTGCCTGTTCCCCAAGACTTCCGAGATATCACCAGTGATACGTCAGTCCCAGTGTTGAGTGATGAGGATCTTGCGCGATTCTCCGCATTGGTAGGAAGAGAGGATGTGGCCACATCATCAAACATGTATAATGAGGGATTCCTGATGACAAGTCGTATAGCGCAGCTTGCTGGAGAATTCTATGTCATAGGAGTGTGTTCATCAGAGATGCGGAAAAGCGTTTCATATAATGTAACTATCAAATTTAAAGAGCACGTAATTTTGGAGACGCAGTGCGAGTGTGCAGCAGGGATGGGACCCTATGCACAATGCAAGCATCTGTTGGTATTGATTTATGGATTGATTGATTTTACCAAGAATAAAAAAATCAAAACACAATCAAGCTGCACAGCAAATCTCCAAACTTTTCACCATCCCGGTAAGTCATATACTGGCAATCCTGTAACTGTGGATAAACTAGTGTTAAGAAAACGTGATCAACATTTAAAAGAGATCATTGCACATGACCCCCGCCCAAATCCCCCAAACAAAGAAAATACATGGAAAACTTCCAAAGCATGGTTGTTAATTATTGCTCTTTGACAAATACAACCATGCCATTGACCCAATTGGTCAAACCAGCTGACAAGAAATCTATTAGTGTTGACCACGATTATTTAAAAAAAAAACCAGAAGAGGAGTTTCTAGAACAGTTTCAGCTAAATGAGAGTGAACGGCTTCAACTTGAAGAAAAGACGAGGAACAATAAGAAGGTGTGGAAAGCTGAGCGGTTAAAAAGAATGCAAAGCTCAAATTTTGGAAAAATTGTGAAATGTAAAGACTCGGACAAGGGAAAGCTGGCTAAAACTTTCTTAAAAAACATAGAAATCATGTCTACAGCGATTAAACATGGCCTGAAATATGAAGATCAAGCTGTTCTCAAATTTGAACAGTTAATGAACATCCATACGGAAAAATGTGGATTAATTGTGAACAAGGACTTCCAATTCCTAGGAAGTACACCAGATAGACTGGTTGGGGATGACGGTGTTTTGGAAGTGAAATGTCCCTATTCCAGCAAAGATAAATCAATATCACCAGAAAATATTAATTATTTGTATTTGTGTGATTGGAGTGGAAATCTAAAATTAAAAGAAAACCATGATTACTATTACCAGGTGCAAGGTCAGCTTTTGTGCACAGAGAGGAACTTTGCATATTTTTGTGTTTATACACTGACCGACTTTCTAAGTATAAAAATCAAGAGGGATGACGATTTTATCCAGTCAATGCTGGAAAATCTCAAAATGTTTTATGATAATCATTATAAACATGCATTTTTACACAAATACCTGTACAATAAAAAATAATACTTTTAATACAATTTTTTATTTGTTTTTGTCCTTATACAATATAAATATCGTAAAACAGCAAGCATAGCTGAACAGTTTAAATTGTATTTAATAGAATCAGGTGTCACTTTGCAGAACTCCATTATAAATTTATTTATTTAATAGATAAAGTAGTAGTAGTAAAAGTGTGGGGACTAGGCAGGATAAAGGCGATGCGATGGAGTGTGGCTTCACTTTGCTCTTGACATCTGAGCTTTCCTCATTCCTGATGATGCTTCGTTTAGAGGCGAAACACGGTCGTTCGACGACCGTGTTTCGCCTCTTCATTCCTCTTCATTCGCACTTTCTAGCGGAATATTGCTATTCATTTGGTCCTTTTCTATTCTCACTCCCCTTTCCTTATCACATCCTAAGGAGGTCACATTTGTTAACCTACGCGATTGTAAATCTTTCCGGGTTTGGTAATCGCTTGGGAAAGTGAATCTGAGGGTGAGGGCGGGCCCTTCTACCCATTAAATAAATAAATTTAAAAATAGGTTAATTTCTTTTATAATGGAATTCCGCAAAGTAACACCTGATTCTATTAAATATCTTATACAATACAACAATCAGTAGGTATTATGAATTATTCTATTTCTATGAAGTAGTTTTATGCATTTTTACCTATAATATTTGATCTAAAATTTACTAACATAGCACATATAAAAGTGATATCACTTGAAAGTAAAATTTCAGTTTGATACATTGGTTCAGTCAAAATTTTATACGTTTTTAACAAACCAATAACCCTTTCCACATGTACTCTTTTGCTGGCTATTTTCCGATTGGAAGTGAGGGTGTCAGGTTGTATTTGATTACCCTTTTTAAAAAACGCTGGCATATTTACTTTTACACCATAGGATAAGAAAATGTCTTGTACATTTAAACCTTTGTCAACCATAATTTCGTCCCCATAATCAAATTTATTGAGAATATCACTTCTTTCAATAATTTGTCTATCTGTAGCGGATCCACCGTAACAGGGAGATATATAACTTATCAAACCACTTGGTGTAATACCAAGTAGAAATTTGACTGTGTTTTTATTCTTGTATGTGGAAAATGTTACTTGTTGAGCCAATGGTAATTTTGGCTTCTTTATAGGACATTCTGTTGCATCCACTACTACACGGGTTGCTGGGTATTTATCATGGAAATCTAGTGGCATATAAGTTACAACTGTTTCTTTATCAACCCATAAATCTAAATTTCTCCATTGCAGACTCATGAATCTGATCCAAGTAACAAATATATTGTATACTTGCTTAATGGGTATTACAAACGTCATAGACATTTCTTCAAAAGTTCGGTGTCTTCGGAGTATAATTAACGTCAGGAAAAATTGATTCAAAGGATCTATTTTTTTTGGCGGTCCATCATAAATATATTTTAAATGGTAAGCGTCTTCACCTAGGGTATGGAAAACGAGCATGACTTTATCAAATGTTTCTAGCCCCGTGTAAAAGTGCATAACTTTTTTGTTATGTTTATATATATTAATGGTGAATTCTGGAGCTTTCTGAATGTCATCAGTCTGAATAGACTGGTCACTATTTGATTCTGTTAATTTTATTAATTGTTTTTGTGCCTGTGGTAATTCAGTTACATGATCTGCACTTTCAATTTCTATGACCGCACCCACATCATTAATTGTAGTATCAGAATAGTTTCCTTCAACTGGTGATACTGAAGGCTCATTTAACTCCCATTCCTGATTTTCATTCTCCAACATCAAAGGATCTTGTTCCATATCGTTTGTATCAGTCCCGAAAAAAGGTAACTCTTCTACAAAAGTAGTTGGCAGCACTATAACAAAAAAAAGTTTATATTAAGACATTTTAGAGATCAAATAAAAATATTGTATTGTACCAACACAATATAGTGTTATAAGTATACTGTTGCTCGAAATAATGTACCTGGTCTGGAATAGGTATATAAAACATTTAAAGAATTCGACGATGCATCAAAGTCTTCACAAGTTGATTGGTCATCCTCCAAAGCCACAGGTGGTTCCAATGTTGTTGAAGTATCTTTTGTATTACTCCAAGGAAATATTGAAGGTATAACATTTCTTTTCAATATTTTTCGCTCACGAACACCAGCTGGAAAGCAAGAAAAATGAATTATATCTATAATAAAATTGTATGTCTTGTAATCAGCATTATATACAAGAGCGTCATATAAATACTCTTTGAGCGTTATATAAAATGCACTAAAATTTACCTGATAGAATGGTTGAGGGCACATAATCACTTGACTTGAAATGACTAGAACATATGCGAGCACTTTTAATATATGCATTTGGACCAAATTTTCGTTGCGTGTTTAATCTTGTAGCTTTTATCCACTGCCGCTTCAATGTTTCATCTTTAGGAAAATTATGAGTCCCCATATTTTTGCACGTAACCACAATACAGCGGCTATTAGACATTTAGCTAGAATGTAACGCAAGTGTAACGTACGAATAAAATTTTATAAAATATAACATGGACGTTTAATGTACTTAGGTAATTGTAATTATTAAAATTACATCAAGGAATATATAAATACTCAATACCCATTATCTATGGTTGATCTATGGGACTTTCCTTTTTTATTCACTGACAGATATTCCCTACTAACGAGAGCCATCTATGAGAACGAAATGATACTACAAAAAAAAAAAGAAAACCCCTCATTATACTTCAGGGGGCCTACTACTAGCTCTTAAAGCAGGACCTAAATTGAACTGCCTAACTTTTTTGTACTATGACGCCTGCGGCAGGCCAGTTTACGTTGACGTTTTTAAACCGTTCACCTTTTTTTAGTATGGACTTTTCGTACTATGACGCCTACTTTGACAGCAGCAATGCGTCTTTTGCTCGTCTGTAATGTCAAATAAGACGATCTTGTAAAAGTTGCTAAAGGACTAACTTAAACAACATTGTTTTAGAAATTATAGTGGTTTCACGAGCTTTTTGTGGATCATTCCTTCACAGTTGATACACTCACTTTTTAGACATAATCCGCCGATGATAAATTTGTGTTCGAGGTAAGTGTTTAATTGCGATCAAGGCTAGTGAACTGTCATACTAGGATTTGTTCCAAAAAAAATGTCATTGTGTACGTTGACCAACTGCAAATGTGGCAAACTTTCACGAACTGCTTCTATTTTATCAGTTTGAGTAAATGAATTTGATGACGGAATAATTTGAAATTAAAATAGAAATATATCTAGATATCAAAAGCAAAACGTATTATTAAACATACAAACGAAATTTCAGTCCATAATTGAAAAATATATTTTAAAACTTACAACGATAATTAATTGTGCAAAAATGTGAAATGGTATATGGCAACCCTGCTTTGTTGCTGTCAAAACTTTTCTTTAACGAACTTTCTGTTTAATTTTCAACTTTGAGTTTTTGTTTGATATTTGTGAATTTTATGATATATGTGATAAATAAGTGCAGTTCTTTTTTGTGAACATGTCAACACAATTATACAGAAAGTGTTGTAAATGTGGAGCAACCGCCGCTCAAGATAACACTGTACCATTCTACCGTTTCCCTAAACCGGGAAAAGACAATGTCCTAAAGTAAGATTCCTGCAAGTTGCATGTGTGGATTTACACTGCAGTGGAGTGGAGACATGCTTTCATTGTTTACATGACTTATCTAACTTTCTGTTTACAGGGCAAAAGCTTGGGCAATGTATTGTTGGCGTGACAAAAACTGGAATGATCTGGATACATTGTCTCTATTACATAGACAGAGCAAAGTTTTATGTGGAAGACACTTCGAAGAATCCTGCTTCATTGATAGCAACAAAAAACGAATTGGCAAGTTCGCTGTTCCAGGAACAAAACAATATGTACTAAATATAATGGCTACTCTTCGAAGTCAGGCTGCACTAGAACATCAGGTATATTTCTTGTGCAACTTGCAACTATTCTTATATAAAATTAAGGTCTTGGTTGTTCAGCCATACCTGTAGTCCACGGGTGGCATGTTGATCTTTTGTTAGTGGTCCGGTGATGTTGAAGAAAGGCAGTAAAAAATCAAAAAGCTGTGGGTGTCAAACTATTGAAACGATCATGGGTTACTGAGTGTACCCGGGGTCTGAACCTACTTCTATTAATTATATTATTTAATTAAGAAATAGGGTGAAACATTTTCTTCAAGCAGAATTTGAACCTGCAACTATGCCATACCATGGCAATGCTCTAACCAATTCAGCTATCTGACACCACTCATGCTCAAAATTTACTTCATTGGTTGCTTACATGTCATATTTTTGCATTTTCAGGACAACCCTCCACACGTACGACCTGCAGCTGAACGTCAAAAAATTCAGCAAGATGCCTCCGTCCCAGGATATCCAATAGACAAGGTATTCATTACACTGGTAAATAATGGTTTTGCCCATGAATAATGAAATACAAAAATAGGTAGTATTTGGTAAATACTAATCATTGGTAATAATATTACAAATGTCTTAGCTCGAGTTATCGAGCTATGAAAGTTCAAACTTGTATTGCGTTCGCCTAACTCTTTCAAGTGTCGACGTGTTCATAATTGCAGCACGGCTTTGTTTTACTAGATTTAGTATATTATAATGAACATATAGATTACGCCAGCAGTCGCACATCAGACATCGTGTAAAACTATTAGTATAACGTGTTTATAGCACTGTAACTGACACAAAAATGTTAAGTGTATCAAATATACTTTGTTTTTAGTTTTGCATAAAAAGTTAGAACTAAAACTTGGAGAATTTATATTTTAGATTATTGTACCGCCTCTACATATACAATCAGGATTGATGAAAACTTTGTGAAAGTACTGAATCTCGAAGGTTAGCTTTTCAATATCTTAAAAAAAAAGTTTCCAATAATGACAGATCCAAAGTTAAAAGAAGGAATATTCATAGGACCTCAAATACAAAATTTTATAAACGATAATACTTTTGATAGTATTTGAAAGCATAGAAAAACTGGCATGGATATCCATATCCAGTATTTCAAAATTTCTTGTATGAGAAGAAATCTGAAGACTATAAAAACTTGGTAAAGAACATGATCCAAGCACTGTACGCTCTCGGTGGGAAAATGTCCCTCAAAATACATATTCTCGACTTATATTTGGATTTTTGTTCTGAAAATATGGGACCAGTTATTAATGATATTAGCTACCTGTACAAAATTAGAAAAATGCCGACGCCGTTTGTAAACGGACGAATTATACAATTTGCCTGCGACATGTACAATACAATACAATACCTTATGACATTGTATAAAATACCAGATTCTCTTAGGCAATGTATGACATACATTTTTAAAATATATATGTTTATGACAACTTCTTAGTCGCTTCCTTTCCCTTTTGTGGGATGGTTTGCTATTGTTTCCCTATTTCACACACTGGTTAACTCAGTGGGCTATTTTATCTATTACCTATTTGATTGATTTTACAAAAATTATAACACTCACTATGTTTTTCTAGGATACAACTCAAGCCAAAGGAAGAAAACCAAACTCAATTTTGAAGACCTTAAAGAAAAATATTGAACTCACAGAACCGGAAAGGCAACTGTATGGCGTATGTAAAAAAACGTTAAAAGAGATCAACCGCCTTCGAAAGAACATAAAAAGTAAAAGTAAAATAAATAGAATCGAAAAAATTTGTAACGACGAGCAAATTCAGAAGCTTTTAAACTTGAATTTAAGCAGCTCGTTTGTTGTATTACTTCAAAGCCAAATAAAAAATTGTCCAAAAAGGCCAAACGGAAGACGATATACCCTGGATGAAAAAATATTGGCACTGGGTATATATAAAAAATCTCCAGCTACGTATCGGCTTCTGAGACGGTTTATAGCGCTGCCTTCTCAAAGCACGCTTGTCAAATTATTAAATAGAGTGCCTTTAAGGCCAGGTATAAACCCACAAATATTTAATGGCCTAAAAAATATGTCAGAGAAGCACACAGATGAGGAAAACCAGTGCACACTACTTTTTGATGAAATGGCTATACGAAAATTTCTCAGCTACAACCCTAAACTTGACTTGGTTGAAGGCTTTCAAGACTATGGCGGGGAACAAGGCAGGAGCAACCAAGTTGCGTGCAACGCGCTGGTGTTCATGGCTTGTGGCATCAGAAAGAAGTGGAAACAGCCCGTTGCCTTTTATTTGTCAGGGAAATCTGTTACAGCAGATAGATTAGCGGTTCTAATAAAAGAGGTAAACATTTTTTTTTGCCAGCATATAAATTGTCCCAGGTCTCACCTCATTAACTATGAATAAGCTTTAATAATTTCCCTTTCTATTAATGTTCCCGATTCCGCCATGGCCGCCAAAAATAATAAATCTATAAATGAAACGGTCACGCTCACTCATATACAAGATTGTGTTAAGAGTGAGCAGAACAGTTTTATGTCGGTTCAGCTTAGCCTCCTCTGCTTACCGCTCGGGGATTAGGTCTTGCGTTTATGGTGAGATTTAGAGAAAACTTCAATCTTTACATTTGTCATTATCATTAAGTATTATTATTTTAATATTATCTTTAATTTTTACATTTCTCTTCACAGGTATTAACAGAATGTTTTAAAGCTGGCATCAACGTGCTTGGTACCGTATGTGATATGGCATCGGTAAATATGAAAGCGTTGGAAAATCTCGGCGCAACATTTAATAAACCATATTTCACGCATGGGGGGAAAGAAATTGTTACTATTGCAGACCCACCTCACTTGCTAAAGTGCACACGAAACATGTTTCTCAGTCATAACATCGAATGCAACACTGAAATGCAATCAGACGGTAAAGTTGTTAAAGGTAAAATAAAATAATAAATCTTCACTTGTTTCAAGCAAAAAACGTTAAAACCTAATGATTAAAATACGGTGTTATATAATTTGCAGGGACAGCGAAATGGAGCCGCATTAAAGATTTTTATGAATTGGACAAAAGCAATCCACAGTTCGTATACGCACCTGCTCTGACCGACAAACACGTTAATCCAAATGCAAAACAAAAGATGCGAGTGAAATTGGCTGCGCAAGTATTCAGCCATTCAGTCACAGCTGGGATTTTAGCCAAAGTGACCACAAGTAAGTGTGTAATTTCAAACAGGCATTATTATTTCAAAACTACTGGTTTATATGCTTTTAAATGGTGTTAATGTTGTACTTTATATTTATTACAGATGAACTTTCGGTTGAAGCTCTAGCCACCGCCACACTTTTAAAGAAATTCGACGACTTGTTCGATGCTTTGAATGCTGATACACCAGACGCAAGACGCGGGAAAAAAAATTGCACCAACATGACTCAACGGAGCCCACATCTCAAATTATATGAGGATATGAAAATATTCATTAATTCTCTTAAATTTGTAGGTAGCTCAAGGGATCCGCCTTCGAAATCCGGTTGGATTCGAACTATCAACGCAGTAGAAAGACTCTGGCGGAATTTGAATAATTTAGGAATCCATAGTCTTTCTACGCGCAGATTAAACCAAGACCCCCTGGAAAATTTTTTTGGCTGTGTCAGGTACAATAGCGGTTCAAACTGCAATCCGACAGTTTCCCAATTTATTGCGGGCGTCAAAACAGCAATAATAAGCAATTTACGACACACAAGTTCAAAAAAAAATTGTGAAGAAGATAATGCGGCACTGGTTGACAATTTAAAAGCTTTTTTGATGACGCCCGAATTAAATGTCGAAACGAATATTGAACCTGACATTGACACAGCAGAAATAATTGAAACCGAAATAGATATGGCCTCACCAGAAGCTCAAGCTTGTGCGTATGTGTGTGGGTTCATTGTTAAAAAAATGCGCAACGAAAGCTGCAACATCTGCAAGAAAGTACTTTTAGCAACAGACAGCAATGAACCTGCACACATATTCACAAGCTTCAAAGAGTATGACGAAAGTCATAAAAGCTTAAAATATGTCACGAGTGACCTGGTACAGGCCGTAGAAGTTTCCGCAACCGTAATAAACGAGAAATTCCGTACAGATCTATGGAAACAGAATACTAGAGCGGCTGCCTTATCAACCTTGCAAAAAGTTGACCTACATTTTTTGAAGGTTTGCCCTCTACACTGTAATGAGAATGGTGTTTTTATAAGAACGTCTGTTTTTTATATTGTAATAAAAAGACATCTTATACTAAAGAACAGAGAATTCTCAGAAGAGGAACACAAAAAACAATTGGAGAGAAAAATGAAAATTTTGAAAAATAAATAAATATTGTGTATTGTACTATGTACGTTGTTTTATTTGTAAATGCTTTTTAATAAATACTTTGATTTTAGATGGAGCTGTGAGCATGGAGTTGAGATTCACAAGTACGCGTTTAATATCGCGTTGCGAGTCTCAACTTCGTGCTTGCAGCTTTTTGAAATATCGATCTGAAATCTCCCATTTAAAATTCCCGCTAAAATTTGTTCATATGACCAACCGCCGCAGCGCTAGTAGTATAAACAACGGGAACGTTTTTTTTGTATGAAGTTACGCTTCTTCTCGTTAGAGTATTATGTTCCTTGGTAGGGCTGTTTTTGGTACTTGCCACATACGGTCATAATATGGATAAGTATGCCCAATAATCCCGGGATTTCCGGGATTGAATAAATATATTATTTAGATTTTTAACGTTATATTTGTTTTGATACACATTTAAGATTGGTGGCGAAATATTTGTTTTTAAGATTCATGGCGCTAGTGTACCTGTGGTAGTGTTTTAACTTCTTCGTAAGTTTAAAAAATCGTAATCCGCCGAGTAAGGGCGAGGTTTAGGTTGGTTTAGGTTTATAAAAGTAATTTACAACATTTGCTCGATAACTTAAAACGGGATCCCGAAATCATATCCATATTCATATAACCTTTGAGGACATTGACCCGAAAGAGCCCTACCTACACCGATCAGTGCTCATGAGTATGTCTTAGTTAAATTGTTTATATCTTAAAAGATATTTTATGAGTGGGCTTCAGGTATTAAAATGAATTTTAAGTTAGAAAACCGAGGTATTTCCAGACTAAAGTAATTTCATAGATAAACACCACATGACAGGAATATGTTGTCCCTTTTCCGCGATGAGGCGCAGTCGCGCATGGAATAGGTACCTGACTTAAGAGCACCTAACTTCAGGAAGTGCCAGAGGGTTGCAGCTCGAATTCGAGGTTGACGAACCTCAACATCGACCTGGAGCTCCCTTTTGGCCGGGAAACGTTCAGGACCTAAATTCGCCGATTTCTGCGTCGACGTCATGAAAGCAGTGGCACAGACGAATAAGTAGAGGCACAGAATAATTAGACTTATGCTTAATTTTATAATTTTTTTTATTGGGTATTTTAATTTATTTTATATTCTCGATTAAATGAAAATTGAACAAGACTCGAAAACCACTAAAAAAGATAAAAGAAAGAAAAAGTTAAAAGATACTAAACAGACCTATTGCTAGGTACTTCTTATATACAGCAATAGGGTCAAGTGGGGCAAATGCAATATCGGGGCAAATGTAATAACGAATATTGCCCGCTTTGTCTTTGATATAATGTGTGCTGCCATCTCTGATATATTTTATGTACTTATTAAACCTTTAGGCAACCACTTATCGAGACTCTTTTACCGACGAACCAGTGAGTGACATTTCATTTCTTAACTGACGTCCATTCCGTGTGTTGAGCAAATTGTAACCTGACTTTTCATCTGCTTTCATCTTGGAACGCAATGTAAGTTTTTGAATTTATTTATATTAGTATGATAATAAACTGAGTTAGAAATTAATCTAAACATATACCGTGAAACGTGGCAACTATACCAAACCCGTGGCAACGTTACCATATCATAGGTATTTGACATAAAGTCGATTATCATAAAAAAACTGTAAATAATTGCTCCAGGCCACGTGGTTCGACCGCATGGTTCGATCAATCGGACTACGTGAACTTTTTTTTCCAGTTGATTCGATTTTAGAATATTACTAGGTGAACTACTAAACGCCAGGACCACGTAGTTCGACTCCATAGTCGAACCACGAGGACCAGTTCACCTGGTTCGATTCATCGAAATATAAGGAATCGCAAGTTTTCATAGTCCGACTACCGACCTTTGTTCAATAGGTTATCAAATCTCCTTAGAAAGTAATAATTCAATGTCAATGATAGATGTCTAGTTAATCAGATATCTACCTTGGGCATATGATACCTATTCAATGTGTATTGAATATAATTATGTCGCAAGACGAATTATTATATATCCATCGGAAATGTGGAATTGTACTGTTGTATAATGGTCACCAGTTTTACCGCAATAAAGATTTCAAAAACGGTTCATGTTTATGGATTTGCCGTAATAAAAAGGTTGAGAAATGTCGTGGATCTATAACTATAAAAGTAAGTATCTTTTGATAAATATATGTAAATAAATGTGGTATGTGTATGTTGTGTGTATGAACCTATGATTGAAAAACAAGCATTTTTTTCTGACTATTAGTATAACTTCGTGCGATGTTATTTATGCCCATTTTTCTTTAACAGGATTCTCTGATTACTAATACAAACGATCATTCCTGTGTTCCTGACTTTAATAAAAATGATATCGACAAACAGCTTTATTTGATGAAAAAGGCTGCATCGGAGAGTTTAGCATCAATGAAAAGTATATACGACGATCACGTAATACCTCTAAAGGACTCTGGCATAGATTTAATCGCTGAAATACCGACATATAGTTCAGTAAAAAGTAGTCTTTTCAATAACCGAAAAAATAGACACAATGTACAGAAGTTAATTTTTGAAGACCCTACAGGGGTAGAGGTTCCGCCGGAATTTAAAGAGTTTGTGTTGGGGGACTACTGCCACGATGAAACGCGCACCATTGCATTTTGTTCCGAAGAAGCGAGAAAAAAGATACCCACAATTAAAGTTTTTTTCGGAGACGGAACATTTCACAGCTGCCCGCCGCCGTTTCAACAGTTATATGTCATACATGGTGATGTGGGTTCTTCCCTGAATAGCTTAAACGTAGTCCCATTGATTTACGTATTGATGTCTAACCAAAAAACTGAAAGCTATATAGCATTACTAGAGATGATTTTATCACAGTTACCTGGATTCAATCCCATACGATTTATGACCGACTACGAGGCTGCAACAATGAAGGCTATAGAAACAGTTTTGCCACACGCTGTAGTCAAAGGCTGCTTCTATCATTATGCGAAAGCTCTGTGGAGATATGCGCATAAGTGTAAAATCACGAAGGCTCAAAGCCAGAAGAGAATTGTAGCTGTGGCCACAATGTTAGCCTTATTACCTTCTCATTTAATAAGAAATGGTTGGCAATATGTTACAGATGATATGTCAAGTGACGACACAAACATGTTACAATTTAAGAAATACATGGAACGGCAGTGGCTAAAGAGCGATGAGTTTATCAAAAAGTGGTCAGTATACGGCGAACTCCTCCGTACAAATAATTGCCTGGAAGGATGGCATGGAAAAATAAACGATCTTGTTGGCAAAAAAAACCAAATTTGATTAAAATTTTGACTGTATTGAAAAGAGATTCCAATTTTAATGTATTAAAAATGAAAGGTGGACTATTGGAAAAACGACGGCGAGAATCCATCAAACGAGATGAATTAATACTAAAGACCAACATGATGCTTAGTAATAATGATATTGATGAGAGATTATTCTTAGAACGATTGGCTTGGAAGGGGTCACTTTTTGTAGGTAAATAGTTACAGTACTTTACACCGGTTTCGTTGTATGGCGGCCATAGGGGTCAGAAATAATGATAATATTTTTGTTTGTCAAATAAAGCTAGAAATATGCTTATCATTGTGTTATGTTGTTTTAGCCCATAATAAACAATAAAACAGTATTTGTACTATTTTATTCACCTCATTGTCTGTTACTTACCGGTCGTTTGTATGTATTAAAACATTCTGACCTCGTTGGTCGGCTCTATAATCAAACTAAAATATTGAGAAAAGTTCACATAGTCCGATTGATCGAACTATCAGGAATCTCAAGAACACGTGGTTCGATTAATCGAACCAACTGGAAAAAAAAGTTCACGTAGTCCGATTGATCGAACCATGCGGTCGAACCACGTGGCCAAGAGCAAATAATTAACTTCGTTGTAATGTTAGTAAATTCTTGAATAATTTGTGGCTTTCTCAGTGGCAACACTGATAGTTTTTTCAATATGGCTGCTGTATGTCTCCTGTTGTGAAAACGTTTATTGTTGAGTGTTTTGAAATTGTGCTCACACACTCGGAACTATTCGTCACCGGTAAGTGAAATTTTGATACAATGTATGAAAAAACGTTGGGATGGCTGTAGCAATGCCAGTTGTTGCTTTTTCTTCAATTTATCGAAATTGCTGCTTAGGTAATGTTACTTGAGGTTAGGTAAAGTTAGTCGCGGAAGTTATGCGCAAGCGTTCCCGTGGCTTCGCCGTCAGGCGGTGTGCAACACCGGGGGGTTTTTGTCCGGTAAAAGTCCGGCATAACCTCTTCGTCTCCCCCATGCGGCGAAGAGGTAAGCATGAGCGTTTCCCCCCGAAAAGAAAAAAAAAAGGTTAGGTAATGTTGCCACTGACTCAGTCGTGGCAACTTTACCTGCAGCTAGGGTTGGTACAAAATCAAGAATGTTTTCGTTTGTGTTTACGTACCTAGTTTAATAGTTTTTTAAAATATTTTGTAGGAGTATTAGTAAATAACCTAATGAAAACCTTGCCACGATCTTAATGTACCTACTAGTACTAGCGTATTAGATAGAGCGATCATTACAAACCTAATGTCAAAGTCATTTGCGGTACCAGGGGGGTTACCGCGAAATTCCTTCGCAATCGTAATCGTTTTTATTTTGACATATGATACGACACATTGCGTCTTCTTTTTGACACTCATTAAAACTTACCAACAAAAGAATAGTAATGTATCGTATCCATGTGTCAAAATGAAAACGATTTCGATTGCGATGGAATTTCGCGGTAGCCCGACTGAACTGCACTGATGTCAGTTAACTTCGAAATAATGGTCGATCAGCGTGTCTTTCCATGTTTAGTAATATATTTATTTACTGTCGTTTCAGAACAAAAATGCCGCCCAAAAAACGAAATCGGAGAAAAATCGTGGCCAGGCCATATAAAAATTATACAACAGAAATATTGTCATTGGCCATGGAGATGGTGGAGACAAAAAAAATGGCATTTTATGATGCGGAAAAAAATTTTGGCATACCGCGGAGGACAATTGAAAAAAGAATAAAAAAACTACATTCGGATAAGCCCGGACCACCTTTTAAACTTACAGCCGATGAAGAAATGAAATTTGTCAAAGTTCTTATTGTGGCTTCCGACTATGGTGCTCCGCTGACTCAACTTGATCTCAGAATTCTCGTTCATGAGTATTTAAAGAAAAACAATAGGAGTGATATCTTCAATGACAAACTGCCTAGTGAATGGTGGGCAAAGAACTTTATTGAGCGCCATCGTGACAAACTTAGTTTGAGAGCAGTACAAAAGGGCACGAGCCGAAAAAACATTATCAGAGTTCGAACAGTATTTCAGTAACCTTGAATCTGTATTAGAAAACGTGCCTGCAACACACGTAGTAAACTACGACGAAACGAATTCCAGCGACGACCCTGGGTCAGTAAAATGCTTATTTCGCCGTGGTAACAAATATCCGGAACGCGTCATGAACAGTACCAAAGGCTGTATATCAGTCATGTTTGCGGCCACTGCAGATGGTGTAGTATTACCACCGTACGTCGTTTATAAAGCAGAAAGCTTATGGTCACAGTGGGTGGAAGGAGGACCTATGAATGCTCGTTTCAATAGAACCAAAAGCGGGTGGTTTGACTCATCTACATTTATGGACTGGTTTAATACAATAATTGTACCGTGGGCACGGAAATTGCAGGGTCCAAAGGTAGTAATTGGTGACAACCTTTCCAGTCATATCAACACAGAAGTGGTGGCATTGTGCGAAAAATATGATATTCGATTTGGCCTGTTGCCACCGAATTCAATGAAGAAACAGCACTAAACGTTTTCATAAACGGCTTAGGATCTGATATAGGCAGCATGCTTCGGACAAAGAGCTTCACTAATCTGTCCGACGCAGGCAACTTTGCTATTCAGGAAGATAAAATTCGTAACATGAACCGAGCTAGACAGGCCTTGTATAGGAGTAATTTTAATCAACCAGCTAGGGCTTCGCACACTATACCCTCTGCCATGAACAATAGAGTCCAAAATCCCAGACAACAAGTCCAACCGCAATCACAAACTCAGCAGTTCGGGCCACGAGCAACACAGTTTTGACTCTACCAAAACTTGCAATTATTGTAAGAAACCTGGCCATCTAATCGCGGAGTGCAGGAAACGAGAGTATAACAACTCCAGGCGCAATCTAACATCCATGCCCTCTACCTCGATGCCCAAGACGGAATCAAACACAACTACTGCTAAAGTAAGTCATTTAAACTCGCACGCGGCCTCGGAGTTGGGCAACTCCCAGGCAATCGCTTCAGCCCGCTACTCGATCTCCGAGATCCCGAGTTTGAACGAACTCCAGGAGCTGAACACGGAATTCTCACAACTCCAATGGTAAGCCATAAACCGATCGAGCATCCACCACGCACCCCTTTGAGACCAGTCCACCGGGGACAAGTCACTGAGACTCCATTCAAAGGTAAGTGTAACTTAGCAACACAAACTACCAAAGATCAAATTACACAAACTCGAGATGCCTGTACGCAAACTTACTTCTCTATCTCTACTAAATCTACAGAAAATCTACAAAAACCTAACTCACTAACTCTTAGAGACAATCTACAATCCAAAGCTAACGAACAGGGTAGCCAGCCCCAAACTCTCAGCTCTTCTAAATCACCAATATCTCACGAACTCCCGAACTCTACTAAATCTAGATCTAAACCTACTAAATCCACTAAAATTATTAAAAACAAAAAGTCAAAAACGAACTCTACGAACTCAAAAACTTACAATATCTCGTCCTTGAACATACCTCCTGAAAACCTGTTACATTGTAAATTTCACATTGACGGAAAACCTGTAACACTCTTAGTCGATACAGGAGCCGCTATCTCTGTCATACGTAAAGACAAGCTCGGAACTAATCCAATAGACAATACCAATACTGTTTCAATAATCGGCGTCTCTAATGAAAACTCTCACATTCAAACCTTTGGTACCTCTTATATTTCTCTAGATCAGTTTCCAAAACATAAATTCCATGTAGCCGATTTAAACATAGTGGCGGACGGAATCCTCGGAAATGACTTTATGTCTAAATTCAATGTCAATATCTACGTACAATCAAAAACTATGCGAGTACGCAACAGGACTTATAAACTATTTTTCTTATCCGAGCAAACAACAAAACCTAACGACGATAGTCAGTTCATAGGCCAACGTTCAGAGACTGTAATAACGTGTTTAACCAATGATATACAAAACGGTCCCGCTATTATTGAAAAACAAGACATTCAGGACGGCCTTGTAATTCCTAATGCACTCGTAAACATAGAAAATAATAAATTTGTCACAACTTGTGTGAACTCGAGCGATAACGATGTGACCATATCTATACCCATTGTTCGAGCTTCCCCATTCATAGAGAGTCATAATCATTATCCCATTAACTCATTAAGTAATGACTCAGGACCCTCTAGTCAACAAGACACGGTCAACAAACTTATCCGACGAGAACATCTAAACAAAGAGGAATGCGAGTCCATGGATAAAATCATAGCTGAATTTTCTGATATATTCCATGTCGAAGGTCAACCTCTAACCTTTTCGAATCATACGAAACACTCTATACCTACGACATCAGATATACCCATAAATACTAAAACATATAGATTCCCACACATACATCAACAAGAAGTAAAGACACAGGTACAGAAAATGCTTGATCAAAACATAGTCCAACCTAGTACTTCCCCATGGAGTAGTCCGATCTGGGTTGTACCCAAAAAGGCAGACCCCTCCGGTAAACAAAAATGGCGTGTAGTAGTTGATTACCGCAAGTTAAATGAGGTCACTATAGGAGATAGCTACCCCACACACACACACACACACACAGATATCCTTGATAAATTAGGACACTCAACTTACTTCACCACCTTAGATCTTGCATCCGGTTTCCATCAGATAGAACTCGATTCTAAAGATATCCCGAAGACAGCCTTTAACACTCCTTATGGTCACTACGAATTTCTTAGAATGCCATTTGGGCTTAAAAACGCACCTGCCACCTTCCAACGTGCCATGGATAGTGTCCTGCATGGGTTACAAAGCGAACGTTGCTTCGTTTACCTTGATGATATCGTTGTCTTTGCATCGAGCTTACAGGAGCACGAACAAAAGCTTACTGAAGTCTTCACTCGTTTGCGACAACACGACCTCAAAGTCCAGCCTGACAAGTGTGAGTTCCTAAGAAAAGAAGTAGCTTACCTTGGCCATATAATCTCCAATGAAGGTGTTAAACCTAACCCCGACAAAGTAAATGCCTTCAAAGATTTTCCTATTCCAAAATCATGCAAAGACATTAAATCCTTCTTAGGTCTTGCAGGCTATTATCGTAGATTCATTCCTAATTTCAGCAAATTAACTAAACCTTTGACTAGCCTCCTAAAAAAGGACGTTCCTTTTAGGTGGGGCAATGAACAACAGCTTGCTCTTGACACCTGTAAAGATATACTTACCACAACCCCTCTCTTACAGTACCCTGACTTTAGCAAAGAATTCATTTTGACCACCGATGCGTCCATACACGCCATAGGAGCAGTGTTATCTCAAGGAGAAATAAATAAAGACTTGCCAATAGCATACGCTTCTCGTACACTAAATAAAGCAGAATCCAATTACTCCACAATCGAGCGTGAATTACTTGCCATCGTATGGGCAGTAAAACACTTCCGCCCCTATCTATTTGGTAGAAAGTTCAAAATCATAACCGATCATAAACCCTTAACGTGGCTTTTCTCGATCAAAGATCCTGGTAGTCGCCTTGTTCGTTGGAGACTGAAGTTAGAAGAATACGATTACGAAATTGTTTATAAAGCCGGCAAAAATAATACAAACGCGGACGCATTATCACGACCTCCTATAACAATTACCAATATCGCTGACCTAACAAATAACGGTTCTACCCAACCTCCAGAAGCGAATCCTCCTATCGTTGATTTAACATTAGATGATAACCCCAAGTTCGAACAATGTGACGAATACTTACAGCTTAATTTTGAACATTTTACAGAACAGAATCCTAGTTACGATACCCCCAAACTTAAGATATCCCCTGACAAACTCTTAGATTCTCAACATAAAAATGTATTTATTCCCGTATCCTGCCAACTTTCAGACCAAAACCACCTCTTCAATGAGGCCATAAACAACTGTTCTCAAGTAAATCCCTATCTAGAAAAGTCCAAGAACCTTTATGACGTGGATCTCCTCATTTCTAATGAAAATCAAAATGTATTTTTCTGTTGTTCAAGACCAACTCATTTTGATCCCTGGGACTCTGAAAGCTATTTCAAAACATTACTGTCGTGCCTTCAACTACATAAAATCGAAAACCTCTATGTCCCTGCTTTAAAGAATGATCCAACAAATAAACTAAAAGGAAACGAACAACTACGAATAACAGCGTATCTAGCCGAAGCTTACGATTGTGTCATTACTATCTGTGAAGGTAAAGTAACATGTCCGAACTCCGATGAAATCCCCCAGATATTAAAAATGATCCACGATAACCCACTTTCTGGACACCGCGGGATAGTTGAAACTACTAATAAAATTCGCGTTGCATATTTCTGGAAAGAATGACATAAAAAATTACATAGACTCGTGCGTCACTTGTCAACGTAGTAAAATACATTCATTCATTCATTCATTCATTCAATACAACGCAAAACTTTCCAAGCCCCCATGGTAATCACTTCTCAATCCACTGAACCTTTCGAAAGAGTATCCATGGATCTAGTATCTTATTCTGATATTAGCGAAAGTAACAATAAATACGTCCTTACCCCACAAGACGAATTGACTAGGTACGTTCAAGCATACCCCATACCTGATAAAGAAGCCATCACAGTAGCCAAACAATTAATACATTTCTGTCAACACTATGGAGCCCCTAAACGCTTCCATTCCGACCAAGGAACTGAATTTCTAAACAATGTCATGAAACAATTAATGAAATTCCTTGGTGCAGATCACACCTTCAACACAGCTTATCATCCGCAAACAAACGGTGCGCTAGAAAGATTCCACGCTACATTACGAGATCATATTCGAATGTACCATAATCGTAGACTCAAAAATTGGGACAACATAATCCCCTTTGCCATAATGTGTCATAACACATCAATAAACCAATCCACAGGTTACACTCCACACGAATTACTCTTTGGTTATAAACCACGTCCCTTTTATTCACTAAAATCGATACCTGATTACACAGCGTGTGATTATCTTAAAGACTTAAACGAACGCCTTAGAATTTCAAGAGACACCGCCTTACGCAGGATAGAATCAATGAAAGAAAAAGCCAAGGAGCGCTATGATAAACAAATAAAAAATGTAGCAGAATATCGCATTGGTAGCAAAGTCATGTTACGAGTTCCAAATCCTAACAATCTAGACGCAAAATGGGACGGACCTTTTGAAGTAATCCGGGTCGGGTTCAATGAAAATTATGTAATTAGGAAGTCCAACAAAAATCAACTAGTTCACGCTAATCGCCTCCGACCATTCAATGTACATGATTCAATAGTTTAGATCTCATGTTGGTTATTTATAATTATTATAGCTCAGTATATTTTATTACAGGGTTAGCCACCTTGCAAAAGCCCACGCTGACACATCCTTTATCCAGACACTATATGAATCTATGAATAATTCTTATATTAGTTTTATAATCTGTTCAATCATGAAATTAATACTTTACCTAATTTTATACAAGTTGTACATCTTTCTTAAGAATTCTATATGTATAAACAAGTCAAATAATTCTAATGAGACAATTCCGTCTCTTTCAGGGCAATCACAGCCACAAGTAGTCTAGAAATAACAGAAAAACTGCCAACGTATTCAGGACTCTTCTTCAAGGAAGGAGGCACCCTATTTGTGTCCGACGAGTCTTGGAAATTAATAGTGTATAGAGACCTCAAACCTCTGTTTATTGCTCAGGAATCCCTTGGCAGATTATCGCAAAAGTTTCGGTCCATATCTGCTCAATATACAAACTTCCCAAATGTCCAATCAACAAAATCATTCTTAAAAACTAGTTTAGGCAAGATCGAAAATAGGCTCTCCGAACCCCTTCGGCCGTCTACAGAACCGGAGTTTCGGAACTGGTTCCGTACGAGGCTTTTAAATTACTTGTATGGAACTGGTTCCCTACGAGGCTTTTTTTTTACCTGTATGGAACTGGTTCTGTACATGGCTTTTAATTTACTTGTATATAACTGTGAGACCTTGTTCACCGAAAAAGGTTTGGCATGAAGGCCGTGTCACTGGGTATGCAGTATTTTCTCCGTTAAACGCTTTCATGATAAGTAACTGGCCAGTTAGATGAATATATAAGACGTCATAGGTACGTGAAATGATTTTATGACAGCTATAATATTGATATGTAGTGCAATAGGTCAATTCATGTTTATTTGAGAAAGTATTTATTTCTATTGATTATATTATAACATAAATAATAGGAGTGTTTTCTGTTTATACTCATACTCATACTCATACCATTTATTGCTTTTCATGTGTTACAATTGGTCTTAAAAATGTATATACTCGTCATTGAAATGTCTTTAAGAGACATTGAATTTATTTCAACGAAGAGGAGGTATTGCTCTATTATTTGAAGGTCGGAAATATCATCGTAAGAAGACATACACAGACGGTAACACTATATTTCTATGTTCAAATTACAATGATGGCTGCAAAGGGAGTATTAATTTAAACAAGAAGAACGAAGTGGTCCATGATAGAACCAAAACACACAATGCGGACTGTTTACCAAACCAAGCCCAAAATAAAATAATAAAAGAACTTGACAAGCTCAAAGACAACACTGGCTCCAATTTTGATTCTATCCATAAACAATACGATGAGATGGTATACAATCTAGAAAATGAGGGCGTGCATTTGATGGCGGAAATACCGGCTTTCGAAAATAAAAAAACAGGTTTATTTAATAACCGAAACAAAATATTGGGTGCACCCAGGATGCGTTTTCCATCATGTAGTGATGTAGTAGTTCCAAAAAAGTTTCAAGATTTCCTGCTAGCTGATTACAATAGTGCAACTGATGGAAAAAGAATTCTTATATTCTGTCGTAAAAATGTGAGATCCTTGGTTATAAGCTTCAGACATATATTGTCTGATGGCACTTTCAAATCCAGCCCAAAGCCTTTCAAGCAGCTATATTCGATCCATGGTTATAACGAGGAAAATAGATCCGTGACTCCGATAATTTTTTGTTTGCTACCTGATAAAACACAAGAAACATATGAGATTCTGTTTCGACTAATCCAATCAGTCTTTCCTGACTGGAAGCCATTAAAAATTACAATGGACTACGAACAAGCTGCAATGAATGCAGTAGCCAAAGTATTTACTGGCATTAAAATCAAAGGCTGCTACTTTCATTTTAATCGATGCCTAATTCGAAAAGCCAAAAAATTAAAAATTACCACACCTGTGATGCAACGGCACGTGTCACGATGTGCTGGAATTGCACGCTTGCCACCGGAATTTACAAAGAGTGGTATCCAGTATGTAATGCGTAAAACCCCGCCTGGTGAAGCTATAAAAAAATTTAACACGTACTTCAAATCCCAATGGCTACAGAACTCTAACTTCAACAAAACCTGTTGCTGTAGTGAGGAGCAACTACGGACAACAAACAATTTAGAAGGATGGCACAGCCGGATCAATCGTTTTATTGCGAAAACCAACCCAACAGTTGCAAATTTACTAGACATACTGATCAAGGAAACGAAAATTACTAATATTTTCAAAAAAAACACAAAGAAGGCAAACATCTATCTTGAAATAGACCAGGAAATTAATAGTGCAGTAAACGATTTACATAATGGATTAATTACAGCAGGCCACTGCGTTGAGTTAATTTGCCCTTATGCTTTTAACTTTTAAGATTGTAGAAGTAAAGCGGAATATTTAAGCTAATAAGCAAAGTTAGAAGGTTATTTTCATTTAGATTTTCTGGATATTGAATAATTGTCAGAGTATACAGGGTGTAACATTAAGAACGGTCAGTATGGGAAAGTCTGAAACTATAAGACATACGAACATCTGTTCTTAGGAACCATGTCATCAATTTTAGTAACAAGAAAAACTGTATTCGTACATTTTAAAAAAAAACCTGTACTCAGCCTGGGAATCGAACCCGGTTGTTTTGAAAAAAAAATCCAACACTATTTCTATTTGGATATCGACTGTGTAGGTGTTAAGGAATAAATGTTAGTATGAAACGTGATGTTTAAAATTAATAAAACGCATTGTTTCCATATCTTTTAATTTATTTTAGACTAGACTATTAATTACTATCTTTTAATTTATTTTAGACTAGACTATTTCTTGTGGGGTTACGTTAATGATGAAGTGTACAAAACAAGCTACGACACAATTGAAGACCTAAAAGCAGCCATAGAGACAATTTTAACGCAAATTCACCACCTGAAGATACAAAATTCAATAGTAAGATCGTTACCTAAACGGTAGTCATTTCGAACACCTACTAAAATAAATTAAAAGATATGGAAACAATGCGTTTTATTAATTTTAAACATCACGTTTCATACTAACATTTATTCCTTAACAACTACACAGTCGATATCTAAACAGAAATAGTGTTGGATTTTTTTTCAAAACAACCGGGTTCGATTCCCAGGCTGAGTACAGTTTTTTTTAAAATGTATGAATACAGTTTTTCTTGTTACTAAAATTGATGACATGGTTCCTAAGAACAGATCTTCGTATGTCTTATAGTTTCAGACTTTCCCATACTGACCGTTCTTAATGTTACACCCTGTATATACTCTTAGTAGGTATCCAAAGTTAACAGAAATAAAGTTTTGTTGAATTTAAAGTTGTTAACTTATTTCTAAGCGAGTTTGCCCGCGGTTTTTTCCGCTGCGTGTAGACTTAGTAAGGTAAAATGACTAGTGCTCACCGTTGCACTAGTCTTCGACCATTTGTTGCCCGTGGTCCTACCGCGTAGTCCTACTGGTAGTACCACGGGCAATTCTTTTTGTCCGTGGTTCTACCGGTAGAACTGTAACAAGAAAATCATAATTATGTATGGGCATTGGTCCTACTAATTTGTATAGTACAGTCAATGTCAGTTCCTTTCGCTTTTGCGTCCGCTCGCTGTATCTTTACTCATGAGTTCCGTACACGGCTGATGAAATATAATAATTACTTGTATGGAACCAGTTCCATACAGGTAAAAAAAAAGCCTCGTAGGGAACCAGTTCCATACAAGTAATTTAAAAGCCTCGTACGGAACCAGTTCCGAAACTCCGGTTCTGTAGACGGCCGAAGGGCTCCGAACTCAGCTTTTATCTTGGTAAAAATTCACGTCAAAAAAGAGAACTGATTGACGCTCTGAGCTCTGTTCTTAAATGGTTAATTGGAACCCCTGATGCGAAAGATGCTAAGAGGTATGACGAATGTATCAATTTACTTGAAAAACGCGAATTAGATTTCACATCACTTATGCAGAAACAAATCCAAATAACTTCATCTACTATACAGAACTTCAATGAAACCATCTTCAAAATCTCCTTTGATGAACAAATTATTAATGAAAATTTAGATCGATTAAATAACTATTTCAATACTTCTGAGAATATAATTTTTAATATAAAAATTAGTGAAGAAATATCAACTATATCTTTACAAATTCTCGAATCAGTCACAAGTCTAGAGAATGAGATAGACGATTGTTTAACTAGCATTTTATTTGCTAAATCTAACATCATTCACCCCTCTATAATCAATTACAAGAAACTCTATGAAGAACTCCTTCTATCAAATCATATACGTACTAATAAGCGTTTGATTACACCCGTAACTCTTAATAATATCCATGCCATATTAGATTCATCCTCTTTATCTGCTTATGTATACTCCAACCGTTTAATTTATGTATTAGATTTCCCTCTAGTTCAAAACGAACCTTTTACTCTATATCACATATATTCTGTCCCTATTCAACATCCGAACTCTTCCTATTATACCACTATCCTTCCTGAGCATATATACCTAGCTACAAACCCCAATGGAAAACAATACATTTCTATGAGCTCGCTAGATAATTATAGTGCATTCAATATTACCTGACGTGTTTCCACTTGAAACCGTCATTAACAATAACAATAGGATGAAGTCGTGGCGGGTGAATTCTTTGTAAACACTTGCAAAACACATGCGGCAGGCGGTGTTTCAAACGTTTTTGATACTTTCCCTATGTTATCTTCTTTTGAATAATATAAGCAAATAGAAACACCACTCAGTTGTTCATTGAACTTCGAAGAGATCAGTTCAGTGAAAATATTACGTCTTTCGATATGTTTCGTCCTTGGGTGAAATCACCTTCCACTGTGCCAAGTGAAAATAATAAAAACGATAATCAGAACTTTGTGTTCAACAAGCATCTAAGTCGTGATGCACAAATAATTATCTTGAACGTTTATTTCAATTTAATTGCAGTTGTAAGTGAGAAAGGTGCTCTGAAAGAAACTTCCCGCTTAACTAAAGTATCAGTGCGAACAATACAGCGAATAATGGGCCAATTACTTCCCCTCGCAAAAGATCTAAAACGGCGTTTAAAAAAATTGACAATTTTGTCATGGATAATATAGTCAGAATTGTTCATGGTTTCTATGCAAATAATTGCGTGCCAACACTAACTGATATCTACAAAAAATTGACTACGAGTGATGTCGGCTTTGAATACTGTAGAACTACCCTGTGGAGTTTACTGAAGAAACTTGGTTTCACATACGGCAGACTTGACGACCGAAAAGTCATAATGCAGTCTCCCAGATTGATACAGTTGCGAGATAAATAATTAAATGAAATTCAAATCAAACGATCACAGGGAAAACATATAATATCTTGATGAGACCTGGTATGATACTCATGATACGTTGAAAAAAGGATACAGAGATGAATTGGGGAAATGTGTGACCAACGCTCCTTGTTCACGAGGAAAACTTTCTTGTTCACGAGGAAGTTTGATTATACTGCATGCAGGAAGTGAAAATGGATGGGTTCCAGGAGGTTTGCTTATTTCATCCAAGTCAATGAAAAACTCGAGTGCCGATTACCACGAGGACATGGATTCTCAGCTATTCGAAAAGTGGTTTCGTGATCAACTCTTGCCAAACATTCCTGAGAACAGCGTTATTGTCATGGACAATGCATCATATCATTCTCGCCAACTAGAAAAAATTCCAAGGAAAGGCACAAGAAAAGCCGAGATTATTGATTTTTTAGTCAAACGTGGTATTTCATATCCAGAAAAGGCAACAGTGAAACATCTATTGGAAATCGTCCGTACAAATGAAAATATTTTTAAAAAAGTCTACGCAGTGGATAAAATCGCTCAGGAAGCAGGACATGAAGTTTGTCGACTTCCTCCCTATTACTGTATTTTTAATCCCATAGAGTTAATGTGGAGCTATTTGAAAAAAACTATACGAAGAGAAAACATCACACCAACCGTGGGAGATAGTGTCGTATCTAAAATTCGTCACATTATTAATACGTCAGATCCGATTCTGTGGAAGAATTCTTATAATCACTGTAAGAAAATTGAACAAGGATTTTTAAAAACACCCTGCAATAACTTCATCATAAATGTTGGCAGCGACTCGTCGGATAACGAAATCATGGAAAATTCAGAATCAGAAGGACACAGTGAGTCGTCATAATTTAAAAACCACGTGTTTTGATTTATTACTTTAGAATAAATAAAAAATTCAAGTTAACGTATTTTATTTTACATACCTGTACATATATTTTTTAATTATTTTATGAATAAATTCAAAAGTATCAACATTGGTTGGTTTGCAAATAAATAGATAAGGCCGAAACGGCTCCTTTAAAAATGAATGGGCTCTATGAGTGTTTAGTTTATTACCCCTATTGTTTACGTTCAAGTGGAAAGACGTCAGTTAATACTGAATCCACTATACAAGACCTATGCAGCAAGAAGAAAGGTCTCCAATAATCTCGTCGTCTACGATTCTACAGCACGTCTCGTCTGTGAACTGCAAATCCTATTCAGCATTTCGCCCGCTCTACCGAACATTTGCGTAACCTCAACATTCGCCGCCAATATCAACACATTCCAGTACCTCGACAATAACAAATGGCTCTATATAATAACCAATGAAACTCAGGGTATACTTCAATGCAAGAACGACGTATCGCACCATAAATTACAAGTTATCGGCATTATCACTATACCAGAACATTGCAAGGTACATACTCGTTACAGCACACTAACAGCATTCCAGTCTAGCGAGGAAAATGTCACGTACCCAATCATAGTTCCTGATATCAGAACAGAAGATTGCTTCTAAGACATGAAGAATATTGAAGTTCCTCATCTAATGCCAATTTCCATCAGTGAACTGCCGCTGGATTCACTTAAACAAATCAAGCATTATCTGGACAAATACTCTGATGAACTCAAGAAGATGCAATCTCAATCCATCATAGCAGTTTCTTCTGAATTAACTTTACCCTTGGTTTAATCCTACTAATGTTCATCCTTCTCAAATGCTGTAAGCGCTACCCAAATGGATTCATAAGACGCAGACGTACATCTGATAGTCAAGGCTGCATCCAGATATTCAATAATTGCTTTGGTAACTCCAGAAGACGCAATACTCATATGACTTACCACAATAACAATATAATGTGGCCTCGCATGGTGGTTCGGCAGGGAGGTTCAAAACCCTTCAGGTACCGTAGCTGCGTCGGCGATGTTTTATCCTAACAGGTACGTTATCCCTGTCTGACTGCCCTATGCTAATCCTACCGACTGCGCCAAATTGTTACGCAGTATGTAGTTAAACTCACTTTTAAAAAATAAACTGAAAATATTTTAATTAAAAAAATAACTTAGACTAGGCTATACAATAACTTAGACTAGGCTATACAGTTTTGAACATAGTAACGAGTTGGTTGGAGTTAGGAATAGAATTGAAGGCAGGGACATAAAGATCCTTAATGACTACTTATCAACTGTGAGATAATGACTACTTATTAACTATGAGAAAAATAAACATTGGAGTCGAAAACAAATCATTTAGATATTGTCTCACTTATTAATCACTTGTTTACCACAGCAAAAGCCACTGAGGCTTTATCTCAATACGTGGATATGTAACACACACAGGGTCATGAAATTGGTGATGACTGTGAATATGATCGTTTTAAATGTTTTGAAATGACAAGTGAGGACCAGAGGACAAGAATAATAAGCCAATTTAACAGTTTCGCCACCAAGTACGACCAGGATAATTATTTAAGCGGGCTTATAACCGTATCTAATGTACAACGTCGTCGTCCGCTATTAGGTGAAGGGAATGCGAAATTACACAATAAATCATATTCACACAAGATTCGTATGATTGGCGATGATGCTTACGAGATACCAGTGTGTAGAAAAGCATTTTTATCATTCCATGGTATCACTGGCAGAAGACTGCAGTTCATACAGAAGTCACTGACTGAGCACGGTGTTGTCCAAAAAGATAAACGGGGTACACATGTGAAAAAACAGCTTCCTAAACAAACTACTGATTTAATGTACAAGCAAATCGACACTCTGAAATCAGTTAATGGTAAAAAAAGGCCACTACAATTTATAATTATACATGAGAGACATAAAATATATCTGTCAGACGAGTTCACAAAATGTCTATGATTCACAAAATGTTTAACGAAGATCATCCTAATAACAGAGTGTCGTACGAAACATATCGTAATTTTTTCAATACAAATTTTAACATATCATTAGGTTACCCAAGGATGGACACATGTTCCACTTGCGATGAATTTTAACATATCATTAGGTTACCCAAGGATGGACACATGTTCGACTTGCGATGAATTTTAACATATCATTAGGTTACCCAAGGATGGACACATGTTCGACTTGCGATGAATTTTAACATATCATTAGGTTACCCAAGGATGGACACATGTTCGACTTGCGATGAATTTTAACATATCATTAGGTTACCCAAGGATGGACACATGTTCGACTTGCGATGAATTTCAAGCACAGAAAACACATTGAAATTAAAATTGCTTCACTTCCTGAAAAATCTCAGATTTTGTCTCAACTTCGAAAGCTGGAAATTGAGAACCTCCTCTATGTACCATAAAAAAAGAGCTGAAGTATTTTATGATAAAAAGAAAAAAAAAACTCGTTTGAGGGCTAGGCAGGATGCCACAACAATCGCAATAGCAATGGATTTCTCAAAAAATCTTCCTGTGCCAAATATAACTACCAACGACATTTATTATAAAAGGCAGCTTAGTTATTTTATGTTTAATGTTCATGTCCTTGCTGATTCCTCATCTTATTTCTATGCATACGATGAGAGTATTGGAAAAAAAGGATCGGATGATGTGGCCTCTGATCTCTTTCATTTCATATGCCATGAAATTGATAAGCAGGGCAAGACTCTTACAATTTTCTGTGACTCATGTGGCGGTCAAAATAAAAATTACACCATTTTTAGAATGTTACACTACATGGTTCACTGTTGCAATCGCTTAGTCTGTCACAGTTATATTCCCGATAAGAGGTCACTCCTATATGGAATGCGACCGAAACATGGCCTTCATAAATCAAAAGGCTAGGATTGAACTCCCTGAAGAATGGGCTGAACTGAGACCGATCAATGGCTGGACTGCATTTCTAAAACCGTTTTACAAAAAAACTTGTCCCTTCCCCATAAGACCTGTATGTGAATTTAGAGTACAGAAAGAACATCCACGGCTAATGTTTCACAGAAATTTTAGTAATAGCCAATGGGAATCAAGCGTGGTTAACACACCAGCTTCTTTTCGATCTACGAAAGCAGGTATTTATGAGGGAGAATTTAAATTACCTGATTTAGCTTATCAAGACAAGCTGACTATATCAACAGCGAAATATAATGACTTGCAGTTCCTGAAAAAGTTCTGCAGGCCTGAAACAAAACGTTATTACGATGAACTTCAACAACTATCATTATTGACTGAATGCAGAGTGGACAGTGATCATTACAGTCCTGATTTTTGAAGACTTACTTAAGATTATAACAGGTTGTCAAATATCTCCCTTCCGCTTTTCTGCTCTTTATTCAATGCTTTATAAAAAGTGTTACAGTGATCGGATTTAGTTCAAATATGCGCCGTTTTGTTCGATAATCTGTTTCCATCTAGACGGCAACTTCATAATACCCCCCTCGTAGAAGCCCCCCTCCTTATTTGCGAAGAACTCGGACAGCCACTTTTCACAAGCCTCTTTTGAGTTCAACTTTACACCACCAAGGGCGTTCGCCCTGGACAGGAACAGGTGGTAATCACTTGGCGCTATGTCCGGGCTGTATGGTGGATGCGATAAAACCTCCCATCCGAGCTCCCGTAGCTTCTGACGAGTCATCAACGAAGTGTGTGGTCTGGCGTTGTCCTGGTGGAACACTACACCCTTCCTGTTGGCCAATTCTGGACGCTTCTGGTCGAGCGCCTGCTTCAAGCGGTCCAGTTGTTCGCAGTAGATGGTAGAATTAAGCGTCTGGCCATACGGGAGCAGCTCATAGTGGATGATTCCCTTCCAATCCCACCAAACACACAGCAAAACCTTCCTGGCCGTCAATCCGGGCTTGGCCACTGTTTGGGACGATTCACCGGCCTTCGACCACGACTTGCTTTAATTTATCACCATGGTATTTTATACCCAAAAGGACATTGGTTCGACATAGACGAATATATGACGCGTGTCAATAATATAACACAAGGAGCATTGAACCAAAGTTTACAACTTTCGCCAAATTTCGACTTTACTCGTACAAATCGATTGTTACCGATTTTGTATGAAAAATCTAAACTTCTTTTATAGCAATTTTTGAAAATCACTAAACAAAAGTTGTAAAGTTGATCAGTAGTAACACTACTATAAAAAATCTTTAATTTATCACCCTGGTATTTTTTACTCCGAAAGGACACTAGTTACCTACTTCGACAAATATTAATTTGAGAAAGAACAACACAGCTAACTGCAGAACACTTTGACACCATTAATTATTTAATATATTTTTTAAAAGACTTCAAAATAAATAGAATTTCTTCACTAATAATTTTCACAGCTTATACACTTTTAATGTTTACACAAGGGTCAAGCAATTGCCGTATAAACTGTAAGACTGACAGGAGCAGAATGAATGATAGAATGAAGCAAGCAGCTGCGTCCGTCCGATCAGTGTTGCCATATCCGATTTTTAAAAATCTGTAGGGCGAGGCTGATTATCCGTAGAATTCTGTAGATTGCCTCTAGAAAAATCCGTAGTTCTACAGACTTTTTTAAGCTTTGTCTGACTGAACTATACCCTTATAATGTAATTCAAAACTGACAAAGAAATTAAAGACTAGAACAAACTTATGCGAAACATGTTCAAGAGTTCATGACAGAGGGAAAATCAATAAAAGTCTTAGCTGTTATTAATTTTTTTTATTTCCTATCCCTAGGCGGCTCATTGTATGGAGTAGAGAAATTCAAAGTAAAGTTGTCACACTGCCATTCTTTTTGTTTGCTATGTATACTATTAAGGAAGAATAGTGAGTGAATGAAATGAACCACCACAGGAGTGAACGGAACGGACACAAAATAAATTTTAAAACACTGCGCGAGCTGCATGTAACAAAACGCAGTCCAACAATGTGGGTTTTTGCAGTTGCATTTCGTTTTACGCAGATAAATTACTCTACGTTTAATTTTTATACATTTTGGTAGTAAACTAGATTAAGTTCAAAAATCCGTAGATTTGCAATTAATTTCCGTAGTTCCGTAGGCAAGGCATAAAATCCGTAGATCTACGGATAACACTGCGTCCGATCTACATGATCGAATGGCGGGAGAGGGGTCTGCGGGGATCGTGGGGCGCACCCTTCTCCTCACGGCAACCAACAGCGACCGCTCAAAAAATTACCATGCTGTTACCGTCCACGATATTAGGCCGGGACTATACGACGACGGTTCGGTTCAGGTACCGGTACCGGCCGTGTAGTCGACTGCATTCAAACTCATGCGTTGCTCTCAAGCCCCGCCCACTCGGTTCAGGAATCGAGCAGGCCGGTTCCGAGTGGAACCGTTGTACGTGTAGTCGACAGCGCATTTTTGTTTGAGTTTATATGAAGCACCGGTGCCATGGAAGCGACCGATACTGGAACCGGCGTAGGAATCGTCGTCGTGTCCGAGCCTTATTATTTACCTACCGGTAGATGGAAAGCGGGGCGGGAGGCGCGACCGCGTGGGGCGAGGCGCTTACTCACATATCCTTAATATACTTGTAAGTACACACTACCACTACACTCTCAACTTTGCCGTGACGATTTGACGGGGAACCGTTGCCACGGCAACGGTAATGCCGTCGACTGTAAAACGTTACCGTCGACGGAATTATAAAAGTGTCTTCATACAGATCCATATATTACGCTTCCCTGTTAAATCATGACGGTAAAACGTGCCGTTACTGTTCAAAATTATAAAAGTAGCCAATGTATTTGCTACTACATGCGTCCAGTTCCAGTCCCGGTTCGGTTTGCTGCGACCAATCACATGAGTGAAAACTTGAAATAAACGCTACGTTGAACCGTCGCGGTCGCGTCGCTGGAACCGGACCATGTAGTCATAGCCTAAGGCCTGAACTACACGCTCCGATTTCAGCACTGGTTGGGTTCGTTCCAGCCAATCACGAAAAGCTGATTTTGAGTGGGAGGAGATCGGAACGGAGGCTGGACTATACGCGGCCGGTTCCAGTCCCAGTTCGGTTCGCTACGATACGACCAATCACATACGTAAAAACTTGAGATCAGCGCTTCGTGATTGGATGGCGCGAACCGAACCGTCGTATCGCTTGAACCGGACCATGTAGCCCTAGCCTAATACTTTGTCTCACACTAGAAATTCTTTACATAGGAAAGGAACCAGAATAAGTGTACAAAGGCGACCTTATCGCTCAGAGCGATCTCTTCCAGGTAACCTAGGTGATAGTAGAATAGAAAAGAACTTAATATCTTTTTATTTTTATCTACTAGTTTCTATTCTACACTTTTTCGGCGCCCACCAATAAGCGGGCCCAGTGCTTATTGGTGGATTTCACACGCCTTCGGATTTTTTTCCCTTATTATATAAAAAAAATCCTTATTGAAACCATCACAAAACTTGTAAATCGAACAATACCCTGACTCCCAAACTAGGCGAACCTGTATCTTGGGAGCCAATGCTTTCCCAAAAAGAAGGTATTCAACAAATGTCAGCATCCCATAGATAACTACTATATACTAGGTCACCTTCTGCACATTATATTGTACCTGTCTTTATGTTGTATGTTTTGTTTTTGTCCCGGGTGTGCAATAAGTATATTTGTATTTGTAAAACTAGGTAGTTATCTATGGGAATAATACCGCCCCCTACTGAATACCAAGCAATAATAGTCACAAATTACAATTTATTATTATATTTATATTATTATTATTGTGATTGATTAGTCTTGGTAATATTTGATATATATATATTTTAATTATTATTTTATACCCGAATACGTGTGAATGAATGTAAGGGGGAATGAAAGAGTGTGTGTGAGTATAGACATACAGGTTTCTTCACGATGTTTTCCTCTATCGTTAGAGCAGTCGGTAAATGTTCAGAATCAGAATCAGAAAATCTTTATTGTGAAACAGATCTTATACAGAAATTATAGCATAAATAAAATAAATAAACAAAATGTCTTTATTGTCAGGTTATACACCCATAGTGCCTAAGTTTTATAAAAATATAATTAAAATTAGAATAAAACATAAAAAAATTAAAAAATTAAAAAAAATGAACATAACCAGAAAACAGAAAATTAAATTAAAAGTAGAAGTAAAGAAGTGAATGAACACTTTACAATACAATAAAATACATTGAACATAATAAAAGTGAATTTTCTACTTTTTATTCGCAGTCGGGTGCATCTTCAGCCAGTGTCCATAGAACCAAAGCATAGTATTAAACAGTTTACCCATTCTGGGCGTACAATAGTGACAATAAAATTATTACATAAGTACCTACCTAATTACATTCAATCGTTTTTTCGTCCGAAGTGATCGTGCAGGTTAAGCGACGTTGGCGCGGTCGGTACCTGGATGGGTGACCGCTAGTGGCATATTTCATCTGAGTTCCTCCGTGCCTCGGAGAGCACGTTAAGCAGTCGGTCCCGGTTGTTGTCGTTCGACAGCAGTCGTTAAGCCATATCAGAGGCCGTACGTGTAGCCTGAACAACTCTGACAAATAGGTTGGCCACTAACCATACGATAAGCAAGCAAGCACATCAAATCAAATAGTTTATTTGTTGAAAGTAGGTACATTACAGAGTTCTTAAATTATAATATAGGATCACTACTTTCTATCACTTTGTGTGGCTTACAAATATTTTACATTTTAACATGATAGAATCTTATAAATAGAAGAAAAAAAAGTTAAATAATTAATAAGCACAATAGTAATTAATTTCATATAATATTTAAATTCAATTTTTTTATTTTTTATTTTCTCTTTTTGAAATTGACACATTACTAGTACATAAACGAAAGTCAAACTTAATTATATTACAGATTTGTCTTCTGCGGATTATTTTATGTCGTAGTAACATTTGTGTTTACTAAACACTATTACCTTACCTACTTACAAATAAACCCATTTTAATAAACTTTAATTGTCAAGTAGAGGCGCTCGTAGGCTAGTTGCGAGCACGGTCCGAAAGTGATCGTGCAGGTTAAGCGACGTTGGCGCGGTCGGTACCTGGATGGGTGACCGCTAGTGGCATATTTCATCTGAGCTCCTCCGTGCCTCGGAGAGCACGTTAAGCAGTCGGTCCCGGTCGCTGTCGTTCGACAGCAGTCGTTAAGCCATGTCAAATGCTACGGGCGGCCTGAACAACTCTGACAAATAGGTTGACCACCACATTTTTATTCTAAAGTTAACCGCGTTCTGTAGGTATACAAGTCATTTATAAACAAGGAAATCTGTAATTGGCCTTCTTTAAGTTTAATACATATGTAATTTCATAATTGTTAATAGTTGTAGATTTCCCTTATAAATAATTTTAAAAAAACCTTGTCAAGTTATAAAATTTTACCACAATATAAAGGCTTTGTGCTTTTACCTGTTTTTCTGCTGCGAAGTAGCTTCGGTTTGAAGAGGCAGGTAAGAGAGCCAGCGAAATTAACGACACATGAGGCAGTCCATCTAAGTTCTCAAGGTTAGCGCATCGGAAACCCTCTAACACTATAGTGAAGTGAGATAAAAAAATGAAGTGAAATCAGATCTACTATCTTTACAATAGGTATCTTTACAATATCTAATACAATCTATTATATTATATATATATTTTCTTCTTTATTGAAAGTTGGATTATTGATCAAAACTGAAAAACTGACGTGTAACCTGTTTGTTATTTATTAATAAAGATATTGTATTGTATTGAGATGTTTATGAAATAACATATCTACAGGTCTGTTCTCCTTATACAAAAATAAAACAGCCGTGACTTACAGACTGACACGTAAGTCACACCATTTAAGAGTACCTATTTTGGTTCGGAACTCTAAAAACCATTCCGAGAAACAGGGATCGAATTCCCCTAGCCAAAACAATAATAAAAAATAAACTAAGATTACGAACTCAGGTAGGCATTTTTGTTCCAAGAATTTCTTAACGAACCAATGATTCATAAGTTTTTAAGAAAGTACCATCTGTCAAAAACCTTTGATTAAATCTCAACCGCAATATGATACATTTAAGAATCTCAAATTTTGACGTTTTGGTGAGTTGACCTGTAGTCGACGGTACCTAGGCAGTATACAAGGAGATCAATTCCACTAAATACAACGTAACTAAATAGAATCTAAACTGCATCGTTATGACGTGTTCCGTATGCTACTATTCACTAACGATCCAATTTCAGTTAAGTTCCGATCGATCGAACAGTAACGTATTTGTACATTGTACTAAAACGTTTAGTTTATACTGAATCGCAGTTGAACGGTAACAAAACGCTTCAACTGTCAAATATAACGATCGAACATAAGTACCTCCCGAGGTACTGAACTTATCTATTACATATTGGTAAATAACAAACAACAAAATTATAATAGTCATTATTTATTATGCCTGCAGGACGTCTAAATTCCCTGATTTTGGAGAAAATCTTTCAAACCAGCAACACTGCCTGACGAGCAGTATGAAGTTCGATCAAAGCGAATGTAAATGAACGAATGAAGAATTGAAGTCGATTCCTTCTTCCGCTTGTCATTGGCATCATTATTCCACCAAAAAAGTACAGAAGGAAATCTCGGTAATATCGTTCGCTGTGCCAGGCATTATATTGTTTATTTATATAGCCATTGTTGTCTACACGAGCGGCTAGGATTTAATTTATCTTGTAACGTATGTACACATCTCTATTGTTAAAATATCGAACGGTGTATGCGCACACTATTAATCGAGACACGGGCGGTAGTCTGTGACTAATAAACATTATAACCAATTATGAGCATTTCATTAAGTTTGAGATGTTTTTACAGTATAATTTTATAAAAATAAACTTGATTCACTAACAGCGATTCTTCATGAAACGGAATATTTCATGAATTTTTATTGTCTGTTCAAAGTGTAATCTTTCATTAATAATTTGAGGGTATATGCAGCTCACCTGGCGTGATAATTCCAACAAAAATGGTGAAACATAAAAAAATTAAAGTTACAACTTTCAATTATTTTTTTATAGATTGTTTCAATCCATTCTTTAGAACACGTGAGGTGAATTTCCAAATTTTCATGTATTTATTTGATTTTCGAGCTATATTTTGCAAACGCTATATTTGGTTTCATATGCATTGCGGTCTTCGGAGATAAGGAAATGACGGTTATTTTTTGCACATATTTTTCCATAAGTCAAAAACTATTGCACATAAAATAATTGTGTAATATACAAGTAAACCCCTTTCATATGATACCCCGCTTGCCCCAGTTGTCCCACTTTTAAGATTTCGGTCCACATTGTCAATCATAATATTCATAATAAATGTATGTCTATTTTTATACATATTACAGACGGACGAACGGTACGGTTCTATATCCCTTAACTGGTACGCTTACGAAGCCTATATGGATACGAAAACATTTATTTAAATGCATACGAAGCCATGGATGGCCTTATTTGTTATTTTCTAGTATAATAATAGATAAGAAGTCCGCTGAGAAGCTTAGAGTGACACAAAGAGCGATGGAAAGGGCGATGCTCGGTGTAACACTGCTAGACCACAAACGGAACGAGTGGATCAGACAAAGGACGAAGCTTAGAGACGTGGTAGACCTCATAGAAAGCCGGAAATGGAGATGGGCGGGACACATTGCACGGATGGATAGGGATCGGTGGACCAGAAGAACGCTGGAGTGGAGACCACGGCAAAACACGCGGGGACAAGGTCGCCCACCTATGAGATGGGTGGACGACATTCGGGGAATAGCGGGCCACAACTGGATGCGCACCGCCTGCGACCGTCGGAAGTGGAAGAAGTTGAGATAGATAGATAGATAGTATAATAATAATTAATTTTTTTTTCACTTAGTACTTGTTATGTAAGTCAAATGAAACACATTTTTGCAATATATATATATATATATATATATATATATATATATATATATATATATATATATATATATATATATATATATATATATATATATATATATATATATATATATATATATATATATATATATATATATATATATATTTGCAAAAATGTGTTATATATAACAAGTACTAAGTGAAAAAATTATTAACAACACACCTTCATAATTCATCCAGTAAATGGTTAATTATACATTTCTCTCTTTTAGTATATGGGTCGTCGTGCTCTAAATGTAGTTATAGTTTTATTTAGTATGTTAGTGGTGATGGTGGTGTGTATACGACTAAATAAAAGCTTCGCGCGACAAAAGCTAGGACTGACTATCTTTTCTGTTGCTATTTAATTTATGATATTTGTGTTGCCGTTATTCGTAATTTTACTCAAACTTGGTAAGTATTTCTTATTTACCACTAAATCCACATTTCACCTCAATCTCGCCTGATGGTAAACGAAGCCACGATGAGGTCGACGATGGAGCATGCATTCACTCTGGCTTTGAAGATCCCAAGGTTGTAGGTTTCGGGGTACACAGACGCCGGCAGGCTGTAGCCGTATACCATATGTCAGACGTCATGCGGATTTTAGGGAACATAAAGGAGGCTCAAATGGAGCCATGTGGATGTGGTTTATGGACGCTCCCTTATGAGCCGCTTTCGATTGATGCGATATAATAGTCATAGACAAATTTATTAGTAAATTCTTATTACAAGACAGATATTACATTCATAGTATGCAACTGCAAAATTACCAAAATAATACCTTGTTTAAAAACTGTGACTTAAACCAATTCAGTTGGTCACCATGCCATGAGTTTTTTTTCATTTTCGATAATAACATTAAAAATTAAATCTAAAACTATTTCTATTCTGGGATAACGGCTAAAGAAAAAACTAAAAGAAACATTATGCTCCCATAAAAATTACCCCAAATTGTTGAATTTAAACATTGATGTCGGGTATTTTCGAAATGACCGAACGGCAACACTGGCCCGCTGCACACTTCAGTTTCTTTCGTTTGCAGCAGAGAACGAACGACGGTCCAGTGTAACCAGGACCTTCGGAAAAATCCATACATCTACGGATTTTATGCATTGCTAGTAGCTAAGGAAATTAATTGCAAATCTATGAATTTTATGTCCGTTCCGTTCACGCCTGTGGTGGTTCATTTAATTCAATCACTATTCGTCCGTATACTTATCAAAGAAAAAAAACAGTGTGACAACTTTCCTCAGAATTAAGATGAAATCTCTACTCCATGCCAACTCTACTAAAAAAAATTAGTAAGAGAGCGATCGTTGGTAAGAAAGAAATCTATAACTCTTCAATGAATTATGCAATGAATGTTGCATACAATGAATGTATTATAATATCTGACTTGTAATAAGAATTTACTAATAAATTTGTCTATGACTATTACCATGTGACGCAGGATGAACATTCTATAGTTATTTAAGGATTATATAAAGATAATAAAATCTAGTCTTTAGTTTCTTTGCCAGCTTTGAACTACATTATAAACAATCTACGGAATTCAACCGATATTTTAACCTCGCACTACGGATTTAAAAAAAAACGAATCTGGCAACACTGCGACAGACGCCGGACGCCCGCAGGCAGTTTCTTTCTGTTCGTTCTTCCTTCGTTCACTTAGTTGAATTCGTGCTCAGATTAGGTTGTGTGTGTCGTCATTTGAACGATTGAAAATCGTTGGGAAGCCATTTTGTGCTAATCATAGTTGTTTTATCTGATAACATTTTTTCGTAATTTAGGCAACAATCGTTCAACATTCTGTTCTCGTTTAATAATTGTAACTAAACTAACATCGTTGTTTGGATTTCTTCATGCCGACAAGTTTGATTGCCTGGATGGAACTGTTTCTGTGATTTTTGCTTACCTACATTAATTTGTTTCGTGTTTTGCTGATAGTAGGTATTGATTTGAAATAATTTATCTAGACTTGTGATAACCGTCATTCATTGCACCAATAGAAAAATGGGTTAGTCCATTTTCTTTTCTTAGTGTGATATTTTTGTTGCTTGTTGCTTGAAAAGCGAACCAAAATTTACCTATGTTACAGAATCTTCGAGATTCCATCTATTCTTTCTATATTTCGTTAGATTTTTGTGATAAATGCACCTAATAAGCGGTTCAATTTTACTCATGGCGCCATGCATTTATTTACCTACCGTGTTGTCTGGATCGAATTATTTCGTACGGCGGTACAAATTTTGCCAAATCTCAGGTGAAATTGCCTTTAGCCGTGAAATTGTTCGCAATAATACCACATTGAGACCAAAAAGGTGACGGATTCGTCATAAAATCAAATGACATTTGTTTCACATAAACATGTCTGTGCCTGTGTTTACTATTTCTGGATCGCTGTAGATTCTTGTGCCATGGCTGTAGATAGGTACCTATTTCTTGGTGTTGTTTTCGCTACCGCCAAATCTAAAGCTATTCTTAATGTGCTGTCACGCTCATTCTTATACTAGATTGTGTAACAATGAGTGAGACGCTACAGTGACTACCTGACTTCAAAGTGAATACAATTTGTCATTGTCTGGCCATGTGGGAATTTAAGTGGGAAGAGTGAGAAAAGACCTGGCTAAGTACAGCCATTGTGCCTCAAACAGAGGGACCATGTTTCATTTTTTTCTTTTCTTTGAATGGTTGTTCCTTGAAAGTCCACACTGCTGATAATAAAAGTCTAGGGAAGAATGCTGAAGTGAAAATTGTTCCTGGTAATATATTTGGTCGTATCAACAGTTACCCGATGATGAAATATTTAAATGAAATTGCATTTAATCCCTGTGGTTCTGCTCCACAAATGTTAAAGATCCTCTAAAAGAAATGTATTTATTATTTATTGTAACTAGGTAAGAATCAGTGTCGGATAATAATTATTAAGAAAGTAAAATCGTCATTCAATCCCCATGGTTCTGCTCCATAAAAGTCAAAGACTTGTCTTATAAAAAATATGTTTATTAATAGCTACCTAGGTAAGAATTAACAGATAATTATTAAGGAAGTAAAATCATAATTGGATCCCCCATGGTTCTGCTCCATAAAAGTCAGACTCTTTTATACAAGAAATATGTTTATTAATACCTACCTAGGTAAGAATTAACTGTTAATAATTATTAAGGAAGTAAAATCATAATTGAATCCCCCGTGGTTCTGCTCCACCAAAGTCATTGTATAAAAGAAATGTTTATATACCTAGGTAAGAATAATATTAACTGATAATAATTATTAAGGAAGTAAAATCATAATTGAATCCCCCGTGGTTCTGCTCCACCAAAATCTGTATAAAAGAAATGTGTATATATCTACAGTCTTTTAAATATAGCTTGATTAGAATGACAGCTGTCAAACAAATGTGACTAGTGCTGGGAATATATTCGTAATAAAGAAATCGATATATCGATACGTTATTCCTAAAAAATTTAAATATGCACCCAGTGTTTTAACTATTTCAATACTAATACTAATTTTGGGCTAGTAAAAATAAACAAAAAAAATATAACAATAATAAATTTATTGACACAAAGGTGTACATCCTAAGTCACAATCATCATCGTCAGAATCAGAGTCACTGGAACAATCTTCGAGATTAATTATTAATTCCTGGTCACACAAAGAATCAAAACGGACATCACGTTGCCAATCTTCTGTGATAATTCTTCGCGTTTTATCGACCACCTTCTTCCAATCATTTGGTGTTACATGTTCACATGCATTGTTCAACAAATTCAACATTTTATTTGCCGTGAACGGTGGGGTGGTATTGTGTCTTGCTGCATGACCTATAACAAAAAAATAATATGAGATAAATTTAATTTTTTTTAATAATTAAATTCGACATCAACTTCATAAAAAATATTAAATACCTTTGACTTGCGCCCAAATCAATTCTATTGCATTATACTGGCAATGATATGGTGGCAAGCGGATGACAGTATGTCCCTGTTCTTTTGCCATCTCATCCAAAACATAAGTTGGAGTTCGGGGTTTGTGTATTCCCACTAAACGCAACAGTTCTTTTTTCAACATAGAGTCATCGGCTTGTACTCCATTGGTTTGCAACCATGAAATTATTTCGTTCTTTCGGTTACTTGTTGTCTGAGGTTTATTTTTTTTTACTGAGTGATAGGGTGCATTGTCCATTAGTATCACATGGGGTTCATCTAAATTATTTAAAAGGCTTATAAACCATTCTTTGAATTTTTCAAAATTCATTTCTTCATGGTATTCTGTCGTCTTGACAGACTTGAATGCCAGTAGACAATTTGGCACAAAGCCAGACGAGGTCCCTGCATGGCAAATTATTAATCTTTGACCTTTACCTTCGGGTACCTTGGTGGACGATTCGGGTTTATCATCCGTCCAAGTTTTAGAAACCGTGTGGTTCGCATTCAGCCATGTTTCATCCAGGAATACTACTTTATCCCAATTATCAATATCTTTCACTTTTCGTAAAAAATCAATGCGTGCGAGCGCAATGTCTGTACGTTCCATAACAATTTTTCTTTTATTACACTTTTTGTAACAGAACCCAATTTTTTTAAATATTGTTGACAAAGATGGTAGGCTCCCACTGAACAGGTTTGCATCTTTCAGAGAAACTGCTAATTTTGTCAAATTTGGCAGCTCGTTACGTGCGTAGTATGCATATATGTGATTACGGATTGCTGCGGCATCAAAATCGTCTATATCAGTCACAGGGCAACGTTTCTTCCTCTTTTTATTTGGAGTAGATAACTTTATCTCCTCCATCGATGTATCTCCAAATTTTTCTTTGCTGATTCTAGTCACAGTAGCTCTTCCAATACCTAGAGCGTCAGCAACTCTGTCACATACTTGTGACACTGGCAACAGCGGTCCACCATTTTGGTATTCGCGTTCAAAATAGTCACGCAAACGAACCACAAACTCACGAGATTCACTATTTAAAACAGTTTTTCTAGCCCTTTTTGACATCGTAATAACAAAAAGGCAATAACAAAACAACAAAAACAAATTACAAATACTAAAACAACAAAAGAAACGAAAACTGAGAAACACAAGTCGTATACAAGGCGTCGGCACTCGTACTGATACTCAGACAAACAAGATGTCGGCTCAATGTGCTCAGTATTGCCAATATTAAAAAAGACAAACGCGTGGTATTTTTTGGAAAGGAAATATTTTTTCTAAAACAATAATACAGGGTGGGCCATGAATTAGTTAACAATTGAAAAAATCATATAAAGAAAACCATTTGACATATTTTTAAAATTGTTTATTTACAAGAAAGTTAGTTATTTGGAATTTATTTTTTAAAAATAACATCATCTAAATGACCACCGTTTCGATTTTTGCACTCTTCTAAGCGAACACCGAAATTTTCGAATACTCGTCGACAAAGAGACCGCGAGATCGCTGACATTTCTTCACTAATTTTTTCCTTTAGTTCACGTAGTGTTTTTGGTTTATGGGTGTAAACACGACTCTTCAAATAACCCCATAAAAAGAAGTCTGCTGGCGTTAAATCTGGACTCCTGGGTGGCCATGGGATGTCGCCTCGTCTGGAAATCAGCTTTTCCGGAAACATTTCTTTTACTACCGGCAGGGACTCGTTGGATGTGTGACAAGTGGCTCCATCTTGCTGAAACCATGTGTTACGGTTGTAGCCAGCAAATTCCAGTAGCTTCGGTGCCAGGAACTCCCGTAACATTTTCACATACTCAGCAGAATTCACAGTAACTATTTAAAAAAAAAAACAAGCCTGAATGAGCTACCTATATAATAGTCAAGATGCTAATATTAATTATCAAACATCAACTTTTCATAAATTCTAATAGTTTGTGAATCGGAAAGTCTTCGAATGAACTATAGTAAAATAATATTGTTCTTATTCATGATACCACCAAATACTAAACAAGTAGTAGGGATTCGTGGATTCTGGCTCAGTGAATCCTGCCTCCAAGGCATTGCTCCGGCTAAAAAAGTCGTATCTCTCACCGTTTCAGAGATACGCGATCCTCCATAGTGCTCCTACATGATTACGTTAATCACATCATTAGCTTGTTGTTTGCTAATCACCTCTCCCAGTCGGAACTGCTATTGTCCTTAATCACCTGCATTCATTGCTAAGTCTGGGCTCCTTAATCACCTAATTACCGATCTACTGCACCGAGTGTAAACACATTGTCGTGGTTTTGATATTTCGTTGCGATCATGTTGTACTTATCTCTTTATATGTAGGTATTTCAGACTGTTTCTTACTGAAATCTACACCAAAATCAGCTTTCATTCAAACATAGGCTACTTTGTAATGGTCAAATAACATTTTGTAATGTGAATGGATTTTTCCCAAATATTCCAAATATTTTGTTAATTGCTTTTTAACGTGATCTTAATAGTGTCACGTAGCTATTGTAATAAAATTAATATTAGTCTAATGTAAGTATGGATGTTTCTAGTAAGACTGCTTTCTAATTGTTAATGTAATTTTTAAGTAGTTAAGATTGCTATAAAACGCGTACATTTCAACGTTTCCGTACCAATTACTGCTTCTAGCGAGTCTTGACAACACCTCCACGTTCAACCACATTGGAAGAAACATGGATGTAAGTATTGCTTGTATTATTAACTTTCTATTATTGTCTTGGTTTTGTTCTCTGTATTTCGACTTTAGTCCCCCTCATGTGTGTTTCATTCATGTTTATTGTATACTTCTTTGTTATAGCTTGCATGCTGTATGAAGAACAACGACATAAACGTAGACGTGGAAGAAAACACCTTCAAACATTACTACTTCCCGCCCTCCGATGATGACACCTCACTTTCTCCTCGGTATTCAACCAAAAGACCGAACAATGATTCATTGGATGAATTCTTTGAAGAACCGAAGAAGAAAAGAGTCAAATTAAATTCGTCCAGTGTTGGGCGATCAACGAAGGACGGTGGTATGTCATACATCTCAACGAATGTAGATGATGGGGCAACTGCGACACACCTTATTAAGATTGAAGTGTATGACATGAAAAAATTGGCTACCATCGATCCTGAGGAACATTGGAAACATGCCGACGTACGTCTCAAGTACTACGTGAACAAACAAAATAACCACCACCGACAAACTCGTGGTCTGATCTATAATATCACAAAGGAGATATCGAATTCCAGCGATTGTAAAAAATACACCTTTAAGCATAAATGATAACTTGTTATTATGTTTAGAATTGTTTTCTTGTAATAAAAGCAATCATTCATTTTATATAATATTTTTATTTATTTTTCCTTAACTTATACCTAAAGTAATACATAACACAAAATTATAAAAAATTCTTAAACATTTCAGTTAACATAGCATCATTCTGAATAGTATCTTCTGTAAACATTCCAACAAAATCCGTAAAAGTCATACCCCTATACTTAAAGTATAAAAACATCAAACAATATTCACCACAAAGAGATGAAAATACATTTTGGATAATCTTACTATTATACATCCACATACTTGTATTTCTTCGTAAAAATGACAAATGATAACCCTCAGGCTTGCGACCAAATGTATCAAAGTATTCGCCAACACCTTTACTGTTTACATATATTGCTACCCAATGTAATCCGGGTTTTGTATCAGGGTCTAAGTTGCTGATTAAATAAACCGGTGTTGTCATGTGTATTGGAATACGGTTAGCAGCAAAAACATTAGGTTCTAGAGAATGGTTTATCTTTTTTAAATAATGCGATATGTCTAAAGTATTCATGATAACAATTTAAACATGTGTATTTCTTAATAACAATATGTATTCTAGACATAGTAAACAATGTCCTCTACTTTTATACAAAATATTTAACTGCTGAAATCTACATTAACATTTCTATTTTTATCTATTTCTATTATATTATCAAATTCAGCGTAAACTATACAGTTAACTGTTTTTGTTAATGCAGTTTCAAACCTTACTTCTAATCTCACACTACCATGTCTGATAAGATTCCAATGTGCGGTGGAGTTAGCAGATAAGTCTGGTGTTAAGTCAAAAGCTAGTAAACAATAACCATTAGCAAATTGATTTCTAGATATACCATTTCCATCATTCAAAAAATGAATACCAGTTCCTGAGAATAATGTATGATAGGCTGTGGTAAATATGTTGCTACTGAAAACGGGCTGTAAAGCTTTCGATGGTATTTGAATACCATCAATATACAAACTAAATGTGTTTATACCATAATTTTCGAAATCATAAGGATTCTTCGAAAAGTTACCGTTAAAGGCTGCATTATCGACAAATCCTACTATACATCTTTTTGGCACTTGACCAAGAAATACGTTGTCTAATGTTTTACCTTGTACACCCGATGGTATAGTCAAAACTTTAACCTCAGCCCGCGTTATTGGATATTTCGCAGTAGTAGATTCTAAAACTTTTTGATGAGCTAGTAGTACAGTTGGGTTGATTCGAGCTTTACGAATCATGAGAGTAGCATCAACAATAGAAACTTTCAGTTTAACATCATTAGATGAACACATAAGGTTGAAAGCATCTCTGGAACGTACTAACTTTATGCACATTTCCACACCGTTGATTAAAAATTTTTCTTGATTAAATAGGTCACCATGTAGATGACCGATCATTTCCACTTCCTTGCTATCTTTCACAAACTTTTGTCTTTGTATAAAACCTTTATTTGTTTCATCAGTAGCATTCATATTCCCATCGGTATCTTCATACCATAAACCACAGGTGAGATGTGACTGTTTAGCTGGTGGGGCATAGTTTAGAAGTGTTTCTATATATGCTCGATATCCATAAGTGTTGTTAGGAGGAGACACAAGTTTTTGATTTAGATAAACATCTAGTTGACTAAAAATAGAATGAAGCCAATTGTTGACCGGGGCTACATTAGTTGTTGCTGCTAGAGCTGTTAAATCTTGGTTTACTATTTTGGCTTTGATCTGTATTAGAGTATGGGATAGATCAATATAATCGTCACCAGTTCCGGGAATTTGAAATTCAATAGGTCCATCATCACTTAACGATGAAATCGGTTTGTAATGAATCCACTGACCACTTTCAATACTAGTTTGAGTGGCTGGTAATGCAAACAGATCTAGCTCAGAATTAACACATTCACAGGAATGATGATGTAAAAATGACATTTTGTTTTTTATAAACCACAAAATATATCGTTATAATTTATTTTTTTATTCCTCCGAGCTATTTTTACTGTTCTCTCTTTTGAATTTGGGGAGTGACTGAGATTACCAAAACGACGCTTCTTATTTTTATACCCCGAACCCGTCATCACTCGATCAATCTTTTCATCAGCCTTCCTTTTTAAATTAGAAGTGGCTTCTCTAAATCGATTTTTAACGGAGTCATCTAAGGGTTTTGCACTAGCCATATCAGTTAAAAGGCCTAATCCAGCATTCAATGCCTCTTTTCCGATAACTTTTGCTCCACTTGATAGTAAGGGTAAGACTGATCTAAATAGTCCACCTAAGAAACTTCCAATACCATGTCCTCGCTGATATGGAGCACCTTTATAAATGACACCCATGCCAGAACCGGCTTGATGTCTATAATAATGTTCGTATGGACAGATATTGTGATCGAGTTTGGAATACATATTTATTTATTTATTTATTTATCTACGTCTAAAATGTAGTTTAACACAAGATGTCCCAAACTGGAATGGTATGCTTTCACCAGTACTTGTTCTTATATCTATTTCAATCGTATCAAACTCCCTGCGCATAATAGGTACATAGTGTGGTGGAGAAAAAACGTGCATTTTATTTGACCCATATATGTATTTTGCAGGATCAAGTGATACAATTCTCAATAAGGGACACATTACATCGCCCACTATTTGTGGTTCTATTATATCACAGTACACATACAACTGTGAAGCTAATCCTAAATATAAATTAGCAGGAAATTTTCCGATTCTTTTAGAAGCAACATTAGTATATGGATCAAATCCGAGTTGAAGACTTAATATTGGTGAGAATTTTAATGATATTAGTTGATTGTCATTTTGAGTAATAGTTACGTATTTTGAAAGCTTATCATAACGTAATTTAAATTTTTCTCTTGAATTCAATACAGTCAATACATCTTCAATATTGTCATAGCTCGATGCAGGTATATGGCTTTTGTAGCTGACTAACGACGGTGATGATTCATCCGGAACCACCATTCTTTTTTGTATGTACATAATATTTTCATTTTCCTGAACAGTATACAGGGTGCAAGGGTATTGAAACTCCACAATCCCAACTGACCATTCTCCTACTAATTTTATTGGCTTGGGTAGTTTAGTTGAAAAATTTGCTGTTTTGTTATTGGGAAAGTACATCATGGAACTGTTGCTGGGTAAAGTTAAATAAAAACTGTCGTGAATCATGTCTTTTTTAAACTTGATGCTAATATCCAACTGTTAAACTTACTTGGATAACCTTTCCACTTGACAAGCAGTTCCTTTCTGCGTCCAGAGTAACGAGTACTTAGAATTTTATCAATTTTAAATTCAGTGGTGGGGTTATAAATGACTTTTTGTAATTCTTTTTCATAGAATGTTCCAGTAATAGATTCATCATGTAAATCTTTCAACGTATAAACTACCCAAGGCGATCTTTCTATAACTGAACTTATTATGAATATTTCATCACTCCAGTTAGTTTCATAACCTTTTTGGAATATGTGTTTATGTTTAGTTATTCTCACATAATCACCAACATTGAATTTAGGTTCTGATGTACTAGTCGTTAATTTATTATCTTTCTTTTCATACAGATTACGCCATACTGTCATTATATTGTTAGAATTAACATCACAAGGCCTCATTTTAATGCTTCTATGAACACTATGATTATATGAATATAGCAAATCCTGCAAAATGTCTACATATCGGTAAGTGTTGTTATGAGTAAAATAACGCCACATCTTCATTTTGAGTGTCCTTTGAAACCTTTCTACTATACTTGCTTTAATGTCAGGATTATTAGTTGTGTAGTAGTTGATATTGTAACTACTTAAAAAATTTTTAACATCATTGGATATGAATTCAGTACCTTTGTCTGATTGTAAATGTCTAGGAGTTGCTTTTGCTTCTAGAAAAATATCTTCAAAATTTTTTTTAATAGTAACAGCATTCTTCTTCGGGATAGCTCTAGCAAACGCATATTTACTGAAAACATCTATTACACATAATATATAATTATTACCATCATTATATTCACTATAAGTTCTCATATCACTTAGATCAGCTTGCCAAAGTTCATTAAAGTTAGATAAAATATATCTGTTTCTCGGAAATCGACGTTGGACAGGTTTGTGTAAAGTATAAGTTTCTTGAGCCTCCAGCCACTTTTTTGTATCTTCTCTTGAAAGTTTATTCCTCATAGCATCTGCTAATTTAGTCAAGCTACTATAGCCAGCAGGATGTGATATGTCATAGTAAATATCATGAATTTCTAATAAGGGGTCCATTTTTGCCAATCTATTTTTCTTTTTGCTTTGTCTTTACTTTGGGTTTCACTCGTATGTGAAGTTGGTGTAGGTAAATTATACGGAGTTGATTGAGTTTCTGTTTCAAACCGTTTACCAAAATCAGGGGTTTTGGACATTACACTTATAAAAGTTGATCTTTTCGGATTACCTATGTAACTTAAAGGTATTCCTAACTCTTTAAGTGCTTTGCAAAATTCCATCCAACCATGTGGTGAACTATTTTTGAGCGGTCTTATGATATCATTGAACAAGTCAACAATATTACTTTTGTAGACTTCTTTATTGTCTATAAATACGGTACCATGGCTATTCCAGTGTACTTTTTCTTTATTTTTTAAAAGAAAATCTAATAATAGCTCACCCTTCTGTTTATATGATTTTGGAATCAATTGAAGCATTTGTGACTTGACATAATAATCATGTACTTTCGGGATTTCTTCGTCTTTCTTCACAGGAGTCTCTGCGACGTCTGCATCTTGATTCGGTTTTACATCCTCTTTTCTTTCACTCTCCATTTCATCTTGCGAAAATATAGGTATTACTAATGGCTTCCGGTCTTTACCGATAAAATACAAATATCTCTGTAAAGTTTGCATATAAAGTGTCCATTTCTCTCGATCTCCTAATTTTGTATTTAAAACTTTTTGCATCTCTTCATCAAGATGTGTTATATTACTGCCAATGCTGCTATTATTATTACCTCTTTTTAGTTTCTCTATTACTTCAGGATCAATCAGTATCATTTTCTTGGCGTTTTCCATTGTTACTTAACCAGTGAACCCAGTAGCGCACTCAAAACTGAACCAAGAATAATGGGGAGAAATGCTCCACCTTTTTGAATGATTAAATGTTTTCTGGAGTTGGTATTTCCTTTTGAGGTAAGTTTTCTTAGAATATTTTTAAATTTTTTGAGTTTATTCTTTTGCTTATCTTGCAATGGAACTTCTCCTTGTAACACGTTATAAATACACTCACAAATACAATTTATTTCTTTATCATCACAAGCTATTAACAATGCTTTTCGGAATTTGGGTTTTAATAAATGCAAAGCTCTTAAAAACTCTGCATGTGTCTGCACTTTATGTTTCATTGTTATGTTATAATGGTATTTGATTGCATGCTGTTATATTTATACCCCTTCTTGGGTATGTAACATATTGTATACTCATTTGGAAATATATCAGTCTTAAAGCGATACAAATCATTTGTATTTTGTTTTAAATCGATCAGTAAGTATCCATGTGGTTTGCTTGTAGCATCTCTATACGCATCTTCAATAAACTTTGAGTTTTCAGGGACCAGCTGACGAGCGAGAAAACGTATTTGTGTTTTGTCACGTGGATTTTTAAAGTAAACTATGTAACTCGAATTTAATGATATATCACGCTGTCCTTTTCCTTGATGAAATAAGTTTTGGGTAATATAAAACACACTTAGATTTCGATGATGGCTCCCTTTAGTAAAAATATCCACTATGCGCCCATCGGACTCTCTCATTAGGTCATCAATAATAATGAGTTGTGGATATTTTCCATCAAACATACTCAAGTCAGGAATTCCTTGATAGTAAGTAACTCCATTTAAATTGTATAGTGGCTGCATTTCGTCATAACACCATACTATTTTACTAAATTGATGATTGCAGATGTTTTTCATGTACTTCAAAAAACTACATACAAAGTTTGATTTCCCACAGCCGCTGGGACCAGCTACGATAGTTGTAAAAGGATGTTCAAAATGAAACATAATTAGCTAAGTAAAAGACGTCTATTCAAATCACACTTTAAAATTGGTATGTACAGTACAAAACAGAAACACTTACAAATAACTAATTACTAATGAGTAAACAAACAAATACAAATGATCTTATTACTAATTTTATTTACAATCATTAATTATCACTAATCACCTTAATTTATAATGACCCCAAGCTAATGTATTCGTGGAATTTGGTACAATGTATCTCTTAGTGTCGTTATATGATAAACAAATTTTATTAATTTTCTGTGTAAATATTACATGTTTAATACTCCTAAATCTAAACATTTCAGCAAATTGTATATTTTTATTCATCAAACAGGACTTATAGTTATCAATATTCAATTTTATAGTTATACATTTATTTACACCCTTAGCTTTTGTAATGGTCTTATCTTCTACTTTCATGGCATACATTTTAGATCTTAATCCAACAAATTCAGTAAATATTTTGCCGTTGTTTTCATCTTTGAAAAATCCTAATTTCTTTTTATTTAATCGTGGGAACCCATAAACATTGTCTTGGGGATAGTCAGAGGTGTCGAAATAGTTATTTAAGTCGGGTTCAATTTCCTTATAAAAATCTTTACAAAAAATTTGATAAACTAAGCTGTCGGTATCAGTGTATAACAATTTCAAATTAGGAAATTTAATTTTCATGTAGTCATAATGGAAATTATACATCAACGTTTTAGATATGTCTAATATACTAAATCCTAAATAAATGGGCTTATTGTAAAACACTTTTGTTTTTTTCAGTTGGACTGCTACCAAACTTTCGGAAAATATAGAAAGACTATGGAATTCCGGTCGAGCAATGAGACTCTCAGCACCCTGAACTTTACCACGATTTTGCCAATGTGTTAATAGTTTTACGTTTACCCTTTTTTCAATATTCTCCATTGTCTTGCCGAATATGGAGTTATTCATCAATTTATAAAAATCTTTTTCAAAGTTTGATGATGCTACTGTGCGCAGTTGAGTGTTCAACTCAATATATTTTTTCAACCACGGACTTTGCTTAAATTTAAGTACCCTGTGAACTTTTTCAACTCGCAGACCCAATTTTTCACATTGTAAAAGATTTCTATAATGAATAACATACATCTTCTTATTGTTTAAATTCGGTACTAGCTTGTGGTCTGTTGTCTCTCCAATACAAATATTTTCAGGACACAATGGAAAATCAGAATGAGAGTCGTGTAAGCTCTCAGGATATTCTAGGTCTACCTCTAAAATATATCCCACATCAGAATCAATTGGTACATCATAATTTAGGTTAGGGTCAACCCATTCAAAATCAGATATTGGTAAATACTGAGACATAGCCCAACCATACAAATTATTGGCATCAAGGTAAGTTAAATATGAATTTGGTTCATCTTTTTTATAATCACTCATATATGGATTATTGGCTTTAGCATAGCGGTTGCTACATTGTGATATCCCTCCCCTTATGCCCGATTTTATAAAGGCGATTTTATCAAAATCAGTTAGCAGCTCTAATTCAACTTTAGTGCATTTCAACATAGCATCCCAACTTAATCCAGGTGCTGTGTAATAATGAGCGGGATCTAAATTATAAGTTTTTAAACAAACGTTCCTGAAGTTTTCAAAAATGTCAGCTAAAAGTAGTACATCTGTTTTTAAGTAGAGATCAGAATAGTCACCCAGTGTGTTACAATGAAAATGAGACCATACCTTTTGGGCATGAACATAGTCATCATTAGAAATACTCTCCCCCGTAAGAGAACTAACAAAACAATCAATTGGTGGCAAAGATGGTAGTTTCAATGAATCAAAAGAAGTCATATATTCATAGGGATAGACACCTTTTCTCTTTAAAAGTTCAAAATCGTTTTCACATGGATATTCTTTTTTCAACTCACAGAATTGGTCATTTTGTAAATTTTTGGCCAACGAGTCTAAACTACTAGACAAGAATTTTAAAGAATCTATAAACCTTATATCGATGTTTTTACCACCAACCTTTAATGTTTTAGAAAAGGAAATGTATTTTTCCTTATTTTGAGGAATTATTTGCACCTCGCCTTCCGCGAAATTTAAAGCATGTACAATAAAATGTGCATCGTAATTACTTAAGTTATGTAAAATCACAGGTATAAAACGGGCTTTATGGAGTTTGTTACTGCAACTTTCATGAGATACGCCTATAAAAGCACCTGTGTGCCAGTCATGATCAATATGCTGTTCTGAAATTATATCTTTCTCACATATGTAACATGTAGTGGACTCTTGTATGATCTTTTTATCTTCCTCAGTAAGAGGGAGTGGACATTTTTGGTAACTGTTATTTCGACATATGATTTTGAGATCCTCATGCAGTTTTTCCATGAAAACTTGAGCACAATCCTCACCAGTGTATGTTACATATTTTGAAAGTTTATCGTCATAGGAACATTTAACATAATATCCAAAACTGTGCACATCATGTCTTTGAACATTAGTCGTTGATGATTTTTTCGGATCATTAGAACAAAACTCGATAGGGTTAAGAAAAGACTCGAAATCCGCATAAATAACAAACGGAACTCTCATTTTTTTATCAAAGTTTTCAAAACTTAATTTATCATTAGGTACATTTGCACCCCACCAGTTTTTTCTTTTTGTATCGGGACTTGGGAGATCAGTTCGAATATGAGCACAGTCATGAATAGTATGATTAGAAAGACCCTCCTTTGAATGAAAATATAAAAGACATCCATCGCATATATAAATAGGATCATTTCGTGTTGTAACTTGACGGAATACCAAACGAGATAAATTTTTTATATAACAATAGTGACCACTATTTCCGTTCGTTATATACAATAAATTAACGTGTGTTTCTTTCCGCGATTTTGTAAAATACAATGGGCCGATCACAGAATGAGTTTTAGTCGCAGCATTGTATTCCAATCCAAAAACATTGATACTTAAGTTATTTAAATGTTCAACTTTATGGATATCTGTTAACTTTACAGGGAATGGAATACCATCAAATTTGAGTTTACTATCATGTTGAGCATAAGAACTGACTCTATTGAAATTTTTAAACACAGGATGTAATGCCGAGAGTAAACTCCATTTTAGACACTGGTTATCAAAATTTTTTACATTAATCACTGCTTTTTTCGCTTTTATGTCCTGAGGTAAGTCTATGTAAGACGAACCCCGGAGGGGGTTAAACTTATTTACATTCATATCAATGCTGATTATATCCCTAACACTCCACCCACTATCTTTTTTCTCAAATTCGCAAATTCTGTTGGAAATAGTCTCTTTCAAAGAACTTAGAAAACTATTTAAATCCTCGAACTCGTTTAAAATGAAGTTAGACGTTTGGAAGTCGAAAACGTTAGATATGTCTTTAGTTTGCTGTATAAAATTTGCATGTAAAATAAAATTTACTTTAAACGTTTTAAGTTGGATAATGCTTTCATTAATTAAGCTTATTAGTGTATTCTTTATCGAATCAAAAAACAATTCAAAAGTAATAAAACCATCACAATCAGCAGGAGGAGTTATTCTATAAGTGTGTATTCTTTTCCCGAACGCAGTTTCAATTAAAGTAACATTTGGGAATTCAATATGCACCCGTAAGGCGTTATTTTTATGTTGATTACTTCTATAATGATTAGATAAGTACCTCTTTTTAACAAATATATCACAAGTTGTGCACTTCACCATTTCGCAGTTTTCGATTGCAGTCGAAGGCTGGGCTGATGTGGAAGGCAGGGTGGATGTAGACGGTTCGCTTAGTCGTCGCCTTTTCTCAACAGCACCTTGATGTTCGGTTTCAGCAGGACGTTTCAAACCCCCTCCGATTTGTATTTTATTACTGTAGAATAAATAAAATAAAATAAGTTATAGATTTATAAATCCCTGTCAAGTGTGGCGTTAGTAGTCTAGTGGTTTGAAAGGCTGGGCTTAGGGTTCTAAACTATGGAGATTACAAAATGGTAATAACATTATATCACAACACTTACATTTTCTCGAAGTCTTCAACCACATCGCATAATAATTTATCGAAATGCGGATCGAATAAATCCTTATTTGGTTCTTCCGTAATGTCCATTTCTACACACTCGTTAAATTCATCACAGAAATTTTCAATGCTTTCCACAGCATCACATAGTTCGATTATCTCTCTAACGCAATAGGAAGATTCGATATTATCTTCTAAGTCACTATTCGCGAAAAATGCACTAACACACTCTGAGTCCGACATTTTTGACTTGAAAGTTACTCTAGAAATTTTCAATAGCGACTGTTTACACCGTACTTCTAAACCTTGCATTTATACACCCCCAACTCATAACGCATTCACTTAAAGAGTCTCATTAATTATTCTATCACAAAAGACAAACTATTAGCAAAAGATTGTACACCCTAATCACCACGTGTTTACACATAGAGTCTCACAAAACAAGCTATCGTTTATTATCGTTTCTCGTTTATTACAAGAAAACAATTCTAAACATAATAACAAGTTATCATTTATGCTTAAAGGTGTATTTTTTACAATCGCTGGAATTCGATATCTCCTTTGTGATATTATAGATCAGACCACGAGTTTGTCGGTGGTGGTTATTTTGTTTGTTCACGTAGTACTTGAGACGTACGTCGGCATGTTTCCAATGTTCCTCAGGATCGATGGTAGCCAATTTTTTCATGTCATACACTTCAATCTTAATAAGGTGTGTCGCAGTTGCCCCATCATCTACATTCGTTGAGATGTATGACATACCACCGTCCTTCGTTGATCGCCCAACACTGGACGAATTTAATTTGACTCTTTTCTTCTTCGGTTCTTCAAAGAATTCATCCAATGAATCATTGTTCGGTCTTTTGGTTGAATACCGAGGAGAAAGTGAGGTGTCATCATCGGAGGGCGGGAAGTAGTAATGTTTGAAGGTGTTTTCTTCCACGTCTACGTTTATGTCGTTGTTCTTCATACAGCATGCAAGCTATAACAAAGAAGTATACAATAAACATGAATGAAACACACATGAGGGGGACTAAAGTCGAAATACAGAGAACAAAACCAAGACAATAATAGAAAGTTAATAATACAAGCAATACTTACATCCATGTTTCTTCCAATGTGGTTGAACGTGGAGGTGTTGTCAAGACTCGCTAGAAGCAGTAATTGGTACGGAAACGTTGAAATGTACGCGTTTTATAGCAATCTTAACTACTTAAAAATTACATTAACAATTAGAAAGCAGTCTTACTAGAAACATCCATACTTACATTAGACTAATATTAATTTTATTACAATAGCTACGTGACACTATTAAGATCACGTTAAAAAGCAATTAACAAAATATTTGGAATATTTGGGAAAAATCCATTCACATTACAAAATGTTATTTGACCATTACAAAGTAGCCTATGTTTGAATGAAAGCTGATTTTGGTGTAGATTTCAGTAAGAAACAGTCTGAAATACCTACATATAAAGAGATAAGTACAACATGATCGCAACGAAATATCAAAACCACGACAATGTGTTTACACTCGGTGCAGTAGATCGGTAATTAGGTGATTAAGGAGCCCAGACTTAGCAATGAATGCAGGTGATTAAGGACAATAGCAGTTCCGACTTTTTTTTAGCCGGAGCAATGCCTTGGAGGCAGGATTCACTGAGCCAGAATCCACGAATCCCTACTACTTAAACACCAATCAAAAAGACATCAATTTAAAAAAAAATATCGATTCTTAAATTAAGTACCTATAGTCACAATGCTAATACCTATTATTTATCACAATCAACGTTTTATAATTTCAATTCTTAAATTAAGTATTTTCTCAATGCTAATGCCTATTATTTATCACAATCAAAGTCTTATAATTGCAAATTAAAAACAAAATCAAATATTTTGAGAACTAGGTAGTCTGGTAAATTTATCAAATCCGAGCAATAAATCTTCTGGTGTAATCAAATTAAAAACATTATCTTCAGTTTCCGAAACCGGCCTGGTAGTTATTACTATATTCTGTGATGTACCAACTTGCCGTGTGAGTGGTAATGGTTCACAAATTGACTCTGCACTTTCTGTGCTTATTACTGAATATTGAGGAGAAGTAATGTAACGTATTTGCGGACTTGGGCGTACGATTTCCAAGTTAATTGGTGAGTTTGGATAAGAATATTCAATATTATGTGAATGACTGGTCGATGTGGTATTCCGCAACTCCCTTAATTCTGCGTCGGAAAATAATCTTGCTAGGTCCAACTTAAGTTCGGCTTGCAGGATAGGAGAAAACTTTTTAAACGTTTCTGCGTAACTTTGGAATAAACTATCTATTGCGTTAGGTGGATTTTTGGGTGTCTTTTCTTTCTTGTTTAAATACTGTATTATCTTATCTACGTCGCCGAGTTCTTCATTTCTCTTGCGTTTAGAAGATTGTGTAAGCTGAGTAGGCGATAAAGACGAAGTTGTGGGCGAAGACTGCATTTGTTGTGGTAGTGGAAGGTCAGCCAATGGTGAAAGATTTCTAGAAGAAGGTCGAGACTGCAGTGGTCCAATGTCACTTTCCTGCGACGTCGATGCTCGTGGATTATTTTGTGGCTCATCAGATTGCTGACCGTTTGCTGACACCGTAGCAGCTGACGTAGATTCCACATTTGTAGCCGTTTTTCGATTTACGTTGAAATTATCTAAAACCTTTCTTTTCGCTTGGCTCCATATTTTTTCAATAGGATTTAGATCGCAGTGATAAGGCGGTAACTTTACGACCTCGTGATTTTGTTCGGCAAGTAACTCATTAATGGCATAAACCGGTTGTCCTTTATTATTTTTAATGAGTTCATATAAAACGGGCTTGGTCCAACGCTCTTCATAAAACAACCCCTTTTGTTGCAACCATTGCTGCATTTCCGATTTCAGGTTAGACATTGTTGGCACTTTATTAATTTGAGTGCAGTGGTAAGGGGCATTATCCATTACGATGATGGATTTTTCAGGCAAGTTTGGCATGACTTTCTCTTTCATCCATTTTAAAAAATTCGTTGAATTCATGTCATCATGATAGTCTGATGACTTAGACTGTGACTTAAATATTAGTAAAGCATTGTCCACAAAACCATTCTCAGAACCTGCATGGCCAATTATATACCGACTCCCTCCAACAGACTCTGAAACCAACATTCCTTCTTCTTCTTTACTTTGCCAACAACTTTGAGCATGGTATGTAGGATGAATATATGTTTCATCTAAGAATACAACAGGGCGCTTGTCAGCAATTCGATTCTTTCTCATTCTCTCAATGTATCTGGCACGCCATGCAGTTATATCATAGCGTTCCATCAACACTTTTCGCTTTGACTGGCAACGTTTAAAACGAAATCCCATTTCCTTTAATATTCTTCGTAAAGTTGTATTACTTCCTTGGAAATCAATATCATTTTGTAATTCAAGACGTAATTTATTGACCGTCGGTAGTTCTTTCTTCACAATATAGAAGTGATGAATTTTCTGACGAATTGCTCCAATATCAAAATCATCAAGATTAAATTTTTTTGGATGTGGTCGTCTCTTCCCTGGGGTAACAATTTTACCACCCGTACTCTCCGCATTTTTTCCTTCATTAGTAATTCTAGTCACAGTCTTTACAGAAACACCTGAAAATAAAATATATATATATTAGTGTCGACAAAATAGGCGCATACTAAATATTTATTTTTGAATTGATTCCAATATCGATTAAAAATACATAAACATTATGAGAGAAATGTAAAATGAACATCTGTCCTAATTCCCAATTTCGCGGTAATTATTAATACAGTGGCAACCCCATATTTTACCTGTCATGGCTGCAACTCGGGCTCGAACATTTTTTATTGGAATCAGAACGCCTTTGTTCTTCATTTCTGCTTCACAAAACTCTTGCACCTTGAGAATTATTTCTCGGGCCGCACTTCGTAGCACTTTAGGCATTGTAAATAATCTTTTAACCTTCTAAAACAATATAAATTCGACAGCACAACTCACACGGGCTAGCACGTACAACAAACAACAAACAAACAACATGGCGACCTGTCAAAGTTTAGTTCATTTTTTCGCCGCGGGACTTCTTTGGTGGCGCGGACTCTACCTGGGGCGACGGGCCCGCGGGGGGTAGGTAGGCGGGGGGCGGCGGGCAGAGGGCCGGGACGCCGTTGGGCTGCGATGACGCGGCGGATGCGTGAATCGGGTTCTCGCGCACGAATTGCTCGAGAAGAGCGGGGTTTGTCCGCGAAATGTACGCGGCTAGGTCGCGGAGGGCCTCGGCGGAGGGCTCCATTTTTACGCCGGGTGGGAGTTCCCGGGTGTGTCTTGTACAGGGTGGACCAAAAGTCCGTTAACATTTAAAATGGTTATAAAAAATACAAATGCTACTTTAGTGAAAAACTGTTTATTTAATAATAAAGTAGACAAATTAGGATTTCACTTTTTAAAAATAACATCATTCAAATGTGACCCTTGTTCATCCTGGCACACCTGTAACCGGGAACGGAAATTTTGCATGACCGCCCGACAAGTGGTTGGTGAAATGTTCTGCATTTCCTCGCGTATATTTTCTTTTAATTCCTCAATAGACACTGGGTTGCTGATGTAAACTTTACTTTTGAGATATCCCCAAAGGTAAAAGTCCATTGGAGTTAAATCCGGGCTGCGGGGTGGCCAGTGAATGTCACCTCTTTTGGATATGACTTTTTGGCCAAAAATTTCACGAAGTGCTGCTATAGAGTCATTGGAGGTGTGACATGTTGCCCCATCTTGTTGGAACCAAGAGCTTCGATTAAAGCCTGAGAAGTCCTGTAATGCTGGAGCAAAAACATTCTGTAGCATCACAGTGTATCGCTCTGTATTAACGGTGACGGCGCGGTTTCTCTGATCTTCATAAAAATATGGACCAATGATTCCGCTGGCTGACAATGCGGCCCATACAGTAACCTTGGGCGAGTGTAAAGGTTTTTGGTGCTTCAAGTCCGGGTTAGTGTCACTCCAGTATCTGCAATTTTGTCGATTGACATGTCCATTTAGGTGGAAGTGTGCCTCGTCTGAGAAAAAGATGTTATTGAAGCTCGTAAACCTCTCAAGCACTTCGTTAGCAAACTGCAGTCTCTGAGCAGGGTCATTTGGCTTTAAAGCCTGTACAATTTGAATTTTGTAAGGATGCAAATGTAAATCTTTGTGTAGAATGCGATTTAGAGATGTTCTGGGCACATCTAAAGCACTAGACCGCTTTCGAGTAGAGAGACCAGGTTGTTCTCGAACAGACGCTCGTACACGCTCTATGTTTACTGGATCGCGCGATGTCCTAGGTCGGCCGGATCGTGGTTGACTTAAAGTTGAACCTGTTGTTTCGAACTTCTGTACCCATTTTTTAATCGTTTGAATTGTTGGTGCTTGATTTCTGTTCCGTATATTGTAATGATTACAAAATTTCCGTTTAGCTTCGGTCGTAGAATCGTTGTTTCGATAGTACTCGCGTACGCAAAATGCGCGTTGCGCTCCGCTGAATGACGCCATGGTACTAAATCCCTATTAGTAGCTCTCGCTTGTAGTAACACCCCCCGCGCCAATACCCCGCCCGCGCCGACGCAGCGACCTATTCAAATGTTAACGGACTTTTGGTCCACCCTGTATATTCTGCTGCACTGCTTGATGAAGAGGAATTATTTTCCATGTGCATTCGCTGAATTCTTTTTCGTTTTATTATCTGTAATATGTCTGATTGAACATCAAGAGCATCCAAGAGAGGCAGTTGTCGAAGCTGACTGGCCACATTTTTAGCGAAGTGTGAAAACTCGTCGACATGGCACAGTCGCGGGGTCGAACAGGATGATGGTATCATATCATTATTAGCCAATGGTATCAAAGAGAATTTCTTACTTTCGAACTCCTGCGGCTTTCAACATTTGCAATTTCTACTTGAGAACTAGTGCTTTCAATGGGTGTAGAAGTCTCCTTTGTATGTGTCTCCCTTATAAATGTCTCCTTTGTAGATGGTTCTTTTACAGTGAAAGTGTTATCCAAATCACTGATAACAATGAGCTGAAAAATGCAACGTCAAGTGTTTTAGACTGCAGACAATGGGGTTATTATTTAAGAACTTGACATGTATTTTATGCAAACAAATTATTTTGATTGATTTGCAATCTGAAAAGTCTTATTAAAGAGGTCTATTTAGTAAACAGTTACATTTACACAAATAAGATAAGGTAAGGGTAGCTGGAAATCAGACCTACTGATCCCAAGATTATATCTACCTTATGGCTAACGTAACACACATACTTACATCATACACACAGATACTCTCACATATATAAACTCACGCTTTTTTACAGGTGGTAGATCCTGATGTGCAGGATCGCCTGGGTTGGTATCAATCACCCTCTTACCTATTACTGCCGTGAAGCAGAAATGCTTGCATTTCTGTGTTTCGGTTTGAAGGTAAGAGAGCTAATGTAATTACAGGCACATGAGGCACTCCATCGAGGTCCTCAAGGGCAAGGTCAAGCGCATCAAAAACCCTCTAATAATAATACAGTGAGGTGAGATGTCTATAGTCAACGATGATCACTTACCATCAGATGGCTCGTTTGCTCACCTGCTCTCCTTATTTTTTTTTAATGTAGTTGAAAACAGCATCTCCGTCACTGACCACCTGATGGTAAGTGGTCACCGTCGACCAGACATTTTACTTAAAATTTTATTAGAGGAATTTCGATACGCTGCCAATGTAATTACAGGCACATGAGGCACTCCATCCAAGTCCTCAAGGGTAGCAGTGTACCAAAAACCGTCCAATCATAATACAGTGAGGTGAGATGTCTATGGGCGACGGTGACCACTTACCATCAGGTAGCTCGTCTGCATTGGCCCCGTGTAAACAAGGTTTCATGTCAGGCCAGCGCTGGCAGCCAACACTAGCTTATAAGGCTGGATTTAGAGCACGACCAACGGTATGCGCGTTCCGTCAGCGCTGACGATTTTGTACTGGTCAGCTATCAGATATCATCAACGTGGCACTGTAATTATCAATATGTTCTCATTGATATAGCTATGTAATGTGTGGCGAGTCGTGCAGAAGGGGCCCAGGTTTACGAAGGCAAAACGCACAGGTTAAGTTCTAGTTTATTTACTAAATTGACACACACACACACAAAGACAAAGAAAATCACTTATACGGTACTTAACCTACACAGCGTTTAGAGGTGAGAGGATAGTACTACTTGTTACGAGGTTAGGCGAAGACTGTCTAAAGCAGGGATGCACAGACTTATTAAGACTAGGGGCCACTCGGGCAAATCATGAACTGATGGCGGGCCGCCAGAAGTATAGGTAATTAAAGACAATAAAGAATTGATAATAATGTATTAAAATTGAAAAATAATTTATTAATTTGAAGCGTGACACTGCATAGTGCTTACAATCTTTTTTATATTTGGCTCAAATTTACTTGTAGCAACACGTAAAACTGCTTCCAAACTTTCATTTGCAAGGCGGTTTCGATTTTTTGTTTTATTATTATTTAGTATTGAAAAAGTTTGTTCACGTATATAGGTAGAACCAAATAAGCTGGCACATTTCAAAGCGTTTATGCTCAACTCTTTGTACATATTTTTATCAATGCAGTGGTAAAAGTTCAACAAGTCTCCTTCGTTGAATTTGTTGCGTAAATCTTGATCGTTTTGAATGTCGATAATTTCTAACTGCATTGACTCTGGCGCTTCATCAACTGAAATCTTGAAAGGATTGCTGAATATGTCCAACAGAGGTTTCACTTTTTTAAAGTCCGAAAATCTGTCTTGAAAAGATTGAATCAAAATATCTAGCTTTTCTACATAACTGAAATTAATCGCAGTTTTGTTGAATTTTTCGGCCATTTTCTTATAATTCAAAAAATGATTGTAATTTCCAGAATTCAGTTGCGATCTGAAAAGTGTCAGCTTGCATTGAAAGGATGATACATGAGCGTAGAGCTGGGATATCAGTTGATTTTTGCCTTGAAGCCGTGTGTTCAAGACATTCAAATGATTTGTAATGTCAACTAAAAAAGCCAAATCACACAACCAACCAGGATTTTTAAGTTCCGGGACATCCCTTTGCTTTTCCGCCAGAAATATTTCAATTTCTTCTATTAAATTTAGAAATCGTTCTGTTGAGAATTATAATAGCCAGCAATGAATATTAAAGTATAGTACGCAATGTATGTTAAACTGTATTACTCTATGGAGCTCTACCGCAATGTCTGTCCGTGTGCCCTGTAGCCTTTTGTTGAAATAAATTATTTTTATCTTCAAATCGAAGTTTCAATAGGTTATGGGCCCAGGCACGGAAGTATATTTTTGTCGGGAAGGTGTTTTTGTGAAAATTTGCATTCGAAAGGTGTAAATAAACCGACAAGAAGAAAGAAAATACGGGCGGGCGAGACGCCATCTTGGAGACGCCGAACTCAAGGGAATGCATTCCTGTGTTGTTGAAAAAAAATTTACGAGTTCGAGTGGATAGTGAGAGAAAAAAGACAAGATGGATCACAGCGGTATAGTGAGGCTGAATGGAGCTGAAGATTGGGCTGTATGGAAGTTCCAAGTGGAGGTTATAGCGAAAAGTCGAGGTTATGATTACTTGCTGGCGGCGCCGAAAGCGACGTTCAAAGAAGTCCCATCTCTGGTTCCATCGAAAGTGGATGAGGTGAAGGCTGGCGCAGTCGAGGAGGTGAAAGTGAAATATGCGAGTGTTGAGAAAGATGACGCAAAAATGCAAGAGTTGTTCGTCACCAGAATCGGCCCTGGACCGATGACGCATATTTTATCGTGTAAGACGGCCTACGATATGTGGTGCAGGTTAAAGTCAGTGTATGAAAAAGAATCGAATGTAAGTGCTCATCTTCTGCAGCAAAAGTTTTTTAATTTACAGTTTGGAAATTCTATCTCAATGTTCATGTCCCAGTTGGAGGAAATAAGAAGTAAATTAAGCAGACTTGGTGAAGAAGTACCTGATAGCATGGCCATAACAAAAGTGATAATGTCCTTACCCCCTTGTTATGCTCACTTTAGCTCAGCTTGGGAATCTGTAGCCAAGGAACAACAAACACTGGAGTGCCTAATGTCAAGATTACTGATAGAAGAGGAAAGACTGCAGGCGTCCGAGCAGGCGCAGGCCTTGAGAACTACCACAGGTAGCAGCCGACAACTGGAAAATGTTGTATGTTTCAACTGCAACAAGAAGGGACATTATGCCAAGGAGTGTGGTGACAGGAACGGGAAAGGAAGAGAGTGCTACTACTGTCACAAAATAGGCCATAAAGCGGCAGATTGCTGGCATAAGAAGAAAAAGAAGAATGAGCATGGCAAAAAGGAAGAAGGACGAGATTCTAAGAAGACTGGACAGGCTCAAATGCATAACGCATTCATGGTTTCATCGGACGGAAAGAAGGAAGACTGCTGGTTTCTAGACTCAGGACCGAGCGAGCATATGTGTTGGGACAAACGTCTGTTTAGTGAAATCAGTAACAAGTGTTCACGTCAAAGTGTTGTTGTTGGTGATGGAACAGTCCTGGAGGATCAGGAGGATCGAGTAGGCCAAGAGGATCGAGGTGTCCAGAGTCATGAAAAGCAGGGTCAGGAAGGACAGAGTGAAAAAGTACAGGAAAGAGAGGTAAGAAAGTCAGGTCAAAGGTTAGAAATAATGCAGGAAAGAAGTGAAGAAAATATACTGCATGACAGCAGAAGAAAGTCAGGTCAAGAGTTAGAAATAATGCAGGAAAGTAGTGAAGAAAATATACTGCATGACAGCAGAAGAAAGTCAGGTCAAGAGTTAGAAATAATGCAGGAAAGTAGTGAAGAAAATATACTGCATGACAGCAGAAGAAATTCAGGTCAAGAGTTAGAAATAATGCAGGAAAGTAGTGAAGAAAATATACTGCATGACAGCAGAAGAAAGTCAGGTCAAGAGTTAGAAATAATGCAGGAAAGTAGTGAAGAAAATATACTGCATGACAGCAGCATTGCTGAGGAGGAAACAAGTTTTCAGAGTGCTGAGGAAGTAAATGAACCTGATGGACAGTATAGTCTGAGAGATAGAAACAAGCTAAAGATGCCTAGCCATTTGGATGATTACTACGTGGCGATGCTGGTGGAAGGAGATGACAAAGACCCAGGTACATATAAAGAGGCATTGTCTAGTAAAGAGAGTCGAATGTGGAAGGAGGCGATTGAAAGAGAAATATCAGCATTGTTGGAGAATGATACATGGGAGAGTGTGGAGGCTGTTTCCCCAGGTGCAGATGTCATCGACAGTAAGTGGGTGTTCAGAAAGAAAAGAGATGATAAAGGTAATGTTACTTATAAAGCACGACTAGTAGCTCGTGGATTTCAACAGAAAGGTGTAGATTTAATGGAAATCTATAGTCCGGTAGCGAAGCTTTCATCAGTACGATTGTTCTTGTCAATCTGTAATAAGTTAAAAATACAAGTCTTACAGTTAGATGTTTGTAGTGCTTTTCTGTATGGACAGGTGGACAGTGAAGTGTATATAAAGTCACCTGAAGGCTTGGAGAGTAACGGGGAAGTGTTAAAATTAAAAAGATCTCTGTATGGTTTAAAAAGTAGTCCTAAAAACTGGAATAAAAAATTTAATGATGTAATGATGTCACTGGGTTTTGTGAGATCTGAGAATGAGTATTGTCTTTATGTAAAGTGTACGGACAAATGTTACATATATTTGCTATTGTATGTAGACGATTTGTTGTTAGCAGGTTCAGACTGTGAAGAAGTTGAGAATGTGAAAACCAGTTTAAGTAACCACTTTAAAATGAAGAGCTTAGGTCCTGTGAGTAATTTCCTAGGGATGAATATTCATCAAGATTTGAACAAAAGTACAATTACTCTAAATCAAAGTGCTTACTTAAACAGTATCCTATCAAAGTATAACATGCAAAATTGTAAGCCTGTAGCAACCCCAATGGATGTTGATTTTGATCATAGTATACTTAAGCGAGATTGTAGTGAAAATCCACAAATAGAGGCTCAATGTAGAAGTTTAATTGGTGGGCTTATGTATGCAATGTTATGTACCCGACCAGACTTAAGCATTTGTGTGAGTATATTAAGCCGCTATCAGTCATGTGCAAGTAAAGACTTATGGGTAGCCCTAAAGAGGGTGCTTAGGTATGTGCGAGGGACAATAAATATGAGTTTAGTATTTAGAGTGGATAATGACAATATTATAGTTGGATATGTGGATTCGGACTGGGCTGGAGATAAGGTGGACCGTAAATCGACAGCTGGCTATATTTTCAAGGTGCTCGGTGGCACTATTTCATGGATGTCAAGAAAACAAGCCACAGTCGCTTTATCCTCTACCGAGGCCGAATATGTTGCTATTAGCCTAGCAGTTAGTGAAGCGTGTTGGCTTCAAGCTATAATTTATGATTTAATGTTGTATAAGGACAGGGTAAATGTAAAGATATATGAGGATAATCAGGGGGCAATTAAGGTGTGTAAAAGTCCTTATTACCACACAAAGTTGAAACACCTAGACATAAAAATTCATTTTGTAAGAAATAAGATTAAAGAAAATTGTATTGAAATAGAATATTTGTGCAGTAAAGAGCAAGTTAGTGATATGCTTACAAAGCCTATTGGAAAAGTGTTATTTGAATATTTTAGAAGTAAAATTGGTTTGGAATAGATAAGGATAGATAAATATAGAAAGTGTTGTACCTACTTAGTTTATCATATGTTTTTAGAAAGAGGGTTTTTGTTAAAAAGGTAAAATGTTTATAGAAAATATTCATTGAGGGGGGGTGTTGAGAATTATAATAGCCAGCAATGAATATTAAAGTATAGTACGCAATGTATGTTAAACTGTATTACTCTATGGAGCTCTACCGCAATGTCTGTCCGTGTGCCCTGTAGCCTTTTGTTGAAATAAATTATTTTTATCTTCAAATCGAAGTTTCAATACGTTCCAGTGTCAACCCACGACTTAGCCACCTTACTTCTGTATAAAACAGCAAATCACCATATTCGCTTTCGATGTCATCAAGGAATTATTTGAATTGCCTGTGATTGAGTCCTCGTGATTTTATGAAATTTACAATCGAAACTACCACTTTCATGACATTTAGAAATTCAATTTTTTTAGAACAGAGGGCTTCTTGGTGTATAATGCAATGAAACTGCATGAGATTTTCAGCGTTTATGTTTGTTTCATGCAGATACTTTTTTAGCAAAGTAACTAGCCCGGAATTGACACCAATCATAGAAGGAGCACCGTCAGTCGCAACTCCCGCTAATTTTGATAAGTCCAAACCAGTTTTTGAACACTCATCCAAAAGTACATTGAGTATATCAACTCCTTTGGTTTGACCTTTCAATGAACACATTCCTAATAACTCTTCTACGACTTCAAAATCTTGAGTAACACCTCGTATGAATATGAGTAGTTGAGCTGTGGAACTAATATCAGTGGATTCATCGAGTGCTAATGAAAAAAATTCAATGATCTTAGTTTTTTCAGTTAATTGTTCCGCAATATTACCTGACAAAGACATAATTCGTCTTTGGATTGTCATACGATTCAGTTGAATTTTCTCAAACTTTTTTGCTGCTTCTGGACACATTTTCTTAGCGGCAATTTCTATGCATTCTTTTACAAAATCCCCATCATTGAAGGGGCGACTTCGCTTTGCTATCATTCGAGAAATTTCATAACTAACTTCTGTAGCTGTTTCTGAATCTTGAATGAGTTTTGTAAACATAGCTTGCTGACCAATAAGCTCCCGTTTTAAAGACAACATTTTTTGCTTTCTTAATTCGCCTGTAAATTTGGTAAAAGTAGAATGCTGCGTTTCATAGTGCCTTTTTACATTGTATTCCTTTGCAATCGCAACAGAATTCTTGCAAATTAAACAAACGACTTTGTTATGCGACCATACAAAAAAGTATTTCTCAGTCCATATTTCTTGAAACTGCCGATTTTCATCTTTAGCCTTACGTTTTTTACTAGGTCCTGGCTTGTCCATGTTGCGTTCTAATCCTGTCTAGGGTTAACACTGCACCTAAAAATAAGTACAGTACCTACTTAAATTACCCATCCTTTTTTAAATTAGTAAAAATAATTGATTAAATAGGTAGGGAAACATTTATTAATAACAGAGTTTTACTTACGATTTCACAACACAATTATACACGGCATTTGACGGGTTAACACTGCAACAGGAAATCTACGTTGAATTTGGATCAAAATATATGACACCGGCTAGTCGCATTAAAATCTACACTAGAACTATTGCCTTCCAAGAACACTATTAAACTGCTTCTTTCTGTTGACACTTCACTCAAATTAATACCGAACTGTCGGTCGCTGCGGTTAGCGTGGCTTTTATACCGCGCGTAGAGAGTCGAAAAATCTCGAAACCGATTCTGGAACTTTCGTGTATCTACGCGAGCAATCGGGCATTCGGGACTATTGCTATCTCGCTTGCTCACACCGCGCTAGAAAATTCTTGATTTCTCTACTATTTTGAACTATATATAAAGACGGCAAGCGATGTTACTTGATGTGCTACCGTTGACTTGTCTACTTGCGTCGTGAGTAGATAGGAACGATCGCGTACGGACCGAACAGAAAATACGTTGGGGGTGCCTGGAATTTTTCTAGGTACCCCATGACTTTGAGCGCGCACAAAAAGAAGCCAGTGGAGTTCGTGGCAGCTTCTCGTTGCATCCTGGACCTTCGGGTGTGGGGAGCGGCTGGCTGCTGCTGATTACGGACCCGCATACGGTCGCGCGCAGAAACGGTCCACATCAACAGGATGCCGAAGGACGCTCCGCCAGGAAAACCGAAGCGCCAAACCCCTTACGCAACTAAGGGATCGAAGGCCGCACTGGAGACCAAGGAGATGAGAAGCTCTGATGAAGGTGAATACGACGAGACGGACACGTCGGAGTCGGGAGGGGGAGAGGGGTATTTTACCCCCAGCGCGGAGGCATCAGATGCATCACCGCAACTGGTGCTGCCGTTCCCCAACCTGGACCCGCGACAGCAGCGCCCACTATTGGCGCGTGATCCCCGCGTACATCGCATAACGCCGTTCCCGAAATGGAGTGCTGTCGATTTCGGGACACTAAAAATTCCATCCTTTGCAAGATCGCTCGGCGCGCTTCCTGCAGAACGCACCGCTACCGCCGCCGCGAAAGCCACGCCCACTGCAGTCGAGCAGGAAAGGCCATTCCGGCTCGCGAATCCACCCGCGCGCCCGCCCGCGCACGCGACCGCGCACGCGACCGCGCACGAGACCGCGCACGAGACTGCGCGCCCGCCCGCGCGCGAAGCCACGACAGCGCGCTCGCCCGGGTCCGCGCGCCCCTCCGCGCCCGCGTCTCCCATCGATCAGTCCGCACTGGACCCACGACCCGCGCATCCTTACATCATGCAACATGTGTACTTGTCGGAATCAAGTCGCGTACCAGCCGCCGCGTTCTTAAACGCAAATACTATTGCCACCACGACGGTGACCATCACCACAACCGCATCAACATCGACAGCGACAACCACTATGACTACCGCAGCGCACGGACTGATTACCGCGCTGCCGCCCATACCTACAATAGACATGGACGTCACAGAGGAGACCACCACCATGCCGTCTAAAAAGCGAAAAACATTCGCCGACGCATGCGGATCCGAAACGGAACCACATGATGAAGGGAACGGACCACAGAATCCAACACCAGTCGCTTCCGGAAATGTCTATGTCGAAGTCGAAACCGGAAAAGCTGAAACGGAAAAACAAAAGAAAAAACCAAGGTATCCACCGCTAATCGTAGAGCGCTTTCCTGAGTGGACGTCTCACTTTAGGAGACTGAAAGAGCTTCTAGGACATGCACCGAATGCACAAGTCTTTGGAAACGGAGTTCGCTTCGTGCCCAAGGACGAAGTCGAATACCGAGTACTGCAAAGATATCTCACAAAGCTGGAACAAGAAACCAAGCTGTCCTGGTTCTCATACTCTCTTCCTTCGGAAAGAAGCCTGAAGGTAGCCATCCGCGGTCTACCAGCGGACACAGCTCCCAATGAAATAGAGGAAGAACTGCGCACCCTGGGTTTTGAACCTGAATTCGTCCGACACATAAGGGCACGACAAGGAAGACCGGGCTGTATATTTTTCGCCCAGCTGAAAAGAAACCCAGAGACTGTCCCCGCCATTTACCAGGTGAGCGAACTTTTATGCATGCCTGGTATCACAATCGAAGCCTGGCGTGGCAAAAGAGGACCGGCGCAATGTCACCGCTGCCAACAGTTTCGCCACTCTTCCCACGCATGCCATAGAAAACTGGCATGCGTGCGATGTGGCGGAGAGCACCGCGCACACGACTGCCCACGACCCAGAGAAGAGGAGGCAACCTGCGCAAATTGTGGTGGAAGCCACCCGGCGAACTACATCAGCTGCCCAACTTACAAAAAAGAAATCCGAAATAAAAAAGCCGGTACAGTCGCGCTCACAACATCCAGAGCAACAAAGGCTGTAGCAAAAACAGTGAATGCCGCGCCAACGGGTGAAGAAAACGCAGTCCACTCCCTGATGGCCCAAGCTAATGATCCCTCCCTCCCTAAAGGACCTAGGAACAGGAATCGGAAAAGAAAAAGAAAGCCCACAGGACCACAAAGGCAAGCACCCCAGGAGGAAATCCAGAGGTCACAAGAGCAGCAGCAAAGCAAAGACCGCGCCTCCGCTTCTGCCATTGACCCTGCCCAGCAGCAGCGCAGGCCAGACAGACGAAGGCAGATGATGCCACCACAACCAAGAGCAGCTCCTCCTCACCAAGATTGGGGAGGGATGGAAGCGTACATGGAAGCAGACAAACGAGCAATCATCATGGCCGCCATCCAGGTACTACAGGATGTACTGTATGCGGTTCAAACCAACCAAAACCCCATACCAACTATACTCAGAGGAATGGCTTCACTGTTCCAACCCGCTGGATAGCACAACCCTGAGAATAGTACAATGGAATGCCAATGGACTCACGAAAGAAAAGGTCCATCTTCTCCGTGCACTCTTAGCAGAACAACAAGTTGATGTGACGCTCATCTCTGAGACTCACCTAGGGCCAGATAACAAGCTAAAAATTCCTAACTATATCATCTATAGGAAGGACGAGAAATCTGACCACGGGCGCAGATATAGGGGGCTCGCAGTCCTCGTAAAACGCAGAATCATACACCAACCGATTCCAGATACGCCCCTTCAATCAATGTACGCGCTAGGCGTAGAAATCTGCATCGAAAGAAGCCCACTTAGACTGTTCGCAGTGTACAAAGCCCCAAACGTAAGGCTCATACTAGCGGATATACAAGAGCTGTTAGGCTCATGCCACCCTACCATACTCGCAGGAGATATGAACTGTAAAAACACCGCCTGGAACTCAAGAATAAACTCTCCAGACGGACGACGACTCCTCGCCGATGCGGAAGTTAAAGGGTATGAGATAACTGGTCCAGAAGTACCAACTCACTACCCATACAGTGACAGCTATACACCGGATGTACTGGACATAGGCATCCACAAAGGACTCCAGCAAGCGCCAACTATGGAAGTACTGGACGAGCACATTCAGTCAGATCATCAACCTGTGCTGATGACTCTAAGGGAACAGACGGCTTCAGCTAAGGGGCCGTTCAAATATTACGTAAGCAGATTTATTACAATTATTTACCCCCCCATCCCCCTTGTCAGCAATAGTAAGCAAAGCTTTTACCCCCTCCCCCCATGCTTACGTAAACATTTTTCAATTAAAAATGTATTTTTTTATATTATAATTATAATGTTATAATTATAATTTTAAAAATAAGAAAATTGATTTAGCTTGGAGATTAGATTTTATTGATGCAGTAATCAACATAGAGTAAGGGACAAAAATATTAAAATCTTACGAACATAACAAACTAATTTTAAATTTTTGGTACACATATTAAATTCAAATTAACAGTCTTCAGTCCATGCAACCTGAATCCATGATTCTAAGTTTTCGATGACATTGGATTGCTTGGATTGCTGCTCAGTGTTGTGAGTCTGCTCACTTTCATCCGATTTTGGTATGTCTACGTCGTTCTCATCGAGCCATTCAACATCATGGTGCTCTAAATTTTGAATAATGCACATCAGTTCATTAGCTCGACGAGCAGCGACTCTTACAGGTCTAACTTTCCTATCAGTGTGCGAGTTTACTTTTTTATGGATCTTCTCGATGTGACGATTTAGTGACTTGATGGAAGCATGATAAAGACCACACGTTTTGCATGTTCGACTTGATAGCCTCAATTTTACTGTCGGGCAAAAATAATCGTAGGGCATTTGCCGGAAATCTTTGAGTGAAGCACTTAAGCGTAGAGCTAAATTGACTGGAAGATCAAGAAATTGCCCTCCTTCATCCAAAACCAAGTCATCAACTGTTTGTTTTACTTTTACAGGTGGTGGAAGAAACCTGTTATCCAGTAATCTGAATAGACCACTTCTTGGACGACAGCATTCTATATTTTTACATTTTACAATTTGAAGCAAGTATTGGCTTTCACGCACATGTTCTGAATACCATTTAATGTCTGGAAATACAGGAACATCTTGTTGTCCTGCCCCAATATATTTTGCAGTAACATTATAGCCATCAATTTCCATTGAACTCCATACTTCAGCTAATACATTTCCTGCAAATTCGAAATTAGATCTTTCTAAATGTTCATCAATTGTAACGCCACGTTCATCCAAATGAGTCCCAAAATGGTCATGAGGTAATATTAAACCAGCCAGTTCCCGACTGAGAGGAGCCATTCTGCGCTCTACTCTGTTGTACGCACTTCTTCCAGGAGCATTGGTAGCTAAAAACAATGCATCGAGATCATGTCGCTTAAAATGTTGTATAGCAAACCCTATGACTTTTTCATAACGCGGATTTTCATCTGGCCCTCCATCAACCGTCATGATTACCACTGGTTTTACTAGTCCATGGTCAGTTTTAGCTAATGGTCGAAACTCTTCAAGTTCGAGAAGCGTCTCGAAATCCTGAGCGTGAGTATTAGCAGTAGATGAACTATGCTTTCCACTTCGAATAGCGATGTATGTTGGTCCAGAATATCCAACGGCTTGCGGTTGTCCTAGCATACTGGAAGTGATTTTGATACCAGCATAAACAGATGGTATTAATTTATGACGCTCAGCGATTACCCAATCATGGTCAGGTAATTTGATTCTATATTCCATGTGCATTAGAAGAGGTGCTTGCTTATTTGCCGCAGTTACGCCAATAGGGACTCGAGCTTTATCATCTTGAGAAATGAAAAATACTTGATCTGGTCCAAGTATGGATGCTATGTTCTCTAAATAATGGATTGATGTTTCAGCAAACTTGCTATCTAAGTGGCTCTTGTGGTGATCAGTTTGAGCCCGAATGAGCTTAACAGGGACTGTCGATACATGTCTTCGTCCCTCTGCAGAATTAGATTTTCTGGGTATCAAACGAAGATATGTCCCACTGCGACTAATGTCAAATCCTATTTTACGTAATTCTTGTGTGAGTTCATCAAGAGTTTTTACGCTGCGAATAGATTCCGTTCGTCTTCTATCATCTGCTGCACTCCCAAACAAAGCTATATCCGAAATTGTTTTCAATAGTAATGGTTGATTGCTTTCAAGATTAGGACGTCCCACTGAATCCCTCAGAGATAGTCTTTTTTTTATTTCTGGATTTTCATGACAAATATCTTCTAACTTTCTTTTCATACCATCCCTGTGTTTCTTCTGGGCAACTGCGTTTTGAATCTTCCTGTTTAAAGACTGTTTTGCTGCTTTTATTTCCTCACGTAACTTAATGATCTGTTTATCAACTTCAGCACGGCTTGGCATAGTATCTCTGGCAGAATACAAAGCGTTTAGATTTTTCTCGAGCAGAGCAATCTTATTTTTCATAGCTTCCTGAGAAGGTTTTGCTCTCTGTTTATCTGCATTTTCATTATTTTCGCGTTGCTGTTGTGATTCATTATCGGGTTTTATTTTATCTTCTTCCTGTTTTTTAATATTTGAAGCTGGCTGTATAATTTGTTCTGCAGGTTTACAGGTAGTCGTTGCCTAAAAGTAATAAGATTCTCTTATTAAGCTACATAAATCCAAAGTATGCAATAAAAACTGCATTTAAAGATTATTTAAAGCCATAGCCCGTCATTTGGCAACTTTCCCCAAAGGGAAATTGCAAAATTCGCATGTAAAGGAGGTCATTAAAAGCCCATACAAGTTTGCCCAAAGTTAAGTTAAAGGTACATGCCTATCAAATTATAAAGAAAAAACAAAGGATTTCGAAAATTATGTTAACATTACAAGTAAGAATACGACGACGACACGACTCGCTGCCGGCGCGAATTAAAGTAAACAGAGTTTGCAAATGCTTGACGTTAGTCCGTTGGACTAACGCCAGGGACGCGTGGACATACTGCTCCCGGTATCTTGGTATATCAAAATCTGTGGTCCAAAGTTTTATTAATCGACATCACAATTTAAAAATGTGACAAAATCAGACATTTTATGGCGTTCTGTTAGTTAAAAATGTTTATTATGTCGTTTCTTTATAAAGTATTTACATAATTTTACTTAAATACATTGCATTATAATATTAAAAGAAACTTTACAAAAATACACAAATCAAATCTAATAATAACAAAACGCCGTCGACTATTTGGCACTTCATATTTTATACGTTGTTTGTTTATTTGAGTATTTTGATAATACAAAGTATAAATATAATATTAATAATTATAATAACTATCACATATTATATAATACTAGTAACTTGGCTATTCTCTCTGGATTTCTGCTTTTTTGCCCTATGAATTGGTTCATGACGATACCTACTATGATCTCGACAACTTGGCATTTTCTTTGGCATTTACCGATCCAACACAAATATTAAAAAAGTAAATTTAGTGATATTAAACATATAATAAGGATTTTTTTCTACAAAGTGTACCTCGGGACATCATTTGGGCCACTTTTAATGATCTCCTTTCTAATATTTCTAGTACTCATAGATACCTAAAATTATTTCGTCACTCACCTTGGAAAAAAAATGTAGTACATTGGATTTATTCTTAGTCGCCGCTTGCAATTCTTCTTCAATTCTCTTAGATACAATAATATCTAGTTCCTTGTCGGACTTTGCTTGTAATTTATAATTTCGCCACACTTCGTTAACTAACTTTTGTACATTTTGCACTTTCGTACTTGTATGAGATTTTTTAAAACTTTCAAACAATTTTTGGTATAACTTGGATTTGTCTATTTGAAACGACATCTTATTTAAACCTTAAACTTTGGCTAATGAAGTCAACTGAAACACAAATGTTGAATTGCTTTGCTATGCTTACAATACGTCTACTCGCTATAGTATCCGAACAAAACAATACACTGACAGAAGAAATTTAGACAAGTGAACAGCGCGCGGTAATTCACCGAATCGATTCGAAAGCGAGTGCCTAAACGTATGCGTGTATATTTGCGGGAATCCCCGAAAATACGTTTCGTTTTCAAGCATAGACAATGTAAGGGTTGCCATTCGTGTAAAAAAGTAAATAACTATCGATGACGTAATCATCATCTGGACTCCCCTGCCCCCCATGTCATCCAAAACAAGCAGTACAAAGACCCCCCCACCCCCCTATAGTGCTTACGTAATACTTGAACGGCCCCTAAACCACAGACGCCCAAAAATATAATTGACTGGCCCAAGTACATAAGCTACCTAGAAGAAAACGTCAAATCCCAACCTGTTAATACACCAGAGGAGGTGGATGACCTGGCAGAGAAGCTATCCAACACTATCCAGGAGGCGTTACAGCACGCGACACGCCCTAAGAAAATGGCAAATAGGAGACCAGCAATCCCGAGTCAGATCCGTTCCCAAATCGAAAAGAAAAGAAAGCTGAGGAAAACCTGGCAGAGAACACGTTGTCCAGTATTGAAGGCCGAACTTAACGCATTAGCTAAGAAAATAACGCAAGAGCTTCAAGATGATGCCACCGAATCGTGGGAGCGCCTCATCGACTCAACAAGCGATGACTGGAATGGCATTCACCGTCTCTGCAGGCAGCTGACAAAGAAGCCGGAACCAATACGCCCACTTACGGCGAGCGATGGAACGCCAAGATATAAAGCCGCCGACAGAGCCGAGATCTTTGCGGACTGTCTAGAAAAGCAATTTCGCCCAAACCCGGCTACTAATATGCTACTCGTGGAAGAGGTGGAGACAACGCTAAGAGAGCTATTTGCCACGCCTATAACCTCGCAGGAAGATCCAGTAGTCTTCTCGCCAGGACTAGTGCAACGAACCCTATCCAGAGTGAAGCTAAGGAAAGCCCCGGGCGCAGATAGAATACGAAACGAAGCACTCCGTCACCTACCACCAAGAGCAATCGCGGTGGTCACACGTCTCTTTAACGGAGTAACGCGCTCAGGACACTTCCCTACAACCTGGAAACTCGGAAGGGTGATCATGATACCTAAACCAAAGAAGAACATACTGAAACCAGAAAGCTATAGGCCAATAACTCTTCTTCCCACGATCTCCAAAGTGTTCGAGAGGCTCCTGATGCGACACCTGGTGCCCAACATCACTCCGAGGCCGGAGCAGTTCGGATTCAGATCAGAGCATTCTACCACGCTACAACTATCAAGAGTACTGCACAACTTATCGGTGGCTTTAAATAAAAAGGAACACACCGTCGCGGTATTTCTTGATATGGAAAAAGCCTTTGACAGAGTATGGCACCAGGGCCTGCTCTATAAGCTGACGAAATCCACCACGCCAAGAAGGGTCACACGAGTGATCGCCTCTTTCCTTGAAAGACGAAGATTTCATGTGGCAGTGGAGGACGCCATATCCACTGAAAGACCAATCGAAGCCGGAGTCCCCCAAGGCAGCTGCCTGTCGCCAGTGTGCTACTCGTGGTACACTGATGACATCCCAGTTGCCACAGGAGTAGAGCTTGCTTTATACGCAGATGATGCAGCCTATCTCTCCACGTCCATGAGCAAGAATCATGCGATAAGGAAGATGCAAGCGCAACTGGAGAGGATTCCCACTTGGCTCGCGGACTGGCGATTGGCAGCCAACGTGACAAAAACGCAAGCGATTTTGGTTGGCGGCAGAGTGATGCCGAACACCCCCAAACTCAAACTCCAAGGAGAAGACATACACTGGTCTACGACGGTGAAGTACCTGGGAGTCACCATAGACAGCACTCTATCGATGAAGCACCACGTGAAGCAAGTGATCGCCCAGACAAGGACAGCAAGGAATCTTCTGAAGCCAGCGCTCACGTCGAGGCTGCCGCTCAGAGTCAAACTCTCAATCTACAAAACATACATAAGATCTCGTCTCACCTATGCAGCCCCGGCGTGGTACGCGCTGGTCAAGAATACCAACAGAATTCCACTACGCACGCAGCAGTCACTCACACTTCGGACGATCGCAGGAGCTCCCAGATACGTCAGAAATGACACCATATCGCGGGACCTGCAAATAGAAAGCCTGGACCAGTTTATCACTGGACTTGCAAGAAGAATGTTCGCACGGACGGCGGGTTCGAGCTTCCCGCACGTCAGAGACATCGCCCCACACCACGCACGGCCTCCCGACAGGAGAGGTCTGCCAAGAAACCTCGTGACTGGAGAGGAGGAACATGAAGACGTCTGAAGAATCGCCTAAATCGCCGCTCGTTCGCTGGCGCTCACCGGGCCTCCCCGAACGGGGTCTCCCCCGGTGGGCTTGACCGCGCAGAGGGCGGCGCGAAAAGCAAGAGACCAAGATCGTCGAAGATCATCCCAGCCACCGATCCGTGTTCGCGGGTCGCGACAGAGACCATCGCCAGGGGGCCGTTGCCCCGACGCGATCTCCCCGCGCGGCTTGCGCCGCGCGAGCAGATTTTATTACTACTTGACAGTATTTTTGGGCGCTTGAGGCGGGCGGCGTCGTTTCATTCATGAACTGGCGCGGTATTTGAATGGTTTTCATAAGTTTTATGGACTTTGCTCACATTATCAAAAGAAACAAAGTACTTTAATATTTATTATTTTGTAATAATCTGATGATGATAACGACTAGTATTTAATACATACTAAATACTATTAAATACTAGTCGTTATCATCAAAGTCTCACGACCCTTGTCCTAGCTTCTGGAAGTATCGAGTCGTCGATTCATTATTTAATTTGTTTGCATATCATTATTAAAATAAAACGAAGTATTCGATTCGAACGTTAGCACACAAGAGAGATTTATTTATCTTTTTTTTTTTTTTTTTTTTACATGAGCAATATGCATAGACAACTTAATCATAAACAATAGAAATCCAATAAGTTTCTAGATGATTCAATAGGTGTCGTTACTATATACTATTTTGATATATTTCAACACCCCCACTATATCAAAACAAAAAAAAAAAAACAAAATACATTTTTACTTTTTTACAATGCCTAACTTTTGCATCAAATAATAATGTTTTGTTGCACACAAACCTTTGGTCAATAAGTCAGCGGGCATTTCAGCTGTAGGCAAATATTCAGTTTGAATAACATTTTTACTAATAACATCACGAATAAAATGATATCGAACATCGATGTGTTTAGATCGCTTATGCGACTGATGATTATTTGCCAACTTTAATGCACTCTGACTATCACTGTGTAAAGTAATTTTAAATGAACAATCAGTGATTTCAGACTGTAGGCTCCGCAAATACACAGCTTCACGACACGCTTCGGACATAGCCATGTATTCAGCCTCAGTGCTACTCAAAGCTATAGTTCTTTGTTTCCTGCTTTCCCAGGAAATTGCAGATCCAGACATCAAGAAACAATAGCCCGTATAGGACCTCCTATCTATCGCATTACTTGCCCAATCGGCATCTACAAAACCTTCTAGATCTACTCTTTCCTGAGAATACCTCAAACAATAGTCTTTAGTTCTTTGCAAATATTTTAAAATTCTTTTTGCATAGTTCCAATGAACATGATCATATGCATTATTAAACTGGCTTAAATAATTAACAGAATATGCAATGTCGGGCCTTGTCAACACAGCCAAATACATGAGGCTCCCGATCAATTTCTGATAAGGCAATTTGCTATCACATACATTGGCTTTTTCAACATTCAATTTATGTTCTATAGGCGTATCTGCGTTCTTACAGTCAGACATATCAAATTTTTCTAACAATTGCTCGATATAATGCTGCTGATCAATAGTAATAACACTTAAGTTTTTATTTATATTAATTCTCATGCCTAGATACTGTTTTACCCGTCCTAAATCTTTAATTTTAAATTGTGAACTCAATTTCTTTTTCAAAAATTCTGTTTCAGACTTATCATTTGAGAATATCAAAAAATCATCTACATAAAGCCCTACAATAGTTTTCTTATTATTTTCAGCAGTTTTTACAAACAAACAAGGTTCAAGTTTACTTTTCTTATATCCTAAATTACACAAAGTTTCATCAACACGCTTGTACCAAGCTAAAGAAGATTGCTTTAGCCCATAAACAGCCTTTTTTAATTTCAAAACTTTATTATCTGTGTTTTTCATAGGAAAACCTTCTGGCAAAGACATAAAAATATTTTCAGTCAAATGACCATTAAGAAAAGCTGTTGTGACGTCTAAATGCGTGATATCCAAGCCTAGTTGTACACTCAGAGCAAACAACATTCTCAAAGTTGAGTGTCGGACAACTGGGGAAAAAGTTTCAGTATAGTCCACTCCGGCTTTCTGCGTGAAACCTTTCGCAACTAATCGCGCACGATACCGCACATTATTGTCACAGTCGAATTTCTTTTTCAGCACCCACTTACACTGCACTACACTGACACCAGTTGGAACATCGACAAGCTCCCACGCTTCATTGTCATCAAACGACTGTAGCTCCTCTGCAATCGCATGCTTCCACATTCTGCTTTCAGGTCCTCTGATAGCCTCTGCATATGTGATTTCATCAGCGACATCAGGAACTTCAGGAGTACTCGTAGCGCACATGTTGCTGATACCATACCTCTCAACGAGCTTTCTTTGTCTTTTTTCTCTTGAAGAATTTTCAGCGATCACTTCTGGTACGACTTCTGTTTCACCATCTGATTCTCTAATCTGTGAACTTTCTTTTTCAGGACTTTCCTGTGACTCGTCTACATCTTTAAAACTCAACGTGCTGGAGCTAGAAGTTTCTAGTAATTCTGGTTCATATTCAGAGGTTTTCTGCATTTCTGATTCATCTTCAGAAGATTCTAGTTTAGGTGACTCCCCCACTGAAACTTCGCTCCCAAGCTCAACAACAACTTCATCATTATTCTGTGGCTTTTCTATAATGATTACGTCTCTACTTGTAGTTACTTTGTTTGTACTAGGGTCATAGATTCTGTAACCCTTTACATTTTCAGAAAAACCAACAAGAATCTGTTGTTTAGACTTTTTTTGGTATATGTACCATGACGTGACTGCCAAAGATGCGAATATGGCTCAAGTCTGGTTTATTTCCTGTCCATATTTCGTATGGAGTTTTGTCCAACCCTGATGCAACTGATCGGTTCTTCAAATAGACAGCCGTATTCGCGGCCTCTGCCCAGAACTTCTTTTCCAAGTTGGCTTCAAACAATAGGCATCTCGCCCTCTCAACTACGGTACGGTTGGCCCTTTCACACAGTCCATTCTGCTCTGGAGTATAAGGGTTCGACTTCTGGTGCAGAATACCTTCATCTTTTAAGAAAGCTTCAAACTCATTGCTGCAGTACTCGCATCCATTATCGGTTCTTAGAATCTTAATTTTCTTATTTTGTTGATTCTCCACATATGCCTTGAAAGCCTTGAAGCAGCTGAACACCTCGCTCTTTGCCTTCAAAAAGTAAATAAAAGTCATCCGACTATAGTCATCAACAAACAGGACAAAATACTTTGCAGCTCCGAGAGATTTGTCCTCCATAGGCCCGCAGACATCGGAATGTATAATCTGTAGTGTTTCAGTGCTTCTGGTGCCAACGTGAGAGAATGGCAACCTACACTGTTTCCCTTCACAGCATACTTCACATGTCGCCTTGTTGATAACTACAGCACCTTTCAGTGGCGAAGGGTGAATATTTTCGCAAGGGAAGCCCGACCAGAACAAAAAAACTTACCAACACTTACTTCTAATGAGGTGCTAGGCGTGATGATGTGAGTGTAGTCTTCTCGGTATGAAGTCAGCAGTGATGCAATTATGACCCACCTTCAGAATATAAGGAAGCACTGGTATATATAAACAGTGTCTTTCATGTATTATAAAGGTGGCTTTGAAAAAAGCCGTTTCATGTAAGCATGTAGGAGTGAAAGACCAACACCAAACCAACAATCTAAACAAACCAACACCGAAGTCAAAATCAACTAGGTAAACCTATTTCGATAAACTATTTTTAGTAGGCTATAGGAATCACAAACTAGCCTAAAGGTAAAATAGATAGAAAAATTATGTACACAAGGAAATACCAACACCAACACAAAAGTCACTCATATCCAAATAAACCAATTTCAACATTTCGATCAACTATTTTTAGCCACTTGGAATATAGTTTTAATGTAGTAGCCAAAACCTAGTAAATTAGTTAAAACAAAAGCAATAATATAATAATAAAAACTTAGAACCCCAAACCACACGACCAAATAAACCTATGAAAAAGTATCTTATTTACCTACAGTTATTTATTTATATTCTAAAGCTATTCTTCGATTTTTCGTTACAAAATGAGCTAAGACATTGTCGTAAAAACTTGGATTATTTTTTATTTTCTTCAACAAGTGTTTTTCTATGGAAAGTATAGCTAAATCCGACAACCTCTCTTGTTTTTGCGAATTTCGTACGTATGTATGTATCCGCTTTAAAGCAGAGAAGGACCTTTCCGCGGACGCAACGGTCACAGGAAGAGTCAAGAAGAGGCTGCATAACGTCATAATCTGAGGAAAGGTGTCACACAGTCCAGTATTTTTTAAATGAAGATACAGCTCGTATGTATCTAATGTATTTAATAATGAAGATGAATACAAGACTTTTAGCTCATTTTTCAAGGCAATGAAGTCTGAAATTCCCGGGAATTTTGATAGCAAAGCAGATACTTTTGCATCAGGGAACGATCGACTGTATGATGCGTATTTTGACTTATTTAATAAATCAAGAAAAGTCAGCTGAGAAAATGAACTGTACCTACCTTTGATTAATTTGCGATTTTATATTATCAATGATTTCTACAAAAAGTCGCCTGTACCTAGTTGTCACATCCACGTTTGAATCCATTCGTTGACGTCGTCGCGGTGGTTCCGAATATTCTTGGATGCTGTCATAAACGGAATCAAATCTGTTCACAAAATTATTTGTGAGCCACGTTTCGAATAATTCTATTTCTCGCTTTGCGACGTCTACATCAACTTGTTTGGATTGCAGCAAGGCAAAAAGCACATCAGTTTTTTCAAAAATCTCAGAAAATACGTGAAGTAAAAAGCAAAATTGCTTGTCTTCTAACTTACTCTGAAAACATTCGGACAAAGAAAGGGATTCATTGTCCCAGGATTCTGGGTTATCCAGTATTGAACGAAATGTTTCGATCATATCAGGCCTGCAATTAAAAATAACGTTTATAATACGGGAATGGTAATGCCAACGCGTTTCTGATACTCCCGGCAAACGGTGATTAGCTATTTCTTTTAAAAGATTGGAGCGTTTTGACGATTTATTAAAGAATCGAACCATACTGTTGATGTGGCCAAAGAATACTTTCAGTTCAGAAATATTTTCCAATGAACGACTCAGAACCAAATTTAAGACATGTGCATAGCACGGAATAAAAATTGCCAAGGGACATGCTTCACGGATTTTCGCCTGCACTCCACCGTGCTTTCCAGACATCACAGCAGCTCCATCATAGGATTGTCCTACCAACTTTTGTTTGCAAGAATATTGCTCAAGTATGCTTAACAGCTGCTCAGATAAAACAACAGCGTTACGGCTGCCACTAACATCAAAAAAACCCAGAAATCGCTCCTCGATGCCAGTTTCAGACATGTACCGGAGAATAACACTCAATTGTTCTCTATGGCTCACGTCTGGTGTTTCATCTATCATAGCAGACACAAATTGAGCTTTATTAATTTCTGATTTAATCTCGTCTCTTAAGACTGCAGTCACGCTTTTTATTAAATCATTTTGGATGTCACTCGAGAGACCTGAAAATACTGGATTTTGAGTTGCGGAACATTGATCCAAATGGGAGTCCATAACTGTGTCGTACTTGCTTAAATATAATAAAGTTTCGACATAATTACCGCGGTTATCGGAGTCTGCTTTTTCATCATGCCCGCGAAATGGTAATTTTTGTTTTGCCAAGAGAATAACCGTGTCTATGAACCGTTTCATTAAACTACGATTCCGATCCACTTTTTTATTATGCGCTTCAAAAGTATTGGCAAGAAACGTTTGAATACGAATATTTCCAAATTCATGTAACGACAAACAACTACGTATAAGTTTTTCCGTTTGAACATGTTTTTTTGCTGAATTTACTAAATTATTAATATCTGTAAAACCTGTGCGGCTCCACACGCTACTGGAATCGGAGAATAATAGACACGGGAAACAATACATTTTATTTAATTTACAACTTCCCGTTAGCCAAGTATACTTGTCATATAGTGAAGTATGGAAATGTTTAAAAAAGCCGTCTTTACGTTTGTAATCTATTGTCATGTCTGGTCGAGCACGGCCTAATTTTATTAGATGTTTTTTATTCTCAAAACTTTGTTTGGAAAAGGACGTTGCATCATTGAGCAAATAATCCGTGAGACAACACTCAATTTGCACTAACGCAGCCATTCCTCACCTTAGCTAAGTTATCTCAGCAAGCTTAGATAACAACAAACACAAACAAACTAATTAGAACCACAGAAACTTCACGAAAACTACAAATGACCACCTGTCAAACAAAACACAAACAACTATTTTTGTACTTGTATTTTAAACAAAATGACTGTTGACGTATAACCCAGTCGAATACCGAGTCAGACTCTCTCTAAAACAATGCGTCAATTCTCTGACCTTATGAAATAGTTGTCATAATAATGGTAACCGGACCAAATTAAATCGCATTCACATCCCATAGTGTGTGTTTGCACACCGCGACCATCTGAAATGGGATGGTTATACCCAGAAGCTGATCGCAGTCGGCTTATTTTGCCCATATAGAGCGAATGTGGGACTGAAATAGCAAGCGAACAGATTTCGTGAGTTCGAGAGAGAAGGGTGTTGAAACTGTTGAAGCATCTGTATGAGCCTTTAGCGTTCGTTCAGACATGCGGGAATCGTGCGTTTACGAATCGCACGGTTTGAAACCGCAAAATTGTGATGCTATTCAGACACCGCGGTTAGTATGCGATTTTCGTGCGGGTATAGCGTCAGTTTCAAAATGGAGGTCGACGAAGAAGTGTGTGTGTTACTGTGGTTGCTACTTAAAAAAAAGAAAAGAAAAAGGCGGTATTGGGTGCATCCAATATTAAGTGACCGACTTGTACATGGTCAGTTCGTAACGTTATATCCCAATTTAAGAATGTATGATAACAAATTTTTTGACTATTTGAGAATGTCAATAAAATCTTTTGATGAACTAATTGAACTGATCAGGCAAGATATTTCAAGCTCTGAAACGCATTTGAGGCCAAGCGTGTCACCGGAAGAGAAACTCGTAATAACTTTAAGGTAAGATTTATTTTTGTTCTTCAAAATCAGCATAAATATTCTCTATAACAGTAGACGACTGAGAGCCAGAACTAAATTGCGATGGTGACGGTGACGGTGACGGAATAACAGGAGGAGATGATTCAGATGTAGTAAAATATCCTTGCGGGCTTGTATACTGTTGTCCTTGCCAATACATAGGTGTGATCTGCTGAGTATTGTAGCGAAGAGGGGGCGGTAAGATTTGTCCTTTTTGTATCACTTGAAGTAATTCAATTTTTGTCGCTAAACGCCTATTTTCTGGTACTTTCTTGAGTTCTTTATATAACGACAAGCAAAAGAGTTTGTCGTCATCTTGTTTGGTAATACTATTTTCTTGAAGTTCATCCTGAAATTTTTTTCGTGACTCGATGCTTTTTTCTATTAAAACAGCTATTTTTTCTTCTGGCACTTGTGTTTTCTTACGTTTAGGGGGACGTATTTCAGTGGCTTCGGTTGCATTGGCGTTTAGTTCACTTGTCTCCTCACTTTGCCTTTCATTCTGTTCTTCAATATTAGTTGTAGTGTCTTTATTACTAACACTATTCTTCAGGAAAGAAAGTCTTGAAAAATACATATATCGGGCTCCTTTACGAGCACCTGAAACATAACTAAATGTAAACAAACAAAATAAGGTAATAACGTTGTGACCTTCATTTGAAAAATGCTGGAAATGTCTGCATGAAACAGCCGAAGTTTGTTTATATTTAGTTAAGTACCTAAAGTATACGGAGAGTATAATATACTAGCGCTTCATAATAATAATTGTAATAGCTAATAATTCTGTCAGTTCAGTTTTGGTGAATAAACCTACTTACTTAAAATATTCTTTTTTTCCAACGTGTCTTCACAATCTCCAAATATCTCCACCAACTCTTGCCAAGCTCGGTTCTTGATTATTTTATTTGAATAATCATCACACTGAATATCCCATATTGCAGGTCTCTTCTCCACCTCATCAATAAATAGTTCAGTGTCGAAACGATCCATGGCGAACTCACGAGCTGTGGACGTGCTAACCGCGCGGTAGCCGCAGTGCAACTGAACGCGAAGTAAAGACTCCATAGTAATAGAAACGCGCGGGATTAGCGCGATTCTATTTTCTGGCGGTTGGGTTGCGGGAACCGCGCGGCTTGATTAACCGCGCATGTCTGAACGATTACTTAATAACTCATACAAATAAGACCCGCGCGATTTCCATGCGATTCTGAAATCGCGCGGTTCCCGCCGTGTCTGAACTAGCGCTAACTGACCGGCTTGCCTTTGCTTTGTACTTTTGTTTAGGCGTTGCGTTTGCTTCTGAGAAATGATAGAATGTTGTTTTTTTGATGTTGATTTTAAACTCAGTGTAAGTGAGGAAGGTGTGGGGATTTCAAAAGGGAAGCCGATAGGAATCGTGTTATATAGACCCTTCGCCACTGGCACCTTTATAATCAAGCCCAGCAACTACACCATTCTTCATAGTATTCATGTCGTTGCTGTTGATGTGTCCTAGCCTTCTGTGCCATGTATGACCATCCACCGTTGTCGATGCTGCCAGTAAACTCTGCCTCTGAAGTCTCAATTTATACACACCGTCAATCAAGTCGGCTTCAGCTACTAATTCACTGTTTTGGTTACGAATTAAGCAGCGATTTGATTCGAAGACTACGTCATTTCCATTTCTTATCAGTTCACTGACCGACAGCAAGTTTGTCGTAAGACTCGGCACGCACAACACATCTTTTACTGTGATCTCGTAGTTGAAGGTTGTAATGATATTCACGTCTCCCACACACGAAACAGGTATCTTTGTTCTGTTTGCCACTATTATGTCGGGAAAACTCGACGAACTCGACGTATTTTTCAGCAATTCTTGATTCGCAGTCATATGTTTACTTGCGCCAGAATCAACGTACCAGTCACTTTTGTTGAAATTCCCACTTAGAAAAACAACACTAAAAGCATTCGACTGACTATACTTGCTCGAATTATCCTTAACCGGGCATTGATTTCTATAATGACCCGTTTGTTTACATTTGTAACAAGTAATAATTTTTCCACCTGTCATTTTTGCAGCAGTAGACAAAGTAGACCCCGACGCGCCATTTTTACTAGTGCTGCCCGCTTTACCGGTTTTCCATTTAGTTCTCGATTTCGCCACGAATGCGGAACTACTTTCACTTTCCGGAACTTCCATATCGATTAGTTTGGTCTTGATGGAATCAGCTGTAATCGATATTCCAGAATGTTCGATGGCCATTATCATCGGTGAAAAACGGTCTGGTAAGCCGGCGAGTAATAAAGATCCAACCCACTCGTCGTTGATGTTGAATCCCGTTCCACGTAGTCTCTGGGATGTTTCTACAATTTGCGTTACATAGCTGGTCATCGACTCGCAATTTTCTTGTCGGATAGAAATCAAATGACGAAGCAACGAAATCCTTCTCGAAAATCCTGAATCGTCGAATAGCGTTTTCAATTTTTGCCACAATTCTTTCGAGGATTTCGTGTCCTTTATGTGCACGTATAATGACGGATCGATCGTCAAAACAAGTCTAGCTTTCGCTTTCGAGTCGTTTTCTGCAACTGCGGCTTCTTTGTCTGATGCAACTTCTTGCTTGATGCACAAACTCATGCCCTCCAAGACAAGCAAATTCTCCGCTGCAAACGCCCACTCTTCATAGTTTTCTCTGCCTTTTAACTTCGGCACACTGCTCACGTAATTCGCACTCATTGTTCGCGTATAACGTAATCACACCGATAAAAGACTAAAACTAGCTAAACTTTTCACTTTTTATCGAAAATTAAAATGCTGGGCCCAGAACCTAAAATAAAACGAAGTATTCGATTCGAACGTTAGCACACAAGAGAGATTTATTTATTTATTTTTTTTTTTTTTTTTTACATGAGCAATATGTATAGACAACTTAATCATAAACAATAGAAATCCAATAAGTTTCTAGATGATTCAATAGGTGTCGTTACTATATACTATTTTGATATATTTCAACAATTATATAATTGCTTTCTTTTGGGAATAACAAATAACTAAAATTTCCATACTTTACAGCTACCGTCGATCGACTTCAGCACTGACCGACGGGGTCATGCACTGCCAGTCTAAAACAGGAGACAATAAGACACTCACCGAATCATTTGCTTGTTTCCATTCAGTTAAAATATGTTTAAACTTCATGCGGTGCCTAACTTTAGGTATCAGTTGTTTTAATCCGTCATCGTCTAAAATTTTCAATGTATCAGCATCGATGAAATTATCTGTAATTTCATTAAAAAATTATTCCTTGTGGCCACTGTTCGGTTAGGGTTTCGCTATGGGGGCACTGAGTGAAAAATAAGTTATGTTAGATGCAGTATGACAACCACGTAGTGGGACTCCTTCCATTTCTCTTTTCGCCTCCTTAACGACACTTTGACTGGACAGATCCCAACTATTCATTCTGTAGGTAATTCTTTGGTAGAAAAGAATAGAATAGAATACACTTTATCGCACAAAACTTACAAATATTGATCAAAAATTACCTGCCTTGAAATATATCTGAATATTCTAAGAGTTGACATTCTGTTAGTAAGTGCATGACTATATTATCCTCCATTTTCAGTTTGTCACTACAATGAATTATTCGAAGAATTGCCTTTTATCCAAACTATCGGTCGTTGGGCTCCGTCATTCATATCAATTCATAAAATGGCTGACAAAAAACAAATTATACATTTTGAATCGATTTAGCGTAAACTAAAGAATTTAAGTTGTAAATGTAATAAAAACTTACCCAAATCACAGTTTTATATTTATTCACGTTGCATCCGTTGCATTTGCTAGATTCAGCACATAATTAGTATATAAATCTATGATTCAGCACACATTCGACTCGTGACGCCAGAGGAAAGTGTTTTTTTTTAAATATTTTATGGCCTGAGACGTCTAGATAGAGTATAGAGATGTCCCGATGTTAGGTCCGACCGACCGCGCTATCGATTAATCGACTAAACGGAAGTAATAATTAAGTATAAATAATCTAAGTAATTAGGTATTTAGGTAGATAGATAGATAGATAAATACTTTATAGCACACAAGACAAAAAAATAGATTTTTTTTTAAGAAATACGATTATATATACAACTTAACTAAGAATGACTATACAAAGGGGGCCTTATCGCTTAGAGCGATCTCTTCCAGGCAACCTAGGGCGACAAGAACATAAATTTTAGGAAATCGGCAGTAAGTATACCTAGTGCAGAAGAGTGAGGTATGGAGTCATGAAGGTAGCAACGTCCGTATAGGGGTGACATTTTTTTTCATCCATGTATGGAGTATTATTTATGTATTGTAGGTAGGTACCTACTACGAACAATGAGTTAAGCTATTTGTTAAATATTTTAATAATCCCACCAAAAACACAAAAATATAAAAAATTGGGCCAAGTTCCGTACAAAGGATTGCACAAGTTCCAAGGAGTCATCATCATCAACAGCCTATTAATTGTCCCCACTGTTGGGGCACAGGCCTCCCCTTGCACAAGGGGGGTTGGGCCATGATCCACCGAGCGGGCTCAGTGCTAATTGGTGGATTTCAGAGATCTTCGGAAATTTTTACATTTCCTCAGGCATGCAGGTTTCCTTACGATGTTTTCCTTCACCGTTAGAGCAGTCGGTAAATGTACATAAGCCTTCGAAAAGATCCGAAAAACTCATTGGTACACGGAATGGATTCGAACCCCGGACTTCCCGCATGGGAGTCCGGTGTCCCAACAACGAGGCCACCGACGCTTACAAGGAGTGCCAAGTTCTATTAAATTTATTCCAACTAAAGGAGATTGGGCGATTTCCCAAGCTTGAATCCACTATTTTTCATGACATCTTAAATATTATGAAGACGGTTTTGGTCTCTAGCTCTCGACCGACACTACTTAGGAAATTCGTCCCATAGGTGATTTAAAAGATGTAGGTACCTACTCCTGGATCCTAATCTACCAATTGTACTGTTCGGTTGCGGGCGAAGCCCTGGGTACAAAAGCGCCCAGTCTTCTTTGTTTGGAATCGAGCGCTTGCTGGATTAGGTTTGAGGAAAGAGGATCGACCGAGGCGGCTAAATTGAAAACTAACGTATTTCTCATACAGTCTCAAACAGCCCTTAGTCGGGTGCTTCCTCGTGGTCCCCCTAGTTTGTCCCACCGGTGGGTCCACGAGGAATTTCTTTTCCTCGTGGTCCCCCTAAGCAGTGGGACCATAAAGAATACCGTAATTTGATGCACCGTGGTCCCACTGTTCCCATTATTACGACCAATAATTACTCTCCTAGTATGAATAGTGAGATTTAATCGTCGTCTTATTATTGTTTATAATTATCAACGTAATTTTTCTAAAAACTCACTAACACCAATGACATTATGCAGTAACTTCATTTGTGTAGTCAAGATTAGGTTATCCTTCTCCTGATATATCTTGCGTCGCTTGACAGCAGAGTCATCAAATGATTCGATTTCTTCAGATTTCACAGCCAATAATTTGAACAGTGTCACGTAATTGATGTTGATTCTTTTATTAATTGTCGAATTCCAAGATTCGCAGATATTATTTGTTCTGTGGCGGTCATTATAGACACACCATTCATTTGTATTTTTATTGATCCAATTTTTCTTCATATACGTGATGAACCGTCTCAACTTCACGTCATTAAACATTTCAATTTCCTCTTCAATGTAATCCCAGCCCTCTTGGATCAGTTCATTTGGCAAAAGGGGTAACGCTGTACATAAACCAACGATCCGTTTATATATCTTACATTTTATCCCAAGTTTTTTACTCTTTCTCCATAGGCATGTGTGAAAATGAGCATAGCACCGTTGCGTAACAATTACGGCTGGGAATAATTCTCTAAGAGCATTAATTGGTGCCTTTTCAAAATCTGCATGCATCTTTTTTGGGTGCCATTCTGGAATATTAGCCTTTATCATCTCAAAAAGAGCAAAATATGACTTTTGGGTTTTATCACTCATTAAGGCATAAATTATAGGAACTGTTTTCGTAGTTCCAGTGGTACTACCCAGATCCCCGTGTAATGTAACCATCTGATAAAAAGGTTTTGGTGTAGTTTGAAACGTTCCGTCTATGAAATATTCATCTATAGTTCCCAATAAATTTCGCGAATTTGTAGAACAGAAAACGAGAATTCTGGAGTCTATGTCCAAATAATCTGCTATCATTAAATTAGAAAATATTTTTGGAACTTCAACCTCTTCAATGCTTTTAAATACACTCTTTTTATTCCCATGTCCTTCGTTTCGCTTGTTATATAAAACTGTTTTCACGCTCGCAAATGAAGGTATCGGAGTGACGAAATTTAGCCCTCTTCTACGCAAAGGTGCGGTAGTGCGTTTATATAATTTTGTTAATGGTTCGTCTGTAACTTTTGCTTCGCATTTTGCGGCCTCAATAGCCAAATCGATTTCATTTTTAGCGATTTGTGGCGTACATGCATGTTGTTCATCTGCTGTTTTGTGTCCTACTTCTTTTACTATTTTTCCATTCTAGACAACAAAAAGAAAATTAACGTAGAAAAAAATATGGTCTATTAGTGCAATACGAATGTTTGCTTTTTTCGTTACAATAACATTAAAAATTATAATTAAGTAACGCTCAGGCTGGATGTAATGGATGTAAGGGGGGTCACCAACATCTAGACCTCCAAATGTCAAACTCACCTGCACGTGGTGCATCCTGCCGATTAACTAACGAGTCCCTGGCGACCGACTAGTGGCGGTATAACCACTCAAACTCTGGCTGGGTCAAAATACCAGAAGCACGATGACGGGCAGCAGCGTCATCGGGGCAAGCGACCCGGCTACTGCGATCGCCAACCCGCAGGCCTAGCGTGGCGATTATGGCATTACCTCCCATGGATAGCGCACAAAGAAAACGGCCCCCAGTTCCCGGCCGCCCCACTATCTGCGCAAGGTGGCTGGCAGCGACTGGATGAGAAGAGCCGAAGATCGGGCTCAATAGCGCGCCGTGGGAGAGGCCTATGTCCAGCAGTGGACTAGGGTAGGCTGCTGATGATGAACGCTCAGGCCCGTTAAATCCTTTTCCCGGAATGTCCAGTCGCTCAACAGTGAAGGAAAACATCATCGTGAAGAAATCTGCATGTATCTTTGTTGAGACAAAATTATTAAAAATAATATAACCCAAAATTTAAAATAATAAAACCCAGGTCATTACTTACATGTAATGTAATAGAGCCACTACATTTCCATTTCCGCTTTCTACTGCAATTCCACCGAACGACTGACTTGTTTGCATACACTTTATGCCTATAATATTGAAACCCCCCGTGGAACAAAATTTTACCACGTTTTCTATCAACAACACGATAATCGCCCTCGTCGTCACACATTTTGCACAAAAATATCGGGTGGTGCACTTATCCCAACCAAGCTATCCCCACTGGTGGGGATAAGTCGTTTTGCGATACGCGTAAATACAACGCTTCAATTAGTACATAGATATTGTTGCGTAAATATAATAATATAATTGCTTTGACATTGATAGAGAAAAGAAATATGAAATGTCTTGTCATTGTTAATGCTAAGTGGCCAGTACGCCACTAAAGTTACAAGTATGTAATGTAATCTATTTAGATAATTGATAAAGTAATTGACTTCCGTGGTCGAATGGTTAAGAGCCTGCCTGCCTCGCCGAAGGTTGCGGGTTCGATCCACGGCGCGGGGACTGATGTTTGTATGATGAGTACAAATGGGATATTTGTTCACTGGTCTGGATGTTTTCATATAATAATCACCACGAAGAGCGCAACTTGTACTGCACAATTTATAGTGGGACCACGAGGAATATTCTTTATGGTCCCACTGCTTAGGGGGACCACGAGGAAAAGAAATTCCTCGTGGACCCACCGGTGGGACAAACTAGGGGGACCACGAGGAAGCACCCCCTTAGTCACCTTTTACGACGTCTATCTAAGGCTGGTTTTACAGCGACGCTTACGCCAGCGCGGTTGGTAAGCGCGGCCCGTAAGCGCGCTGATGACCCGCTTGAACAAGTTTAGAGACGCGCGGTTAGCAGCGGCTAGCCGTGCGTCGTACAGTCGTGATGAGACTTCTCGTATTTATTATACTATATTACATATGGAAGAAAAGGCAACGTCGACGACGAATACAAATACATCCTTACAATGCCACTAGAATGCTGAGAGGTGCTTTCTCTACATCGTTTTCGGATTTAAGAGAACACAGTGACAAGTTCTTTAAACATTTTCATCTGTCAGTAACAACATTTGATGAATTACTCTGCAAGATAATATAAAACGATCAAGTTTATATTCAAGTTCGCATTCATTTTTTTGGCTTCGCCAGTACGCACGCGCGCGTTCGACCGGCGTGACTGTGTAACGCACACTGAACACAATGACTCCTCGCCCGCGCGCGGTTGATCAGCGCGGCCGAATTGCCGTCAGCGCGGGCGCAGCGCGGGTCATCCGCGCGACTATGTAACGATCCAAGAGGCGGAAAGCTCGTGGCCCGCGACGCTTACCAACCGCGCTGGCGTAAGCGTCGCTATAAAACCAGCCTAAGGGAAGAGATGAGGCGACCCAATCCCAATAGCTGGGAACCATGGACAAAATGATACAGTCGCGACTCCAGGCAAACAGACATTTTACTATTTTAGTTCCTAGGTATACAGAGGTTAGTTTAAATGCACCAATCCCTTCAAGAGGTAACAGTACCCATGAATGTGAAAAATTTTCGCCAGAAAACTTTGATTCGCCATTTTTTTTAACCTTGTTTATCGAAAATCGACTAATATGTGAATTGCAGACGGAACATAGTTAAATGATAAACTTATCATCTGCATATTATGCTTGGTTAAAATATGTAGACTGGAGAAAAACTTGGTCGACGTACCTACATACATTTTGATAACTTTTATTCTATCGATTGAGCACATCCCTATGGATAGGTGACAGGTTTATGCCAGTTTTGCCACACAGAACAAGACTACAAGAGAGCAGTAAGTACCTACAGTATCTAATGTATGTGGTACAGGAATAATGTATGCAAATCTTTTTAATGTACGGCGCTCATTACGTTCCGTTGTAGAGTCTTTATATAATGTTTGGGGCTAATTATAATGTGAAGCATACATTTTAAAGAAAGAGAACATTGGTTTGTTTATTTTACAGCTCTGGATTCTTGCCCTTTGGGTCTGATTGAAAAAAGTCTTCATTTCAAAATAATAATTATGAGTACCTAGTATTTAAAAGTCCTGGACCCGCTCGATGGTTCATGGCCTGTACCCCCTTGTGAAGGGAAGGCTTGTGCCCCCATTAATGGGGATAAATAGGCTGATAATGATGATGATGATTAGACATAGAAGTTGTCGGGGCACGATCTGACCGATTTGAACCGTTTCATCCAATTCCAAACACATCCAATTCTCTTTTCATCCATTTCCCATTTCATCCATTTCCCGTTTAAACCAAATCCCGTTTCAACCAATTCCCGGTTCATCCAATTACTATTTTATCCAATAAATCTCGTTTCAACTGTTTCTTAGACCGCTCTCTGATCAACTACTTGAACATTTAAGGAGTTTAATAGAAAAAATAGATTTTTCAACTGAACATAACTTTAATTAACTAAACTTAACTTTAACTTAACTTAACTGAATTAACTGAAAAAAATGCTTTTCTAACCAAACCGTTTTAAGGGTGACAACTTGCCGTTTTTAAAATTTAAGAATTGCTGAAGACTGAAATTATGTAACAAGTTTCAAATAAAGAATTTTTTATATAAAAATGACTTTGGGTCTAATTTGTTTTTGTCAAGCTTCAACAATAATTTCTTGTATTTTTGGTCGAATACTATGTCACACTTCTTTCTATTTTTGGGGGGGCCATGGAAAAGGCTGCGCTTAGCTTTTTTGTCAGCATAATTAGCTTCGCTTCTCAATTTATACAAAAATAAATGAAAATTTGCTTTTCTAGGGAATATTCCATTGACCCTTCGGTGCCATCCCTCTAATGCGTTGGTCGTTCGATGGCGCTCAAAAGCAACACTGATTACGTTGCAAGTCAACTTATTCATCCACTGATTTGTGACGTAATTTAAAAATTCACTGAAGTCTTCATTTTCATCTAAGTCCTGCATAAGGGAATGCCACGTCTCGTGTATCAAATTTGCTGGCAGTAGAGGTAGTAAGGCACATAATCGGGTCAATCTTCTGCCCGATTTGCTTTCATTGACGTGCAACTGTTTTGATTTCCGCCAAATCGCGTCATTGTAGTGATGAAAACATCACGTTATTATCGCTTGAGGAAAAACTGCTCTTACAGCGTTTAGGGCGCCTAATTCGTAGTCTGCTTTAAAAGTTTTTACATCGATGTTTAATATTTCTTTTAAAAGTTTAAAAAAACGCATATATGTCTTTTGTGATTTATCTGGTAGCAGTGCGAAAACCACGGGTCTGATGTTGGTTGCTTCTTCGTTGGATCCATAGTCTATGTGCAAAGAATATAGTTGATAAAAAGGTGATGGGACACATCTAAATGTCCCATCGCCGAAGTATGCATGCTTTTTTTTTGTAATACGTTTTCTAGCATATTTTGTGACAAAAATAAGAATTTTGTCTGCATCCCCATCATCGATTAGTAGAAAATTATCCCCTAAAACTTTAGGTACAGTCACTTCTGTCAAACCACCAAATTTCAGATCGGATTCCAAAAACTTTTTTCTCTCCCTGTAGAGCGTACTTTTGTGCGACTCAAACAACGGGTCGTGCTCTGGACAATTAAAATTTTGAAAATTACGCTCAAAAATCTGTTGCACAGGTATTAATTCCTGGCAAACTTCTTGCTTGCACTTGTCGATTATTTCACATACTTTATTTATACATCGGTCAGGAGGTATGCACGTATGCTTGATGCTATTGTTCCGTAAAATCCTCTTTTTATCATTAGCTAGAGTTACAGACGCTGTACAATCACTTCTCACACAACGCCATATCGTGGACCTGGTTTTGTTCGTAGTGTGTAAGTTATAACGATGAACATCAATTATTAATGCATCTCTGCCCCTTTTCGTTTTTACAAATTTTAAATGCATTTCATAATAGTTGTAACTGAAACGGTTCAAAACGCTTGTAATCGACTACTACGCTTCTAAGAAAACAAAATGAACTGACAAGTTTTCAAACTGACATCCCTACACTTACATATTTTATTCAAGTGGCTACTTCCATGCAGATTAGATTGCAAAGAGGTTGTACAATCACTTGAAAAGGTTGTAGTCCGGGTGTGTGATAAGATAAATCAACCAAAATCTGTAACGTTTGAAGGAAATGGATGAAAAGAGAGTTGGAAGTGTTAGAAATAAAACGGATCAGAATTAAGGTTCAAAATAAATCGTGAAACTGAGTACGAGAGATTGGATGAAATGGGAATTGGATGGAATGGAAATTGGATAAAACGAAAATTGTATGAAATGGGAATTGGATGCAATGGGAGTTGGATGTTCATGGGAATTGGATATTGGTAGGAATTGGATGAAACGGTTCAAATCGGATCTGACATTTGCTAGGGAATGAATGCTGTTTTTTATCGACTTATCTAGATATCGATATATCACTGCTATTTATTGGGTAGGTACATATCACAATGTCCAAAATCAAAATGTCTTAGCCCAAAATATATATTTAAAATCATAAGAAATGCCGACTATTCATAATTCTAAAATCTTTTCTCTTCACGAAACTTATGCATTTCCGATTCCAAATGACGATGAACATTGTATTTTTTCGGAAAAAAACTTAACTCACATTTATTGCAGAATAATCTTGAATCGCGTAACACAATGTCCGGGCAGTCCTTTATCCACACATTTATTATACTTTCATGTGGTATATTTGCTGGAGGCATTTTGTTGACAATACAAATGAAACAAATTACTGAATTCAATTGCCTATTTGTGTGAAAGAATAAAATATTTCGTATTCAAATTATAAAGAAGTATTTCAAAAAGAGATTTACTGTAATACTTTAAAAAGCAGGATTTGCTTGGAATGCCATGTACGAGTAAAAACACGTGATGCTTGAGGTATTGGTTTATGCCCGAATGACTCTTGAACTTGAACTACTGACTGTTATTATGAGTCACGTTGTTGCAATATGGAACATTGTAATTATCGATAAGTATGCATTTATCGATAATGCTATCACTAGAAATATGACAATTTTGCCCCGACAACTTCTATGTCTAATGATGATGTATGTTAAGTGATCACATACCTAATACACAGAGGGATGAGTATTACGATGACATGATTACTCGGAAAATCGTTATTCCGCCGAATATGGATTAGGTACAACTTTTATACTTAAATAGATATGAACCGTCATCTCCAGGCAAATAAAGCAAAATAAATTATACGGATCTTGACCATGGAGGTGTTATGGTCCAGCTCATACCTCTTTAATTGACCGATTCTATAATACCTAGTAAGTAGAAGTAGTTTCCCGAACGCTGCCCAGCCGAGTTGGATTCGTCGATTGACCTCTTTCTTGAAGTTGGACCTACCTAGCTCTGCACTATCTAGCTCTGCAATCTGTCCTAGGTACACGTAGTGGTCAACAACCCTTCTCCTTCGCCATCTCGTCGGTATTATAACTTTGGTAATTATGTTTAACTGGCTTAACTTTTAATATCAAGTGAGCTTTTGTGTCCGAGGGTGCGTAGGCAATCTGTTTTGAATCTAGCCACTCTTGAATATTTTGTTTCCGCCAAGACATTGTGGGAATTTTTTCGAGTCGTCTGCAATAAACATAATAACGAATGACATAATTATGTGGGCTATCCCATTATACATTTCATATAAAAAACTGTCCTTTCACACACAGGCTTTCCCTCACTGTAGAAGAACTATTCTTATTTGGCTTTATTGAAAATATACATTCATACATAATCCTCACGCTATATAGCGTGATTAGGCAGAGATAGTGGAGCGCCGCATATTTCTATCCTGATCTACACATAAAAGTTCAGATCTAAGTAATAATCTTGTTTGCTTAATATTAACTTATTTACCTGGAGTGGTAACTAGCGTTATCCATCACAATCGTAGTTTATTGAGGACTTTCCCAAACCATTCTTCAAAATGGGGAGCGTCCATGCTTTCATGGTAATCACCCGTGGTTGAAGATTCGAATACCCATTCACATCCTTCCACAAAACCTTCTTCATTCCCAATGTGTACCACTATCAATCGTTTTCCTTTACCCGTGGGGTTTTTTGCGCCAGTGGACAAGCCTTCCAAAAACGCTTGACGGGCAGATTGAACTGTAGTATCTTCCCACACCTTTGCCACAGTATGACCTAAAAATATTTTAAACAATGTTGTTACTGTTGATTAAACTTAATATCACAAAAGGTCAAGCAATATTCAAAACAATAATTACCTGCGTTAACTCATGTTTCATCAAAATAAAAAATACGTTGTCCCTCGTTTCTTAATTTTTGGATTTCTCCTAAGTATCTGGTGCGCCACACAGCGATTTCTGGGCGATCTATTAAGCCACTCTTTCTGCTTCGCCTAATATATTTGAATTTTAAGAAGCGCAACACGCGTCGCAATGAAGTTTTACTCAAGTTGGGTAATTGGTCATCTTGATTTATACTTTGTAAAATTTTATCTAAAGTCGGTAATTCACCTGCCAGAAAGAACTGGTGCACTTTCGTTCTTTTAGCAGATTTTTCAAAATCGTCCAACTTGTCAATAATAGATTTCTTTCGTTTTTTGATCATTCCTTTTTCTGATACTGTATGAGTATCTCTGTACGCTCCCAAGATGCGATAAATGGTTCTCTTGCTGATTCCCGAGATCTCAGAAGTTTTTTCTACCATTTTGACGTTCGAAGCATATACATCTTCGGGCCAGGTATTTTTTATTGTTATTCACGTGCTTGTGATGATCTCTTGTTTTTTTTCTTCAGCAAAATCTACAATCATCTTCATAACGTGAGATTCGCATTTTGGAATATTTAGGCCAGCTTGTGAAACAAAGCCTCGAATCACTTGACTGTTCGTGATCATTCAAATTGAAAGTCCATCACTTGCTGCTAACTTTGAGACGATTTCGGCAATGGTATAGGGTTTTTTGATAATAAGCTCACCTATAGAGGTTTGTATCATAGAGCCCTTCCTTTTTTTGCTGGTTGTGGTGAACTCGTAGATGTGGAGGTACCAGGAGTCGGTGAAGATACTGAAGTTGATGCAATTTCTATAGATGCTTTATTGGATTGATCCTTTAAGTTTATGTTGTGTACCATTAACAAATGCCTTGCAAGTCCACTGGTGGATGAGCCTTTGCAACTCAATATTGTTGGACATCGATTACATTGCGCTTTATCTAGGCCTATTTTCTTGAAATGATTCCACACTTCTGAAGATAGTCGAGTTTCCATATTGACCTACAACATAAATTTAACACGTTGGTTGCCCACCATCTACACCTACAGTATTCCTCCCACGCCCCATACAAATTTACTGATCCCGCCGGTGATGCTCAAAGCATCGCTCTATTAGTGTGGTGCCATGAGCATCACCGGTGGGATCACGTAATCTTCTCTGTGTGGCCATGAGCATCACCGGTGGGACCAGAAGCTCGTTTTTCAGGGTATTGTTACATTGCAGTAATGTGTCGGTAACTTTTGAGGGTAAGAGGGTACCTTTTTTCTTAACGGTTAATAACGAAAAATGCATTTTTATATTATATTAAAGTAATTATATTGAAATTAAAAGTCCCTTTGCCTGAGAAAATAATAAAAAATACACATTACTTCTGATGAAAAAACATTTGATGAAGTAGATATTTAAAAGCCATCATCTGAAGATGAACCTCCTTGTCCTAAACCCAAACCATATTTTGCTTTGACATATGATATACATGTGCAATTTATAGCATGACCGCATTTGATAAAATATTGTCCTGTACAGCTTTTACAATATAAATCTTTTAGTATTTATGTCAATGTGGTTCTGCTCCACAAAAAAGACCTAAATAAACGTTTGGTCGCATTAGGGTAGGTAATTTAAGTGACTTGATGTGGACGTTAAAATAGTTATGTTGTCTTTTGGATGACCAGAAAGTACCTTTTGAAATCCTTCATCTAAAGAAAATAACATTTGGTCACTATGAGCTCTTTAAAGAAGCCACACTAAATCTAATATTAACACATTATCACTCGTTTGAGACTGTCAGCAACGCAGTTGCGATCAATATCCTGAAACAAACGCTTGTTTTAATCGATTTATATGGACTTTCATTTTAACTTTTTTTAGTGTTAATAGTTACATTAACAGCTGATTTAACTTCTACGTTACTGTAATTTAGCTTGATTAGGGTTCGTAATGAGATCCCGTATGGTTTCACTTTGGGTTTTGTACATCGCTCTCTTAACCCCACTAATTTAGATAAGAAGTCATATTTCGTGACGTGAGGTTAACGGATAATGTTACTTCTTATATGCATATCCATCAGAGGAGCCATTCTCCTTTCTAAACCTCCATTATATTCGAAGTCGAATATTTTTATTGCAAGTAACCTTGGGTACATTTTTACAAAGTCATTTTTTACTCTACCACCGGGTGTTAGCATTTATGTTTTAACACTAAACGAAAAGTGGTTTAAGTAGATAATGATTGTTGAATACCTTCGTTTCCAGTAGTAGGTACCACAGAACTGTACCATGGGGAACACATTATGTAGAGATAATAACATCATCATAGAACCATTAATGTAATAGCCGAAACTATAAGCATTATTCTTTTGCATATTATATTCCAATCATCTAATTAGGATTTTACAAGGTTCAATTACCCTCACCAATTATTCCTGTCTTCCCTCCTCTTCCCGAGGAAATAAATCTGAACAAAGTGTAAATATAGGTACAATAAAAAATCCACCTGTATAGTGAAGTCTACATCGAACGACTCTTTCCCATAATTATCTATTTAGACATCTAGGTTCTTTGTTTTTATATTGTTTGTGCTGGTGTAAATATTTTGTTTTGTAAATTAATTATTTGTACATATAAGAAGTAATTAAATTAAATTTTATGGGATACATACGGCGTTGGGCATGTAAATATAAAATTAAAATTCCACTGTATAGTGAAATCTATATCGAATTAGTCTTATCCACCTAACTACATTATCATTATCTCGTACCTAGGTACAAACGGGTTCAAAATATTTTAGGAGTGTTAAAACAAAACAGTTAATCGAGGATCATGGAGATACACAAATATATTATAATAATAAGTAATGTACATAAGAATGTCTTAGTTAACTGTTTTGTAGGAACGCGCTATGTGAGGACATGGATGACGTAAAGTCAGTTGTATGATAGGGAAAGGGGAAGATCTTCCACCAGGCGGGGTGTTGTGTCTGGTGACCAGATGTCCTGGTCCAACTATGGATGTTAAAAACTCGTATATACAGGTTGTCCCGTAAATAGTGACTAACCCGTCAGGTGGGGATCGGCCTATCTATGGACTACAAGAATACATACAATCGTTTTAGTGAAAGCCGTTTGGTTTTCGAGTTATTCGTTTTTTTTTATTTTTTAATATTTTGGGCACCTAGTTCACATAATTGAGTGCCATTCCTATGAATGTGGGAATTTTTGGATTCTGTTTATTCCATAATAATCTAGGATGATTGCGTAAGCGATCCCATGTCGAAATTATTGAGTAATAATCGTAGTTTTGTCACAACTTACAGTTTTTAGTACATTAAGTCTCCACTCTGCCGCTCATCAGCAACTTTAGACCCCTGTGATGTAAAAAAAATGTATGGGGGCTAGAACTGCCCATTGTTTTAAAAACTTGCCTACTATTTGCAGTTTTCAATTTGGTATTAACATTTCAATTCGGCCCAATAAAAAAAAAGTTATTGCTATTTTAATACAAAAGGGTGCAATTTCTCAATTTAGAATTTTACTGGAAAATTGTTTAAAATTTATTTAATGGTGATCAAACAAATAAAAAACAGGGGAATTAAAAAAAAAAATGTAAAATTTAATCTGTTTATTTCATTAAAAAAAATCATAATTATACACACATGTTGCAGACTTAATCTTAATTACAAAAGATTATGCGTCTACAAGAGCTCGCCAGCAGCGGCTTTATTACATTAAATGCATATCTATAATATAATACTTAAAAAAAAAAGTAATTGGGTTATTTATATAATATTACAAACAAATACAATCTTATTAATATTAGGTATTATTATCAGTGAATGTTTTTAGTAATAGGTTTTTAAGATAATTTTGTACATACTTAGGGTTTTTATTATTAATTTTTCCAATCGTTTCAGTGGGGAGATCATTTAATATGTATGGTAACAAGTAATTACTATTTCTTTCGCCGTAAACATTTTGAATGGCAGGTAAGGTAAATGTAGGTAAGTGCGGCTGAATTCGTAGGTTCTGGGGTCTTTGTCTCTTGTCTAGCAATGGAATCCTGTGGTAGTTTTGTGATACGATAGCGATTTTAACTTTATCAAATATGTTGACCACCTTACAATTACCAAATAACAGTTCATAATTGTTTTTGTACTTATATCTTATTCTTAGCGGCACAATAGTTTTGAGTAGTCTAACCTGTAGGTCATATATCTTTTGTAAATATGTTTTATAGGTTCTACCGTAGCTTGACAAGCCATAGCCGATTATAGAGTCGGCTAACGACATGTACAGTAATCTTAAGGTATTGTATGGTAGCTTTGACTTCAGTACTGTTATTTTGGCCATAATATAAAATAATAATAAGCCCAATAAAATAATAACTACGAAATAAATCGATAGTACCTTTAATTGACTGAAAAATAATTGTTACAACAGCTGTTCAAAATGACCCCCTTGTGCTGCAATGCACGCCCTGCACCTTCGGATAAAAGAGCGTCTCAGTCGTCGCACATGTCTCGCCTCACTTATTTGCTGAGCTGCCACTCGAATTCGCTGGCGCAGTTCTTGTGTAGTGTTGATTTGGTGCTTGTACACAATTTCTTTTATGCAGCCGCCCCAATAAAAAAATCTAACGGATTTAAATCCGGAGATCGAGGCGGCCAAAGAATTGGCCCCATGCGCCCAATCCATCTTCAGGGGAAGCTACTGTTTAGGTGGGCACGCACATTCACGGCATAGTGAGGCGGGCAGCCGTCGTTTTGCAGCCACATGTTTTGTCGCAGCTCTAATGTTACATCTTCTAATAGAAGTGGAAGGTCATTTTTTTAAGAATTTTAGATACCTTTTTCCGTTTAAAGTTTCAGGCAACTCAAAGGGCCCAATCACTTGGCCGTTAAGTATCCCGGTCCAGTGGTTTATTTTAAATCTAACTTGAGATCTGTCTTCTCTTATTGAGTGTGGATTTACATAATTCCAGCAATGCAAATTATGCAAATTAAGAAATCCGTCTTTTTGACACGAGGACTCGTCGCTCCACAGTATTTGATCAAAAAAAAGTGGGTGGTCCCTTATCATTTGCAACATCCTTCGACAAAATACTACTCTTTGCGCATAGTCTCTTGGCTGCAATGTTTGTACACGTTGAACGTGGTATGGGTAAAGTTCATACCGGTGAAGAATTCGATGAATCGATGTTCTTGAAACACCTCGCAATTTCCCGCACTGACAAATTCCAGTCTTCCTCGACTTCATCTAGAACTTCTTCCTCTTCAACAGTACGAGGTCGGCCTTCTCTTCTCCCATTGACGCCGGTGCCTGTACCAGGTATTCTCCCTTCTGACATTGAAGTATGTAGACTAATGAACACTCGATAGCTCGGATGGCGTGCTTGCGGGATATCTTTCGGCATACACTCTAGCAGCGGCATTTGCGTTGCAGTGGCACTCGCCATAAATTAAGTGCATGTTTGCATATTCAAGTGACGTATACACGCCACGTTCACGATGGGCCATTGCCATATTATCACAGCACAAATAGTCCAGGGGAATTCTAAGTCGTCGTAGATAATCTCAGAAAGAAACACAGTCCAAATCACTTAGCAAAACAAGTCAAGAGTTCGTAGCACAAATCAAGCAACGTTAGATAAAATTAGGAGCAGAGATGCGTCGCATGCGAAATCGGAAGTCGCACTACGGAGGTACTGAACACAATTCGGAGTAAAAATTAAGTAGAATCGGAGGTACTGATCGGAATACACTAGCCAGAACCAGAACTTTCTCGAACCAACGCGGTAATTTCCAAATATTTAATTACAACTAATGCCACCTGTTAGCGGGTAGCTGACATAGATAGTACATAGTACCACTACTCGCCACTAGAGATGTCGTTAAGTGTCACAATACACAATAGTAGAAGTAGTTTGTTGTATACTTGGGGCAATGAATAAAATACAAACTTAATTTAAATAATATTATTGCTTGGAACTAATGGAAGAGCTTCTGATGGAGGTGTTTATCAAAAATCGAATTTGGCACAAGCTTTGGGAAACAATACTCTCAATTTACCGGACCAATCGGTTATTGTGACAGACGCTGCTTTTCCTCTAAAGTCATATCTTATGAAGCCCTATCGAACAACCCCAACACGCAGAGAAAAATTATTTAACTACCGTTTATCGAGAGCCCGACGAATCGTTGAAAATGCGTTTGGTATTTTAGTAACAAGATTTCGAGTTCTTATGAATGCCATCGATATGACCCCCAAAAAAGTTGATCGAATTACATTAGCCGCCTGCGCTTTACACAATTGGCTTCGGAAAACATCAGATATGTACATCACGCAAAGATGCGTAGACTTTGAAGATATACAACAAGGTGTTGTGGTACCAGGAGCATGGAGGGCACAAATGCGGCGAACTTTGGAAGGCTTACCATCAACACGCTACAATAACCACGCTTCTCGACGGGCAGAAGCAATAAGAAACACCTATGCGCAGCTCTTTGAAACTACAGAGGCGGTACCATGGCAAGGTCATATGATATAAATTCACCATCGTCATTTAATTGTTCTGCCCTGATAGAAAATAATAAATAAAACATGCTGTACTTGTTGTATGATATTAAATAACGATGTTTTACTAACAGTTAAGTGCATTTTTATTTATTAAAACTAAACTCACCATTTCCGTAGAAGTAGCTTCCATGTACTCGCTGGTGTCCCCAAGGAAGGAATTCATTTCATGAAACCATGCCGCGGGTGGTTTGTATACAGTAGCGGCACCAGAACCGGATCGCTTTGAATTTTCCACTTTTTTAATTCTGTGTGGTACACAGACCTTAAATTTTTAATTTTCGTTTTAATTATTTTTACCGTCAAGGACGGATCCTCCATGTTGTTTAGTAATTCTTGATACGCATTATTTCTCAAAACATTGTTTTTATATTGCGGTATGCGGGGATTCCACAAGCACTCGTTGTTTCCCCCGCTTTCCCCAGGTCTATAGAAATTAACAAATTTGAGCGTTTTTTCGTCGCCCCAGCGAGACATTTTGCGTGGAATTGTGCACGTGCACCTGTTGCGAACGACTGCTCGATACTAGCATGCTCAATAAGCAAACCTGTTCACACGCGCTTAAAGCACGCCCCCCTCCACCTGCGCTGCAGGTAGCATGCCCCAAAATCGCACGACCGTTGATTTTTGAGCAAACTCAAAATGAGCGAGCATGCTCATTATGAGCAATGTTTCGACACACATGCTACTAAGTAGCAATTGCTCAATAGTGGCATGCTTTCGTGCTAGTAATCAGCATGTGTAACAGTAGCTTAACAATAGTTTAGGAGCAAGCAAAATTGTTATTTGTGTAGTAGATAAGAAAAAATTATGACTTCCAATACAATAGCACTAGGGTTCGCTTTGTTTTCTTACGTTCGGTGGTACTTTAAAGAGTATTTGTTTAACAGAATAGAATAGAGCAATTATTTCTTTTTGTTTTTATTACACTATGCAATTCCGAGCTATCAAAGTTCATTTCCTCTGTCTCCATCAGCTGCTTGTACCGGATCGTATGCCTCGATTGGAGGAGGAGGTATCAAGTCCATATCCTCTTCTTCCTCATTACTGTATTCTTCCATCAAAGCTCGTCCCAACTGTATTGGATTAAGTCGAGGTGACGTAGGTAATGGAACTGACTCAATCGCTGGGGAATAGCCGCGACTAGTCTCACTATTATTAGCTGGATAGATGCACATTGTAGTGAGGGAGCAGTACGAGATTGAAGATGTGCCGATTGCTATTTGTTGAACTTGCACTGACAGGCTTCGCTTTTATACTAAAGTGGGAAGCTTGAAGTGGGGGTCTGTTTTCGGGAAAGTTTTATGAGGACTTGGAATATGGTACGATAAGTATAACAATAGTTTAGGAGCAAGCAAAATTGTTATTTGTGTAGTAGATAAGAAAAAATGTATCACTTCCAATACAATAGCACAAGGGTTCGCTTTGTTTTCTTACGTTCGGTGGTACTTTAAAGAGTATTTGTTTAACAGAATAGAATAGAGCAATTATTTCTTTTCGGCTTCAAAGAAATATTTTTTGCAATCAGTGCTCCCTGCAATCTTTTTGGTTACGTTGTAAATAACGTCTCTTGTATTTTGATATAGTTTATCGTCTTCATAGGTGTAATATTTCAAGCGTAAATCTGCATGCCGCCAGAACTCAGTGGGTGCGATATCCTTCAGTTTGTCCATTTCATACACTTCAATTTTGATTAAATGAGTTGCGCTTAAGTTATTATCAGAATTCGTAGACATGTATGACATTCCTCCATTTCTAGATTGCCCCACACATGATGAAAATGAGGCTTTCTTCTTTTTGATAGATTTCTCAAAAAAAGCGTCGATGTCGGTGTTAGACCGCTTTGCGGTTTTCTTGTTTTTCCTGGGGAACGAGTCTACATCTTCATTATCACTTAAAGTAGGATAGTAATAACTTTTGTACGTGTTTTAAACAAACAGAAATAGGTAAGGTCACACAGTAGATTACAGCATCCATCACATCACAAGCCAATTATGTCTATGTAAGTACAAGTTAATGAGAGAAAGTAATGTTATTTAGTAATGTTATATGAGAGAAAGAGCATCGGTGGCATAGTGGCTAGAACGCCGGACTCACATGCGGGAGGTCCGGGTTCGAAACCATGCCATGTACCAATGAGTTTTTCAAAGACTTACGCACATTTACCGACAGCTCTAACGATGAAGGAAAACATCGTGAGGAAACTTGCATGCCTGAGGGAATCAAATCCACCATTCAGCACTGAGGGGCCCGCTCGGTGGATCATGGCCCATACCCCAAAATAGATCAAAATACCTAGGTTAGTTTATGAAATAACCTAATGACTCAAATTAAAAACGTAATGTCAGACTTTTTCAGGGCACACATAAGATCTTTAAGAGGTACGGAACTACGGACTAACCAAAAACGTCAAGAAAATGAAATCAATTTGTAACGCATAACATACACACGACAATATAAAATTTATAGTAAATAATAGGACTTACTTACCGCCATAGTTTGCTTGAGCTGCAATACAGACACTGAGTTTATCACTGAGAAACTGTCACCAACGATGTGTACTAACTTGGACTTGCTGCTGCTCGTTTATATTAAGATTCTCACGACAAGTTGTAACACGCAGCTAGACATTATAACCGTCTCTCTGCATCTTAGACAAAGCTTTATAACAGACAAAGACACCGACCCCCATTAAAATTAATTTGGTTTTATTTATAAATTTAAGCGTTTTTTTTTAAACGTCACTATTACCGACTTAGAACTTCTGATTTTGGAAATATCAACACAAATCTATCTTTTAAATTTGTGATATCACTTTCTGATAACAATTTTAATATATCTGAGGACAGGGGCTTTCTTTTTGTATTATATTGCTTCTCATGGTTGTTAGTAAGTTCGATGCATCGGTTCCAAATGAATTGTCGCAACACCTGCAACAGTGGAGGCAACTACGGGTTCCAATTGAATGGCCGCAATGTATTTGTTTGTTATATCTCCCATAACCACACGTTCAACTTGAAATCCTGCAAAATTAAATTAGCCATCACATATCGGCTTGTACAGCCACAAAAAGTGCCTCTATGACATTGCTTAAGTAGTCTTATACACAGCTAGATGAGGTCTATAATACACAGACTCTAAGATGAGTTGGCCGACACATTCCAAGTGACTTGTGTGTATAGTGATGTAATAGTACTACTGTATTCGTTGTAACAGATACATACAAATATCTTAACATTTTAAACTTTTAATGTATTCTACACCGTCGGCTATTAACTTGAAGAGTTTACCTAAATTCTGAGGCAGTATATAGCCCGTTTGTGACCAAAGGCTTTTAAGTTTCCATCTTTATTACAAGCTAGTTTGTTGTTTATAAATGGCGTCGCCGCTTTAAAGGTAGCTGGCGTTATTCTCGTTCCAGGTTCGTCGTTACATGCTAGTTCTGGAGGTATTTTTCGTTTTTATTCAACCTGTTAAAAAACAAATGTAATAAACATAAAGTGCAATATTGTTATTTATATTTACGTACAAATTGTAAATGCTTACTGGTTGTCTATTTTCAGGATTTGGTGTCAGATGACATTCGACTCGTTCCAGGTTTGTCGTTACATGCCAGCTCTGGACGTAGTTTTCGTTTTTGTTACTTGACTTGAGTTTTGAGAATACATAGTAATCACTGGGAGCCAAGTCAGGAGTATAGGGTGGGTGGCGAAGTTCAGTGAAGCCACACTTTGAAACAGCAGCTTTCGCAATGGCGGCGGCGAGGACAAGCCGCACACCTTGTCCAGACATCCTTAACATCCATGTCATATAAACACATCGCGAAAAAATGTGTCCCATGTAGTCTGATCGAAAAGGCATTGTGATCCTTAGTGGTCGGAGACGACGCGGGCGCTATTTATGCGGGTAGTGACGACACCGGTAAAGATGCCACTGGCGGTGATTCCACCGGCGGTGATGGCACTGGCGGTGAAAACGCTGCGTTATACTGTGGGCCGTACATAACATGACATAACACTACGTTACATAATAGAGTGCAAATACCGAAAGTAAACTGAGCGCCTGAGCGCATAACAAACTTTTAATATGTGTGAGTTCAAGCTTTAAAGTTATTTAGAATATTAGAAATGACCCAAAAAAAACATATTCATGTATCCTCTATACGTATGCTTATTATTAAAATACCCACTTATTAGGTATTAAAATAATTACAATTAAGATATTGTTGATTTATTTAGTATAAGAGGATGGGCTGCTAGTCTGAATTTGGAACTATCTTTGGCTGGTTGTTTTCAGTCTGTGTGAGGTATGTTGTAGTACTCCATATTTTGTGCTATCGGGTCCTTCCATGTGAAGGTCTTCCTACATTCAATTTCTTGGCTTTATAATTAAGTGCCACTTTTAAGATATTACGGGGTTCGGAACATCTGAGGATGTGTCCATAGTAACTAATTCTGAGAAATTTTATTTGCTACGTGATCATGTTGACCCGTCGTCGGCGCTACGTACGCTATGTGATTGTGATTCATATCTATCGCCAGTAATATGAATCTACGTTTTACTTAGGTACGTACATCATAAATTATATTATTAGTAAATTATAACTATCGTTCACTACATACCATTTGATATTTTAGGTACAACATACATAAAACACACAGAAACAAACTACGAGTAAATCGCGACCAAGTATTCATTTTTTATTTGCAGAACAATTTGGCCATGATTTGCTTTCTATACATGCGCGTGTTAGAATTAGAGCATCGCGATATCATGTAGAGCAATAATAAAATATATAAAATAATATTCGAATCGTAAATTATTGTCAAGTCGACATGATACTACACTATCGTATAGACACTACTAATTTTAATTATAATTCCACCATAGTTACACTACACATAGCTACATGGTAGTTTCATGTTATAATTGGATCATCTCAAAACGGCAAATGGACTAAGGTCAGTCTAGTTACTAACCTTCTCACAATAGCTGTAATAATGCGATAATAAGAACTACCTACGTGATATGTTTGGTACTGGTTATTCATAGTAGGTAATAGTAACCTCAGGTTTATGAATTACCTACGTAATTAATGAAGTACCTACATTTGATTTAATAAGTCATGTGTAGTTAATATTACCAAGCACTACCAATGGACTATTGATTAAATGTAACTGCAATGGAAATGTCAGTGACTATGTAAAATAATAATACAGCATTTACTTTTAGCATTCTAAGTTAGCAAGTAACATTTACCGATCATATACTGTAATAGCGAGGGCCACCCTCGCTATTGCTAATTGTAAAACTATCCTGCCTGGGCCTGTTAGGCAATATTTAATAAGTATTATTAGGGATAGTTTTTAAGACAAAACAACAAGAATCACACTTTGATATATCATTACTGTATTCATAGAAATCATCAGTGTCAGACAAATATCAGAGGAACACACTTATCAAAAGCATCTTAGCTACGACATCAAAGTAACACAATTCAATACTCATCTTTTGTATTATACAGCACAGCAGTCATAATTTATATACAAATCAGGTACACTGGTGTCGATAGAACAAACTTAGATTTGGACAGCATGGCAGAAGTATATACGTTTTTACACTAGAGGCACATCGCAGACTGACCCCTATCTTGGGTGTTGGCTTGTATTTATATAAAATTGTCGCCATGCTGTCGGTTCAGACTACCGTACAATGTTTTAAACACTATTTCACTTTAGGGCTATTACATTGTAATGGACACATTAATTAATCTATTGTTAATTAAATTGGATATTTATCAACGTGTTTTACAACATTAACTTATAATTTAAAGCTAAGTCTAATAATACCATCGTACGATGTAAACAACAAAATGAGGTGGCGTGATACCGCCCCGCCATATTGTCTGCCGGATACGTTTCACTACTTTTTAGATTACTTAGTATTATGAAGCATAATATTTAAATAAATAATATGATCATTTCTGAACTCTAAAAATGCAATATTAACAATAATCATTACTAACTATCAATTTCCAATATATTAGCATGGCCTAGTTAGAAACCAAATTACCACGCGTCCGCTGACGTGTTTTACAGGAAGATACAAAAATCTATATACATTGAAAATGTGTATTACTTCTATTATTGTTTCAGAAATAATATTTTCTAGCATCTAAATTCAAAATACGAATTAAATTGTCATTATATTGCCATAAAAGCTCAAAGAAATATTTATAATCTGTCACGCGCAAACTCTATGCTTATACAGACTGCTCTGTACTAGTATGTAGTCCGCTTCAACATTTTTAAGATATTAATGAGCATAACTGGTTTGAGTAGGGGAAGGTCGGGTAGCTCCGGACATATAAACTATACTCATGAAATTTGGAAATAAACAGAATTAAACTGAATAAAGTCATGTGTATACTAAATCGTTACAAAATGTAAATTTCTTAAATACTAGTAGGTATATCTACCAAGTCATCTGTTTAATGCCATCAAAATCGACAGCTCAGTCAAATAAGCCTTCTCTCACCGTGTCTCTCCCAAAAGTCCCCATAATGGTTGCCGCATTGCCCCGCTGAATTGCAATAGAGACGTTTTGGGCGAGGAAGTGTCCGGAACCGGGGGTCGCACCCCTACTCCTTCAGTCGTCTCCCCAAGTCGCGGATGAAATGAATTAAACTTTTATTTTGAGACTAGAAATTAAATACAACGTATCTCTTATAATTCTAGTTAAGTGTAATGTGTGGCGGTTCGTGCAGAAGAGGCCCAAGTTTACGAAGTTAGGTTAAGTTCTAAGAAAACAGTTTATTTACTAAGTTGACACACAAAGACAAAGAAAATCACTTATACGTTACTTAACCTACACAACGTTTAGAAGCGAGAGGATCGTACTACTTGTTACGAGGTTAGGTGAAGACTGGCTAAAGCAGGGATGCACAGACTTATTAAGACTAGGGGCCACTCGGGCAAATCATGAACTGATGGCGGGCCGCCAGAAGTATAGGTAATTAAAGACAATAAAGAATTGATAATAATGTATTAAAATTGAAAAATAATTTATTAATTTGAAGCGTGACACTGCATAGTGCTTACAATCTTTTTTATATTTGGCTCAAATTTACTTGTAGCAACACGTAAAACTGCTTCCAAACTTTCATTTGCAAGGCGGTTTCGATTTTTTGTTTTATTATTATTTAGTATTGAAAAAGTTTGTTCACATCCGTCCCTTTAGACTCTAAAGGGACTGAGAGCGCTCATTAAATAATAGTCGTTATCATTAAAGTCTCACGACCCTTGTCCTAGCTTCTGGAATTATCGAGTTGTCGAGTGGTTACATATCATTATTTAATTATTATTTTTAAATATTTTTTTATATTATTTTATATCATTTTTTTTATTTAATTTGTTTTCATTATATAATTTCTTTCTTTTGGGAATAACAAGAATAGCCCTTTGTCTCCGTTGGTTGAGAATCTTTATCAATTCCACGCAATTTTAATTTCCTATCTTCATACAACAAGGTTTCACCTTTCAAGGAACTCATTTTAATCAAAGAATTCTCGGCTCCGGTATCAATAAAAAATTTACATTTATTATTTAGGGTCTCGTACCCTTCTAACTCTACAGAGGTCGATATACCTGTGTCTATAAACATTATTCGACCTGAACTCTGCTGATTGTCCATGGATCGGTCGAACTCCTTGGACCTTTGGAGTTTAAATTACCCTGTCCATTATTAATCTTGGATTAACTCTGCCGTTAGCAAATCTATTAAAATTTTGCCCATCATTAAATCGATTAGTGTAATGATCTCTATTATTGTTATAACCATCTCGACCACATTGTTTACTATAACAATTTCTGGTTAAATTACCCTGTTTGTTGCAATTGAAACACGTAATGACGTTATTTTTATTGTCCTAACGACTGGTTGCTGTCTGCACTGAAAAGTGAGATGCCCTAATTTGTTACAATTATTACATCTTTTCGATCTATTGTCTATGTATCTGGAGCTCATTTCCTGCCTTGATTTAATTTCTTGTTCTTCGGAAATAGCTATGGTCACAGCCTCTTCAAACGTTTTAGGCTTTTGAGATTTCAGTAAAATATGTAATTGGGGTATAAGACCACTTACAAAATGTTCATAGCTTGACTTTTTAATAGCTCTATGTTACCTAGCTTCGTTACTGAGTTTTGGATCGAGTGATTTAATAAGCTTTATGTAATAAGTGTCTATTTTGTTTGAATATTGTAAGACTGGTTCGTTATGAGCCTGCCTGCAAGAGTTCAATTCTAACTGCCACTGAGCAAAAGTTCTTTTTTCAGAATAATTTTCAAGCAAATGTTCCTTTAAATTATACTATGACTCAAAATTTCTATTTAGTAAAGTTGAACGCAAATTACCATCAGTTTTTGAAAGTATAACTGAAATAAATGTTTTTTTTTAAATCGGATTCAAAAGATTATAAGCGTTATTGCAGTTATCAATAAAGACATGTAAATTCGCCTTATTGCCATCATATCTATTTATCATTCGCTCAGCCAAGTTAATATCAATGAAACCTCCTGAATTGGTAACCTCGTTAATTTGTTTGTCTGGCATCTTGGTAAATTACAACAATAACAATTTTCTTATTAAATTCTTAATATTAATAATCTCGAAAATTTTCTACGCTTACCGGGAACTTCACTTCACTTTATTCACTTCACTTTCTTGCAACAATAATATGAAATAACTCACTTGATTTATCCTTTGTTTGTTGAGTCTGCCCGTCCTGGTCGCGCTGTTGCGTGACTGGTCTTAGTCCTCCAGAGTCTCCTCCAATTAAGTAACAATGGATTGCCACCGCCGCTCACTGCCCTGACGAACCAGCGTCTACCTGGTGTGGCCTGCTCGATGCCTCACACAAAAAGACGTAAACACGTTACTTGATTCGGTACGTTATTTGATACCACGTCAAGACACTGAATCTATTTCACGCTTACGAACTTGAGTTTCAGGAATATTGGAACAATCGCGAATTGTCTCAACAGACACTGTTTCTCCACGATCACTGATGAATCTTGACGCATCCCACTTCTGACACCAAAATGTAATGTGTGGCGGTTCGTGCAGAAGGGGCCCAGGCTTACGAAGTCAAAACGCACAGGTTAAGTTCTAAGAAAACAGTTTATTTACTAAGTTGACACACACAGACAGAAAATCACTTATTTAATTTAATTTAATTTTTACGTTAATTAACGAGTTGTGTACTGTAACCCGCAGTATGTAGAAACCCGTAACTCGGAGACGGTGAAAGATACGGCTTCGTTTTTGAGACGGCACGCAGGCAGGATCCAGTGAGCCAAAATCCACGAATCCCTACTACTTGCCCGCGTCGGATACGCAACAAAACACACGAAATTCGTAGGAATTTACACCAGAAGTTTCAAGTTTTTTTCGAAACGGAGTCAGTTTCGCTGTAAATCGCATTTTTTAATTTTATTTATTTATAAGCACACAAACAGACTACATGCATTTTATTATCCAAATACTTAGTTCTAAATTTATATTCTAGAATGTACTCCAAACATCATGCGTACATATCATGACATAACACTACGTTACATAATAGAGTGCAAATACCGAAAGCAAACTCAGGCGCATAACAAACTTTTAATAAGTTTGAGTTCAAGCTTTAAAGTTATTTAGAATATTAGAAATGACCCAAAAAATCCATATTCATATATCCTCTATACGTATGCTTATTATCAATACAAGACAATGTCCGTTCCCTCGTATAGCCGGCCGGGCTTCGATGTATTCACACGTAACTAACAGTTTTTAGGTATACATCATATTCACAATTGAGCACAATATTTTAGTTCCGTCGGCTATAATTTAAGCGCTTTTGATAATGTGCAATCGATGCATGCGGTTTTATGATGCATGTCATACGAAAGTTAGGTTAGAGAATGAGAAAACCATTTATGGATTTCTCGCATAAAAACTCAATATTTCTTGGTATGGTATTCTCGGATGCATGGGACACTGCTAACTGGAGCGAATGGCATACACATCTGATTAAAATAAGATTATCTAGGCCAAATTCCAAAATCTCTCAAAAGCAGTTAAATAGAAATTGTGATGAAACATTCTCCCTCATGTCTTCCAAATATTGTCCCTGGAAATGTAGTTTCAGTGGATCCCACTGCTCCAAAATTCGACTCACACACCCAGAGAGAGACAGCCATCGGATGTCATAATGCCTTAATATCTTATGATGCTATGATTCTGTGAAATCCTGAAACTCGGCGAACTCTCGCTGCCTTTTGCTACTTTGTGAAAAATAATTATAAATGTCTCGTACCAACTGTTCCAGTGATCGGGGGTATGACAAACGCATTTCACATACAAACAGTGTGGGTTTACCTCTCACATTTTAGCGACAATACCTGCCTTTTCACCGTCTGCCGCAAAGCCTATTAAATTTTTCCAATCAAGAGATCTTTCTATTAATGCAAAGTTCAGTGCATCAAACAAATGTTGAGCTGTTTCTCCCTGAATGTTTATCAAGCATAATAATTTAGTCTGAACAGAATGCTTAGCTGAGGAGTAGCATTTGATTGCATTTGCAAGCATTTTAGTTGTACTAACGTCAGTGCTTTCATCAGTTATGATCGAATAAGCAGTGGGTTCTTTCAGTATTTCTGGACGTAAATTTTCCTCAAAATTTGCTCCGAGTACATTGTAAGCTATTGCTGCAGCTTTTGTTCTTTTGCACGAAAATTGTTTGGCAATTTCAGAATTATGAAAAGCTTTAGTTATTATATTACTTATGTGGTCCATAGTACGAAATGGTATGTTGTGTTCGACCAAACTTGCAACAAACATTATTTCAGCTTCCTTCTTTGATCGTAGTTTTGCACTGCGGCGACTGGCGCAGTGCACGGTGAGTATGGTATGCCTGGAATGCGCGCGGCCAGCGCTCTCTTGGAGATAGCGGACCGACTTGTATAAGGTGGTAAATGCAATTTCTGTAATTGTTAACTTGGAGTTAATGTTTTTTTTTTTAAGAAGTCATGTCGCTGAGAATATTAACCACCTGTTCTATAGAACGGCTGTTAGCCAACTCGGCGTTAGGACGAGCCTGAGCAGCAGACACCAGCTGCTCTCTCGCCTCTGCAGCTGTTATCCGGCGCCGCCATTGGCGCCTCCTCGGGAGTCGCTGCCCTGATGTGCTACAATGTGTGAAGTTGCTGCTGTTGCGTGCTGAAGTTAATGGTCGGGGAAGTGGGTATTGATATGATGACGATGATGGTCGAGGGTCTGGATGTGCAGTTGAAGGTCGGGAAGGGGGGTCTAGCTGGTCAGATAGGACTGGTGTTGTCGTCGATAGAGACGACTGTTGTGCAACAGACACCACATCTCCGAGTGCCTCATCTTGTTCACCTTCCTGTAGATAGAAACATACATTAATTAGCCTATCTATCTAAGACTAGCTTCAACATATATAAACAGACTGATATTTACATTTTCGCTGAAATTTAGGTCCAGCTCTAGATATACTGGCTGCTCACTGGCTGTCGATTGGGAGGTACCCGCTTTACTTGGGCCAGGCTCACTTTCTCCATGTTCCTAGAAAAAATGGAAAATATTTAAAAAAGGATTTCACAGTAACTAGTAAAAATGTTTTTGAGGCACAGACTTAATAGGTTTAAAACTTACTTGTGCTACTACTAATGGATTGACTTGCACACCAGGCAGGCCAGATCCATAATCCTCATCTAGTAGGGTGAGGAACCTCCTGTCGATTTTTGATAATTCCATGTCAGAAGCGGGAACCATGTCAGGACCCTTCCTGGCATCAATGGCCTGCCTGTTTTTTCTTTTTGTTTTGGCCTTATAGTCCACCCAGTACTAAAAGTAAAACAACAATGATCATATTTACACATTAATGAATAAATAACATACATTAACACAACGATGACACTAATTGCCATATAATTTTTTTCCCCAGTGCAAGACAGAATCGAACTCACGACCTTTGCGTCTCACAACTGCTGGCTGACTGCAACTGAAACAAGCTGGTTTTAGAAAGAATTTCTCTACTATCGACCACATACATACTTTAGAGCTAATAATTGAAAAATACCAAGAACAACAGAGACCTCTCTATATTGCATACATCGACTACCAGAAAGCCTTCGACACTGTTTCACATCCGTGTATATGGGAAACTCTAAAAGCTCAAAATGTAGAGACAGAATACATAGAAGTGCTAAAAAATATATACAACAGGAGCACAAGCAGAGTCAAGCTAGAAACAATTGGTCTAAGCTTTCCTGTAAAAAGAGGAGTGAGGCAAGGCGACCCTCTATCCCCAAAAATCTTTATTGCGATATTAGAATCCATCATGAGCAAACTAGACTGGAAAAATCAAGGCTTATTTATACAAGGCAAATATATAAACCACCTAAGATTCGCAGACGACCTCGTCTTACTATCAGAAACCAGCTCACAACTACAATACCAAATAGAAACACTTCATAAGGTCAGCAGACAAGTAGGTCTAGAAATGAATATCACAAAAACAAAAATTATGACCAATAACACGAAAAGAAACATAAAAATTGACAACGAACCGATAGAATACGTAGAGCAATATATGTATTTAGGGAAACAATTTGGATTCAACAGAGACAGCAATGAACTAGAAGTGGAAAGAAGAGTAAAAAATACGTGGAACAAATACTGGAGTTTAAAAGAAGTATTTAAAAGCAATATGCCAATAAAACTAAAAAAGAAAGTTATGGACTCGTGCCTTATCCCATGCCTAACATATGCCTGCCAGTCGTGGAAATTCACAAAAAGAATAAAAGACAAAATTAACACTTGCCAGAGAGGAATGGAACGCAGTATGCTAAATATAAGGAAAATACAAAAGATTCGACATACAAAAATCAGATCAGAAACAAAAACAATAGACGCTCTTAAACATGCACAAACATTAAAGTGGAAATGGGCCGGCCATGTTGCATGACTAAAAGACAAAAGATGGACCAAGACGGTTACAATGTGGAAAGGTCCACCAGGAAAGCGCAACAGAGGAAGACCCTTTACACGCTGGGAAGACGACATCAAAAAAATTGCGGGACCACAATGGCATCAAATAGCTCAAGATCGTGACAAATGGCAATCCTTGAAGGAGGCCTGCACCTGAGAGGGGTTCCTGCCATACATAAAATAAATAAATTTCATACTTAAATATATTATACTTAAAAGTTAAACTATGTACATAGTAGGAAATAAAAGGCTTTTTTATTTTTATTTATTTATTTATTATTTATCAAAAGATACTTACTTTTATAGTTATAGATCCACGACATTTCTCAACCTTTTTATTACGGCAAATCCATAAACATGAACCGTTTTTGAAATCTTTATTGCGGTAAAACTGGTGACCATTATACAACAGTACAATTCCACGTTTCCGATGGATATATAATAATTCGTCTTGCGACATAATTATATTCAATACACATTGAATAGGTATCATATGCCCAAGGAAAATATCTGATTAACTAGACATCTATCATTGACATTGAATTATTACTTTCTAAGGAGATTTGATAACCTATTGAACAGAGGTCGGTAGTCGGACTATGAAAACTTGCGATTCCTTATATTTCGATGAATCGAACCAGGTGAACTGGTCCTCGTGGTTCGACTATGGAGTCGAACTACGTGGTCCTGGCGTTTAGTAGTTCACCTAGTAATATTCTAAAATCGAATCAACTGGAAAAAAAAGTTCACGTAGTCCGATTGATCGAACCATGCGGTCGAACCACGTGGCCTGGAGCTTCGTTTCTGTTATATATTTCTGAAGTCATACCCATGAAGGCGTGTCGGGTCTCTGAGTCTTCGTGATGAGCAGCGCCTTCCTCCAGCGATCATCCTGCTGACTGGCGTTGACGTCCTTGGCGTTATTGCAGCGCAGTTCGATGTAGTACTCTTCTTCGAGTTCGAGAGCACGCCTCATGTACCCGTTCGCTACCTTGGTGGAGATGGTGGTTATGTGGGGTTTCTGCGAATAATCCTCTTCTCTCTCTTCAACCGGTGTCCACCCATTGCTGGATTGCTGCATTGGAGGAGACTTACAGTCTCCTCCAATGCACGCCATTTTCTACGGTCTTGAGCTTTTCCAATCCAGTTTATACTAAAACTAAACTTAAGACTAAGAAGAAAGTTTAAACTAAAGATCAAATGGCTGCGTTGCCCTGTTGGATAGCTAACCCAAATAGGAGCCAGCTCTTGGGTCTTTCGACGCGTCAACCAGTAGCTCCGCTCAAGATGTCCGGGACCGGCCTTGTTGGCTGTCAACAGGGCGACCGAAAAAGATAGAAGGTGACTCTTGTATAATAATTTAGAGGGTGTACTGTAGCATTGCCAAAGAAAATGATAAATTGATGGGTTGACTTAATTTGGGTTAAAAGGGCGCCCCTGTCGACCGAGTTAAAGGCGTTCTTTATGTCCGCTTTGAGAAGTACCTAACCTCCCTGACTGACCTCCGAGACCACAAGAATGCGTCGTCCATCCGCCGCCGCAACGGGGCAGCTCAGCCACAGGGAGCCCATTCCAGAGGGGCCGCGTCTGATATCCCCGAAACGTATCGGGTCCGGTGTGCATCCGCAGCTATCGCATCCTCCTTTGACGTCGAGTCATCCAGACCGCTGATAAGTATATCGACACACTTCGTCGGTCTGGAGACTCGGACGTTACCCTCGTTGAGCGCCTCTATTAGCTTCGCGGCTATAGAGCCCGCCTTCTCGGCGCTGGTAATGCCGGGTACTTCCAGGATGCGGGCGCCGGTGACTGCGGTACGGAACCTGAGGCCGCCGTCTATACCGAGCTCCTTCAAATCCACCCGTGTTTTGGCCTCAGCCAACACCGAGGCGTAGGTAACGCCTAGCTCCCCGGTGTCCGGCGTCAGCGTCAGTACGACCGTCGACGAGTGAAGGGGGCGGATTTTGACTGACTTGGCCTTCGGGGCTGATGCCTGAGCAGTCTGCCCTTTTTGTTGGCGGCCTTCTTTTTGGTACCGCGCCGAGCAACCACTTGCCACCCCTCGTCCACTAATTGGGGCGGATGCGGTGGTGCGCGCGACTCCTTCGAGCCAACCGCTGTCGATTGCGCGGGGGTACGGGTCTTACCAGCTCAAACCTCCTTTTTAGGGTCCGTTGCAGGAGCGGGGGTCTGCGGCTTAAGTCGGGTCTATCCGCTGCCAACGGGGGGCGCGGTCGGGCCTCCGACAGTAGCCTGTCCTCCAGAGCCTCCAAGCGCGCGTTTAGCATGGTCCCCACTTGAACCATGACGGCGCGCATCGTCGACTCCATGTCAAGAGGAGCCGCGGTCCGAGTCTCCGGAGTACCTTTTCGGTGGCCTGATGACACCGCTGGAGGCAACTGTTCCAGGTCCCAGTTGGACGGCGCCTCTGCTGCTCTCTGTTGGGGCCTTTGCATTTCGGCTTTGACTTCTGCTAGCTCCTTGCGGAGCTCGCTCAAGTCCTTCTCTAGGCGGAGGTTTGCCGCCTGCAGCCTCGCCGTCTTCTCGGTGGCAGTGCGGCTATGCAGTGCTACAGCTGCTTCCCTTATGGCTTTTGACGACTCCTTCAGGGCGCGTATCATCGTACCCTTCAAATTCTTAGATTTGGCGGCGACGCTCACTATGATGTCCGCGTTGCTGACGAGTTCCTGCTTCAACGCAGACGCGAACTTTTCATCTTGAGCGTCGTCCACCAAGGACGACTCAGAGAGGCGGGAGGCCCTAATGCTTCGAGCTCCATTTCATTCCGCCTGGCTCCCCTGGTTGAGCACAGTCAGACCGGTAGCGATCGCCCACTCCCCAGCGACGAGCACGAGTCCATGGCTTTCCGACGAGAACTCCCATTTGCACCAGCAGCTGCTCGAAGTCGGCCAAGCTCCCATTCGGCGAGAAATATGCCCCGATGACCGTGACGCCGCCAAAGAGGGCCGCGTCAAATCCCTGACCCTTCACTACTTTTTCGAAGGGTGGGGAGCCACCGGCAGTCTGTGTGATTATGGCCATCTTGCCGCTGCAGTCCCCCACCCAGCAAATCCTGAGCTCTGGCGCAGTGGTTGATGTTCGCCTGCAGAAAGTGGGTGGCCATCTAATTGCGGTCATCGAGTTCTCCTCGGTCCGGGCTTGGGAGCCGGACGGGCAGATCCGCTGCGAAGGGGCCTTGGGGCCATCGCCAACCATCTTGCCCTTCTTTTTGGTAGGGGGGGCAGTGCAACCCTTGCTGCCAACCCTGTGCCCCGCCGGTTTACCGGTAACCTAGCACAAGGTGCAGTGTGGCTAGGCAGTACACTGGGCAGCCTTATGGCCCAGCTGACCGCAGCAGTAGCATTGCCCGCTCCGTTCTACTTCAGCAGTGCATTGGCTGCCTATATGCCCGGTTTCCAGGTATGCATCGGTAGCACCGCAAGGGCCTAGGCTCAAGCAGTTTCACCTGCGCCGACACCCACCCTACCAACAACGACGTCCTTCGGTAAGCTTTTTGGCGGCCGTGACCGGGCAGCGCAGGTACAATGTACCGAGACCGTTAGGACCGCGTCGGATTTCTCCAGCCTTCACCTGGTCTTTAGGGCACACGCCCACACGCGCCACGGCATCCACGATCTCCTCTGCCGACACTGAGTCATCCAGGCCCGCGACGCGCATTTCTGCGCACTTAACGGGCCACGAGACCCGGATTATTTCGGCGCTTAGGGACTCCCTTAACTTGTCGGCAAGCTTGTCCGCTTTATCGCCGCTGGTCGCTCCCGGCACCTCTAGGATGCGCGCTCCCGTGGCCGCTCGACGGAATTGTAGGGCCGTGATGTCGAGACCAGAGAGGTCTATTTTCGTCTTCGTCTCCGCAAGCACATTGGCATACGTAGCTCCTTTCTCCTCCGCACCCGGCTGCAGTGTTATGACTACCGCAGCCGATTTCGGAGGGCGAAGCGTGCGAGCCTTCTTCGGGCGTTGCCGTTGGCGCGGCTGCTGTTTGGCGCCCTTCTTGCCCACTATGGTCCATGGCAATTCCGCGGGCGCTGACGCGCGCGGCCGTGGACTGGGCTCCGCCGGTTTGGCTTCAGGCTGACTGGGCCGAGCAGGCCTAGTGGCGCCGCGCCTCTTCTTTTTACCCTTCTGTTCCTCCTGGGGTTTAGGGCCCTCGGGTCCATCGGAAGAGCAGCGGCGACCCTGTCCGCAGCCAGAGGGGGCCGCAGACGCTTCGCCGGTAGGAGCCTGTCCTCCAGCGCCTCCAGTCTCGCGCTCATCATGGTCCCTACTTGGACCATAATGGCACGCGACAATTGTTCCACCTGCGACGCCGCGCCCAAACCGCTATCCGCTGGGGGCTGCTCCGCGGTTACCTTCGGGGGAGTGGGTGAGGACTTTCGTGCACTATCAATGTCGGCCCTTAATTTCACCAACTCCTCACGAAGGCCGGCCACCTCGGACTTCAAGCGGTCGTTATCCGCCTGCAGCTTGACCGTCTCATCACAGACTGAGCGCCGACTGAGTTCCGCAGTGGCCTCGCTAATTGAGGTCGCCGCTTCCTTCAGGGCCCGTATGAAGGTTCCCTTCAGGTTGCCCGACGTGGCGGCGACCCGTGTTACCACCGCCACGGCTTCCAATACCTGCCCCCTCAAGTCGGAGGCCGTTTTGGCATCCTCCTCAGGCTGGGACGACGAGTCCGACAGGCGCGTCACCCTATTGGTTCGGGCCCTCGACGCCATCTCGTCCACCTCCTGCTCGGCTCTAAGGAGACATTCTTCCCTCCTCGCGCTGTTGAGCGCCGCCTTTGCCTTCGCGAGACCAATGTACTGCCCTGTAGTGACCGGCCTCGCTTCCTCTTCGTTTCTTTCTCGCCGACGGGCTTGGGTTATTCCCCGACACATCGTCGTCGTTCGAACTAGAGGAGCCAGGCTCGCAACGAACAATGCTCCTCTTCCTTGCTCCTCTGTCCCTTTCCGGGGACTCCCAGAACCGGCCCCAAGACGATGGGTCCGATCGCACCTCGACCATATTCGAGTCGGTATTGTAAGTCTAATCATGTACTACACGTTTCACCAAGTACCAACAACCGCAAATATTAACCAATTATCCATAAATTGATTATCTAACTCCCCAAATTCAGTTGTATGTTCTTGATTGTTAATTGGAATATCAGGCACCAATATTTCCGAAGGGCGAGTACTTATAAGTAATGGCTTATTTACAACATTGTTATCAGGGGGTTGGACCTGAGTACCTATTGTAGTGTTAATTTCTTTCTACGGCGTAACCCATAGGGCTACGCTGTGTGTTTAAGTCTAGGCCGATGGACTGAAATTTATTTATTACGTTACAAAGGTCGGCTAGACTTTTTGTATACAAAATAAAATATATTTTAAGAGAATAGAATTTGACGTGTAATAATTGACAAGTAAAAAAACATAACACAAACGAAAATAATTAAAAATAAAACTAGAGCTATACAACCTGAGAATACAACAACTAAAATACCTACATGAATATAAATAGGTACTAATAAAATAAAACAAATGACAATATTAAGAGCTAGGTAAGACAACCACTTTAGAAATAGTTCGGGAATGTATCATGCCATTGGCAGTGGTCACTTCAATAACTCTAATTCTTCCGTCATTGCTTATAAATACCTTGGAAACCCTGATCATAGACCATCCATGACATGACCATGATCAAAACTTAGAACCTATTGCACCAGAATGCCACTACTGCAAGGCAACGATTTATGGAATATTTTAATAACGAGGGTGGCAGACCGATTTGTACAATAATGAGGGGTTTTCTTTTTTTTTTTTTTTTTGTAGTATCATTTCGTTCTCATAGATGGCTCTCGTTAGTAGGGAATATCTGTCAGTGAATAAAAAAGGAAAGTCCCATAGATCAACCATAGATAATGGGTATTGAGTATTTATATATTCCTTGATGTAATTTTAATAATTACAATTACCTAAGTACATTAAACGTCCATGTTATATTTTATAAAATTTTATTCGTACGTTACACTTGCGTTACATTCTAGCTAAATGTCTAATAGCCGCTGTATTGTGGTTACGTGCAAAAATATGGGGACTCATAATTTTCCTAAAGATGAAACATTGAAGCGGCAGTGGATAAAAGCTACAAGATTAAACACGCAACGAAAATTTGGTCCAAATGCATATATTAAAAGTGCTCGCATATGTTCTAGTCATTTCAAGTCAAGTGATTATGTGCCCTCAACCATTCTATCAGGTAAATTTTAGTGCATTTTATATAACGCTCAAAGAGTATTTATATGACGCTCTTGTATATAATGCTGATTACAAGACATACAATTTTATTATAGATATAATTCATTTTTCTTGCTTTCCAGCTGGTGTTCGTGAGCGAAAAATATTGAAAAGAAATGTTATACCTTCAATATTTCCTTGGAGTAATACAAAAGATACTTCAACAACATTGGAACCACCTGTGGCTTTGGAGGATGACCAATCAACTTGTGAAGACTTTGATGCATCGTCGAATTCTTTAAATGTTTTATATACCTATTCCAGACCAGGTACATTATTTCGAGCAACAGTATACTTATAACACTATATTGTGTTGGTACAATACAATATTTTTATTTGATCTCTAAAATGTCTTAATATAAACTTTTTTTTGTTATAGTGCTGCCAACTACTTTTGTAGAAGAGTTACCTTTTTTCGGGACTGATACAAACGATATGGAACAAGATCCTTTGATGTTGGAGAATGAAAATCAGGAATGGGAGTTAAATGAGCCTTCAGTATCACCAGTTGAAGGAAACTATTCTGATACTACAATTAATGATGTGGGTGCGGTCATAGAAATTGAAAGTGCAGATCATGTAACTGAATTACCACAGGCACAAAAACAATTAATAAAATTAACAGAATCAAATAGTGACCAGTCTATTCAGACTGATGACATTCAGAAAGCTCCAGAATTCACCATTAATATATATAAACATAACAAAAAAGTTATGCACTTTTACACGGGGCTAGAAACATTTGATAAAGTCATGCTCGTTTTCCATACCCTAGGTGAAGACGCTTACCATTTAAAATATATTTATGATGGACCGCCAAAAAAAATAGATCCTTTGAATCAATTTTTCCTGACGTTAATTATACTCCGAAGACACCGAACTTTTGAAGAAATGTCTATGACGTTTGTAATACCCATTAAGCAAGTATACAATATATTTGTTACTTGGATCAGATTCATGAGTCTGCAATGGAGAAATTTAGATTTATGGGTTGATAAAGAAACAGTTGTAACTTATATGCCACTAGATTTCCATGATAAATACCCAGCAACCCGTGTAGTAGTGGATGCAACAGAATGTCCTATAAAGAAGCCAAAATTACCATTGGCTCAACAAGTAACATTTTCCACATACAAGAATAAAAACACAGTCAAATTTCTACTTGGTATTACACCAAGTGGTTTGATAAGTTATATATCTCCCTGTTACGGTGGATCCGCTACAGATAGACAAATTATTGAAAGAAGTGATATTCTCAATAAATTTGATTATGGGGACGAAATTATGGTTGACAAAGGTTTAAATGTACAAGACATTTTCTTATCCTATGGTGTAAAAGTAAATATGCCAGCGTTTTTTAAAAAGGGTAATCAAATACAACCTGACACCCTCACTTCCAATCGGAAAATAGCCAGCAAAAGAGTACATGTGGAAAGGGTTATTGGTTTGTTAAAAACGTATAAAATTTTGACTGAACCAATGTATCAAACTGAAATTTTACTTTCAAGTGATATCACTTTTATATGTGCTATGTTAGTAAATTTTAGATCAAATATTATAGGTAAAAATGCATAAAACTACTTCATAGAAATAGAATAATTCATAATACCTACTGATTGTTGTATTGTATAAGATATTTAATAGAATCAGGTGTTACTTTGCGGAATTCCATTATAAAAGAAATTAACCTATTTTTAAATTTATTTATTTAATGGGTAGAAGGGCCCGCCCTCACCCTCAGATTCACTTTCCCAAGCGATTACCAAACCCGGAAAGATTTACAATCGCGTAGGTTAACAAATGTGACCTCCTTAGGATGTGATAAGGAAAGGGGAGTGAGAATAGAAAAGGACCAAATGAATAGCAATATTCCGCTAGAAAGTGCGAATGAAGAGGAATGAAGAGGCGAAACACGGTCGTCGAACGACCGTGTTTCGCCTCTAAACGAAGCATCATCAGGAATGAGGAAAGCTCAGATGTCAAGAGCAAAGTGAAGCCACACTCCATCGCATCGCCTTTATCCTGCCTAGTCCCCACACTTTTACTACTACTACTTTATCTATTAAATAAATAAATTTATAATGGAGTTCTGCAAAGTGACACCTGATTCTATTAAATACAATTTAAACTGTTCAGCTATGCTTGCTGTTTTACGATATTTATATTGTATAAGGACAAAAACAAATAAAAAATTGTATTAAAAGTATTATTTTTTATTGTACAGGTATTTGTGTAAAAATGCATGTTTATAATGATTATCATAAAACATTTTGAGATTTTCCAGCATTGACTGGATAAAATCGTCATCCCTCTTGATTTTTATACTTAGAAAGTCGGTCAGTGTATAAACACAAAAATATGCAAAGTTCCTCTCTGTGCACAAAAGCTGACCTTGCACCTGGTAATAGTAATCATGGTTTTCTTTTAATTTTAGATTTCCACTCCAATCACACAAATACAAATAATTAATATTTTCTGGTGATATTGATTTATCTTTGCTGGAATAGGGACATTTCACTTCCAAAACACCGTCATCCCCAACCAGTCTATCTGGTGTACTTCCTAGGAATTGGAAGTCCTTGTTCACAATTAATCCACATTTTTCCGTATGGATGTTCATTAACTGTTCAAATTTGAGAACAGCTTGATCTTCATATTTCAGGCCATGTTTAATCGCTGTAGACATGATTTCTATGTTTTTTAAGAAAGTTTTAGCCAGCTTTCCCTTGTCCGAGTCTTTACATTTCACAATTTTTCCAAAATTTGAGCTTTGCATTCTTTTTAACCGCTCAGCTTTCCACACCTTCTTATTGTTCCTCGTCTTTTCTTCAAGTTGAAGCCGTTCACTCTCATTTAGCTGAAACTGTTCTAGAAACTCCTCTTCTGGTTTTTTTTTTAAATAATCGTGGTCAACACTAATAGATTTCTTGTCAGCTGGTTTGACCAATTGGGTCAATGGCATGGTTGTATTTGTCAAAGAGCAATAATTAACAACCATGCTTTGGAAGTTTTCCATGTATTTTCTTTGTTTGGGGGATTTGGGCGGGGGTCATGTGCAATGATCTCTTTTAAATGTTGATCACGTTTTCTTAACACTAGTTTATCCACAGTTACAGGATTGCCAGTATATGACTTACCGGGATGGTGAAAAGTTTGGAGATTTGCTGTGCAGCTTGATTGTGTTTTGATTTTTTTATTCTTGGTAAAATCAATCAATCCATAAATCAATACCAACACATGCTTGCATTGTGCATAGGGTCCCATCCCTGCTGCACACTCGCACTGCGTCTCCAAAATTACGTGCTCTTTAAATTTGATAGTTACATTATATGAAACGCTTTTCCGCATCTCTGATGAACACACTCCTATGACATAGAATTCTCCAGCAAGCTGCGCTATACGACTTGTCATCAGGAATCCCTCATTATACATGTTTGATGATGTGGCCACATCCTCTCTTCCTACCAATGCGGAGAATCGCGCAAGATCCTCATCACTCAACACTGGGACTGACGTATCACTGGTGATATCTCGGAAGTCTTGGGGAACAGGCACGGTAATTTTGTATGTAGACTCAGGATCATTTATAAGACTCCCAAATAGGTTGTCATATTCTGTAAGTCTGTAACAAAAAAGGGTGGTATTATTCCTTGTGCATGATGTAAGCAAATGCAAGAACAAAATAACAATGCAATGTATTAGAATATAACAAAGAAATTCACCTCTGAACAAGCACAGCTTTCTTTCCCGTAACTTTTGCATTACGCTTTCTCAGTTCAATCTTCAGGTCTGCAAGAGACCATGAACCATAGTCTTTGCTCATGACGGCACGGACTAAACTCTTCAATGGCAAACGCAAAGAATATTAGAAAATTCAAAACGCTTAAATTTTCAATGTGTATTTGTGGTGTATGACTGTATTCAGAAGATTTTCTAAACACAAACGATACAATGATGAAGATGATTTTTTTGTCCTTTCGGGACAGGCAAAGGGATCAAAGCCCATACAGCACAAGTCGGAGATTATTCTTATATCAATTTGTGATACGCAAAATAGACTGACAGTTATATATATCCATTCCAAGATATCCTTGCCTTGAAAGAGTTTTTTTACAGCTCTGGGTGTAAACCCTTTTGAGATTTAAAAAAAAAATTCCCTTATCGAGCCATCTAGTGAGCTTCTTGGAACTAACCAGAAAACCCCTCATTGCATTTAATATAAAGATTATATATTGACTTGTATTGTATACCAAACATTTGAATTTAATTTATTTTAAGTTAAATATAAAGATTTTAATAAACTTACTTGTTTCATTTTTCTATTTTGTGGAATATGTCCTCATTAAATTCTTGAGCTATTTGCGGGAGCAAATACTACTATAGGTACTTTTTCTTGCACTCCGATTACTATAACTCCCATCTCCAATACTCCAAAGGCACGGTCGTAATTGGACTCCAAAATATATTAACTCGTGATGGAAGCAGCTTGGTATTACTTTGTTTGTGCAAAGTTTTTTTTAAATCATCATACTTTGATTTCGAAATAGGAAGCAAGGATCTGTAACATGGAAGAAGTCCTACCTTTGCCTTAGATTGGATATCAACATCATAACATTTCGCTGCAGCATTCATAGAGGTTTTGTAGGTAACACAAGATTGTTTTTCCTTCTTAAAGGTCATGATCCGGATCTTACTAATTTTACCGGTTAAATTTCCTTTAAAATATTTATCACTGATACTGTCCCATCTGTTGAAATCTTCATATATCAGTCTTTCAACCTCGAATGGCGATGGATCCTACCTAGCAGTTGAGAAAATAGTGAACCATTGGGACGGTGCGTAAATAGTGGTGTTCTTCAATTTATTTTCAATTATAGCATGCACACTATCAACGGGCATATACGTGTGTCCGGTAAGGAGAAAATTTATAGGTATAGTATGGAGATTTGTACAGTCCTGTAGGGTGGCATGTAACATCGCTAAAATAGTGCGGTTGCGATTCTGTCCGGGACAGCAGTCGCAATAAAGGAGTAACCGTTTAATATTTCCCCTTGCATCTACTGATTTAATATATTTATGTAAAATTGTTGCGATCTCATTAGCTCCTCGTTTTCCATTAGTCTCATCCCAGTAAAAGCTGAAAACGTGTCGAGTGCCGTTTTCATAAACACATAAGTTATATACCGACAGTTTTCTGCTGTAGTACAGTAGCATTGATTGTGCATAAGGTGTGTTAAGAACTTTTTCCAGATCGAAACTGGCGCAGAATGTACTAGGATCATCCTTATGAACATGTTTATGAGCTTTGAATCGGGCGTAGCTTTCCTCTTTTTCAATCTCATGTTCTTTCTTTTCTTTCAATTTAACTGGATCATCTGTATTTTGAAACTGTAAGCATTTTAAACATTTGTCCTTTTTTGGCACATGAAAACCAATGTTAAATTTTTCTTGAAAAATTGTACGGAATATTCTTTCACTGACGACATCAAGTCCTTGTTCCAAGTTATTCTTTTTATAAATTTGGTAAACATTTGGCACGTTTTTCAATTCTTCTGACAGGTAAACTTTACTTGAATCTTGACGACAGTAATGAGAAGGCACGGCTGGTAAACTTTTGATAAAATTGATTACCCCATCTATAGTAGTTTGCTTAGTTTTGTTTGACGGCTCACATCTACCTCTCAGATCTTCTTTAGCACATCCCCAGTTAGCGTTTTTCACAAAATTATAAATTGTTTTATCAGAAACGTTTACGGTAGCTGCTATAAATTGCAAGCACACATTTCTTTTACCTTCCCCTTCATTAATGGAATATTTGAAAGTACAATTACGCTTTTCTGAACCCGAACGTTTACGTTTAATGCCTATTTTTTGCGATGTAGACACTAACCAATCTCGGCGACGTACAGAACAGCTCCCAAAAATGTTGAAAAATGCTTTCTCGCCGCTCTTCTGACAGAGATCCACAATCATTGCCACATTTTTTGCCAAGACATGGATTAGGCAGTACCTTTTTTGCCGGTATTGAATCACCCTTTTTAGTCACATACTCCTCACCAGCTTTTTTCTTTCGAGACCTTTCTTTTCTATCATTTACTTTTTTTTTCTTAATCGCAGAATCACCAACTATTTCTTCCTGGGCAGTAGATTCATTACTTTTGGCTATAACTTTCCTTCTGTTTTTGTTTTTTTTCTTTCCTTTTTTACTTGTTGAATCCAGCTCATCCGTATCCTCCGCGTTACTTGATTTCTCTGACCAATTATCCGAACCATCTATATCACCATAAAAAGTAGAAAAATCTTCCTGATCCGACATGTAATCAATGTATTGCAGATTCTTTTTGCACTTTCGTTTACCTACTTTATTTTTCGTCGTATTTGAAATAATAGCTGATTCCTTAGCAGCTGATGGACCAGCTGATGGGCCAGCTGATAAACCGGCTGATGTACCAGCTGATGTTGGAGGTACATCACATTTAGGTGCAAGTGATGCGTTCGAGGTAGTGCTGCTAGAAGATGCGCGCGGAGAAATTTCAACCTTATCTAACAAGGAATTATTATCGATAGGATCTAGTGACTTAGACTCTTTACTTTGGCAAGCTGATGTTGGAGGTAAATTACATTTAGATGTAAGTGATCCGTCCGGGGACTCCGGTGTAATAATGTTGCGGCTGGGAGATGCGCGCGGAGTAATTTCAACCTCCTCTAACAAGGAATTATTATGGATAGGATCGAGTGACTGATATTCATTACTTTGGCCAGCTGATGTAGGAGGTAAATCACATTTAGGTGCAAGTGATACGCCTGGGGACTCTGGGTTAATGTTGCGACTGGGAGGTGCGCGCGGAGCAATGTCAACCTCCTCTAACAAGGAATTATTGTGGATAGGATCGAGTGACGTAGATTCTTCACTGTGGCCAGCTGATGTTGGAGGTACATCACATTTAGGTGTAAGTGATGCGTCCGAGGTAGTCTTGCAGCTTGTGTTTGAATCAGCTGTGTGTGATACATTGTTATCAGCTTCGTTAGTGTGCGAGATTGTTGACTGGACTTGTGATTTGACCTTAAATAAATAAAAAAGTGTCACACATAAAATAAATCGGCCACGATCTTAAAAAGGGCTGTGAGAAAAGAATCTAAAACCGACGGGAATGTATGAAGCGATTAGTGATAGGACACAGTAGATGAATCGAAAGAGCTATGAATGGATCGTAGAATGTTCGATCTCATCTGGTGGTAAGTGACGATGAGGCCGAACGTGGAGCACACACCCATTAGTAAGTACTGGCACTTCTAAAACACTGCTGAAACACACCAACGCCGAAGCGAAGATATTTGGCGACAGACTTTACATAGAAGGGTGGTAGCTTAACCAGGCGAATCCTACCAGCAGCAGATGGGGTTGTCATTGACTTCCCCATTTCACACATTGGTTATGTCAGTGTGCTGCTTTTATCTCGATGTTTTCCTTCACCGTTAGAGCAGTCGGTAACTGTACGTAGCATTTACCTTAGAACGGTGAAGTTACTCGGAAAAACCGTACAAAGTCATTGGTTCATGGACCTCACGGAGATTCGAATCCCAAACCTCCTCCGCATGGCAGTCCGACATCCTACCACAAGGCCACAGAACTGGGGTATTTGACTGTTTTAGCTGGCCAAAATTATTTATCACTCTTAAAGGGCTCAGTTACCCATAAACTTTCAATCCAAGTGTTCTTCACTAATAATTTTCAGTTATAGTTAAAGGGGTATACCAAATACGGGTGTAGGAACAAAACCAGGCGCTCGAAAAAAACATACGTTTTACCTACAATATTTGTTTAACACGGAATAGTACCTATTTAAAAATAATGATAAGCTACTATCACTATAGAATTTTTAACCCTTAAAATAAAAAAAATATAGGCCTAATATTCCTCACATATTAACATTTCTAACGTTTCCTTCATAAAAGAATTGTGTTTCCTTTTTTTTACAATTCTCCTTGATGTGAGTAGAGGATCTGATGTTAATAACAACCTATTCAAAACATCGGCATTACAGTCTACTCTATTAAATTTTCGAGCGAAATTTTGCCTATACAATCGGAAATGTTTATTCCTTGCTTCTGCTGCTTCTTCAGATAATTGTCATATTGGTAAAAGGGCATCTTCTATTATAATAGAGCCGTGCATTAAAATTTTATGCATGGTAGGCGTCATATTATGCCTACCATACAGTGCAACATAAAGTTCTGCAGTTTCTCTAGTAAAGTTTTTAAATTTATTTATATCTACTTTGTACCCACTTGAAATGCATTCAAGAATCACGTTAATCTTTTTGATAAAAGTGACATCTAGGCCTGTTATTTCCGCTGCCAATTCAGGATCTTCAAAAAATCTCCGACTTGTATTTCCGTCATTCGTATTACCGAATCCAGCTTTGGGAAAATCTACACGGAGACCTAGTTTCCTTTTGAATTCGTTTTGAATTTTCTCTTTGTTTTTTTTAATCAGAAGTCTATCTGCTTCAGATTTAGGTGGCAAATCTTGCACGCCAAGCTTGTAAGAAATGTGCAATAAGCTTTCAAATAGACGAATCCTGGCATGTAAAATAGATAAACCAAATTTCAATGTATCTGTACTAACTTCATTTGTTTTATTCAAATCGTTGAAATCTTTTGATGTAGCTCCACATATATAACATCTCATTGTAGATGTTGTCCCTGTAGCCGCATTGCACACTTTTGCATCTATCATTGTTAGCATCATCTTGTTTTTAACTTCATATGATCTGCCACCAATTGTTACTGTTGTAGGTTCCAATTTACTAGCCGCACGTTCCACGTAGTTTATTTCTTCGTTCGTTATATCAACTGTCTCCTTTACAAAACGAATACGGATGGGTCTACAGTAGCGGGGCGATGATGGCGTTGCATTCTGCCACAATATTTTATTTTCTGTGCCATATATTATACGTAGAGGTACAAATGAACTTTGAAAAATGTGTGAATCGCAGCCGCTATCATTTTCAAACTTTTGTTTAAATTGAGCCTGTTGTGAACCATCACAACCCCATTTACAGATCATTTGAAGATCTCTTTCATCATTGCAAAAGGTTTTCAAAACATCTCCTAAATGTATCAGTAATCTTTCAGCTGTATGGTTTATAACTCCTTGCAAATTCACTTCGGCACAGGTTTCAGTTATGTTGAAACACTCGTTGGGAGGATAACATTGTTTTTTATATTGCTGCAAAACTGAGTAGCATGGAAGATTTCCTGTGGTTTGTCTGATTCTGTCATATTGCGACCTTGAAAGATTTGCATCTACAAACATTGCAAGCGCTTCCTCTGGCCCAATTTGCTTAACATTTGTCTTATCATGCTCTACTGACTTCGTGTACTCCTTAGCACGATCCCTATTTTCCGAAATCTCTTTCAAAATATTTGATGCATTTCTGTTTCCCTGGGCTCTCAACTCCATTTGCGCAGCATAGATTATTTTCTCAGGACTATCAGACAAACGTATGACCTCAGTTTTACGTCTTTTACTTCGTTCACTAGCTTCTTCAAAAGGTTTAGTAGGTCTACCCGCTCCTGTCGATATTTTAGGTAATTCAAACACTCCATTTAACCACTTTTCATTGTTTTTTACAAACAGATCACTTCTATATTTTGCTGCTACCCACCGATCCTTCATTTCTGATTTTAAGCGTGTAAAACTACGCTTTATATTCGTTATTTGTTCTTTAGAATAACGTTTTAGTGAAATCAAGTGATTTTTAACAAATTCTAATTGACCGTTGAAATTGAGATCATTTTGTGATCTCATCAGATCAAAAACTTCTTTGCGGGTCATTATATTACTTCCAGAAGGTCCTGAAATAATAAAAACTATATTAATTACAAGTTTAATTTTTTTCATATTTTCGAGTTAGAGATGTAAAATCGCTCTAAATGGCGGAGTAGGAAGTAGTTGGAACCAATTTTAGCATTAATAATAATAATAATGTTTATATTTTAAGAATATATAAGAATTATAGCCGGGCAATGCCGGGCACTTAAACAAAAAGCCCTTTAAAACTATTTTTTCTCGAAAAATAATGCAATTAAAACGCTACTTTTTTAAATGGCGAAAAAGAATATAATAACGTTAAAAAATAAAATATTTTATACTTGTAAAATAACTCACTTACCAGCCATTTGAGAATCCATAAGAAATATTTATTTATTCACAACACAACTTAAATAACATACAGTTAAAATATGAGTTCTAAAACAGAAATGACGAAAACAAACAACCACTACGAGCAATGTCTGATTTCAGACTGACCTTATCGCCTGAAATTTGAGGTACCGGAAATGAAAACAATGGGGTTGGGTAGCCCACCTACCTGGTTTTTCCAGGAAATCATTTTTTTTACCTGAGCGTAATTCTGAGAATTGTAATATTGGCCAGCTAGATAGTGCAAATACCCCTTAGTGAGACGCTTAAAAATTAAATCGGTTAAATACTTACAGATTCTTCTTCGAAGGTCAATCGCTTGCGACACTTTGAAGGTTTTATTATCCCAGCATTAGTCAATGCTATGTTAATTATTTTGGAAGAGCGGCGTTTTGGGTCCATTATTCTACTGGAAAGAAAGGTAGGTAGTAGATACTGCAAATCGCTTTCTTCGTCTTGCGTATCTCCCATTTTAATGAGATTTAATTTTACTCACAAGCGATCAGAGACGGAGTACTATTTCATTAAACAGAACACATCTAATTCCGTTAGAGTGCTGACAAATATCATCATTTCCTGAGAAATACTCAAAGATTAATTGTCAAACGATAAAGAAACAATACGTTGAAAGTTCTTGAAAAAGAGGTGCACTTGAAAAGATTCAATTACAGTGAAGTAGGCGGGGCCCTCTCGACGTCCGAAGAGACGAAATACCAAAAAGATTGTGTGCTCAAAGGTGGACCACGGTTAAATAATAATTTCCTATGGTTCACCTTAGTCCACCTGGTGGACCACGGAAGAATATTTTTGCCCGTGGTCCACCAGGTGAACTAAATAGGTGGACCTGGGGAAAGCCCCGATATTTAATAATTATAAATACCTACCTGACATAATCTCATAGACATAAATAATTTGAAGGAATTAACTTAATCTACCGAATAATTAAGTACATTTTCAAGGAAAACACTAGGTAAGTTATTAAATTCATAATTTATCACAAGGACTGAAGACTTCTGCAATTTTATTCGCAATGGGTAAATTGGCATTACCTACCTACTCATAAAGACACTATTGTTAGATTCGCGTAATTAAAATACCTAAAATAAAAAAGGATGTTAGGTACAAACTGAAGTAAAACTTACTTATTACATAATTATTTACTAATATTAGATACAAAATATCTTTCTACTCACCGTTGTCGTTCCATAACTAACCGACGAACGCGCGAAATTTGGCGCGAACGAGCGCAGCCCTCCGCTCTAAGTGACGCCTTGCGGCTGAATGTCGACTTGAAGAGAAAGAGAAATCGTGAAACGTGGGTTCAATTAATATTGCAATATAAAAACGAAGGTGATTTTTGCACTTTATTACCAAAAATCAGATCACAAGAGAAATGTTTTTACAAATGTTTTCGAATGTCTAGAAGAAGTTTTGAAGAATTAACAGACATATTAACCCTTAATCAAACGCAGAACTTTTTTGGTGATAATGATATACTAAAATCGGTTTGTAGGTAAGTTTGCATAGTAGATTTCGAATTTATTTAAAAAAATTGGAAAATGTAGGTTAAAGGGGAGGTTTCGTGGTGGGAAATAATTTCCCCTTATCCGTTAATGCATTACTTTTTCCAGCAAAAGTGGGAAAACAATTCCCATTATCCTCTGCAGCTCTGACAATTCTTGAGACTAGAAAGATGCTCCTGCTTTACTTTTGAATTTCTGAAAATAAAATCTTTACTAACTGTAGGTGTGTGTAGGCTTATATGTGACTAAAATGAAACAACTAAACTACGAAGTTATGGTTTAATTAGAAAATTGCGAATGACAATGTATGTAATCATCATTTTAGCGTATGGACCCTTTTCGTATGGCAACTCACATATATTAGTTGAATGTGGCCTTTATTTAACTTTAGGGTCAAAAAACGGTATCCTACCGAACACAACGTTAGACAGGGCATCCCACGGCCATGCCACATGAAGGGAAAGTACATTAAATATTGAAGATATGATATTTTACTGAAAGAAGACATCATTTTATTTTAAACTAGCTGACCCGACAGACTTCGTCCTGTCAAAAAGATTTGTAATGTGGCAGTTTTTGTGCCTACGTATTTTAAAAAATTCTCCTGAACAGAACCGTCACCCTGGTGATAGGGCGTTGTGATTAAAAAATAATTAAATAAAACATATATAAGGATTTAAAAGTAAGTAATCGCTTTATTGTTAATCATGTGAATCATAATTATTATTATTATCATTGTAGTGCTTTGTGATATACGATGTTTTTTGTTTGATTACCTGGCGCATAGACAAACAAATCTGATGGTTTTCCAACACGGGAACAGGCAACATACAATTGACCATGTGAGAATCATGGGTTTTCTAGATTAATACCACAAACACTTAATGATTGCCCCTGGGACTTGTTTATAGTCATAGCAAAAGCAAGCCGCACTGGAAACTGTAGTCGTTTAAACTCAAATGGCACATCAGTCGGAATCATTGGGATGCGCGGTATGAGAACATCTTCTCCTTTATACTTTCCTTTGAGTATAGTTGCTTCTATCACATTGTTTAGTAATTTTTTTATCGCTAACCGTGTACCGTTGCAAAGACGCGGTTGGTTGATATTTCGCAACATTATAACCACCGATCCAACCTTTAATTGAAGATTGTGAGGTGGCAATCCTGGCAAATCCAGCGAGTTTATAAATTCCGGTGGATAGTTGACTACATCATCTTGATTAGTAGCCGAATCAACTGATTTATATATCCTCGATTCGCCTGTAATTTGTTGTTGAATTTTGAAATTTAATTCATTTACATCTATGTTTTTTGCAGCCAGTATAGCTCGTTCGCTCAACCAATCATGGTTTCTGTAATTTTGAGAAACATCTGGAAACACCTTCTGAATAAGTTCATCTTTTGATCGAGTTAACTGACAAAAACTTTGAGGAAAGTTAATGCAGCCAGTCAACATGTCTATAGGAAATTTGCCATTACCAATGTCAATGAGTTGTTTAGAGAATATGTTTCCAGATTGGTCATTTTGCAACTCGACACGCATATTCTTGCTTAAATGAAGTACTTTGACATGTTTCCACAAATTGGAGGACTTTAGACATGCATTGAGTTCATCAGCTGGCGTTGATCGTGGAATCACTGGCAATGTTTGACGAAAATCTCCTGCTAATAAAATCATTGCACCACCAAATCGGTTATTATTGCTCCGTAGATCTTTTAAGGTTCTGTCTAAAGCCTCCAAAGATTTTTTATGTGCCATCGTGCATTCATCCCAAACAATCAATTTACATTGCTGCAAAACCTTTGCCATTGCAGAGTTCTTCGAAACGTTGCAGGTTGGAGTTTCATTGCTTTGCATATTTAATGGCAATTTTAGTGCTGAATGGGCTGTTCGACCACCTTCAAGCAAAGTTGCTGCGATTCCCGACGAAGCGAGTGCAAGTGCAATTTTATTTTGTGAGCGAATTGTTGCTAATATTAATGAAATCAAAAAAGTTTTTCCTGTACCACCAGGTGCATCTAAGAAGTAAATCCCTCCAGTTTCATCATTTGTTACTTTCATAAGAGTTTCAAATACATACTTCTGTTGTTCATTTAACAGTGGAAGATTTGTTTGAATTAATTCTTTTAAAGTGTTGAGATCATACAGTCTTTCTCGATGCAACTCTTGGTTAAAAGCGTCATGCATTGGACGATTGGGCGCGGTCAGGCCTAATTGAATTAATAGTTTGTTTGACATTATCAAGCACATGTCCTCAATTGAAATCAATGCTTCATTGTAAATTTCTTCACTTATTTGTATATTTGGATTTCCCATTCTATTCCGTATTTGATACAAAATATCATCACACATATAATCTTTGTACTTGATCCACAAATCAATTGGGTTTGATGGGAAGCATGTAGATATGATTATAGAAAACAATGTTCGTATTTGATGAGCGTGTGATGATATTACAGCATCATTGAGAGTTTGATCCCAATGAGCGTCATTTTCAAGCAATTGCAAACGTTGACAGGCTTCTCTGTAGGATCCACACAATTCACCATCAACAGTTCGTAACTGTTGGAATGATGTTGGGCCACGTACATTGACTAATAGCAGTCGTAAATAAAAACATTCATCATTGCTTGGATGTACTGAATAAATCCGGCCAATCGCATCGGTGGAATATACATCTGTATATCCTGGAACTGGTTTTCCTTGTTTCCGTCGTATAAATCTCCTTGAGGATTGATTCCAGGTATAATATTTTGGCATTTCAGAATATAGCAATGTTTGTGCGAAATCATCGTTTTGGCATGTCTCAAAAAAACTGGTTAATGTAGTAGATGGTGGCTGAGCAGCTCTTTGTACTGCGTTCTGTGCTGTAAAATACACTCTTTGTCCATTTTCTAAATGCACAGCTAAGTGAACAACAGAAGGGTGTCTCTCATGAATAGGAAAAGAAAATATTCGCCAAACTGCTTCATTACTACTGACATAGCGGCCCATTTGGTATTGGGTAACTTCATCATTGGAATTCTCTGCACCAATTCCAATCACAGCCATATCACTCCCTTTGGTTACATATTTGCAAATGTATTTAATTGATTTCACTGAATGGCAAGATTCAACGTTGATGTGTGCTTTGAATGTCTTTGATAAAATGGGTGAATATGGAACAATCCAACGATTATCTATTTCAATATCTTGTTGATGTAATTTGACAATTGTTGATTTTCCATTGTCTGCTGTCGATCTGCGACGATACAATGGATAACCGTCATTACCAGTAATTGTTTCCGATTATTAGTTGAATGTCGCGCTCGCGCTTCACGCCTTTGTGATAATTATCCGAATTCTTTCACGTTCATTTCCGTCGTCACGTTCTTGTGCAGTACGATTAGATCGGTAATTAGCTTGGTTTGTAGCACTTCTGGTTCTTCTACCTAAATTGCTTCGTCTTATAGGAGGCATATCAAATATAAATTATTTTTTCACTAAACACGAACTAAACAAACACTAACTAACTAAACACTCTGCACAAAACACGATATACGAATTTGTTTCGTGTATCAGTTGACAAAAGCAAACTCAGTAGATTAGGTAACAGACAAAATTTTTTTTTTTTTTTTTAATTTGATATGACTTGAAGTCAAATCCTTTAAGCCGTACGAATTGTTTTATTTATTTAAAATTTGGATATTAAAAATAATAAAACACTGTTGGTAACGCGATTTTTGTTTGACTGATGTAATGACGTGGAAACTGATGCATTTTATCTCGCGTGCCGAAACTAATACAAAAGAAACGCGAGTTTCGGAACGCGACATTAAACTCCTCCAACTATGTATTCTGTGCTCCAACGCACACACGCACATTGTAAACTAATACAAAAGAAACGCGAGTTTCGGAACGCGACATTAAACTCCTCCAACTATGTATTCTGTGCTCCAACGCACACACGCACATTGTTTTGATAGATATGATCTTTGACGTTAGGAACACACCTACATTGCTTAGACAACAGTGAGTGCTTGTAATTTAATATGAACTTTATACCATAGCAATAAAGCTCAAATTGACTACGTTTTAGTTACAAAACGTTTGTATGGGAAAAAGAAAAGGGCTATTTTTAGGGTTTTTCCAGCAATTATTCTAATTTTTCTCGCCGTAAAAACCATCCTTGAACTTCAACGAACATTTTAAAAAAAGATTTGGCCAAATTGGTCCAGGCGTTGTTGAGTTATGCGCTTACCAACACATTTTGCGATTCATTTTTATATTATAGATAATTAAAATTTAATTTATCAAATGCTCAAAATGTGATCCATTCTGTAGTATACAAATTCTCACACTTTTAATAATTTCTCTCAATTCAATTCAATTTATTTCGAGTAACAATATACATTGTGTGCGAATTAAAGCTTAAGACTAATTAAAAAATTTATAATTATAAATGTTAAACTACTAAAACTAGTGTTTAATAAAGTTAAATAATAAATCATGTCAAAGTAAAAAAAATAAACAATAATTAAAAGTCCTCTATCGAATAGCAACACTTTTCAACAAGTACAGCTCCTAGTTTACGCTTAAAAATATTTACACTATTTATAGTTTTTAATTCAACTGGCAACCTATTGAACAGTCGGACTGCCTGATACCGCGGACAGTGAGTAGCGACCCTAAGTAACGGAGTGATAACGCTTCCAAAGTCTTTCCTCCTGGTATTTACTCGCCTACGCTTAATAATATCTGTAAGTAGAACCAAAATGTACAGGCTAGGGACTGTTAAAATTTGGTATTTTTTGAAATAGCCCCTGCAAGACTCCCAGGGAGGTATTCGTGCAATAGATCGTATGGCCCTCTTCTGTATGACAAATGACCTATTAATGTTATATTTATGACTATTACCCCAAAACTTGACACTGTAACGCAATCTAGACTCAACAAGGGCATAGTATACTGTTATTAACTGATCGATCGTAAGTTCGTCTCTAAGGCTGCGTAGCGCGTAGCATGCGGAACTTATGGAACCCTCTATTGCACCTAATTCAGCTTTCCAATTGAGTGCCGAATCTATGTAAACGCCTAAAAACTTTGCTACCTGAACAAGCTCAATTTTTTGATTGTACAAGCATAAATAAAGAGTATCATTACTTCTGGCAGTCGTCTTGAATAGTATCGCGTTAGTTTTTTTAGTGTTTAAACTCAAAGAGTTTATGGAAAACCAGTTTTGGAATGAAGTCAGTAAGGCTTTAACTTTATCATTTAAATCATCTATACTACTACTGGAGACGATTGCATTCGTGTCATCCGCGAAAACAACCAGATTGGCCCCGGGTACGACTGTAGTGATGTAATTGATCATATCGTTCATATACAAGATGAAAAATATGGGTCCCAATATAGAGCCCTGCGGTACGCCTTTCGTAACCTGTATCAACTCAGATGACTCAATTCGTTTCACTCCATCATTGCTGAATTCTCTAACCTCCACATACTGTTTACGGTTCTGCAGGTACGATTTCATTAATTCCAAAGTCTGACCTCTGACACCATAATGTTCCATTTTGTGAATTAAAATTGTGTGACTAACGGTGTCAAAGGCTGAGCTCAAGTCTAGGAACAAGCCAGCGGTTTTCAGTTTAGCATTAAGGTTGCGAACCACATCCACAATCAAAGCATCTATCGCCTCCGAGGTACCGACTCCTTGCTGATAGCCAAATTGTTTAACATTTAGGACTTGATGCTCATTTAAGTGTGTCACTAATCTTAATTTAATTATTTTCTCAAATATTTTGGACAGACTTGGCAAAAGTGAAAAGTGAACGCCGTCGGGTCCAATAGAGCTCCTGGGCTTAAGGTGACGAAGTCCCAGCTCGACATCGCGTTCCGTGATAACATCAATATGGACGCAGCCAGAGGATTGTTCCCTCTCATTGCCGTTAATCGTATTAGGATCGAGCAACGGAGGCTCCCTATGAAACACGCTGGAAAAGAAACTCGCAAATGCCTCAGCCGCGTCACACCCGGAAAATTCCTGCCCTCGATATGTGACCTGCGATTCGAACCCTCCCTTCGACCTTAGGTTATTAATATGTTGCCAGAACTCGCGGGGGTTAGCCTTAATGTTGCGCTGTATACGGTCTACATACTCGTCATGAAGGAGAGGAAGCTGTTTTTTGATGTGGGCTCTAAGTTCCTTAAATGCGTTATACGTGGTATTATCATTGGTAGCCTTCCATTTGCGATGTAACGCAGCTTTACGTTCTATATCTTTAATTATAGCAGGGGTAAACCAGACTGGGTAACATCTACTTGGTTTTTTACGCCTAATCTTTTTAGGTATGCAGGCATCGAAAATACCATACAATTTCCCATAGAACGAGTTCACCGCTTCATCCACATCAGAGGCCGCGAATAAGTCGTCCCAGTTTGCCTCAGCGATGAGATCATACAGAAGGTCAAAATCAGCTCGGCCGAAATTCCAGTCGCGTTGAGCATCAATGTTACTTGGATCGAGCTTAGCCTCCCGCTGACGGAACGCATCACTAGTAGGAATAGCGATATCAAGAGGGGGGTGGTAAGCATCAACGCGTGGAACGAGGCTGCCCGTCGATGAACCGCAGACTGTCACAGAAGTAATGCACTCCGATACCAACACTACATCTAGCTTTCCACCGTACATATTCGTCACTTCATTCCTCTCTGACACTCCACATACACTTAGAAAGTAACAATAATAGGATACAGTCGCGACAGACGCACTGTTGAGATTCAAGTCACCTGTGATAATTACAATGCCGTTTAAACTAAGTATTTTGGACTCAATATTGTGAAAGAAATTCATATAAACGTTATCCCTAGACTTAGGAGGTATATAGAAAACACATATAAAGAAATTAGTCCCATTGTGAGAGAAACTCGCCCACAGATCTTCACCAGTCTCGGTTTCTAGATGGGGACAGCGACGCACGCCGATACCCGGGTGAGCCGCAAGAAGAACACCGCCGCCCGCCTTTGGTCGGTCACGGCGGAGCGTGGTCCAGCCTCCCTCCGAGAGCTCGGCATCCTCGACCGAAGCATCCAGATTTGTCTCAGTGACAGCTATAATATCTTTGTCTAGTGATAGAAGATTGTGTCTCCAATATTTTAACCTGGTTTTAAGGCCCCTTACATTCTGATATATAATCTGTACATCTGTTTTACCACTGGATGCGTAAGAACCGCTACTCGTTAGTATATCGATTGCTGGCAGCGATCGTGAAGTAGAAATGCTATTTAGGTTTTTCCGGTTTTGTATCACCTCTCTTTCCTCGAAAAAACCAGGCTTTTACTCTTGCATTCTCTGGCCACACTTCCGTAGACAGACATATGTCGTAATAGGTAGCTGGGACAGCGATCTTGTACGACTTATACGGTCCCATCGGTCCATACGGTATCATGTTCAGGTCCAGATGTTTTTCCGTGGTCGAATTCCGTTGAGAGGATTTTTGCTATTTCTAGTACTTGGCTCGTTACACAGCGAAATTGATCGCTTGAATATCACCTACTGTGATGCTAAAGCTAAATGCATGACCTTAGAGAGCCCCACACAAGTACCAGAAAAATATCTATTTAAACGAAATAAAATATGCATATTGAGCACTAATAATAAGAATAAAATAATGCCGATTGCACGGAAAACTTTCGGTGATAGCCCTCACCTATGTCATTATGTCATGCCACATTGTGGAATAATACAACTAATTAATGGAATTGAGAAAAAGGTTGCTGATTTTACTATGGATGACAATTGCATTATAATGGTGGGGGAGGAGGACTTTAGAACTTCGAACAATTATGGTAATATGGATCTGAGCATCAGAGAAACTTTAACAAACATTAAGCACACTAACATTTTGATTTGTTTGCCTAACTTTAATTTGGGAAAATTTTCAAATTTGTACAACTGGAGAGTTGAAACCTTTAACAATTTGTTGTATTTGAATATTACAACTCCCGAATATGGATTTCTAATGGATTCTAACCTACATCTGGCATATGATGATAGTATGTTTTTTGGAAGATCAGGAACAGTGAACAACTATGCCATGCGGTTTATTTTTGAAGATCTGCGCAATATGATAACTGAAATCGAGGCAGAGAGGTTGACTTTGTATTATGTTCGGAGGACAACTATGTTGGATCCAACATCGTCTAACAACATGACACCAGGTGTGCAAGCTGTTTCGGACGTCCGTGATACTGATGACAAATTTTTTTCGAGACTAAAAGTGCACATGGTGATCCAGTTCGTAATAATCATATTCTACAAGAAAATCTAAACCATACCTTAAATATATTCTATACCGCTATGGCACCCTTCAGTTTCTGGGACTGTTGAATAGAAAAGCTTTACAATGTTTTATGAAAATACAAACCACATACTCATTATAACAGTAAATTTAGAAAACCTAGACTTATTATCAATATTTTATTCTAATTCTTAAATAAGTAATGCTCGGCGATTGTCGAGTGAAGCAAGTGACTGACCAACGGTTTATTTCGGGGAAACAATAGGAACGAGCCCTTCCGCGAATTGTTATCTAGTTATTCTGTTTCGTTTTTATGTAAATAGAGAGAGACAGTATGATTGCCGTTTCAGTTTGCAGATTGCAACTGCAACTTTGCGATAAGAGTAATTAGGATAGTTTGTTAGTTTATAACATATATTGCAATGTCGAGAGCAAGTAGTTCACGTGGTCCGGTGCAAAATCTGACAATTATCGCCGTTAGATCAGTAGTACCATTGATGGTACAAGTGACACAACTTTGTATCTTTAGTACCATCAATGGTACTAGGGACAATAATTTAGGATTGGTACTACTGATCCTGAATAATGTTGTGTCGCTAGTACCATCAATGGTACTAGTGAAACTATGCTCCAATGTGCAACTAAACAAACTCGAAGTACATATTATAAATACTTATAATTTCCTTGGTACTAATACGCCAAGTACTGGCCACTTAAAACATTTGAAGTACATTTCGTTTGAATAGTATGACACTAATAAGTATTCATTTACCGACTGCCATCAACCGTAGGCTGCAACGTTCTTGACATCGAAGTGGAATTTTTAAATTATATATACACACACACACACACATGAAAAGTTGAATATATAAGTTATACACACATCAAAACAATCTAGGGATATTTGATGTTAATTTATTTTTTGGAAAACCACAATTAATTTCTTGGGAGAATTATATATAAAATTAATCCAAATTTTATGCTTTAATAAAAAAAAAATATTTAGGTAAAAAATACGACGTTTTCTTGTAGTATTTAAAAAAATTGAATATGTGTTAAAATTTAAGCTCACTGTACATATTACGTAAATTAAAATTGTTAGGACAAATAAAGATGTTATGTGAAAAACTTAACATTTTATAAAATTTAATAATCCGTATTACCCCCCCTGACATTAATAACACATCGGCAACGGTTGTTCATGCTTAAAATTAGAGTGTCAATGTCGCGCTGAGGTATGAGATCCCAGGTTCTTTTCAAATGTAAAAAAAGTTGCTCTTCCGTCACCAGATTTCCTGGGAAGTTTATTAAAGCTGTCCTTTGGAGCATATCCCATGCGTGCTCGATGGGATTTAAATCGGGAGACTGTGCAGGCCATCCCATAACCGTCAAATCATGGTCCCTAAGGGCGGCCGTTACCAGCCTCGCCGTGTGTGATGGGGCATTATCTTGCATTAACTGGAATTGTTGACCGAAGTGCACTCTAAATGGAACAATTACAGGTACCACGACTTCGTCACGGTATTTTTCCGCAGACATGTTGCCTCTTATCCAAATGAGGTCTGTTCGCGTGCGAAGACGAATGCCTGCCCACACCATGATTGTTCCGCCTCGGTAAGAATGGACCTCTTGTGGGTGCTGGAGGCGACTTATCCTGCCTGGCACTCTCCAGACTAGTGTTCTGCTCGAGTCTGGGTGAAATCCAAATCGAGACTCATCAGTAAAGAGTACCATGGACCATTGGTTGTCGTTCCATAACAAGTGTTCGCGAGCCCAAGCAAGTCGACGTCCGCGATTGCCACGTCGTAAGGCTGGAACACGAAGCGGTCTGCGGGCATGAAGGTTGACTTCATGCAACCTACTCCTGACAGTTTGGTCACTGACAAGTACCTGGTGGTCCAACTGGAGCCTTTGCACTAACTGCATCGCCGTAACATTCGGTTGCCTTCTGGCGGCATTCTGTAAAAAACGATCCTGTCTTGGGGTCGTAACGCGATGTCACCCTGTGTGCCGTTCCGCCACTTCTCCGGTAACACGATATCGTGACCACAACCTAGAAATCACGTTTTGCCTTGTTCTTAGGGTATCAGCAACAACGCGTTGGACGGTACCAGCTTCCAACATTCCTATCGCTCTCAACATTTCTTCTCTGGTTAAATGTCGACGTGGCATGGTTTCGCATATCTCGCAATAGCACTCTGGATTCAAAATTTTGTTCTTGGCGGAGCTTAATTAATGATATCAATTTTATTGAATAATAGCACAAAACTTAATTTTCAAAATTCGTTTGTAACTTCCTGAATTCCCGCGCAAATGTTTTTTTTATTTTATTTTTTTATTTTAATGGCACTAAAGAGTGTTTCTGCCATATAAACATTTTCTCTAGATGGCCAGTATTTTTCAAATTATGCAAAAATGTGTATCCCTAGACAGTTTTGATGTGTGTATATATACAAAGAAGCTTTCCTGATCAACTTTTCTTTAAAATGAAAATAACATCCGTGCTGTGTAATCTTTGGAAAGACAGTTTTTATAGCACTGATAGAGGCCTGTTCAAAGTCCGTTATAAATTTGGTTGGTTCCCATTCTGGGACAACTATCATAAACATTTTTCCACACAAGGGACCCAAAAAATCTGCATGTATGCGATACCAGGGTGATGGAGGTACTGGCCAACACTTTAAAGATGTTTTTGGTGGTTTATTTCTGTAATTTAAACATGACAAACAATTTTTTGTCAAATTTTCAATACTTTCATTCAATTTGGGCCACCAAAAATATGCTTTGGCCATTTCGATCATTCTGGTACTTCCGAAGTGACTTTTGTGAAGCTCTTCTAAAACAGTACTTCTTAATGAACTAGGTATAATAATTCTATGTCCCCAATGTACACAATCTCGGTCAATGCTAATTTCATTCCGTTTTATGAAATAGGGTATCATATCTTGACTTATCAACTTTTTATCTGGCCACTCATCATAGCAGTATCTTACAATATTTGATACAGTTACATCCTTTTTACTTTCCTTCCTGATCACCTCCCAATTAATGGTTTCCAGATCTGAACTATTTATGTAATTTATACATATGTTTTCCATATATTTTTTTTTTTAGTGTGATTCATTGATTTATTATCAGTGATGGGTGATCGGGAAAGAAAATCTGCAGCATTTCTATCTGTCTTTATGTGCCTTATTATATAATTAAATGCTGATAAAAATATAGCATAATGTTGTAAGCGCTTGGCTGCCATCTTCGGGATGCCTTTATTCGGACCAAATATTCTTACTAATGCTGCATTGTCAGTTTCTAATTCAAATGACCTTCCATAGGTGTAGTTGTAGAATTTGGTGACCCCGAAAATGATAGCCATTGCTTCCTTATCAAGTGCACAATATTTTCGCTCCACATCACTCAACTTTCTGCTTACAAAGGTAATGGGCCTCACCACACCATCGGCGCCTTTGTTCGAAATAGTCGCGGCCAACCCTAAATCAGACGCGTCGCATGTTAAGATGAGGGGTAACTTGGGATCATAATGTGATAAATTATTAGCATTCATTAATTTTTCTTTGATTAATATAAAAGCCCTTTGGCACTGATCTGTCCATTTAAATTTACCTTGTTTTGTGCAATCGTAGAGTGGAGGGAGAATAGTGGCCATGTCCTTAAGAAATCTTGAATAATAATTTATTTTTCCTAAAAGTGATCTCAACATAGTAATATTTTCTGGCGGAGGTAAGTTAATCAAAGGTTCATTATTTTCCTTTATTATGCTGACACCATCTTTGTTTATTCTGTAACCAAAGACCTCAATGTTTTCGTTTTGTTTCTGATCACGTCGCCGGAATTCCGCCCTGTCCACTGGCAAGGATACTGACTTTGTGTACCTATCCTGTAATATCTGTTTTAACTCTTTGTAGCTTTTATTTATAGGTTTGTCGGGTGAACAAAGGTAGGTTAAAGTTTCAAGTACCTTCGGGGTTAATTTCGTTATTTATAATGGTGTGCGTTTTTCCTCTTTTATTTCATTTAGAGTGATAACGCATTCTAATTGTTGCTCAAACAAATCCCAGTTTTCACCGGAGAAACATTCAATGTTGAAAGCACTCATTGTAATTGGTTTGGTACTTGTAACTATTTCGGTACTCTCCTCACTCTCTCCACTTTCTGATGATTCCGTAAAAATTTCTTGTAATATCGTCCAACACTCGCCGCTTCTAACTAAATCTCGTACTCTTACCCGCAAAGCGTCTATCGTATCATTTTTTATTGGTAGGTTACAAATTGTCAATATTTCAATAAGTTTCTCTTTATTTAATTCCTGTATGAAACTTGTGCGTCTATTTTAGATTTCTTTCAAATAATTATCTATGAAACTCATTTAACTTAGTATAAAAAATGTCACGAAATAACCAGGTCATTCCTTTTTTCAGTTTGACTCACGTCAATCGGATCAATCGTCAAATGTCAATCCTCAATCAGCTTGTGCGTCGATAAAACAGTTTTAATCAGCGCCCTCTAGTTGCACATTACACGAACGAATTATTAATTAAACTGTTCTGTTTTATCCAGTAAGCCTTTTTTTTTTTTTTTTTTCGGGGGGAAACGCTCATGCTTACCTCTTCGCCACATTGGGGAGACGAAGAGGTTGTGCCGGACTTTTACCGGCCAAAAACCCCCCCGGTGTTCCTTCGCACCGCCTAACGGCGAAGCCACGGGAACGCTTGTGCATGACTTCCGCGATTTCGACAGCGGGTGTCCGCATTACGGACTCAACTCTGGGGACTCACGCCCCCATTCGGCTTGTGGTGGCGTGCCGGAACACGGGCACGCCAGACCAACTCGAGGACCTGTTATCAGGCAATGGACTCCCCGTGTCCATGTCCCGGAGGCCCTCTTTAAGGGGGAAGGTGGCGAGCGTGAGCCAGCCGCCTTCGCCCGGTTCTCCTACGGCGGATCGGGTCGGACGAAGGGTCGTCCTCCCTGATCCGCTCCTCGCCTTCCTTCTGCGCCATTACTTCCTCGCAGAAGGCCACCGTTACGTCCCACGCCCTCTCGCTGCCGACGATAGCCTTTACTATGTTCGGCAGCGACAGGTTGGACCCTACTGCCGCGGCTAGATCTGCCCGCGGCTCCGCCCATGCAGGACACTCCGCTACCGTGTGCAACGCCGTGTCCTCCGGACAGCCACACCGATGGCACGCCATCGTCGGTTCCCGACCCGCAATCCTGCACAGGTACCTCCCGAAACAACCATGTCCCGAGAGGACCTGCACAAGGTGGAAGGTCAGGACCCCGTGCCGCCTGTCGACCCATTCCTTAAGAACAGGCCGAATGGCCTCGATGGTAAGGTGGCCGGCGCTCGGCTCCTCCAGTCTCTCCTTCCACTTCCGGAGGAGAGTCCTGCGAGAGTTAATTCAATTCAATTAATCGCAGAATCTCCTCCGGAATAGGATGGTCTCCACTCGCCCGCATCTCTGCAGTGCGGTGGTAGACGTCCGCCAGCACTTCTGCGTCCAGGTCCCACGGCGGGGTCCCGGCCAGCGCGCACGCCGCCTCATAAGAGATGGTGCGGTACCCTCTCACGACCCTGACCGCCATGGCCCGTTGCGGTCTCCGCAGGTGGGCCTTGTTATGGGCGGACAGGGCGTCTACACATATGGGCGCCCCGTAAAGAGCCATAGACCGCACCACCCCAGTATAGAGGCGGCGGCAGGCAACATTCGGTCCTCCCATGTTTGGAAGGAGCATTCCAAGCGCCCCGGCAGCCCCGATTAATGTCGAAGCTAGGCGCCTGAAATGCTCCTTAAAATTCCACCGGCTGTCGAGGACGAGGCCAAGGTAGCGCATCGTCGACTCGACACCGATGGACACCCCGCCCACTACAAGGTGAGCACCGGCTGGTGGCGCCTTTCGAGGCCCGTGAAACAGCAGGGCCTCAGATTTGTCCAGGGCCACCTCGAGCCCCAACCGCCGGATCCTTGCCACCACATGGGCTACTCCAGCTGTGGCAAGTATGGACGCCTGCCTGTATGTGGCGCCGCGGGCTGTGACGAGGGTGTCATCTGCGTAACAAGTTACGTCGACCCCCTGTAAGTTGGCACCCCGCAGCACCCAGTCGTAGCCGATGTTCCACAGGAGCGGTCCGAGGACCGATCCCTGTGGGACACCGCACGACATTTCCCTTTGTTGCCACTCGTTGCGCGCCGGATACGTGACGGCCCTCTCAGAGAGATAGGCCTCCACGATCCGTCGCAAGTGGCCAGGCATGCAGTGATGCCGGAGCGCCTCGGTGATGCAGGTCCAGGGCAAGGTATTGAAGGCATTGGCGATATCAAGTGATACCGCCAAGACGACCTCACCCCGAGACACCGCATTCTCCGACAAGGCCCTGACCCGCGAGACCGCATCGACCGTGGATCGGCCCCGGCGAAAACCAAATTGGCTGTCGCACAGGTCGGGCCCCGTCCCCTCCAATTATCCACTGAGCCTGACCCAAGCCTGACCACGTTTTGCTATAACATTAACTCACGTTTTTCGCCCAACCAACCATTATTTTTCGTCGCCAATTTATTATAACTTGAGATCTAGGGTTCCAGGAAGGCTGGGTAATGATTTAAGTAAACACTGAATGCACTAACTATTATTTATTATTTATTTATTTCAGTTAGCCAGCTCATAAAGAAAGGCAATAAAGTGACCTTTAATGATAGTCGCTGTTTGATTTATAATCAGAGAAATGAATTAGTTGCGACGGCAGATTTGGTTCAAGGTGTTTACAAACTGAATGTCAAGGAAGTTGATTGTCTGTTTACACCAGCATCAGGACGTGTGTGGCATAGGAGATTTGCACATCTAAACAGCAGTGACCTTGATAAAATGAAAGAAGGGGCTGTTATTGGCATGTCATACAAAGATAAAACTGAAGTTTACCAAAGGAACTGTACTGTGTGCTGTGAGGGAAAACAGGCACGGTTACCATTTTCCCACACTGGTAACAGAAGCGATGGCTTGCTTCATACTGTACATGCAGATATTTGTGGACCAATGGAAACGAAGTCCATTGGTGGATCAAGATATTTTTTGTTGTTCGTCGATGATCACAGCAGGATGGCCTTTGTTTATTTTCTCAAAACAAAAGATCAAGTTTTCAATATTTTTAAAACATTTAAGGCAATGGTAGAAAACCAAACTGATAAACAGCTGAAGTTTCTTCGGACGGACAACGGATTAGAGTTTTGCAATAAGCAATTTGATCAATACTTAGAGCAGTGTGGTATAATACATCAGAAGACTAATGCGTATACACCTCAACAGAACGGCTTGTGTGAAAGGCTTAACCGTACAGTGGTAGAGAAAGCGAAATGTTTGTTATTTGATGCAAAACTAGAAAAGAAGTTTTGGGCAGAAGCAGTGAGTACTGCAGTTCATGTGAGAAACAGGTCCTTGGCATCAGGATTAAATAACAGAACACCGATTGAAGTGTGGACAGGTACGAAACCAGACGTCAGTCATCTACGCATCTGTGGAAGCAAAGTGATGGTACACATACCAAAAGAAAAAAGGCTCAAGTGGGACAAAAAGGCAAAGGAATGTATCTTAGTCGGCTATCCAGATAACGTCAAGGGCTACAGAGTCTACAATCCCAACAACAATACCATCACAACTAGTCGGGACATTGTTGTGATTGAGGAGGAGAGTGAGGTCTACCCTGTGAGTATATCTGGAGAAATCAGTGACTTAGAAATAAAAGAAGAGAAGTTGCTGTTGAAGTTCAGACAAAGCCAGGAAACGGTAGAAGATATAGAAAATTGCCAGGTACCAGAAACAGAGGAAGTTTCGAGTGTGAAACCAGAGGAGGAGGACGTGAGGACACCAGAAGCAACGAAAATAGCAGAGGTTTCGGATATGAACCAGAAGAGTCCAGAAGTGACAGGCAGTTCTGAGGACGACGAGTTTTTTGAACCTGCTCAATCACCAGTAGTGGATCCAGTAGTGCTAGGGCGTTCGCGCCGTACTCGCAAGGTGCCAGAGAGGTACGGTCTTGCTAGTTGTGATGTGCGTAGTGAAGTGGACTATGCTGAAATTAGTCTTGAGGAGGCCCTCAATGGCCCTGAGGGTGATCAGTGGAAGGCAGCCATGGACGATGAACTTAAATCCTTCGAGGAAAGTGAAGCGTGGGAGGTTGTCGACTTGCCAGTTAGTAACACTATAGTTCCATGTAAGTGGGTGTTTAAACGCAAGGTAGACAGTGATAACAGCCAAAGGTACAGAGCAAGGTTAGTAGCAAAAGGGTTCGCTCAAAAACCAGGAGTTGATTTTGATGAAACCTTTTCTCCTGTGTTGAGACACTCGTCCTTAAGACTTTTGTTTGCTTTGGCCGTTCAGTTGAAACTTGATATAACCCACCTTGATGTAAAAACTGCTTTTCTTAATGGTTTTTTAAATGGGACTGTTTATATGAAAATACCAGTAGGTTTTCAATGTGATAATATTAATAATAAAGTCCTCAAACTAAAAAGGGCGATCTATGGTCTGAAGCAGGCATCGAGAGCCTGGAACCAAAGAGTTAATGATTTCTTACAATCAATTGGTTTTAAAAGGTCGCAGCTGGAACCTTGTTTATATACCAAGATTAGTAGTCATGTCAAAATTGTAATTGCTTTATATGTGGACGATTTTTTTATTTTTTCTAATAATTCTTCTGAAACTGATAAACTAAAAGAAAATCTGTCATCAATGTTTAAAATTAAAGACATGGGTTGTGTAAAGCAGTGTCTAGGAATGAGAGTAAAGGTAGATAAGAGAAATGGCATAATAACTTTAGATCAGGAACAGTATATTGATGAATTGTTGCAAAAGTTCAATGCTCAGGATTGTAAAGATGTAAATACACCAATGGAGTCAAAACTCAATATAAGTAAAAGTGAAAATTGTAACAGTATACTACCTTATCAACGGCTGATAGGGTGTCTTATGTATTTGGCTGTACTTACCAGACCAGATATTGTATTTTCAGTAAATTACTTAAGTCAATTTAACAACTGTTATGATGAAGAACATTGGGCTTATGCTAAAAGGGTTTTAAAGTATTTGAAGACTACTAAACACTTTTGTTTAAAATACACAGCTAGTGGTAATTCTAGGTTGCAAGCCTTTGTAGACGCCGACTGGGCTAGCAATACATTGGATAGACGTTCCTATACAGGATTTTTCTTTGGTCTTTCTAATGGTGCTGTTTCTTGGGAAACTAGGAAGCAGGCCACTGTAGCCTTGTCCAGTGCCGAGGCCGAATATATGGCCATATCTGATTGTTGTAAGGAAGCTATATATTTAAGAAATTTGCAATATGAAATCACCAATAATTTGTATATTGTGACCATTTTTAATGACAATCAGTCTGCACAGAAATTGGCAAAGAATCACATGTTGCACAAAAGATCTAAGCATATAGATATCCGCTATCATTTTGTGAGAGACAATATTGATAATAATGTTGTAAAATTGGAATATTTGTCTACTACAGAAATGCCAGCCGATTTACTCACTAAGGGGTTAAATTCTATTAAACATTATAAGTTCTTAGAGTGTTTGGGTTTGTGTAATATTTTGTTAAAATAGGACTTATTTATTGTTATTTTGTTAAGAGGAAGTGTTGAACGTAACAAAATGAGTATGGTGGCGCCCTCTATGTTTTCTGTATAGTAAACACTTTTTAATAAAGTTCAGTTCGTTGTCAGCAACTAAGCGTTTCATTACAATAAAAACAATAGACTAGCACTTATCTTTAACGTAGTATAACAAGAAGAGAGACAGCTGACAGTTTGGTTTAACCACTAAGTATAATTAATTATTAGTTACGACTACTTACCTAAATTGAATTACGAATTGGTGATAACTAATGATTTCACTTCTTAGTTTCTTGGTTTTTGAATCGATGAGAACTAATCAATTCCGAGTTTTTGAATGAATGATAACTAATAACTAGACTTCTCGAAAGGTCTAAATTAGGGGGCCTGGATCTGTGCTGATCCAGGTCCCCTAATTTTGACCTACTTTTAGGTATTCCTGCACTGCACCATCATTACTGCCAGTCGACAAGGTATCGATGTTAATGTCGCCCGCCACAACTATGTTGCGCGAACGATTGCGCGCTAGGACAGTGTCCAATGAATCCAAGAAAGAAGACAAATTTTTGAAACAATAGGGTCTGTAAATTCCTAATATTGAAGTATTATTAATTTTAGTAGCTAGACAATTTGCCTCACTAAGGTCTACCTCATAAACGAATTCGTTCAAACTACGTTTAGTGTACATGACTACCCCATCGTTCTGGTTAAAACTTCGTGTCATGTCATACCCCTCGATGAGCGGAGGGGCCGAAGTGTCACTGCACCAACACTCCGACAAAATTATTACATCAACTTCGACATTAATACGCGTTAGAAAGAGAAGAAAACTGTCAAGATTTTTATTAATACTTCGGATATTTAGTGAGAAAATATTAAAACGATTCGTCTGGTCGCGATAAAACTGCTGCCTAAACGAATTAGGATCAGAAATGCGCGTTGAAGGAATGCAATTAGATGATTCAATTTCATTACTGAGATATAATTAACGTTATTGAATTTTAAATATTACATACAGAATCTGAGGCAATTTTTTTAAACGGTTTATTTGACCAAAACTATCGTGTGAGTACACTCCGATGGGTATTTTGAGGTTTTGTATTCATTTTGATCCGTGTAGGGACAAATTATGTAAACTACCCATAGTGGCTTGACGTTTCGTCGTACGCACCGGCCGCTCGAGTTCAACCCAGTCGCGGCTACACGGAGACGGGACGTAGTCGAGGGAGAGGGGTAGGGGAGAGGGGGGCACCTTAGAACACTTTTTAAATAAACTATTATATTTGTCCTATTGTGCTACATATCAATGTATTTTATTTTTTTATGAATAGATATGCTATTTGTGCTATAAAATAAACATTAAATTTATTTGTTTTCACTCAATAAAGTAACAATATTATTATTTTAAAAAAACCTAATTTTGTTCAAATGTGCCCCTAGCAAGGGGCACATTTGATAACCCCAGGGGCAGTTTTGAAATACTATGATAATAAGAAAACAATATAACTTAGAATATAATCAACACTTTATTTAAGACATACAAATCTTATATTATAATTGTGTATTGCCACGAACTTCGTACACTCACTATTGCATAAGTAAACTTTATAAAACTAATAACAGCTTGGGGCAGTCTTGAACAAGTGTAAGTAACTTATTATTTTAATATATGAGATCTAGTTACATATTGCAATTAAAATCTTTGTCTTCATATTATCTTTATCTTAACATTATATTAAAAACATACCATTTAAAATGGCCTCAGTAAAGCATTTAGAAAAAGAATCAAATAGTTAAACTATGTAAGTTTAGAATATCAAACATAAAATAAACAATCCAAATCGCCTAATTGGCCAACATAAAAGTGAATATTAAAAAAAACATACAACTACAAAACTTAGGTAATAGTACCTAACCTAGTTTAAATTTACTAAAATCAAATTTGAACGTTAATAGAGCAGCTGTACGAGAAGTTCCTGGAGCAGAGCATGGCTTTGGAAGTTTCCTTACAATATCAGTGATAGGTATGCAGGATTGGTCTTCTTTCTCAGGAAACAAAAATTTAAAACCCAATTTCTTTTTTAAAAAAGAAACTAGAAACATATTTTGGTCTTTATGTTTAATAAAAGCTACGAAATACATTTGTGATTGTTTTTTGGCAGAGTGACATTTTACCAATACATAGTCATTTTCATTTAAATTATTTGTCAAGGATTGAATTGATTCCCTTTCATCAACTAGATTATCAGACTCCGAATTACTTTGACCACCTGTTAAATCCATATCAGAATTATCATGAAAAGATATATTTCCATCAGATTCTGAGTTTGACTGATATTTTGGCAACGGTTTCTTCTTTTTATACGTATTGTTCTTAGGCATACATTTTCCTCGTTTTGATAAAGGCAGAATTGAAAGCTTGCGTTTAATCCGACCTAGATAAGCAGCTTCTACTGCGCATTTTTCGGGAGTATCAGTTAAGATTCGTGATGAGCCTTTCTTTCTGCCTTTGCTTCCAGTACGAGGAGTCGCTTTAGGAAACGGTCTTATTGCTTCAGGAGTAATTGCTACTTTTCCCCTTATATTTTCAGTGTTCCTGTTTATTTTCTCCAAATTATCAATATTCGCGGCACTTTCGATTACAGATGGTGAACGTGTAGGAGTTTGCACGTGAGCGTTATTAGTATTCTTAGTGGGTGTTTTTGCAGATTCATTGGTTACATGATTAAGTTCAAGGGGAAGTTGAGATGTAAGGGTTGTGGTAGGTTTATTACCTTTGTCAATAGCCTCAATTGAAGCTATTACAGGTTGATCTACTTCTATATCTTCAGCGTCAGTAGCATCACTGTCAATTGCAGGTGCTTGAGCAACAATTTGAGCTTTGTCAGTAGAGTCATGAGCAACTGCTGTTGTGGGTTCATTTAATTCCAGCTTTTCAGCTTCAGTGACATTGTCTTTGATATTGCGTGGTATAGAGGCACCAAACTGTGATAACACCTGTTGAGGTTGATCAGTCTCCACATCTTCAGCTATTACACCACCAGGAGTTAAATTCTCAGATGCAACTATCAAGGGAACATGCGAAGGATAAACCCGATTTGTCACTTCCGAACATTCAAAGTCATCGTCCGTGAATTTGTTTCTGGAAAACGGATATATTCCTGGCGCAGAAAATCCCGATGTGATGTTATTGATAGTATGTGAAGCATTATATGCAGGAGTGACAATACTTGCGAGATCGTGAATAGTTATAGTTTTGCCCGGATGATTAAGCAACCAATCATTTTGCGCGACTGCGAGCTTCGCCTTAAAAGGACTGTTTACTGCAACGTCGAGTGGTTGAAGTTTATGTGTACAATGAGGGGGAAATGTCAACAGTGTTATGCCGTTTTCTCTTGCAAAATTAATAGCATCGATGGTGCAATGACTCTCATGATTGTCAAGGAGTATAAGAATTTTATTTTCTTTGGTGCATCTAGTGGTATTTTTAATGTGTTGTAGAACTTTCAGAAACAAAGGTCCAGTCATCCAACCGCTAGTAGGACTATTGGCAAACCCGACACTTCCAACTGGAGCTCCAATAAGCATTGTTTCATGAAACCTAGCTCTTGGAAAAATAAAAACTGGAGGAATCGTATTTCCAAGAGCATTTACAATACCACACATAGTGATCAATTGACCTCTCTCCGCCGAAACACTTTGTCCAACTTGCTTTTGACCTGTTCTAGCAATAACATTGGGTGCTTGAACAACGGTCATAATACTTGTTTCGTCTAAGTTATAGATGCAGTCTGGAGTATAATTTCCACGTTGTAACACTCTTTCATAATTATCAAAAAACATCATGACATTATGCTTATTGAAGCTGGTTGATCTGGAAAGACTGGTGTTTTCAGGTTTTCGCAAAGATAATACTGGGTGCCTTTTCATAAAATTTTTCATCCATTCAATGCCCGCTTTCTCATTATCTGACCATTTTTTAGGACACTTATCCAACGCTGCTGCATATTGAAACGCTAATTTTCGACCTTGTAAGTAGGTAAGACCATAATTCATTATGGACATTTTTAAAAAGTAGCTTTCCAGCATAAGTTCCTCATCATTAGTGAAAACTTGATGCACAGTGTGTTTGCTGCTATAGTTAATATTTTTTGGCGTCACATTCTCTTTATATTTCTTTACTCTATAGTACAAAGTGGTTGGGTTTATATTATATATAGCAGCAGCGGTTCTCAGTTTCATGTTATCATTGACAACACACAATACAGCTCTCTCCGCGTCTTCTTCGTTAACATCATTTTCTTTCTTCTTTTTGTAATTTCTTACCATTATGACATATAACTGTAAAAGAATATAAAATGAAAATATTTTAAGTTATATTTATCAATTATTTTTAAAAATAAATAAACCTCATTTATTCAAACAGCGGGGGGCACTTTTGAACATTTTATTCATAACCGCCCCACAGATTATTTTCAAATCTGCCCCAATACCATCTTTCAGAAACAAAATTATCCAGTAGACCAAGAAACTTGTATTTAATTAACTTATATTGGTAATACACTTGCTTTAATATACATAAAACTATAAAATAGTCAAAACTCGAAAAGAATACTTACGTTTTCAGTAATCCACTTAAAATAAAAAGTAAAAATGTTTGGTTTCGTCTTCGTTAAGTAACCGACCAATTTTATTCTGTTTGACACTGACATTGACGTAAATTGGCAACTGACAGACGTGTAGTTCGTTGTTACCAGTATTAAAAAGATATTGGAGGTTAAGAAAGACAAACGGTGCGTTCATAAATCCAATAATTCAAAACTGCCTCTGTTCTAAACTGCCCCCCTCTCCCCTACGTGGAGCGTGATATTGTTATTAAATTGTAAGATTTGATGATTATGTGTGGGTTGTGTTTTGTTTGAATGATAGGTTGTGTGAGAGTAGTGTGAATGATTCGGTGTATTTATACGGAATGATTGTGCAGTATCTGAGATTGGTTCTGTGTTATACCCCAATACACCAGTAAAGAAATTACTAGAGGGATTAAGTTTCGTTAGCGAAAAAACTTGACGGACGATTATGTATAAGTGAACTGATTCACACAAAAGTCATGCCTCGCTGGTGTTCCGGAGGGGTGGTGCTTCCAATTGCCGCGGGGCAGGCGGTGTCGGCGACGACCTTGTGACGTCAGCGACCGGTTCTGTTATCTCGTCCTGCAGCTGATCGGCGTTACGAACAAGTATCGCCGTTTCACCTTCCCGTCGTCTCAGGAACACTTCCATTTTTTATCCAGCATTACTGGTAATCGTGGTTTTTCGCGTATTCGCGAGAGATGTGATATGTACGCTTGGTTCTAGGAGTCAGTAGATCGGAAATAAAAATATTTGATGTGTTATTGCTGATTCCTAAGTGTGAAGCATTCAGTTTATTGGTGTTTCGCTTAGTATACGATCTACACATACTCGAGATTTTAAGAGGTGAGATTAATAATCTTCCTGATGCAGACCGACGAAATCTCATTTTCCAGAAAGATGGGGCTCCGGCTCATAACAGTCTGAGAACAGCCGAGTTTCTTAATGAATACTTTTCTTCTTGGATCGGTACTTATGGACAAATTAGATGGCCACCGAGATCCCCAGACCTAACGCCACTTGATTTTTTTAAATGGGGTTATGTAAAGTTTTAGTAGTGGTAGATCCTAAAGGAAGGATCGCCTGGGGTGGTACCACCCTCTTATCTATTTCTGCCGTAAAGCAGAAATGCTTGCAATTCTGTGTTTCGGTTTGAAGGGTAAGAGAGCCAGCGTAATTTCCGGCACATGAGGCACTCCATCTTAGTCCTCAAGGTTAGCAGCGCATCAAAAACCCTCTAATATTAATACAGTGAGGTGAGATGTCTATGGGCGACGGTGACCACTTACCATCAGATGGCCCGTTGGCTCGTCTGCTCTCCTTATTTAATAATAATAAAAAAAAGATTTAGTTTACAAGAACCGATACGACAGTGTGCAGGAGTTACAAAATGAACTTAGACGTATTATTTCAAACATTCACCGTACAAAGATAAGTAAATCGACTGGGAGAGAAATTATTAAAAGAGTGAGAATTTGTATACTACCGTAAAGTTGTTCCGAGAATTTGTATACACTTAGCGAAACATCGCTTAAGGGCGGTGGAAGATGAAAAGACAAAGACAGACAAATTTCTGACTTGCAAAGCTTTCATCGAGTTGGGTTGGCGTAGCCGAGGTTGGCGTGTCGTATGGCATCATTAAAGATATCGAGTTAGAGCTTACAGAAGAGGAGTTGCTGAACTGCATTACCGGCACCACTGATATCATTTCAGTAAAGCGACTAAATCGCAGAGGAGACGAGGGTTGGACTGCCAGTCAAACATTAAGGGTTGCGTTTGAAGGACCGACCCTACCGTTATATGTATTCATGCTCGATATGCGTGTAAAAGTCGAACTATATGTTTTCCCGGTCACACAATGTTCGAGATGCTGGCGCTTTGGACATATGATCAAAATGTGCCCATCAATCAGAATTATATGCCCTAAATGTGGACTAAACCACGCTAATTGTGAGAGCACTATATTTAAATGTGTGAACTGTGGCGGGAACCACACGGTCTTGGCCAAAATCTGCCCAACCTACAAAAAGGAAAAGAAAATCAGGGAATTAATGAGCGAATTCAATCGTTCCTACCGGAGAGCGCTCGCTATGTGTGTTCCGTTTTCTCCAATCGCCCCAGACCGAAACTTCCAGTCGGAACCGGAAGTACATGAGACACCTCAACACGTATATGCCCCAACGCCGCTGCTCTATACGCCCGTTTCTCGCGGAACATACGCGGAAGTAGTGCACCGAGCTGTAATACACAAATGAGTGCCCCTCCAACTTCAGTCGACCACAGGTGAGGAAGAAGTCTCGTAAGAACTCGAGACCCCAAAAGATACAAGATGGGATGGAATTTTCGTCGACCTATGACAGAAATCAACCAGAAGAAGAATAAAGGTGAAACTAATTATAAGGAGAGGCAAGATAGTGGCAAAGAGGATCAGTTTCGGGTCTTACTAGAAAAATTGAAGCACATAATTTTCATGAAGAATAACAATTTATTAGAAAAAATCAAGAGCTGTATACAAACCACGTTTGACTGGGCAATATCTTTTGTGATGAAGACGATCTTTTGTTAAAAATATTTTTATTTCAGTTTAGTTCACTTAATGGATAGGGTTCCGGGTTCGAAACCATGGTATGTACCAATGAGTTTTTCGGATTTTTTCGAAGACTTACGTACATTTGCCGACTGCTCTAACGGTGAAGGAAAACATCGTGAGGAAACCTGCATGTCTGAGGAAATAAAAAAATTCCGAAGGCGTGTGAAATCCACCAATCAGCACTGGGCCCGCTCGGTGGATCATGGCCCGTACCCCCTTGGTCAAGGGGAGGCCTGTGCCCCAACAGTGGGGACATTAATAGGTTGCTGATGAATGGATAGGAAGTCAAAAAAAATTATTAACGTGAATATATTCCAATGGAATTCTAGAAGTTTACGGCCGAAATTAAAAGAATTTGAGCAATTATTGATCCAAGAAAAAAATCATATTGCTGCTATAACAGTGACATGGCTAGACCTTGATAGTCCATTAAAAATCAATAATTATAATGTGACAAGATAGAGATAATTCTTATGTAGCTATTTTAACACACAATTCTATTCCGCCTGTTCCACATATCCCTACTGATCTATCCCTACTGGTAGCGAAGAACGGATTTTTTTTCCACTTTTTACTACTAAGGGAGATACTTTTCCACTTATCTCCACTCACTCTAATAAGCCAGGAAATCGGTATCGTCACATTGAAAATGTTTAAGTGCTTCTTTAAGTGTTTTGTTTATTACAATGATTCAAATTGAAATCTGAAATGGTTACTATCATTTTAATAAAGCCATATGGAAAAGGGGAAGACAACTGAAAGTAACTAAAAACAAAGACAAGAAAAAAATAATAGCGCTAAGCGCGACTTTACCGCTGTTGCCTTTGGATAAAATACAAGAAGGATGGTCATTCATTGAGAGTCAGATTTTAGACAATTTCAAAATGGCTGCTTTTAAAAAATATTTTAAAACAACTTGGCTGAAGAATAACCAATTCCAGAAACAGTGGTGCGTGTTTGGAAAAAGGCACAGAACTAATAATTTCGCAGAAGCCTGGCATTACAAAATCAATAATAAGAGCAACAGAAAAACGAGTTTATACGCATTGTTGAAATTATTGTCCAATCAATCAATTGTTCAAGAAAATCGCATCAAATCTATCACGAACCATTTGAAAATGAAACCGCCAAAAAGAGAGACCAAGTGTATGTGATCCGTGATTGCGTGATTCAAAATGCACAAATGCAATTGGTCACAGGTGATATAACGGTTGGACATTTTTTAGATAAAGTTATTTTTTACTGATTTCAAAGAAGACTAATTATTATTGTTACAATACAGGATTTTCTCAGGAATGACCTGTACACCCACCAGCTTCACCCACTTACGTACGTGCCTGTACTTTAACTTAGTAGAAATAGGTGGAAGTAGAATTTCCATTTATCTCCCCTAGTAGTAAAAAGTGGAAAAAAAATCCGTCCTTCGCTACCAGTAGGGATAGATCAGTAGGGATATGTGGAACAGGCGTTCTATTCAAGCACAGGTATGTCCAATTCTCAATTCTAATTCTAACATAGAAATGGTTCGAGTTAATATCTCTAACTGTGAGAAAATTAAAAGCGTCATTTGCTTATACTGCGCCCCTGATGTAAGTACTTCTCAATCAGACTGGGATTATTTATTTTCTTTAGCAGATAAAAACTCGCTTTTGCTGGAGATTTTAATGGCCACCATACGAAATGGTCAAGTAAAATTGATTCCAGGGGAAAACAAACTTTTGATTCCTTCTTAGATAACAACTGCATAGTTTTAAATGATGGGAACTCCTACTAGACTTCAGTTAGTTAATGGCACACTACGAGAATCCTCTCCTGACATATCGTTGGTTTCTTCCGATCTGTCCCTAAGACTGAACTGGACTGTAACAAATGAATGTCTTGGAAGCGATCATTTAATTATTAAAATATCTACGGTGTTCGAATAATACACAAAAAAGAAGAAATTTCAAATTAGGCTAACTATAAGGCGTATTTAGAAGAACAATTTGCTAACAACAACTTAAATTGCTTCCGGACCACTTGTACCATCGGCCAGTACCATTGATGGTACAACTAGCACCAATTTGTCCCAGTTGTACCATCAATGATACTTTGTCCCACTAGTACCAATAGGGACCACTTGAACCATGAGCCAGTACCATTGATGGTACAACTGGCACCGATTTGTCCCACTAGTACCATTAGGCATTCATTATATACACATTACCTATTCATTATATACACATTACCTACTTGAGATAAGACCTCCTTCGTATAATTAATTACTAATCATCTGGCCACTTTATGTTAATACATTTCCTTTATGACATTGGAAATGTCAACTCTGATTTTGTCGGGAAGACAAATTGAATTTATTATTGGAAAAGAATAATTATTTAGATTTGAGTGAAGAAAAATGTGGGAAGAAATAAGTATAGTGCCTCGAGGTAGAGGTAAAATTTTATTGTATAATGGATACGAATACTATTATCATGTCACATACCGCGACGAGACCAGTTTGTGGAGATGTGTTAATTTCAAAAAAAACTATGTCGCGGAACTGTAAAAATTAACCAGGTATAGTATCATTTGGTTTCCCGTCATTTATGCAGCTTGTCGATCTGTAGGTAGTATGTCTCTTTGTTAGGACATAACAACTCCTAAAAACTACTTAAAAATATTCCGCTCTGTACCCGTGTAACGATGTCTACTTCATCGTCCATATCAACCTCCTTGCCATCAACCTCAACGTTAGCGTTTATCTCATCTCATTTCGTGTTGGCATCTTCATTTAAATTCAAAATCATGTTCCCATTCCATTTCTAAATTTCATTATTCCATTAATTTCATTGTTTTATTTGTATTTTCACTTTTTCTCTGTATTTTGTCTCGAACGGACGTCTCCCGTTCACTTTTATTTCCTACTACTACCTATTTTCTATGTTACTGTTTCTGTGTTCTTTTCCTTAAAATATAATATTTATTACCAAATTCTTCTAAATCATCATCTGCACAATGTAGCAGTGGCGCCCTCGTGTTAATATTGTAAACAAGAAACAAGAAAACAACGGTTTTCGACGTTACAATTTTTTTATTAAAGAAGACATGAAGATTGTGAAGGAAGGCAGCTGCAAAGAAGTGCCTTCCCAGTACATCGTTCCAGAGCGTCCAAGAGAGTTCCAGAACCTCGCCGATTTTTCGGCAGAGCGTAGAATTCCAGAGCATCGATTGGATCACAAGAGATCCAAATCATTATCTGCGGCAAAACGTTGCAGAGCGAAACCAGCCTCCTTCATTCTGAAATAATATAAATAATTTTGAATTATTTTTTATATTGTGTTTTTGAATAATTCGTGTGCCTCAAGTGTTTAGTGTATCACATCATTCACGTCACCCAAATAGGGATTACAGGTAAGTACCTTACACCCTTTATGACCCTTTCGAAGTCATTTAGGCAGGACTTACTTAAATTTTTATAAACACACGCATATACAGACACAAAACGCGTCACGTTAATCTAGGGAGACAACAAATGCTGGCCTTGGAGTATCTATCACTACCGTAAGTAGTAGATAATTGCCATACTTAACGCAACGCTCAACAGCCATTACACCAAATACACAGCTACAAATCCATACCATTTCATACCATACCATAATATAATACTTTACATACAAACCATTCTTCCCTCAAATTCTAAAAGCTTTTGCACGGCAACGTAAACAACAAAACTTTAGCTAGGTATTTCTTTAACATTTTACAATAAAAAAAGCAATAAATGGTATGAGTATGAGTACAAGGTAGGTTTCCTTTTTTTACCATTCTTATAGATAGTAGGTAGGTCATTTTGACATTTATAGTTATTCATGCAATATTGATTGATTTATTTAATTTTATTACACTACAAAAAACCTACAACATAACTGTACACCCCACACACATACACTACGTACGACCGCCTGTTCCACATATCCCTACTGATCTATCCCTACTGGTGGCGAAGGACGGAATTTTTTTCCACTTTTTACTACTAAGGGAGATAAATGGAAATTCTACATCCACCTATTTCTACTAAGTTAAAGTACAGGCACGTATGTAAGTGGGTAAGTAAAAACATTTTACTTGTTCCTGCCTCTTTGTTTCTACTATTGTATAAAGCTGTTTTAGCATTTGTAAAATTGGGTGTTGCAATTATCAAGTCCAAACCATCGTTGGATATTCCATTAAGAGTTTCTTCAAAAATTTTGGGAATTGGAACTGTGGGTTCTCTAATAACTCGTTGTTTGCAATTATTCAACCGCACATCAATTTCGTTTTTGGCTGTGTCGCTTATACAACATTTCGAATGGATCACTCTTTTCTCAATGTCACTTCTATCCTGTAATATTAAACAATAATAACAATAACCGATTTCATTTTAAATTATTGCTGTCAAATTTAAAATGGGTGCCTTCAGAATATACGGCCTACTAATGACTATATTGAGGGGTATATGTAAAAAATAATAATGATGTGATGTGATGTAAAATTTTACACTCGACTATATAATGCATACGTACTTTGATTGTGAGAGATCCAACAGACTTGTTCTTCTTAGTTAAAGCACACTTCCAATACTCTTGTCCGTTTGTATACTTCTTTTTTCGATGATATTGATAACCGTCGTAAAGTAAAACAGAGCCTCGGCCTCTATTTAAAAAAACCAGCTCACTCATCTTTACTCAAAATGAACAGGAAATTTAATTTTAGATTTTCAATTTTCGTTCAGTGCCACTATGACAGTCATTTCATAGATGCGTGAACTTCATAGAACTCACAATGAAAGAGTTTCTTCGTCTCGTAATGAAGGAGTTTGTAATACTGGTAGAATCATTGTAATAAACAAAACACTTAAAGAAGCACTTAAACATTTTCAATGTGACGATACCGATTTCCTGGCTTATTAGAGTGAGTGGAGATAAGTGGAAAAGTATCTCCCTTAGTAGTAAAAAGTGGAAAAAAATTCCGTTCTTCGCTACCAGTAGGGATAGATCAGTAGGGATATGTGGAACAGGCGCGTACGACCGCTAACAACGGTTTCATAGTTTTCGAAAGCTTGCGATTTAAACCACGGTTATTGCAAGTCGTAGAAAATACTGACAACTTACCAAAAGGAGAATATCCTTTTGAGTAAGTACAAAGTATTACACATATTTATTTACAAAACCGATATTGCATGATAAACGTCAAAACATAAATGTCAATTTTTATTGTTTAATCTTCATAAAAAAAAGATCTTATTATTATTTCATACTAATAATCAAATAATTTAAAAAAAAAAGTTTTACGTAACTTTTACGTTTTTTTAGAAACTTTTTACGCAAACTTTCACTAACTGTATTTAGCGAATAGTTAGGTATTTTGTAATTTTAGCTTAAGCATTTATTTTAGTTTTATTTTATTTTGAATAAACACATACATTAATGAAAAATTATTTAGCGAGCAAATAAAACGTTTCACATTTCGAGTTGTGAAAGCACTCAGTAGGGGAGCGGCGTGTTATACCGTAAAGCGGGCAACTCCGTACAGCTGTTATTAAACGGAAGGAGGCGAGCTACATATGTTTGTCTCAGTCGTACACGTTGGTTTCGTGATACATACGTCATATTGGACAGTTTCCCATCAGTCGACTGACCGGTTGTAATGGAAGTACGCGCGTCGTCATTTTGTGTTAGCCGTTGCAAATTTTATCATTCGAAAATAAGCTGTAAGTACATTATTTCTTCTAATTGTTTAATTATGGTATTGTATCTCGTTTTGGTAGCACATTTACCAAAGATATTGGCCGGTATGTCATTACAGTAGCGTATATTTTTAAGACTATGGATCGGTAAAGTTCAAATTTTGATTTCGGCATATTCCGTACACTGTACGAAATTACCTCTGCGGACTCGTGGTCCAACTGCATGTACAAACAGTAGGACCACGAGTAATTCGTTTATGACTCGTGGTCCAACTGTATTCACTCTTGACTATGATGCATATTGATATGTAATAGGCACAATATCTATGAGTTCCACAATAATATTTCTCTTTATCTAAATGTCGGAAAATTACATGATCCTAACTATTATGTGATCTCAAAGAGATTCTAATTAAAAGCAGCGTGATAATCTCCTTAGTATTGCATTGACATTGTGGGCAATATGACGTTGTCATGCTTAGATAAGTTCGTCTGTGGTTGTCACTATTGCGGATAACTTTAAATTCACATCGGATGGAAAATATTATTTATTCATTTTTAAATGGAAAGTACAGGTTCCCTAAATATCCCAAGCAAAGTACGAATTATAAGCAGGAAAAATGGGTTTGTCCTTTTATATGATGGCCACCAATATTATAAACAAAAAGTTTACGTAAACAAGCAAATAATTTGGACGTGCTGCAATAGACGCAAATTGAAATGTTCCGGTTCGATTACCATGCAGGTAATTATAAATATTTTTATTTTATTTTACATTTTTCAAAAATATTTTTAGGCAGTTGGTCTGTTGGTAATATAAATAAAGTAGTTGTACTGTGGGGCATGCTATTTAAAAATTAAACACTAATTTCTTTATAGGGCGAGGATATTATACTGGTAGTCGACCACTTAGATCAATGTAGCGTTGACCATGCCAATAATGAGTTAGCAATTGCTCTAGATGACGCTAAAAAAGAAGCATCGACATCGGCTGAACCGATGCCTAAAATCTTCCCCTAACGTCAGTAGTACCATTGATTTGTACCATTGATGGTACTAGCGACACTATTATGTATCGCTAGTACCATTAAAGAATAAACAAGTATAGTACCCTGTGTTTACTTGTTTATGTAAATAAAAATTAATTTCACAGCGACCTTTGTTGTGACAAGTTGGCGTGTTGAGGTCGTCGAGTATATGTCTAGCGTCGCAATTTTTCTAAAAATAATGCGACGTTAACATCACCGTTCAGAAGCTGCATTTGTACGTGCTGAATATAGGAGTTGCGTTCGATGACGAATTTTGATCGTTTCTTATACGGCTCAGTTGTTATGGCGTTGACAATATTGAACGCTGCGTCCTTTAATGAATTTCAAAAATTGACAGATTGTCGTGGGTTTTCCGTTGAATTTCTTATTAAGTTGTCCATTCCATCCTTCGCACGCATTCGTCGTTCTATGTCTCTCTCCAAAACCGCACCACATCGCTTTTTTCGGCATCCAAAATGTTTTTATGTAAGATAAGAATTGTTCAAGGTTTTTGTGACATCCTACAACTTCACTTTCTTCGAGTATATAATTCCACCCTTCTTCAATTTTTGATTCAGGCAGAAGAGGAAGAACAGTGCATTGACTGACAATTTTATTTAGGTTCTGATTGGTGTTTTTCTTATATTTTGTTTGGATCGTTAGCTGTTTTGCTTGATAAGTTCCAACATAATAATGTATGTATGTCTTTTTTAATTTATTTGGCATTAGTGCATATATAACTGGTATCACTCTGTTTTTATCGTCGGTGCTTCCTAAATCACAAAATATCACATACAATTGTGTGAAAGGTTTAGGGCAACTCTTAAAAGTTCCGTCGCATAAAAAAACCTTGCCAATTTTCAGTATTTCCTTTGCCTCTTCCAGGGCTAAAAGTATAACACGGTCATTATCATGACTATAGTCGGCGAGAAGCAATTCTTCATAGTCTGGGGGTACTTCAACTTCTTTTATATTCGTGTGTGACATCTTATTTACTTATGCCACTTTTCTTCTTCTTCTATAGGCTACGCATTGGAATTTGTTGTACGTTGGTAGTTTTTTAATTAAGTCTAGCCAGTGGTACTAGAGATACATAGTTGCGACATTATTATGTATCGCTAGTACCATCAATGGTACTAGCGATACATAATAGTGTCGCTAGTACCATCAATGGTACAAATCAATGGTACTACTGACGTTAGGGGAAAATCTTCGATTTCAGAGCCGAGTGCCGACTTTCGCACTTTGCCGACTTTTCCAATATTCAATACTGGTAATAGCGGAGTGCCGACTTTTGGAATTTCCTATGCAATTAAACGCTTATTGACGACTTTTTATAAACTTACGTATTTTATGAGTACTTTGCCGACTATTATAAACATCGTTACTTCTGAAAGCACGATGGCGACTATAGTACAATTGTGTTCAAATATGTTGGGGGTTAAAGTGGCACGCAGCGCCCCCTTTACTTTAGTTTTATACTTAGTTGGGTACACTGGTGTTCAAATATTAAGCAAAGAGATTACATACCTATATTTCATAGATCAGACTGTAACCTTTTTGTTATTTGATGCAGTGTGATAGATAAGGAAATGCAATTGACTTACGTCAAACAAATTTATTGCTTCCTTGTATCCATTGATATTGCGGATATTGTAATATTAAAAATGAGTTCAGATGTGTGTTTTCTCAGAAATCGATTGGTAAGAATTATATTTATTATTTTTAAAGTATAAGTACTGTAGAGTAGAGTAACTACTCGACATAGTATTTCCTATCAACTTATATACAAGGGGACGGAGAGGAGTAGGTATATGTATGTATGGTATTAATTACTGTTGTTGTTTTAGGGTGGACAGACGCTTTGGCGTATGGGATACAGCCACACATTTGAGAAAAATAACAAATGCTCGTCGCTTTGGCGATGTTCGCATAGAAAATGTCCGGGCTCTGTGACGTGGGTGGAAGAAGACGGAACCGTTGCCAGAGATTCCGATCACAGTTGAGGAGCTGGCGAACAAAACCATACATGTCCACAGTAACGGAATTTTTTTAAAATTTTTTGTTGGGTTCTCCAAGTACGCACCTATGGAGTCACGAAATATTTTCATTCAAAATCAGTTCCATTCTACCTTAAAAAAATATTGAAAACTGTCTTTTCGAACAAAACCAGACTTGTTCTTCTAATAGTTGAATAAAATTACATAGCTTCTTCATTTCCAATCAAAACCAGACGAATCTCATAGAATTATTAGTCGTATGACTTGTTTTCAAACAAAACTGTACTTGTCCAATAAAATTGGCAAAAATTATTGTTTCTGGTATGGTATCCCTACTTTAAGAGAAATACGGCAACATTGGCATAAAAAAAACAAATCAGCTGTGTTCGTGCAAACAGTTTTCGAAATTATTGTTTTGTTTTGGTGATTTCTCTCAGTTTTTTACTATTTGATCGTTTTGTAATGGAGGAAACCGAGGCAACAGTTGCCGAAATTAATGATGGCTCTCATAAGAAGAAAAAGGGACGAACTTCTTCAAATAACAGAAACGCAAAGTAAGTGGATACGAATCTAGATTTTAAGGTTTTAAAACATAACGATTGTTGTCTCAATCACGTGCTTTTCTTGTTTTAGGTACGCAGATGCTGATCCTCTCGCATTAAACTTTGAAACTGTCTGTAATTATACAAAGGGTAAATTTAAATGTCAATGTTTCACTATGAATGAAATTGTATACAACCGCAAATTATTGTATGAGAAAACAGGTAAAAATGCACAGGATATGTACTTAGTGCGACTAATATCGCCATGTCCGATCGAGAGACCGAGGCCGAGACCATCAACCAGTAAACGCAAGCAGCCTAAGTATATTGTTACCTATTTTCTTTTGAGAGACTCGTAAAAACTGGTGAAAGTTTGTAAATCTTTCTTCTTAGCTGCCCTTGGGCTAAGCAAGAACAGGGTCAGCACCGTTGCATCAAAAATTTTTGAAGGAAAAACGCCACACGATAATAGAGGAGGAGATCGAAGAAGTGATAAAAGCTTAGAAAAGAAAGAAAGTGTAAGAACATTTTTAGGTTCTCTACCGGCAAGAGAGTCATTATAATAGGAGGAAATCTAAACGAGTTTATCTGTCCTATGAGCTAAACATTAAGAAACTATGGGAAGGGTACAATACCTCTGTCCCCGACAATGTCAGAGTCTCAGAAACAATGTTTCGAAGGATTTTCGAAACTGACTTCAATATTGGGTTCTCTTCCCCATCCTGTGACATTTGCAGCACATGTGAATTGTTAAAAAATCAGCAGAAAACTGAAAACAACCCTGAAAAACTTCAATTACTGAAAGCACAGCTTCGTGTTCACAAAATTAGAGCAAAGAGATTCTTTGCTCTTGCCAAGGAAAGCCCTGAAAATTCTTTAACAATTTGCTTTGACCTACAACAGATCCAAGTACTGCCAAAAACACCAATTCAAGAATCTTTTTATCTTAGGCAAATAGGATTATATTCTTTTTGCGTTACAGACATGTCCACAAAAAACCCTCACTTCTTTATTTGGACTGAGAATCAAGCCCAAAAGGGATCAACAGAAATAGTATCTGGCCTCTTGACATACCTCATATCTGCTGATTTTACTGGAGTAGAAATTTTGCGTCTCTTTGCCGGGTTAGTCACCAAGTCGGCCCACGGACCTCAGCCCGCGCGGGCTGAGATGGTTAAACTGAAAATAAGTCAAATTATTCTTTCGTCAACTCGGCCCACGAATTATTTTTAAAAATAATGTTGAATCGCTTGTGGGATGAGATGGGGAAACTCTAAATAAATTGCTTTGTAATATTTATGAATAGGAAGGTACAATAGATTAGGTGTGCAATTATATGGCTATATACAAGTTAACTATATTTTATAGGTCACCTAAATATTAAACATTTTACAATTTTACAGACCTTGTGACATTACTCTTTTGGTCATGGTAGATTACGTATTTTAAATTATAGAAAATAAACTAACTTTATAAAAATGTGGCGAACCCAGAAAAGTATTGCAACCGGTTTTATTGCACTCCTATTGTCTTCTATCATGGCGGCGGCGGGTGTCATTAAAGTCTCTTCTGATTGGCTGATTGAATACCGGTATTCCAACCCGGCAACCCTTCAAGCTAATCTTATCTCAGTTGCAGTGTGACATAGGTAGTTTATGTGCAGTGCTGTGATCAATGATTTGACATTACTGGATTTGAATGTAAGTATTTTTATGTATAGATTGTTTTTTGTTAGAGTATTTTAGTTAGTATAATTTTTATTTATTTAAGTATTTGTACTGTTACCGAACTAGCGGTATTAAATGGCTCTATTATTATAAAATAAATTTTCTATTGTTTCATGTAAAGACAGAATAATGTCTCGAGAACATATCCCGGGTTCTTCATCGAGTTCTGGGGCTTTATTTTGTTTTATTAATTCTCAGAGAAGTGGCCAAATTTTGTTAAGAGCTGGGTTTAAATACACTATAAAAAGAAAAAATGGAGATGGTACTTCAGTGTGGCGTTGTACTCAAATGGCTTCTTGTGGTGCTCTGATAAAATTAAATGAAAATAGAACAGAGATATTACGTGAAACAAATGGACATAACCACTCAGGAAATTTTACAGCTAATATAATTCTACAAAATATGTATGACTGTGAGAGTCAAGTCAAGAACAATTTAGCTGCTACTGTGTCGAGTCTTTATTTTGATACCATAGAGAAGATGGAAAATGACGGAATACAATTTGTCGCAAATATTCCAAAGTTCCAATCTGTAAAAAACAAATTGTACAGAAAAAGAAATACATCATTGGGAATACGGAGCACATCATTCAATAACATTGCTGATGTCATTATTCCACCGCAGTTTCAAGATATGGTACTTGCAGATTATTGCAACAGAGAGCAACGCATTCTAGTTTTTGCCAACAGAAACATGAGAGAAGTAGTCAGTAATTCCAATCGGTTCTTTTGTGATGGAACGTTCAAGACATGCGTGAGGAAGGTTTATCAGCTATTTACCATACATGTTGACGTTGGCAGCACGTCGGAGCACACAAATATTGTTCCAGTTATTTATGCCCTGCTGCCCAACAAGACTGCTTTAACATACAAGATTCTTTTTCGACTAATCAAAAGTCAAATACCAGATTGGAACCCAGAAATTATGACGTGCGATTTTGAGCAGCCACTGATTAAAGCACTAACATACGCTTTTCCTAGTGTAAAAATATTGGGCTGCTACACTCATTTCAAAAGAGCCTTGTGGAGGAAAGCTAAGTCTTTAGGAGTAACAAAGTCAAAATTTGGTCAAATCCATGTACAGAGGTGTTGCACGTTGCCTCTTTTATCCCTAGAGTCAATCGCAGAGGCTTGGCTATACATAATTGCGGAGTGTTCAACCGGAGAAATTATTACAGAATTCAACGATTATTTCGTCAATACTTGGCTAGACGAAAATGCCGAATTTTTTAATATTTGGAACTGCTATAAAGAACATCACAGAACAAATAACTCTGTCGAGGCCTGGAATGGTGCTATAACCAAAAAACTAAAACGGTAACCAAATATACCTCAATTTCTAGTACAAATTAAAAGGGACATGAATAATTTTTGGCGCTGTTTAATATCTGATGGTCATATATCCAGAAAGAAACCAGAAACAATTTCGATGAACGCTGCAATCCACAATGCTATACAAGAGCTTGAATCAGGTGAAATTACCATTGGTCATTGTGTAGAAAAATTGCGATTCTAACACACTTCACACTGAATAATGAAGCCTGATTTCTGATAGTGAAGAAATTTTATAGTGCTATTTTACATAACATTTTTGATTTATTATATCATAATATTAGTCATTGTTGTGTAATAAATAAGATCAAAGTTTTTGTTAAGTTGCTGTAAGTATTTAAAGGTAAATGAATCTAAAAAAGTACTGATATTTATTATGTTTAAGTATTAATCTGTGAGATCCGAATAGATGTAATGAAAATTTGTATTATCTTTAAAACGCATTGGGTGATGCTGGTTTTTTTTTTTAATTTAGTGATTTTTCAGGTTTTCTATTTTATAAGAACATTTTTTGAATGTTAATAGTAATAATATCAGTCTTGATTTAAATAGAAAATAACAGTATTGGCTAATATTTTTTTTTAGTGTTAGTAAATGATTGTGATAAATGGTGATAATTATATTTACGCATTAAGTAACTTGTTGATTTTCTATAATATTCGATTAGGTGTATTAAAACTTATTGTTATCTTTAAATTGAGATTTTATAATTTCGCATTAGGTGGGAATCGGTGGGATGCAGAGTAATTTGTTAATTGTTGATATTATTTTTTTATTCATATTATTATTTTATTTAAAAAACATTTTTTAATTTTTCCGTAAAGATAAAGAGATACAATTTCTTATTGTATTTCTTAAAAAATATATATATGTTCATTAAAGATGTTTGAATTTTTATCCTTAATAGTTCTAAAAATTAAACCGTGTCAATATTAAACATGTATTTTATTTAAACTATCTTACACAGCCATCTTAGCATTTAAAGTTTCATTTCTTTAATTTAAAATACGGAATCGACAATGATTAGAAGAGTAAAGTCACGAGGTCTGGAAAATTGAAAATGTTTCATATTTAGGTAGTCTACGCACAAAAATTGCACTCCATATTAGAATCTATGGTACGGTGTACCTAATCTAATCATAAATATAAGATTTTTTCATTTGACTGTACTACTTTGGAAACAAAAACCGAGTGGGACGAGTTAGCGAAAGCAGGAAGCAATTTATTTTGAGTTTCACCATATCATCCCACGAGATATTCAATATTATTTTTAAAAATAATTTGTGGGCCGAGATGACGAAAGAATAAATTGACTTATTTTCAGTTTAACCATCTCAGCCCTCGCGGGCTGAGGTCCGTGGGCCGACTTGGTGACTAACCCTCTTTGCCGATGGTTGCGGAGGACAAAACAAGAATTCCCATGTGGTACATATGTTGATTTATTGGCTCCACAATCATGCTCCAGCAAATGTTACTTCAATCGTTCTCACATTCCCTGTTCGGGGACACAGTTTCTTACCTGCAGACCGTGTCTTCGGCAGAGTTGAGAAAGATTTAAGAAAGAAGTCATTCATCTTACAACCTGAAACGTATCATGAGATATATGCAAATCATGGAAAGGTACACATCTTGGATAAAGACTGGAAACTTTATAATGTGAAACAACTAGAGCACAACTACAAAAAAGTTCATAGTATCAGAGACTCAAAGCGTATACTGATAGAGAGAAAATCCACCTTAATACAAGCTGAAAATACAGCTTCTACATCGAACACAAACAGTCAAGGCGGTGGCGGACGTCGTGGCAGAGGATCCAGCCGAGGGCGTGCAAGAGGACGTGGCAGTGCTTCTACATCAAACACAAACAGTCAAGACCGTGGCGGACGTCGTGGCAGAGGATCCGGCCGAGGTCGTGCAAGAGGACGCGGCAGTGTTAGTAGAAGCGAGCCGGCGCTAACTCACATAAACTACGGCATAAAAGTCTCGAATTTCTACAACGTCGAATACCCACAAAATGCAACATCTTTGCTAAAGCCATCACAAAACCACCCTACTCTTCTCCAAAGGGTTGCATGTATTCATGAAATTAAACAAAAGAAGAAAAAAGATGTGGCGAAAATTTTGGAAAAGCAGTTTGGAAGTAACTGGGCCGAGCACAGTGAACTACAATGGTTTAAAACTAATATTTTTAGTGTACCAGAAGCATTACCGGAACCTAATAATGACGACCAAAGTGATAGTGATGATGAAAATTTCGGGGCGTTACCCGTGGTCCAACTGCAATGTCCAACTGGTTGTACCAAAGGGAATGTTTTTTCCCAGTGGACCAACTGCTCAATGTTCAACTATATTTTATTCCCCGTTGTTCAACTAATTATCCACGAACTGCACGCTATAATAAAACGTTATCATAATGCGGAATTGGTATCTCTTCAGAGGTCAAACGTTAATCCCTTTAGTTTCAACTCCTTGTAGATCAGACGGTATAATCTCTTTGATTGCAATTTGAACTTGTGTCACATTTTGACATGAAAAAATATCTAATCATTGGGTTGTACGATTCATTTATTTTTCCGAGAGCCCAAAACCTATAATGTCGGAGGAAAATACGAGTAATTTAGTTTTTCTCAAAAGAAAAGGTGGAAACGTTCTCCTCTTCGATGGAAAACAGTACCACAAAGTGAGGGATTACAAACGAAACGGAGTCTCGTTTTGGCGATGTTCCTTAGCTCGGAAGGAAAAATGTGCAGGTTCCATAACGATTAAGGTACGTAAAACACATTTTTTTATGTAGAGCATGGGTGGAGTGGTGTCTAAAAGACGCAGGACTCCTGTATTATTACCAACTAAGGAGCACTGCGCAATAGTAAAGATTCTTTACACTCTGACTGCGCTTTGGCCCGTTTCATTATTGTTCTGCTATGTTTTCAGGACATGACCATACTGAAGGACCATTCACATTCATGCAGTGGAAATCAAATTAAAAATGAAATGGCTATTGCGTTGGATCTGTTGAAAAAGGAAGCGGGAAGTAAAGATCATCCTCTGCCTAAAATGTACAAAGAGACTGAGAAGAAGTGGCGTGATGATGGATTTCATTTACTCGAACCCTTACCAGAGTTTCAGAAGGTCAAGCATAGTATATACGATTCAAGAAACAAGGTTGCAGGAGCGTCTAAACTTAAATTTACAAATTTTGACGAGGTGCAAATACCGGAGCAACACTCAAATTTAATTTTAGCCGATTACGACTTCGAAGGTACTAAAATCTTAATTTTCTGTCAGAAGAAGCCAGGAACGTCATCACTGACGTAAAAGAAATATTTGGTGATTCTACCTTCAAAAGTTGCCCATCTCCATTCACACAACTCTTTACTATACTTGGAGACTTTGGCAGTACGTCTGAGAGAACAAAAGTGTTACCATTAATATATGCTTTATTAAGCAACAAGAAAACCGAAACGTATGTTACTTTATTTAACTTAATCAAATCACAGCTTCCATTTTGGACACCAATGAAGTACCATTGTGATTTTGAGCTTGCGGCCTTAAACGCAGTGTACGAAGTTTTTCCAAACATGGTAATAAAAGGGTGCTACTTCCACTGGCACCAATGCTTGACGAAAAAGGGAACGAAAATATTCGGTAAAAAGAAGACGAAACCAGAAAATAGAATCATGACACTCTGTAGAGTTTTACCATTGTTGCCGAATGAAAAAATTTCAGATGGCTGGAAGTTCATAAAATCGCAATCTGAAAGTCTGATAGGACATGACAAGGTGAAGAAATTTTTGAAATACGTGCAGTCCTTCTGGTTAAACAGACGCATACACAAAATTTTATGCGTGTTTGGTGAACGCCATCGCACAAATAACGTTGCTGAAAATTGGCATCGTCAAATTAACAAAGAATTGAATAAAAGCAACACGAATTTGTTGCGATTGCTTAATTTCATTGAAAATTATGGAGTAACTTGCATGGACTACAAAAACAAAAAAGGGGCACAAAGAAAAAGAAAGGATATTGAAAATGACGACTTTATAAGACATGTGCAAATGGAATTAATTACAAACGAAATAACTGTTGGGTCTGCCCTCGATAAATTGAGATAGAGTAATCTATTAACGGTGTTGCTAGTGTCATATTACTTAGTTTGCATTTGATTTCTTTTTATTGCATTGTATTCGTACAGAATTACTTGTTTCATACTCTTTTGTTTGCGTTTGCTTTCTTTTATTATATTTGTAGAGGATTAATTTTATGTTGCATAGGTACTCATTTTCAGCTTTGTATGGTGGAAGTTCCCTAGTGGCGGACACCTAAGATTTGCAGGATATAAAAACGATTTCGAAAAATTTAACTTTTTTTATTCATTATATTACTTATGTTAACAAACTTTAGAATCAACATTAATTAACAAAAATGCATCTTCTGCATAATGATATCAAAAAAACTTTGGTGAAAAGAATCAAATCATGCAATCACTCGAAGTGGCACCTAGTACCAGACGAACTTCGACACGGGTCACGCACGACAGTATAGGCCGTGATATGTTACTGCCGATTCTCGATAAAATTCTGCCGTGTCTTACCCTTATAATTTTAACTTCTAGCTGTTTTCTCAAACATTTTCAACCGTATGGAAAAAGGCCTACATGTTACCGGTACCAAAAATTGCTGACCCTACTTATTTTCAACCATGCCATGTAACCCTGCCTTAACCAGTGTTAGTCTAAAGACCAACTGCTACCAAATCGTATTTTCTGCTTAACATATATGGACTGTGTTTATCAACGTTATTGATAACCTTGCATTCTTTATATTAGTTGGTCCATGGGGAATGAATATTCGTAATTTATTTAGTACAATTAAACAGTTGGCCCACTGGGAAAAAAAAATCCCTTTGGTACAACCAGTTGGACATTGCAGTTGGACCACGGGTAACGCCCCAAAATTTCGGGGATGATGTTGAACCTTGTGACTGCTGCGAGCCCGACACACAGGAATTTGTATAAGATTATTCTTATAGACTAAAATTTTTGTGTGTAACTTTTGTTTGTACTTATTATTAATAAACTCATATAATGGGAAAATATTGTTTTTACTTTCATAACTAGACATGTCCATCAGATTTTCAATCAAAACTAGATATGTCCAGACTTCTCAAACAAAATCAGACATGTCCATTTAAAAAAAAATAAAAAAAATAACTGGTCAGTGTTTAAAAAAACAAAAGCCGGTACTGTGTCAAAGATTTGATAAAGTTTTTATTATGAAAAGAAAAAAAATCTAGCTAGTCCCTATCTACGTCGTTCAGTTTTTCCCCTCCTGTAAAAAACAGTTAATGGGACATGTCGGGTTTTGTTCGCCAGCTCCTCAGTTGTATGCCCGATTTTGATGCTTTTAAAGTAGCTAAAATCATGGAAAAATTAAAAAAAGCAGTATGTGATGACTACGGTTCGATTCTACAAATTTTCGAAAAGCATGTAATAGAATTCCGTAAAAATCCAGAGTATGACGAAATCATTCCAACTTTTGATTCAGTCAAAGACACCTTGTATAGAGCAAGAAAAAATCATTTACAAGTACACGCTACGGTTTTCAAAACTTTAGAGACAGTTAAATTGCCACGAAGATTAACTGAGAACTTTTTATTAATAGAAGACGGTTCATTCGATAAAATAATTGTATTCTGTAGTACAGAAGCCAAAGACACTATAAACAGAGTGTCTGATTACTATGCTGACGGGACATTTAAAGTGGCCCCAAAACCGTTCCTGCAAATTTACTCTCTTCATGGGGAAATTGATGGTAATTCGATTATCGTTCCCTTGATATTCTCTCTATTACCCAACAAACAAGAAACTACATATGAGAGATTATTTAACCTGCTACGACAGCACTTGCCACAAATGAATCCACTACATTTCCATAGTGATTTTGAATTAGCCGCAATGAATGCCTTCCAGAAAGTATTTCCTTGTGTAGCAATACATGGATGTTTATTCCATTACGCTCAGGCGTTGCGTAAAAATGCAAAAAAAAAAATGTTTATAATTCCAAAGAACAGAAGAAAACAATAGCATTATATACAGCCTTAGCACATCTGCCACCGGCATACATTCCTGAGGGCTTTCTTTCGATTAATTTTGAAATTTGTTCTGACGACACTTCCGCTTGGAATGATTTCATTGACTACTACGTCAAACAGTGGATGAAAAATGATACAGTGGAAATCTTGAGCTGTTACGGAAGACGTCATCGAACCACAAACGTCGTAGAAGGATGGCATTCCAGATTAAATAAGATCGTCGGTTCCAAGAAACCCCATCTTTTTCCTATCATAAAAATTCTAAACGACGAAAGTGTTCATTGCGATTACAACGTTAGAATGAATAACATGCATCTACCAATTTCCAAAAAACAATTAAACAAATTCAAATTGAGAGACGAACGCATAAAGAAGATCACAGATGATTATTTACCAGTTCGCGGACAAGAATGTTCTAGCATCCGATTTAGTCTAACTCGCTATGACACGAATGCTATGGCATTCGGAGTTTGAGGATCATATTTGGACACAAATGTAGTAGCAGGTGTGTCTCCATATCATTTTTAGAGAGCTAAGACTTTACTGTCACAAAATACACGAACACAGATCGGTAAGTGTCAAATAAAATGGTTTTTGCACACATGGAAATTGTCGCCATCTCGCCCTCCCCGCACCTGCACACATTGACACAAATACTATGGCATACGTGTTTGTATGAGCATTTATTCAGTGGCTCTGCGAGTGCGCATAGAAGTAGACGTGTGTCTGTGGAAGGTGTTTTGTGATAGGACTACGAGTTATTTTGTTGATCGTAAGTAATTTTCTTTTATTATTTGTTAGGTGAATGTAAAACTAGCTCGTCTCCACAACTCAACATCCTTTTTTGCGCCTATTTTGCATGTAATCGTAACTGTAACCTTGCTTGAGCTGCCCAAGCGCCTGCACGAAGTTCAACAGTCCCTCCCTGTTACTGGTACTTCGGGTAGTTTTGTTATTTGTTGATAAGAGTTTATTTATTACTTTGTTCTTGCTACCAAGCCACAAATGCGTTCCGGCACCGCCTACCTAGAGCCCTACCTACCTACCTAGGCGCCTAGATTTGTAACCTAGGCGCCTAGGTTTGTAGGTAGGCCGCTAGGCAGCGGTATTATTTAGTATACTATGATAGCGGTGCCGCATCTAGCTAGGCGCCTGGTTAGACCGCTAATTGTAAATGTGTTTGAATGATGTGGTCATCATCATCACCATATTAGCCAGAAGACGTCAACTGCTGGACATAGGCCTCCCCCAAGGTTCTGCACGAAGATTGGTCCTGCGCCGCCAATGATGATGTGATATATTTTACAGATTTTATGCAGCACAGCATGCATTTTCTATTTATTTTTTTGTGTATTTTGTTATGTTGTTATTGTGCTGCATAAATGTATTTTCTTTCTTTCTGCTTTCTAGATGCCACCAAGATTAGGAAAAACAATTAACGTAACCGAAAAAGAAAAACTGATGAAGCTATTTGAAGAGGCGTCTGATGAATCGGAGGTATTAGATGAACGTTGTAGTGACGAGGAATTAGAGGAATCTGAGAGGTCTGCCGATGAACAAGACGGAATTCAGCCATCTTATGACTGTGACTCGGATTCGGGTTCTACACAGCACGATCCATTTAGTGATGCAGATGTAGAGTATGGGTCGGACACCGATTACGATCCTGCTGAAGATGAAGCCGCTCTGAGCGATAGATCATCTGATGAGGACAGCAGCGAATCACAAGTAAGTCAGTCGCTACGAAGACGGCGTATTCCAGCTGTTGTCTCACCTTCTATCCTAGTTTCACCAGTTCAGATGGATTTCCGACAGAGTACACCACCTCTCGACGTACAATCTGTCTCGCCTCCTACGTTTACTACATCACTAGTTCGGCAGAATGTAGAACAAAGTACTCCAGCTCCTGTTTGTGCAATTCAGCAGGATTTACAAGAGCCCACTCCACGTGTCGACGTACAATCGACTTCACCTTCTATTTGTGCTACACCACCAGCTCATCAGTATGTAGAACAAAGTACTTCAGCTCCTGTTTGTGCAATTCAGCAGGATTTACAACAGCCCACTCCACCTGTCGACGTACAATCTATTTCAACTTCTATTTGTGCTACATCACCAGTTCAGAATGTAGAACAAAATACTCCAGCTCCTGTTTGTGCGATTCAGCAGGATTTACAAAGGACTCCACCTCTCGTACCAGCTGGTACCAGTGCAGGTACGATTACCGAAAAGCAGACGAATGATACCAGTAGCTCGTCGTCCGATAGCGAACCTTCTGTAAAAAAGTCCAAGAAGACTCAACGTACCTGGATACAAGGTGATTTGTCTCGTCAGGCGCCCATGTTTCCTGATGGGGACTATACTTTATTTAGAGAAAAGTCGCCTATTGAGATGGTCGACTTATTTTTGGATGAATCGGTTATACATCTTTTAGTTGATCAATCGCAGAAATACACAGCTTTTCAGAACTGTTCTGACCCAAAAATAACTCATGATGAGATTAGAGCTTTCATTGCAATTCTTGTTCTTTCCGGCTACAACAGTGTTCCATCCAAAATTCAGTACTGGGGCCAGAACGAGGATGTGAGAATCCAAATGGTATATAAATGAATGCGACGTGACAGATTCAAAACTATAATGCGCTTCCTCCACTGTGCGGATAATAATCAGATGAATGCCAGTGGTAAAATGTGGAAGCTTAGACCGCTAATAATGGAAGCTGAAGATAATATTTCCAATACAAACTATTCATATTATGGTTACTACTCAAACAATTATGCTTACAACTCACGTCCTCCTGCTAATCAGGCAAATTATTCTTCTGAACACGCTGCTTATACACCTGAACCCAGCGGTGCTGGTTTGGAGCAACCTGAATTTGGAGAAGATACTACTCGTAACCCAAGAGACCCAAGACTCAATGCCTGCCACTCAAATCACTCCAAGCGATGGTGGTACAATGAGAATTGAGTTTTTTTACTCTACTATGATTATTAATTAAAGAAAGACACCTTGAAGACGCTCTCTTGTACTAATAGCTTCTCTATAATGTGTTAATTTTTTTAATGTCATATTCTATTAAAGCATTTAAATATTCAAACTCATTTCTTGTCATTCTTAAATATGTACGAAAATCATCATTTGACAACTCGTTAAATAGTTAATAACTGTATTCACTTCTCAAATAATTAATATTTTGCATCCAAATTCCCTTCGTTCGGTTAAAGGCAGATTCTTCTAATGGTAGATTCTTGTTAGGGCACAAAAAGGACAGTCACAATGTAAGTTGTAATCCCGCTTTTGAAAGACTTTTTCCTTCGTTCGGTTAAAGGCAGATTCTGGTTTTTTTCTGTCACTCTAATTTATTTATGCTTTATTCCAGCATTAAGGTCAGCAATCTCCTTTAAGTAGGTTGGTACTTGGTTGATAGCTGGCCACTTGAGATCAATGAATAAAATGAAGGGATCACTTGACATTGCTGTTAGTTCTGTTTATGAACGTCAACAATTTTAAATTAATATTAGCTGGTAAAATAATTTACATGTGCCCCTGATTTTGTCAGTAACAAAGTGGATGAAATTATTGACGGTTGTAAAAAAGAGGTATGCAGTAATTTAGAACCAATTCCAAAAATTTATTCAGAAGAAGTGCCGTTATTTACTTCCAAGAAGGATTCCCTATATAAGTCAAGAAAGTATTATCTAAATCTAGACAGAACGTCTTGCAAAAATTTAAATGAACTAAAGTTACCTAATAAATTAGTTGAGCATATTTGTTTGTTTGACGACGGCCAAGGCGATGATAAAATTTTAATATTTGACACTGGTTTAGCCAGAGAGCAGTTAAAAAAATACAAAAAGTTTAGCGGGGACGGCACATTGAGGGTAACTCCTAGGCCATTTTTACAACTGTACACTATGGACATCAATATATGTGATGAGGACAATGCTGTGAATTTCGCTGCATTGGTGTATATTTTGCTGCCCAATAAAACGCAAAATACTTACGCCAGGATGTTTAAGGTTCTAAGAGATCAATTTAAAGTACATATTACACATTACAAGTGTGACTTTGAAATCGCACAAATACAAGCTTTAAAAGAAATATTTCCGGAAGTCAAAATCACAGGTTGTTTTTATCATTTTTGCAACGCTTTGTGGAGATACAGCAAAAAAAATGGATACACAAAAAAGAATGAGGGTTACAAATGTACGCCATTGTACACCATGCTAGCCTTATTATATCCAAAGTTCATACCCGAAAGCTATTTGGCAATTCGTGAGGAAGTGATTGACTGCGAGGAATTCTCAAAATTCGACAGTTATTTTGTAAAGCATTGGATGAACTTAATTACGTGAGAAACTTTTAGCTGCAACAGGGAAAACGTAAGAACTACAAACTCAATCAAAGGTTGGCACCGTCGCATAAACGCAAGATTCCCGAAGAAGCCCACCATTTACTATTTCATACAACTGTTGAAAAAAGAAGCCACAGCGCAAGACAGAGAAATTAAACAATCAGAATCTTCTTCAGGGTTAAGCTGTGGTCAACGAAGAACTAAAAAGTTAATCGATAAAAACAAATCCATTAACGAAATAATAACAAATCTCGAAGAAAACAAAATCTCTACTTTCGAATGTTTAACTAAATTAGCAGCTTTAAAAATACGAGTATATAAGAAGAAGTGATGGGAGATACCTCTATGTTATCATTAGGTATGGAATTTTTTATTAACTTGTTAACTCTGAAATAGAGTCTGTGTTTAATTTCCTGTAGTTTGGTTTCTTAGTTACTAATAAATATATTTTAACAATTTTATGATGACTTGTACTTCTGCCCTAACAAGAATCTGCCATTAGAAGAATCTGCCTTTAACCGAACGAAGGCGTGTTCGTCCCTCGCTCTCGCTTTGTGAAGCTTTATCGGATGATAACCTTTAATACTTTGTTTCTCACAGTTTATTTGTTGTGTGTTTACAGTTTTAGTGCAGTTCTTATCTAATTACAATATTTTCGTGTGTTTCAGGGAAAATGCCTGTTACGAGGTGTGCCGTCTTGGGATGCCTGTCTTCAGCCTCTACATTGTAGAGTCTACAACAACTCTCCATCAGTGACCTCGTAGTGAAGATGTTGGCGAATTACATCCCGAAATTCCATCTGGGAAAGGGGTTTGCCCTAAACCAGTACCTAGTCCATAGGGCACAGATGACCCTTAACTTAAAAAAACCGTGTTTCTAGTATAATTATAATTTCTCTCTAGTTACGTAGGCACCTATCACATGTTGCTTTAGTTTTCCTTCTACACCAATCTTACCATATATTTTTTATTCAATGTCTTCACATAAACTGAGAAGACTGAAGCAATTGTACCTGTGGATGCTGTATGCCATTTTATATTAAGTACTTTTTAATTTAATTATAGGTAGTAGATAATTTAAAAAAAATATATCATTGGAATGCTTAAAAAATATATGTTATATTTATGTTGTTGTTGCTTATAAATATGTTGTTTCATCAGGTGTGTCAACTCCATTTTGAGAAACAATTCTATAAGGATGATTATAAAAGAAAACCTCTTTCATGGAGACCATTCTCATTAAGGATCGCCGCGACACAGAGTCGCCCTAGTGCGGGGTCCAACAGCAAACTTTAAAACGTGTAAAAATTTATTGTGGTAAATAAATTATTTTGTATGGCGGACACTATTTCGTGTCATTGAGATTTCATCTGGAAACCTATGAGCGCGATTACTGTTTGTGAGTATTGACTGCTTCTCTGTTAGAATTAACAATCATCAATCCGCCTTCGGACTACCAGGCGCGGGGAGGGGTTCCATCCTTATGTTGTTGATATACCATCTGCTCGTACGAAGCGATTTGCTTCTTCATTCATTATGCGAACGGCTAAGGAATGGAACAGCCTGCCGGCGTCTGTATTTCCCGAAACCTACAACCTTGGGATCTTCAAGGCCAGAGTGAATAGGCATTTACTGGACCCGCATGCTCCATCGTCGACCTCATCGTCGCTTACCATCAGGCGAGATCGAGGTCAAATGCGGGTTTAGAAGTAAATAAAAAAAAAAAAAAAAAGTTAATTGACTTATTATTTATATGAGTTTAAAGTCAAAAGTCATAGGAACTTTCTGAACATTTTTGCTATTATTTTAGCTATTGGAAGCAGTTATCACAAATATTCCCTACAAATTCCGGTCAATTTTCCTACAACCTCAAAAAAGACATTAACTCAGCCAGAGGGTACCTACCTATTACCAAATTGTTATTGATTTTAACAATTATTTCTTGTGTTATAATGTAAAGCCAAAGCTTTAGGTTGTACTACGCATATGGTTCCAGTGCTAATTCGGTGGGTGCTTCCTCGTGGTCCCCCTAGTTTGTCTCACCGGTGGGTCCACGAGGAATTTCTTTTCCTCGTGGTCCCCCTAAGCAGTGGGACCATAAAGAATATTCCTCGTGGTCCCACTATAAATTGTGCAGTACAAGTTGCGCTCTTCGTGGTGATTATTATATGAAAACATCCAGACCAGTGAACAAATATCCCATTTGTACTCATCATACAAACATCAGTCCCCGCGCCGTGGATCGAACCCGCAACCTTCGGCGAGGCAGGCAGGCTCTTAACCATTCGACCACGGAAGTCAATTACTTTATCAATTATCTAAATAGATTACAACAATTGATTTTAACAATTATTTCTTGTGTTATAATGTAAAGCCAAAGCTTTAGGTTGTACTACGCATATGGTTCCAGTGCTAATTCGGTTTGCTACATCCAGGTGTGTTGATGCTGATGTACAGGATCGTCTGAGTTGGTACCGCCCTCTTATCTATTTCTGCCGCAAAGCAGAAATGCTTCCGTTTCTGTGTTTCGGTTTCAAGTGTAAGAAAGCCAGCGTAATTACCGGCACACGCCACGACGCACTCCGTATTAGTCCTCAAGGTTAGCAGCGCATCGAAAACCCTCTAATAATAATACAGTGAGGTGAGATGTCTATGGGCGACGGTGACCATTTACCATCAGGTGGCACAGTTCCTCGTCTGCTCCCCTTATTTAATTTTAAAAAATCAAAATCCGTGGCACTGACATCAAGTAGGGGGAGGGCGGAACGCATGTGATTGGTTACAGTTAAAGTTTTCAGTTAATTCAATTTCCAATAAGAACTAGATTAGGTTACAAATGTGCAATGTCCACTGTCAAATTGGATTCAAATTCCATAAACCTATATTAAAGTTACATTTTATAATACAGCACCCATGCTAAAATATTTCATTTTAACTCAACCATGAGGAATGAGCCACTTTGTGTGCTTGTGTTATTGATTGTGGTTTCGTTTTGACTAAATTTGACATAAGTATTTCCTTATCGTATTGTGCCCCACAAACATCTACCCTTTAAAAAGCGGATATTTAGGTTTCAGTCGTAGCTTGAACCACAAGCGAGATAACCCTCTAGATATTCGTCAACTTTTCTACCAAATACTCTCGTTCTAGTAAAATTACAGGTACAGCTTTAAAATTACAGGTACAGCTAGAGAGCCCAACAAAACTAGACAACGGACTATGAAGAGTACAAAAAATTTGGCACCTAAATGCAGGAAGATGTACACTAAATGTACTAAAATGCTAAAATCGAAGCGAAGGCTACTGTATGGATGTGAGGAGAGATTCGAAAAGGCCAAACAATTGAATGAAAAAGAGTCATTTAAGGCGATGGTTGAAAATATGACACCGCAGGCACAGGAATTCTTATTATTTAATTATTCTCCATACAAGCGGCCAACGCTAATAAACATTGTAAAAGAAGATTTACTGCAAAACAGAAATTACTGGCTTTGACTCTTTTAAAACAGAGCCCAAAGGGCTATAAATTGTTGCAAAAAATGTTTATATTGCCTAGTCGAAGAACTCTAAATATCAGTGGCGAAGGGTCTATATAACACGATTCCTATCGGCTTCCCTTTTGAAATCCCCGCACCTTCCTCACTTACACTAAGAGTTTAAAATCAACATCAAAAAAACGCTCTTGGCCACGTGGTTCGACCGCATGGTTCGATCAATCGGACTACGTGAACTTTTTTTTCCAGTTGATTCGATTAATCGAACCACGTGTTCTTGAGATTCCTGATAGTTCGATCAATCGGACTACGTGAACTTTTTTTTCCAGTTGGTTCCATTAATCGAACCACGTGTTCTTGAGATTCCTGATAGTTCGATCAATCGGACTATGTGAACTTTTCTCAATATTTTAGTTTGATTATAGAGCCGACCAACGAGGTCAGAATGTTTTAATACATACAAACGAATTATTACTTTCTAAAGAGATTTGATAACCTATTGAACAGAGGTCGGTAGTCGGACTATGAAAACTTGCGATTCCTTATATTTCGATGAATCGAACCAGGTGAACTGGTCCTCGTGGTTCGATTATGGAGTCGAACTACGTGGTCCTGGCGTTTAGTAGTTCACCTAGTAATATTCTAAAATCGAATCAACTGGAAAAAAAAGTTCACGTAGTCCGATTGATCGAACCATGCGGTCGAACCACGTGGCCTGGAGCAAAAAAACAACATTCTATCATTTCTCAGAAGCAAACGCAACGCCTAAACAAAAGTACAAAGCAAAGGCAAGCCGGTCAGTTAGCGCTAGTTCAGACACGGCGGGAACCGCGCGATTTCAGAATCGCATGGAAATCGCGCGGGTCTTATTTGTATGAGTTATTATATTAAGTAATCGTTCAGACATACCCGCGCGGTTAATCAAGCCGCGCGGTTCCCGCAACCCAACCGCCAGAAAATAGAATCGCGCTACTCCCGCGCGTTTCTATTACTATGGAGTCTTTACTTCACGTTCAGTTGCACTGCGGCTACCGCGCGGTTAGCACGTCCACAGCTCGTGAGTTCGCCATGGATCGTTTCGACACTGAACTATTTATTGATGAGGTGGAGAAGAGACCTGCAATATGGGATATTCAGTGTGATGATTATTCAAATAAAATAATCAAGAACCGAGCTTGGCAAGAGTTGGTGGAGATATTTGGAGATTGTGAAGACACGTTGGAAAAAAAGAATATTTTAAGTAAGTAGGTTTATTCACCAAAACTGAACTGACAGAATTATTAGCTATTACAATTATTATTATGAAGCGCTAGTATATTATACTCTCCGTATACTTTAGGTACTTAACTAAATATAAACAAACTTCGGCTGTTTCATGCAGACATTTCCAGCATTTTTCAAATGAAGGTCACAACGTTATTACCTTATTTTGTTTGTTTACATTTAGTTATGTTTCAGGTGCTCGTAAAGGAGCCCGATATATGTATTTTTCAAGACTTTCTTTCCTGAAGAATAGTGTTAGTAATAAAGACACTACAACTAATATTGAAGAACAGAATGAAAGGCAAAGTGAGGAGACAAGTGAACTAAACGCCAATGCAACCGAAGCCATTGAAATACGTCCCCCTAAACGTAAGAAAACACAAGTGCCAGAAGAAAAAATAGCTGTTTTAATAGAAAAAAGCATCGAGTCACGAAAAAAATTTCAGGATGAACTTCAAGAAATTATTATTATTATTATTAGTATTACCAAACAAAATGACGACAAACTCTTTTGCTTGTCGTTATATAAAGAACTCAAGAAAGTACCAGAAAATAGGCGTTTAGCGACAAAAATTGAATTACTTCAAGTGGTACAAAAAGGACAAATCTTACCGCCCCCTGTTCGCTACAATACTCAGCAGATCACACCTATGTATTGGCAAGGACAACAGTATACAAGCCCGCAAGGATATTTTACTACATCTGAATCATCTCCTCCTGTTATTCCGTCACCGTCACCGTCACCATCGCAATTTAGTTCTGGCTCTCAGTCGTCTACTGTTATAGAGAATATTTATGCTGATTTTGAAGAACAAAAATAAATCTTACCTTAAAGTTATTACGAGTTTCTCTTCCGGTGACACGCTTGGCCTCAAATGCGTTTCAGAGCTTGAAATATCTTGCCTGATCAGTTCAATTAGTTCATCAAAAGATTTTATTGACATTCTCAAATAGTCAAAAAATTTGTTATCATACATTCTTTGGGATATAACGTTACGAACTGACCATGTACTAGTCGGTCACTTAATATTGGATGCACCCAATACCGCCTTTTTCTTTTCTTTTTTTTAAGGAGCAACCACAGTAACACACACACTTCTTCGTCGACCTCCATTTTGAAACTGACGCTATACCCGCACGAAAATCGCATACTAACCGCGGTGTCTGAATAGCATCACAATTTTGCGGTTTCAAACCGTGCGATTCGTAAACGCACGATTCCCGCATGTCTGAACGAACGCTAAAGGCTCATACAGATGCTTCAACAGTTTCAACACCCTTCTCTCTCGAACTCACGAAATCTGTTCGCTTGCTATTTCAGTCCCACATTCGCTCTATATGGGCAAAATAAGCCGACTGCGATCGGCTTCTGGCTATAACCATCCCATTTCAGATGGTCGCGGTGTGCAAACACACACTATGGGATGTGAATGCGATTTAATTTGGTCCGGTTACCATTATTATGACAACTATTTCATAAGGTCAGAGAATTGACGCATTGTTTTAGAGAGAGTCTGACTCGGTATTCGACTGGGTTATACGTCAACAGTCATTTTGTTTAAAATACAAGTACAAAAATAGTTGTTTGTGTTTTGTTTGACAGGTGGTCATTTGTAGTTCTCGTGAAGTTTCTGTGGTTCTAATTAGTTTGTTTGTGTTTGTTGTTATCTAAGCTTGCTGAGATAACTTAGCTAAGGTGAGGAATGGCTGCGTTAGTGCAATTTGAGTGTTGTCTCACGGATTATTTGCTCAATGATGCAACGTCCTTTTCGAAACAAAGTTTTGAGAATAAAAAACATCTAATAAAATTAGGCCGTGCTCGACCAGACATGACAATAGATTACAAACGTAAAGACGGCTTTTTTAAACATTTCCATACTTCACTATATGACAAGTATACTTGGCTAACGGGAAGTTGTAAATTAAATAAAATGTATTGTTTCCCGTGTCTATTATTCTCCGATTCCAGTAGCGTGTGGAGCCGCACAGGTTTTACAGATATTAATAATTTAGTAAATTCAGCAAAAAAACATGTTCAAACGGAAAAACATATACGTAGTTGTTTGTCGTTACATGAATTTGGAAATATTCGTATTGAAACGTTTCTTGCCAATACTTTTGAAGCGCATAATAAAAAAGTGGATCGGAATCGTAGTTTAATGAAACGGTTCATAGACACGGTTATTCTCTTGGCAAAACAAGAATTACCATTTCGCGGGCATGATGAAAAAGCAGACTCCGATAACCGCGGTAATTATGTCGAAACTTTATTATATTTAAGCAAGTACGACACAGTTATGGACTCCCATTTGGATCAATGTTCCGCAACTCAAAATCCAGTATTTTCAGGTCTCTCGAGTGACATCCAAAATGATTTAATAAAAAGCGTGACTGCAGTCTTAAGAGACGAGATTAAATCAGAAATTAATAAAGCTCAATTTGTGTCTGCTATGATAGATGAAACACCAGACATGAGCCATAGGGAACAATTGAGTGTTATTCTCCGGTACATGTCTGAAACTGGCATCGAGGAGCGATTTCTGGGTTTTTTTGATGTTAGTGGCAGCCGTAACGCTGTTGTTTCATCTGAGCAGCTGTTAAGCATACTTGAGCAATATTCTTGCAAACAAAAGTTGGTAGGACAATCCTATGATGGAGCTGCTGTGATGTCTGGAAAGCACGGTGGAGTGCAGGCGAAAATCCGTGAGGCATGTCCCTTGAGAATTTTTATTCCGTGCTATGCACATGTCTTAAATTTGGTTCTGAGTCGTTCATTGGAAAATATTTCTGAACTGAAAGTATTCTTTGGCCACATCAACAGTATGGTTCGATTCTTTAATAAATCGTCAAAACGCTCCAATCTTTTAAAAGAAATAGCTAATCGCCGTTTGCCGGGAGTATCAGAAACGCGTTGGCATTACCATTCCCGTATTATAAACGTTATTTTTAATTGCAGGCCTGATATGATCGAAACATTTCGTTCAATACTGGATAACCCAGAATCCTGGGACAATGAATCCCTTTCTTTGTCCGAATGTTTTCAGAGTAAGTTAGAAGACAAGCAATTTTGCTTTTTACTTCACGTATTTTCTGAGATTTTTGAAAACACTGATGTGCTTTTTGCCTTGCTGCAATCCAAACAAGTTGATGTAGACGTCGCAAAGCGAGAAATAGAATTATTCGAAACGTGGCTCACAAATGATTTTGTGAACAGATTTGATTCCGTTTATGACAGCATCCAAGAATATTCGGAACCACCGCGACGACGTCAACGAATGGATTCAAACGTGGATGTGACAACTAGGTACAGGCGACTTTTTGTAGAAATCATTGATAATATAAAATCGCAAATTAATCAAAGGTACAGTACATTTTCTCAGCTGACTTTTCTTGATTTATTAAATAAGTCAAAATACGCATCATACAGTCGATCGTTCCCTGATGCAAAAGTATCTGCTTTGCTATCAAAATTCCCGGGAATTTCAGACTTCATTGCCTTGAAAAATGAGCTAAAAGTCTTGTATTCATCTTCATTATTAAATACATTAGATACATACGAGCTGTATCTTCATTTAAAAAATACTGGACTGTGTGACACCTTTCCTCAGATTATGACGTTATGCAGCCTCTTCTTGACTCTTCCTGTGACCGTTGCGTCCGCGGAAAGGTCCTGCTCTGCTTTAAAGCGGATACATACATACGTACGAAATTCGCAAAAACAAGAGAGGTTGTCGGATTTAGCTATACTTTCCATAGAAAAACACTTGTTGAAGAAAATAAAAAATAATCCAAGTTTTTACGACAATGTCTTAGCTCATTTTGTAACGAAAAATCGAAGAATAGCTTTAGAATATAAATAAATAACTGTAGGTAAATAAGATACTTTTTCATAGGTTTATTTGGTCGTGTGGTTTGGGGTTCTAAGTTTTTATTATTGCTTTTGTTTTAACTAATTTACTAGGTTTTGGCTACTACATTAAAACTATATTCCAAGTGGCTAAAAATAGTTGATCGAAATGTTGAAATTGGTTTATTTGGATATTATGAGTGACTTTTGTGTTGGTGTTGGTTTGGTGTTGGTATTTCCTTGTGTACATAATTTTTCTATCTATTTTACCTTTAGGCTAGTTTGTGATTCCTATAGCCTACTAAAAATAGTTTATCGAAATAGGTTTACCTAGTTGATTTTGACTTCGGTGTTGGTTTGTTTAGATTGTTGGTTTGGTGTTGGTCTTTCACTCCTACATGCTTACATGAAACGGCTTTTTTCAAAGCCACCTTTATAATACATGAAAGACACTGTTTATATATACCAGTGCTTCCTTATATTCTGAAGGTGGGTCATAATTGCATCACTGCTGACTTCATACCGAGAAGACTACACTCACATCATCACGCCTAGCACCTCATTAGAAGTAAGTGTTGGTAAGTTTTTTTGATCTGGTCGGGCTTCCCTTGCGAAAATATTCACCCTTCGCCACTGCTAAATATATTTACTCAGAGTTTCTTTTAAACCGGGCCTGAACTTACATGTAATGGCACAATTGAAAGAAACGGTGAAAACATGGGACGACTAGAAAAAATGTTCCTCCATATTGTTTGACGAAGTTCAATTAACGCTCATTTTGACATTTGTTGAATCGGAAGACCGCAATGATGGTTTTGTCAATTTTGGACAGGAATGTGAGAGAAAGTTTTGTGACCATGCACTTGTTTTCATGGTAAGAGGAATTTGTTCAGCTTGGAGGCAACCAGTAGTTATTTATGTGAAGGCACAACACCGACTTTGACTTTGGAAAATATTGTAAAGGTAGGTATTTTAAATTAAAATTAAGGCCAAAACTTAAGTGAACACAAAGGGTACTTCTGATACCTTATGAGTACTTTTGACGATTCTGAGATAATCCAGCAGTTAACTACAAGTTACTCCTGAACCCAGGCATCGCTGCCTATTAGATTCGGAGGTTTGGGTATCCGTACAATCTCAAGTGTGTCGCTTCCGGCGTTCCTGTCCTCAGTGCACAGCGCGCGCCCCTTGGTGAATAATATTATCTCAAACTGTTTGGTCAGTTTTGACATTCCCTACGCAGCTGAGGCTAAAAGCGCCTGGGTGACCGCTTGCCCAAATCCCCCCCCCCCCTCACATCTCAGAGGCTCTGGGACGAGCCCTTCTGCAAATTGGTGCGGAACAACTTTATTCATACGTCAACCAATTTCGCAGAGCGTGCTCGTCTACTGGCCGCTGGGGAGTGGGAGTCAGGGCTCTGGCTGCACGCTCTCCGTCGGCCAACATCGGTATCTTACTGGACCGCATCACATTCCGTTTCGCCGTATGCCTGCGACTCGGCGCTGCATGCAACGTCCCCCACCTCTGCCGTTGCGGCGGAGCCGTCGACCAGCTCGGGCACCATGGTCTCTCTTGCTGCAGAAGCGCCGGTCGCATCCCCCGTCATGCCGAGCTCAACGACATCATACGCCGGGCACTTTCCTCCGCTGGAGCGCCAACTGTTCTTGAACCGAGCGGACTGACGCGCGACGATGGCAAGAGGCCCGACGGAATGACAATGAAGATGGGACGGCCTTTGGTGTGGGATGCCACCTGCGTCGACACCCTTGCCCCGCCTCACCTTCCAGCCATTTCTTATAAAGCCGACTCTGCGGCCGCTGCTGCAGAAACCCTCAAACGGCGCAAATACACTAATCTGGGTGAAACATACATATTTGAGCCGTTTGGGGTTGAAACATTGGGACCCTGGGACCCGGGAGCGCACCGCGTCTTCAAGGACCTCGCAAAGCGCCTGGTCGACGCGTTAAAAGACCCAAGAGCTTGGCTCCTATTTGGCTCAGCGGATCAGCTTAGCTATCCAACGGGGCAACGCAGCCAGTCCCTTGGGTACACTACCGGATGTGGGGGTACTTAACACGAATTTTTATCTTTAGTTTTTATTTTTTTCTTCTTAGCCTTAGTTTAGTTTTAACTTTAGTATTATTAATTTCTACTTATTTATAAATATTATTGTTATTAGTACATATAGTAAGTAGTAATAAGTAATAACTATCATTATAGTTACTAAAGAAACTTAAAGAGTTTAATTTCTTATTTACAGGACGTGCTACAAACCGTCGCAGACACAGGACTGGTACCGAAAGCTTACTTTCCAGTCTTGTATCAAAAACTTTCAAGCTGACACACGAAGAGATCAATTATTGAAAGACGAGCGTTTGAGTAAACTGCATTTATTATGTACCACCACAGAGTACTATATGTATATTGATGTATCACAGCGAAACCATGGTTTTTCCCCTTGCTCGGGATTGGACAGATTCGGGATTGGACAGATTCGGTATTGGGCAGATTCTTGATTCGACAGATTCTTGATTCGACAGATTAGTGGATTGGGCAAATTCTTGGATTCGACGGAAAATGCACAGTTGTGCACAAAATGTAATACGAGATCAATTAATTCGAAGAATCTGTCCAATCCCGAATCTGCCCTATACCGAATTAAAAAGACCCGACCTACTTAAACAGGAACTCATTAGCGTATTTTATACGTATATGAAACTCCTTGAACATTCAGTTATCTAGCAGGCCACTTTATGTCATTTCTAACAAATAAGTACTTCAAACAAATGCATATCATTTATTTTCCTGTTATAATTGTTATCAAAGAGGATATTTTACGTTTATTGTTGTGAAATTCTATATATTGCACGGTTGTATTTATGAAAAAAATATGAATCTCGCCGGTTCCAGCAGTGGTGAGGTGAATTTAAAATTTATTTTGAGTGAAAGGGGAAAGCATGTAGTTTTACATGCCCGACATAGATATAATTTTGTAACACAGAACAAATGTGGTACCACAAACTGGCGATGTGTTAATAAGGCAGAATGTAGCACTTCCATTACATTGGATAAACAAAACCGAATTGTTAAAGAGTCCAGTCATCTGTGCATGCCCGATTACACCAGAAACGTGGCTGATAGTTTGATTGATAAATGTAAAATCTTAGTATGCGAAAAACTCGAACCTATCCCTAAAATTTTTGAAGATTTTATGGACACTGTCGACGACTTAGATGATGAAAACAAACCAAACTTTGAGCAGAAAAAAGATGTGTTGTATAAAGCTAGAAATGATTATTTAAAATTGAACACAAATGACTGTAAAAATCTGAAATCTCTCAAACTACCGCATAGTCTTGTGGGTGATTTCTTTTTATTTGATGATGGCTTCGATGACAAAATTGTGATTTTCGGGACGCCATTGGCGAAAGAATATTTAAAAAAATACAAGTTTTTATACGGCGACGGCACATTCAAAATATGCCCCACTCCTTTTTACCAATTGTACAGTATGCATATAAATATGTCTCACAATGATAATACTGTAAATTTTGTTCCTGTACTTTACATTCTTCTGGCCAAGAAAACGCAAGCGATATACGAAAGATTGTTTACTATTTTGAGGGACCAGTTTTCCGTCATAATAGAACAATATAAATGTGATTTTGAATTGGCAACCATTCAAGCAGTATATCCTGGAGTAAAAGTAACTGGCTGTTACTTCCATTTCTGGAAAGCATTACTTAAAAAGAGCCAAAAAATTGGTTTTGATAAGACTGAACACGGACTATTTATCATGCGCCTTTACATGCAACTGCCATTGCTGCCTCCGATTTTGATTCCGGAAGCCATTTTAAGCATCCAAGAAGTGGCAAATGAATGTGAGGAATACAATGCATTTAGAAATTATTTCTCAACACATTGGATGGGAATATATACCGAGAATGTCTTCACTTGCTACAATGAAAATTTTAGAACCAATAACCCTGTCGAAGGGTGGCATAAACGCCTAAAAAATAGATTTCCTATTAAGCCACCACTATACCTTTTTATTCAATTATTAAGGAAAGAATCGCGTTTTCAAGATAGAAAATTTAAAAAAGCACAAATTTATTGTAAAGAGAAGCAACGGGACTCAAAGTTATTGCAAAAAAATAATCAAATTGAAAAAATAGTTACAGCGGCATTGAAGAACGAAATTAGCGTAACCGATTGCTTAAAACGGTTGAGTAAAGTAAATTTCATATTTAAATCATAAAGCGGAATACCTATCATAAAACAATATAATTTGTTAGTTAATAAGGGAAAAAGCATCCTTTTTTGTTGAATTGAAACTGAAATAATTTGTTAGTTAATAAGGAAAAAAGTATCTTGCTAATTTATGTTTCATTTTTCGAAATACAAAATTTCTAATTCCAAATATTCGGTATTGGACCGATTTGTTTTTCTTAACAACTGTACTTCTGCCGTATAGCTAATCCGTCGAATCCAAGAATCTGCCCAATCCACTAATCTGTCGAATTGGGAATTTGCTGAATCAAGAATCTGTCCAATCCCGAGCAAGGGGGTTTTTCAATGTCGTAGCCACAGAAATCGGACTAGTAGCCTCTCCTCTAGAACGATGAGCACTGACAGCGTACCAAAGAGTTTGTGCATTATAGGTATACCAGAATCTCATGGCATTTAAAAAAAAAAAAAAAAAATTGTTTTCATATGGCAATGTCAAGTGTCACCCGTCAAATCAATGTACGAGGTCTGTCAACCGCTGCTGAGACTTTGTGATTATCTTCTTGAAATTTGTTGTTTTTGTGAAAATGTCGAAAAAGCCACTTCGATCTCAAGCGAGAAATATTGTTTTCAATGTCTATCGTAAAATAAAGGAAGAAGAAGGTGTACATCAAACTCAATCTTTTATTTTAAAGCGCACGGTAGAGTTGACCGGTAAGTTGGAGTGAGTTGTTGATACTTTGTTTTTTTTTTAATTTTTGTTAGGTACTTAATTGTGACTTCTTTATAGGGGTTTCCAGTACTACTATACGGCGAATCGTAGCTGAGGGCACATCGAATGATGGTGTGTTTTCCACGCCTGGTAAAAAGAGGAGAGGGGGCAAGAAGAAAATCAACTTAGACAGTTTCGATTTGCAGTTGATTAGGAATAAAGTAAAAGAATTCTATACAGTTCGGAAGGAAATTCCAACAGTAAATAAACTGTTACAAATTCTTCGACAAGATATTGATTTCAACGGAGGGAGAGAATCTCTGAGGTAAGAAAAATAATAAGTGATAATCCCTCTCACTCGTAAGAGGAGGCCTGTGCCCTGCAGTGGGACGTATATAGGCTGATGATGATGACGATTAATGACTAAGCTATCGTTTGAGTAACATGATAAATGTTATTATTTTTTACAGACTTATACTTAAGGAGATTGGTTTTGAATATATTAAATGCCAATAAAAAGGACCATTTTGATGGAGAGAGATGACATAAAACTACAAAGATACAAGTTTTTGAAGCGTATAAAGGAAAACCGCGGTGCTGAAGAGCATAATAAATTGGATGTGATTTATTTAGATGAGACTTACATTCACGGTTCATGTTCTATGAACAAGTGCTGGCAAAGCAAAGATATTGCAGGTCCATCTAAAAGTATTTCACTTGGAGCGAGGTGGATCATTGTAAACGCTGGTGGAGAAAATGGCTTTGTGCCAAATTGTTGTCTGGTCTACAGGTCAACAAGTGTATCTGCTGACTACCACCACGATATGAATAAGGACAATTTTACAAAATGGGTGACAGAGAAGCTAATTCCAAATTTGACAAGACCTTCACTAATTGTTATGGATAATGCTAGTTATCATTCCGTACGTGTGAACAAACCGCCCACACAAGCCAATCGTATCGCTGATATAAAAGAATGGCTCCATGCAAATGATTTGCATTATGATGATCTTTGGCGTAAATGTCAATTACTTGAAGTTGTGAAACAAAACATGTCTGCGCCCTTATATGAGATAGATGAAGTATTAAAATCGCACGGTCACGAAGATTTAAGGCTCCCTTATCATTGCACATTGAATCCCATAGAAATGATTTGGGGTATAATGAAGCAAAAAGTTGCTGATAAAAATGTAAATAGGCCTGCAAGTGACATAAAATTATTAACAGAAGAAGCTTTCTCACAAGTTGGTGCTGAGGATTGGCGAAAATGTTGTAAACATGTAAACGAAATTGAAAACGATTTCATCAAGCAAGATAGAATAATTGAAATGCTGGAAGAGCGATTTATAATAAATACCTCTTTATCTTCATCATCTGATGAAGAACAAGAAATGCAAGCAGAGTTCTTCTTGGAATCGTTTTCGAGTTCTGAATGAGGTATTAAGTTATTTGTATGATTGAATTATATATAATAAATTAGTACATAAAGTAATTCACGATTGATTTATTTTTCAGGACATATTTTCTATGTTAAGAACCCGATGTATTAATACTAGACATAAAAAAAATTAAACAGTATCAAGATCGTTTAATCAAATTTCCCCAGTATTGCACACCACAAAATTTTATTTCCCCATTTGCCATGAGATTCTGGTACACCTATAGTTTCATACATTCCCTCAGGCTGAGAACGACAACTTCCTAAAATGACAACTTCCTAAAACGACAACTTCCTAAAACGACAACATTTTAGAATGTCAACACCGTCAGAGGCTGAGAACGACAACTTCACTATGAAATTAGTAGTTGTTTACTATTTTTATTACTTGCTACTACGGAACACTTCATGGTTGAGTCTGACTCACACTTGGCCACTTTTTGTACGTTATACACGTACTACAAACTAACAAACAATTCATACTCGAGTGAAGTGCACTTTACTTTTCTCGAAATGCTACTTCCTCATTGCCTCATTGAAACTCATTGATAAAGGTGCTATTTTGTTCTAAACTCCTTAGTCCAGGTATGCCACTACTGGCATAATTAAAAAGTATTTGTCTGCTTGACAATCGTAAAATCCTATGTGTTGATTTTTTCATGAAATAACGATGCAATTCATAAAATCACAAAAAGCGAAAGACTCGTTATTAAATAATGGGTATAAATACAACTTCATGAAATTGAATAATAATAACACAACGTTATGGAGATGTGGTAATAGGAATTTGTGTAGTGCAACTATAACTTTAGATAGTACGAGAGACAAGATTTTACGAGAAGGTGTTCATATGTGCTTACCTGATGTTTCCAATAATATTGTTTTACAGTTGATAAATATTTGAAAAAAAGAAGTTTGCGAAAATTTTGATCCAATTCAGCAAATTTACGAAAACAATGTTCAGAACATAACTAAAAAACATAAAAATATCATACCTGATATACCAACATTTCAAAGTGTTAAAAGTACACTATACAAGTGTCGTAAAGATTTTTTACAGAGTGACGTTTTGCAATACAAAAACCTGGAAGACGTAAAGGTGCCAAATGCTTTTTCCAAAAATTTTCTTATAGCTGATGATGGAGACACGGAAAGAATTTTAATATTTTCATCCATTACATCAAGACAAATAATCAAAAATGTTGCGAAGCGAGATAAAATGTACTTTGGTGATGGCACTTTTTACAGTGTACCCAGACCATTCTATCAGATATTTACCGTACATGTTGATTATTTCTCAAATTTGAAGACAGTAAATGTTATACCAATAGTATACGGTCTACTGCCCAACAAAACCGAAGAAACATACATTAGGTTTTTTAACTTAATAAAAGAAAAATTGGGTATAAACATTACACAATATAAATGCGATTATGAACAAGCGCAAATAAATGCTGTCCTTCGTGTATTTCCTGGTGTGAATTTAAGAGGTTGTTATCAGCACTTCAATAAGGCAGTCTTCAAGCAATCGAAGGCCTTAAAATTACATACTACAAAAGAAGGCAGAAATGTATCAAGATTAAGTGCTATAATAGCCTTACTACCCTCTACCTATATAAACAATGCGTGGTTACAGATAAAAAATATGATGCCTAATGGCGATTCGAAATTTAAAAAATTTAAACGTTACTTTGAAGGACAATGGTTAGAAAAAAATAAGGAAATACTAAGTGTTGCATATTCCAAACACAGAACAAATAATCCGGTAGAGGGTTGGCATAGACGCCTAAATGCTAAGGTTCCGCATAAGCCAAACATTTTTTTCATTTTCAATAAATTGAAGAAAGAAGCTAAGCATTTTGACTTAAAAATGAAAAGGAGCTATTATAAGAAGTTTCAAAACAACCGAAAAAATAGTGACATACTTTTTGTTATAAAATACAAAATTTTATGACAGCAACTTGAAAACAACGCTCTTGATAGCATTAAATTTTTAAAGAAAATTATATATTTCAAGTTAAAAACAACAACGAAAAGTAAAGACCGACGACGACGACGTCGATAGCCATCAGACCCGTTAGGTGGATACAGAAGTTGTGGCTGCTTTGTTTTAAGCCAAGTTTTAGTTACGAAGTTATATGAGTTATTAAGTTGAATTAGTTGTTAAGTGGATACTTTGTATTTTAAGCCAAGTTTTAGTTATGAAGTTGTATTAATTATTAAGTTGTTTCACTTCATTAAAAGACGTTCAGTAACAGAGCAAAGCATGTTTTTAACGAAAAGCACCTATGATCAATCCACACGCACACATATCTAATACGTATAAATTAGACATTTTTGACATTTCATAACTGAGGGCATTTTCGGAATTTGTCATTTTCGGAAATTGTCTATTTTGGAATAGACGTTTTAGGAAGTTGTCGTTTTCGGAAGTTGTCGTTTTAGGAAGTTGTCGTTCTCAGCCTGAGGGTTTCAGAGTTGGCCCCATATCGCAAGTTGTTCATATTCACCCTTAAAATTTCGACACATGTTAAAAAAAATCCTGTATAATTTCATTGAAATAACTTTCAGTTTATTATTTTGAGTTAATTGAAGTGTAATAACTTTTAATAAATTTTTATTCGCATCGATTGTTTAATATTACCTACCTAAAATTGGTTACCCCTGACTGTGAAATATTTGGTAGTAAAACTAGGTAAATCCAGACATGACAGTGTCATAAATAGTCAAATCCTTAAATGTCAGTATCACATTAAGACAAGTCCACCTATTAGTATCAATATCTGTCAAATCCAACATTAAAGTTACATTTTATCAATATTTTCATACCACATTATTTTGATATAAACATGTTTAATTATCCACAATTTCTATGGAACGGATTTGGCCACTATCGATTCCAATCTACACATATATTATTTAATTACATTTCTATAGGTGTACCTATAGCTGGAAAAAAACTGTAAACGATTATAAAGTTTAAAGAATTAATATCGATATCTCTTGAGAATCGAATATTATAAGTACCCATTTTTTGGTTCACATGTCTAGACAAGTGAATCTGGCAGCTGTCATAACTTAGGTTTGATGGACTATAGTTACAATAAATACATTTCTTTAATAGGATCTTTAACATTTGTGGAGCAGAACCACGGGGATTAAATGCAATTTCAATTTAAATATTTCATCATCCGGTAACTGTTAATACGACCAAATATATTACCAAGAACAATTTTCACTTCAACACTCTTTCCTAGACTTTTATTATCAGCAGCGAGATCTTTCAAGGAACAACCATTCAAAGAAAAAAAAACTATGATACATGGTCCCTCTGTTTGAGGCACAATGGCTGTACTTAGCCAGGTCTTTTGTCACTCTTCCCACTTAAATTCCCACATGGCTAGACAATGACAAATTGTATTCACTTTGAAGTCAGGTAGTCACTGTAGCGTCTCACTCATTGTTACACAATCTAGTATAAGAATGAGCGTGACAGCACATTATGAATAGCTTTAGATTTGGCGGTAGCGAAAACAACACCAAGAAATAGGTACCTATCTACAGCCATGGCACAAGAATCTACAGCGATCCAGAAATAGTAAACACAGGCACAGACATTTATATGTTAAACGAGACAATGTCATTTGATTTTATGACGAATCCGTCACCTTTTTGGTCTCATTGTGGTATTATTGCGAACAATTTCACGGCTAAAGGCAATTTTACTTAGGATTTTGCAGAATTTGTACTGCCGTACGAAATAATTCGATCCAGACAACATGGTAGGTAAATAAATGCATGGCGCCATGAGTAAAATTGAACCGCTTATTAGGTGCATTTATCACAAAAATCTAACGAAATACAGAAAGAATAGATGAAATCTCGAAATTTTTGGTTCGTTTTTCAAGCAACAAGCAACAAAAATTTCACACGAAGAAAAGAAAATGGACTAACCCATTTTTCTGTTGTTGCAATGAATGGCGATTTTCACAAGTCCAGATAAATTATTTCAAATCTATACTAACAGGAAAAGACAAAAATTAAGTATGCAAAAATCACAGAAACAGTTCCATCTAGGCAATCAATCAAACTTGTCGGCATGAAAAAACCAAACGATTTTATCTTAGTTACGAATATTAAACAAGAACAGAACTTTCCACGATTGTTGGCTAAATTACGAAAAAAACGTTACAAGATAAAACAACAAGGATTTGTACAAAACAGCTTCACACCTTAAACCTAACTCACGAATTCAACCAAGTGAACGAAGAACGATCTGAAAGAAACTGCCTGCGGGCAGCCGGCCGACGTCTGTCGCAGTGTTGCCAGGTACGATTTTTTTAAATCCGTAGTGCGTGGCTAAAATATCGGTAGAAATCCATAGATTGCTTATAATGTAGTTCAAAGCTGGCAAAGAAATTAAAAACTAGAACAATTTTTTATTATATACTATCTTTATATAATCCTTAAATAACTATAGAATGTTCATTCTGCGTCACATGGTAATTGCAGATTTCTTTCTTACCAACGATTGCTCTCTTATTAAATTTTTTAGTACAGTTTGCATGGAGTACAGAAATTCTGAGTAAAGTTGTCACACTGTTCTTTTTTTTTATAAGTATTTGGACGAATAGTGAGTGAATGCAATGAACCACCACAGCCGTGAACGGAACGGACATGAAATAAATTTAAAAAACCACTGCGGGAGCTACTCGTAACGAAATGCATGCAGTCTTTTTTTAACTTTCGTGATGCTGTTCATTTTATCTATGTGGGTTTTTGCAGTTGCGTTTCATTTTACGCATATAAATTACGCTTCGTTTTATTTTGTGGAAAACTAGTTAAGTCCAAAACTCCATAGATTTGCAATTTCCGTAGTTCCTAGCAATGCATAAAATCCGTAAATCTATGGATTTTCCGAAGGTCCTGGTAACACTTGTCCGTCGTTCGTTCTCTGCTGCAAACGAAAGATTGTTGTTTTTTTTAAGGCAAAGGGAACTGAGCCCATACAGCCATGTCTGATGTAAACAACTCTTTCAAGTCTTCATTAAAATGCTGGTGTGACACATTTCAATGCTATCTGGGAGAATCTTCCACGCTTCTGCGCCATCCGAACCAAATAAGAAGGCGTCCCGGACGCAGTGTGGCTCTTCAAAATCCATCCAAGTACGGATCTGGCTGCAGCGTCTTATTTGACTTTACTTCACTGTCCCACACATTATTCACATCTTGTCGAGTTTTTCGAGCAAGAAACACCATTCTTACTAGAAAAGCACTACTGTAAAACAATTTGCAAGACAAATCGAAACAAAGCTGACGTGGACGCCACAAAAGCGCGGGAGAAACTCCGCAAACGAAAGATACTGAAATAAGCAGCGGACCAGTGTTGCCGTTCGGTCATTTCGAAAATACCCGAAATTCCACAATTTGGGGTAATTTTTATAGGAGTATGTTTCTTTTAGTTTTTTCTTTAGCGGTTATCCCAGAATAGAAATAGTTTTAAAAGTTTTTTAATGTTATTCCTATATATTCCTCACTATTAATCCTTAATAGCATACATAGCAAAGAAAAAGAATGGCAGTGTGACAACTTTACTTTGAATTTCTCAATACAGATCAAAATTTAAACGTTTGTAAAGCAAAAACTCACCTGAGATAAAGTAACGGATCCAAAACATTTCGCATCACGTTTGTATTCCTTACACCGCCAATTGATGGTGCGGTTTCTTTTAAATTCCCGATGGAAATAGTACTGATGTCCAGCTACTAGTAGCACTCTGCCGCGGCCTCGTTTTATAAAGTGTAGCTCGTCAACACTCATGATTGCTACACACGATTACTCCAAGTGAAATGAGAAATAGAAAATCGTTGTGGCTTATTTATCCGTCATTTGATTTAGAATATAAACAAATGTCAGAAACCTTAGAAACATCTCGTTAGTAAGTACTTCTAATGAGTTCGCATACTATGCACATACACATAAAAAGATGACCTTATTCTCCTTGGACACAGATATAGATTATCACCTAATAATTATACTGATTTGATAAAATAACCATTTCAGTATCTTTTATGAAAGAAAATATTGCCTTTTCTGTCGGTACCGCCCAAAAAGCTAGTGGTACAAAACTTCTCACTAGTTCCACTAATTTGGATGGTGGTACCAGTGGGACTTTTTTTTCTCCATAGTACCACCGGTGGTACAAACAGTGGTACTAGTGAGAACGAACCAAAAAAAATGGGGGCGTTGTGTAGAGGCTTGGGGGGTGATTTGTAATTTCATTTAGCTAAGAGGCCTCTTAGACACCGACTGCATGAGCTCTCGACTCTCAACTACAACTTGTGAACATCAACTAATATTAGTTAAGAGATTGCTCAAACTCAGTTCGCTATTTCTCTCCGCGTAGTTCATATATCTGTCCTGTTTTATTGAATATATGAAATAAAAATCATGTCAATCGGTCGCTTCGTTTCGAAATGAAAGTAGACACAAACAAACAAATAAAAAGGTAACAGACATACTTCCGCATTTTAATAGTTATTAGTACTCCTAGATAGGTAATTTTCGTAGATAGTAGACCGCGGGCAATCATGTTTTAACAAGTTTTTGTTAAATAACCTGAATTGTGCATTCCTGTATCAATTGGCTGGTTCATAAGTCATCTGTAAGATTGTTTATTCAATAAACAATCTTACAGATCGTTTAAATTCAAAACTTTGTTTTAATTTGTATAAAAATACCCTTCAATAAGATTAAGTATGCTTTTTATTGCTCTGAAATAGGATATGGCATGTTTACAATTAAAAATTGCAATAGCTATATTTAAGGTGTGCAACAGATACGAGTAGTAAGTTTAAAATAATTGGGGGGCGTTTGAAAATTTTTGATTCTCAAAGTGGGCGGTGGGCGAAATAAGTTTGGGAACCTGTGTACTAGAGGAATAATCCGACCAACTCAACAGAACGGGGCGGTCCACCAGGTTCCCGTAGCAGGATCCCCCAGGTGGTCTTGTTTTTATAAAAAGTGAATTACTGAATTAGAAAACATACTGATTATTTCATAGGGAACTACTGAGACCATTTTTGTCCCAGTAGTTCAATCAATCTTTTCAATTGAACTGTTGCGACAAAAACTTCCAACTAGTTCAATTGATTGAACTGTTAATTGAACTACTGGGAACAGACGCAGTTCCCAGTAGTTCAATTAACAGTTTAATTAAATTAACTAGTTGAAGGTTTTGTCGTAACAGTTCAATTGAAAAGACTGATTGAACTGGCGCGCCCTGGGAGAGGCCTATGTCCAGCAGTGGACTAGACTAGGCTGCTGCTGATGATGATGATACTGCTGGGTTTATTTATAACTAAAACAAAACGATTTACGGCAACCATTTATTAAAGAGTCGCCTATGCTTACTAGCAAAGTTGTCTTTACTCTAATATAATTATTATTCTAATTATAATATAGACCGTCCTGCGACGTTATTTACGTTCGACAACGCATTTAATTTATCCACAATTTTTACAGAAAACGTCGCTAGAGCGATCCCACGAAAAAAAATATTACTACATTAAAATATACGAGCTTCTGCATTGTTCCATTTTACGAAAAAAAAATTGTATAACCAGCATATCTTGACCTCTAAGCTCTAATAACATTCATTTGTGAATACATAACTTGACATTATAGTAAGCATCAAGTTGTATTTTTTTTAAAATTTAGAAAAAAAAAACCCTATAGTCCCGAAAGGGACTGACTGAACAACTTTCAATATGGGACCAACTCTGAAAAAAATATCAGCTGTTTCATACATTTCGGTCGTATGGTATTGAGTTTTGTATGGAACACATTTTATTTTCGCTCTTTCAGAGTTTGCCCCAAGTGAGTTGTTCAGTTACAGAAACTGATCATCCCCCTATACCGGTATATTTATACATTATCATTTGCACGTTGGTTATGAGCTCCGCTATACGAGACGTGCGCACGTTTAAGTATCCATTGCTGGTTACGAAGTTAAAACGTCAGCGAATAAACACTTTTAACCAGCAATGTATAGTGGAAGACATCAAGCTATACTCTGTGGAACCCTGTCGCTTTAAGTTTTTGTTATGATTCCTTGACATTCTGTGAAATAAGTTAAAACGACAAAGTATTAAAGGGTTACAGCGTTATGTATTGCCCACTGTACATTGATATCAACTCAGCCCCATCAGCCGCTCATCTCTTTGGCCCTCTGTTCGTAAAATAAAACAATTGAACAGATTATACAATAGACTATCAACGTCTAAAAGCTATGCTTTCCATTGCGATCCACCTTGTACAATATTTCATAGAGTTATTTGGTTTAAAATATAATTTATCAGTGATACATGTTGCAAATTAAATAATTACCAATGTATACTTACAAAACTCGATCGGAACAATGAAATACCAAGACATAAAGGGTATAGGGAAGGAAGGGAGAGAGCCATATAAAAAACGAAATATAGTTTAGTAAATAAGCAAAAATGTTCAAAATGATGAAATTTTGATGCCAGTTGCATGAAACGTCCCTAAAGTCGTCATTAAAATACATGCTGTCCCTTTTTATTATACCTATGCGTGAAACGACGAATGAATGTAGAGGAAGCAAGAGAAGCGTGCCAAGATAGATTCGTGGCGCCTACGTGGCGTGGATTCTCTCTGCCTACCCCGCAAGGGACATAGCGTGAAGATATGTATGTACCTATCCCTTCCACCATAGCTATAGACAGAGTTGACACGAGACATAAGAAAGCCTTAACATTAAGGACGTTTCTTGCAACTCACGGTGAGATCTTCCAGTTTGTAAGTGGGATCGATTCTGGGATGGAAACCAAATTTAGCGATGATAACGTCTCGCTCACTCGTACACAATCTTGTATATAAGTGAGCGAGAAAGTTTCATTTGGCGGCCATCCCTTAATCGAAGCCATTAAGGTATTATAGCTTGAAAATTTAAATGTTGTCTCCTGAAAATATTACACAAATTAACATTTCCCCATCTTCCCCTATGCCTTTCACATCGACCCTTACTTTTCTGCCAAAAAAAATGTAAGAAAAGAAAAGGACCCACTTGAACCATTTTTTTTTTAATTTTTCTGATCGTATTTTGATATCAATAAGTTTAACATGATTACGTATGTAGAAAAATCCGACAAAAAATTATCGAGCTTATAAAAAAACAGAAATTTCGACTTCCGAGATCAAAGAATTTTGGCTTCACCAAATTGTACTACAGAAGTGGTCTCGATTCCTGCAGGGCCGCTAAACTTAAATTTAAGTTCAGTCCGTCTTTCTTTTTCGTTATCGGAAAGATAAGGACAGAAGAAGATGGTGTCATTTTAGACGGCATGTATTTGTATCCGAACAAAATTTCTATGGAGCTGTCTTAATTTGACAGCTCTAAACCTATGACACCATCTTCATCTTCTGTCCTTTTCTTACCGATAACGAAAAAGACAGACGGCATTAATTTAAATTTAAGTTTAACGGCACTGCAGGAATCGAGGCCATTGTCAGATTTTTAGAAAAAATATACTTATATCTTCTGAGAAAATATTGCAAACCCCCAATTTTGGGTTTCAAATCTAGAGCTACATATTTTTCTATATGATCTCTCTATAATTAATAGTCAAAAGTCAAAATGCGTCACTGTGGACATAAAACATGATGTAGCAGAATATATGTACGGAATACCGGTCGCTTGCAGGACGAGTCGTTGATGGAACCGAATTAGTTTCATACTCATACCATTTATTACTTTTCATGTGTAACAATTGGTCTTAAAAGAATATATTATATGTTCATACATGAATCCCTGAGTAGGGCACCGCAATATAAAATAAGGATTTTTAAAAGTAATTGTAATGTTGCAATATATTCAAAACGCACCTTTTCAGTACAGTCCATTTTATTCTGTATGAAAATTCAAATACCTTTGCCTCGTTTTTTTTTTAAATAATTCCATGTATTATAACTTCTAAACGCATGCAAAACAAAACAAATCATTTGTTCTTTATTATTTGAATTTTCCGCGCACCGTTTCCAGGTAATTATTTTAACAATGGGCCCGTTTTTCGACCAATCAGAAGTCGAATAAGGATTCCGCGCCAGAATTGAATTTTCGCGCAGGCGCGCGAGCAGAAGAAAAATTTAAAACGAATTGCTGATTTTGGAGGTATTTTGGAGTTTTCGTCAATTTTAAAACAATTTTGTGGATGTGTTGTGGACCGTTTTATATCATAAAGACACGACAAAGGATTTATGCAGAAAATACACATTCATGTTGACTAAAGTAAATAGGTAACTAATATTGTACATTTTGTCTAATTGAATCCGACCAAAACTATATAGAAATTACATTCTGGAATATTTTACCCGTTACAGGACATAATTAGAAATATCCTCAGGCAGAGAAATGTGCATTGACGTTAATCTATGAATACAGGTACCTATCATTACACTGCATGTTTGTTACTGGAGTCCGGAATAAACTACATAGCAATTACATACTAAAATCCATTACCAATTACAGGACATAGAGACGGTATTCACAGATGGAGAAAAAAATATTCATTTTCATAAATGATTTAAGAAACCAGATATGCGTATTATTTATTTTATGATAATATCCATGTCCTTATGATATAAAACGGACCACGACACCTTCTTATCCAATTTTTAAATTAAAACATCCACAAAATTGTTTTAAAATCGTATAAAATTTATGAAAACTCCAAAATGCCTCCAAAATCAGCAATTCATTTCAAACTTTTCTTCTCCTCCTCGCGCGCCTGCGCGAAATTTCAATTCTGGCGCGAAATCCTTATTCGACTTCTTATTGGTCGAAAAACGGGCCCATTGATAAAACAATTACCGGGAAATGGTGCGCGGAAAATTCAAATAATAGAATGAAAGAACAAATGATTTGTTTTCTTTTGTATGCGTTTAGAAGTTATAATACATGGAATTATAAAAAAAATACGAGGTAAATGTATATGAATTATCATACAGAATAAAATGGACTGTAATGAAAAAGTGCGTTTTGAATATATTGCAAACGTTACATAATAAATGGTAACGAGATAAATTAAATTAAATGTAATTATAAGTTATAATTAATTTTAAATTTAGGTATTGTTTTTATCATCAAAAAAACTCCTGCAGTGAATAGAAACATTTGTTAAGAAGATATAACTGTAATCTTTTTCAAAGTTATATCTTAAGTTTTTTCTTTTCGAACGCTTTTCAGTTTACGTAAGTATTCCTGGACTAGTACAGTAATTCCACTACATCATGTCAAATCTTGTACTTTGCATACAGACATGTACAGTTCTAAATAATAATATATGTTCAATCCACATAATTTCTAACTAGAAAATAATAACATCAGTTCCTATATTTAGAAACACCTATGAAATCAATAATACACAAGAGAATATTTTTTTATCATCATAAAGTTTGTGATCACGCCTTCCAAGTCGTTGAACGGAAAACATTATAGGCACTGATCGACTAACCTACCCACTTAAAATATGTACAGTTCTTAAGAATAAAAAAAAATCAAACATTAAAACTAATATAATTATGGTTAGATATATTTCATAAATCTTTTTATTCGGGATATTGTAGAGCTAGCGAAATGTACAGTGGATGACCCATCAAGATATACTCTGAGGGACCCTGTCGCGATACGTTTTTGTTATGATTCCTGGACCATTCGTATGAATGTGCGCAAAGAACTAGCCTGACGTGTTGTCCACTGCACAGAGGGCTAAACGCTAAAGTATTACGTTTGTCAAATTATTTCAATTTGAAATTAACCTTCGATACATTGAATAAAATTCAAATTGTATTGTCAATGGCAAACGGCATACTTTGGCGTATGAAACAGTCGATTGGATTTCAGGTATTTTTTTACGTGTTAACCTAATTTTCAGATGTAAACTCAAAACTTCAGAAATGACCATATTTTCCCATGGACTCTTCGTACGGCTCACTTTACAAATCAATGGACGCCTTTTTATCAACCAAATAAAACTGACGGTAGCATAGTCGAGGGATTGGCGTAAATACACGTTTTGGAAGAACAACTGTAATAATTAGAGCTAGAAGTTGTCGGGGCAGAATTGTCAAATTTATATTTTTTATTTTTATAGCATTATCGATAAATGCATACTTATCGATAATTACAATGTTCCATATTTTTAGTTTAACAGAATTGAAAGAAGAAATAAAATGTTATGTTTGTAAAGCTGTTATCTTCAATTTATAACATAAAAAATACAATTACCCGAGTGTTTTTTTTATTTTTTCACTGAAATGTTTTAAATTAACATTATTTGGGGATAAGTATTTTGTAATACGGAATTTTGGGGTTGAATAATTCAACTGTTCGGTTTTAAATATTTTTGGTATTTTGAATAGTCGGCATTTTTTATTATTTTAAATACGAATATTTTGGGCTGAGACGTTTTAAATTACGATATTTTGATTTTGGACATTGCGATATGTACCTACCCATTAAATAGCAGTGGTACAACATCGATATCTAGAAAAGTCGATAAAAACAGCAAATTTTAGATCATGCCCGACAATTACTAGCTCTAATAATAATAGTAAAATCAATCCAGACGAATTTGTAGTTCCTTAACTTTAAGAACGTTTCGTGCAACTGACGATAAAATGACACAGCTAAAGCTAGCTCGCTCGCCCTAACACGAATAATAAATCATACTTTTGAGATAATTCAAAATTATCAAAAAAATACATTTTTACAAATATTTTGTTTTCAATTCATGATTCCCTCATTGTTTCTCCTATTTGCAATTGCGAAGGGCTAAACCATGGACTGTTAATGGTGTCGATTCCGATGTGGTAGCTAAATTGAATAGAAACTATCTCGCTCACTCATATACCAGATTGTGTAAGAGTGAAGGATACAGTCCGTGAGCTCTTAAAAGGGGATACGGGTATCGGATAAAATCGCTCTCTGTATGTCTTATACATTCTTAAAGAGGGTACTGACCGGGAGCATTCGCGTGTAATGTAACAGCTGGGAATCGAGCATTACATCAGAAAAAAGGTCGCGTGTAATGTAATGGTCTAACGGGACATGCTCGCCATCGAGCACATTTTACATTACACGAACATGCTCCCGGTCAGTACCCTCCTTTAAATAGACATTCGCGTATCGCTATTAATAACCCAAGTCTCAAGACCCGAATCTCTTTTTAATAACTCACGCACTGTACGTTATATATCATCTCCACCACCACCATATCACCGGAGAACTGACCCTGAAGGCTTCTAGAAGCATCTGTCGTGACGTCACTACTGGAAGTCTGCCAGCAACAGCCGCCAGAGGCCCAGATAACAAAACAACAACCAAGTCTAAAATGGAAACATTAAGCTGACAATAAACGTTTTTGTATTTGTATTATTAGAAATTCCACACAAAGAATAGGCGAAGATTTTAAGATGGACCATGCCCGCGACGTTAGAGGAGCGCGGGGCGAGCGTACGGCGAGTGGGTGGCAGGCTCCACCCCCGCTCGCCCCGCACCCTTCTAACGTCGCGGGCGTAGTGTGACTTAAATGGTAAAGTAATTACAATTTGTTGTTTCGTGAATTATAAAAACCATATCAAGAGGGCGTCATTGGTAGTTTTAGATTCTGCGCTAAGGAGCTCGCTATGAAAAATTGTACCATTTAAATTAATTCCGCAATATGGCGAAGGTTTTAATTTTCCTGGTCAGGTTTTTAGGGAGCTGAACTCTCAGGAGAACAGACCCTGAGCCTTCTAGAAGTTGTTCTAGAAGCCTCTCGTGGCGTCACTACTGGAAGTCTGCCAGAGACTGCCGCCAGGTGGCGTGGAGGGGATGCGCAGGAGTTTCCGATCATTCTTAGTAGATAGAAGCTTAAAAATATACAAAGTAATCACACAAACTAAATTGCAGTGACTGAACGTTGTTTTATGCCACAGGAAGGCAATTCACATCTCTCTCAGGCGCTCGACATCGCTATGTCTATCGAAATGGATTGAAAAGTGAGTGAACGCATTTTTTTTCAAATGGAGGTCGTTTATTTGAATATTTTTAAATCCAATCGAATCCTTACATTATATAAATGTTTTTGAGAAATTTTTACATTTAATTGTAGATATAGACTTTGTTTATTATTTTGCGATTTTATTTTTGGATTTAATGTATAGGATTATGCAATCTAGCTCAGTTTCTAAAAAAGTAAAAACCGTGTAATTCGATCAATATACAATCGAAATATGGTTAATATCACATAAATAAAATATTTATCTACTATATTACATCGAGATACAAAAGAAATATTTCAAGATCATGCATATTTATTTGGATTTAAAAAGCCCTCGACCAAAACTATGATGTCTTCTTCTTCTTTTCAGCCTAACGTAACCCATCGTTGGGTATAGGCCTCTCCATGTGCACGCCATTCTCCTCGATCTCTAGCCGTTCGCATCCACATCCTCCCCGCCGTCTTTACAATGTCGTCGGTCCACCTCGCGGGCTGCCTACCAACACTTCTGCGCCCCACTCGGGGTCGCCACTCAAGCAGTCTTCTAACTATGATGTAATTTTTATCAATTTTCAATCATTTATGTCGATCGAGATTGAGAATACCATTTTCAGGTAACACTCGACTTTTTCAGTACACATTTTACTTTCGACTTATGTCGAAGATAGAGATTTGTCGAACTCTGCGAGAATTGCCTTCCTGGTCACGAACCGTTCGAATCCCGTTACGTTTTGGCCAAGTCGACGATCGATCGGCTCAATGTGTTAGCGCGGTTTTACCAGAATACAATTTGTAGTTAAACTTGGATCGATATGAAAATGTAAGAAATAGAATTATCATTTATTTGTATTTCTATTTCTTAATCGATACTTAATTGGAAAAGAACATGTAAAACAGTTAAATTGGTCTCCTGGACTATATCACCAGAGAACAGACCCTGAGAGCTTCTAGAAGCTTCCCGTGACGTCACTACTGGAAGTCTGCCAGAGACTGCCGCCAGGTGGCGTGGAAGGGGATGCGCAGGAGTTTCAGCTTCGTGTTGGGTAGTTGGGCCGACAGCAGGCGCTGCAGCGTTGGCAGCGGCAGGATCTCCACCTGGGGACGAGTGATGTTGGTTAACTTTTGAAGATGATAGGCTCTTTTTAATTATAAACGCTCAACCGACCGCCGCGTGACGCGCTATTGCCAAATTACACGGGTTGTTATTACTCAATTTATTTGGAAAACACGAGTTGACGCGGTTCGCACCCGAAGTTTAATATAAATCAGTAATAAATAACCCGTTATTCAAATCAAATATCATTTTAAAAAATTGTAAGTTCGTACCTGAAAGTACATTTATACAACGTGATTTTTTACTCTACCGCCGCGCGCCGCTTCGTAAGGTGCTGTAGCTGAAAGATTTTCGAGACTAGAGTGAATAGGCTTTTACTGGACCCCGCATGCTTCATCGTTGCTCGACATGAGAGACATCAAGCCAGATGGAGGTTCTGGGTTTAGTGGTCAATAAAAAAAAAGAAAAACCTGTGGAGGGCCGGCCACGTGGCGATGTTCGTGCGGCAAACGACAGCCTGGCACCGGTTTGAGCACTGGGATACATTCCCCCACGTCGCGGCGGGGCGCCTCGCCCGCCTGCTCGCACTGGTCTATGAACAGCTCGGTGACACGCAGCAGCTCGATGGTCACGCCCCACATCAGGTGCGTCAGCGTGTCCTTCAGCCGGAGGACGCCGCTCAGCACCTGTGAAGACAAATATTTATATAAAACGTCTGCATTCCTTCCTTCCTTTCCTGCATTTCCTTCCTTCTTCTGTACCTAGTTGTTTGTATGTGTGTATCGGAAATAATTCATCTATCTTATACAAAAAAAACTAAACAACTGACCTGCTTGTTGGTGGTGGCCGATTGAGACACGTACGTCGGTATGATCAGGAGCCGTTGTATGTTTTTGCACTCGGCCAGGGCGTCGTCGAAGCCCACCTGCGGAACAAGGTGCGGTAATTTAGTTGCTATCTTGACGATAGGTTATGTTTGAAGTATTTAACTAGTACTGGACATCAGTACATAGAGACAATGTGTCATTGGCTGCAAATGACGTCGATGTTACAAGGAATCTTGATATCAATGTTGTTGCTTGCTTGCTTATCGTATGGTTAGTGGCCAACCTATTTGTCAGAGTTGTTCAGACCGCCTGTAGGCCTCTGACATGGCTTAACAACGACTGCTGGCGAACGACAGCAACCGAGACCGACTGCTTAACGTGCTCTCCGAGACACGGAGGAGCTCAGATGAAATATGCCACTAGCGGTCACCCGCCCAGGTACCGACCGCGCCAACGTCGCTTAACCTGCACGATCACTTTCGGACCGTGCTCGCAACTAGGCTACGACCTCCTGTTGTGAGCGCCCTTGACATCGATGTTGCGAGTTGATATCGATGTTGTAAACTTGTAAGTAACCTTGATATCGATTTTGCGACAAACCTAGACGTTTATGTTGCCAGCAATCTTGATATTGATGTCGCGAGTAACCTTGATATCCAATCCATGTTGCGAGTAACCCTGACGTGTTGTGAGTTACGACGTCGATGTTGTGAATCACCTTGACGAGATGTTGTGAGTTACCTTGACGTCGATGTTGCGAGTCACCTTGACGTCAATGTAGTGAGTCTCCTTGACGTCCACGTTACGAGTTATTTTGACGTCAACATTGCTAGTTACCTTGACATCTATGTTGACGAGCTCGAGGCGGGTCAGCAGCGGCAACGTCGCCAGCGCGCGCAACAGCGCAGGCGCGGCGCACTGCGCAGTGCCGCGCTCGAGCCGCAGCCGGCGCAGGCGCGACAACTTGCCCAGGACCTGCGCGAACTCCGGCCGGAACGTACATTCTCCTAGTTCCAGAGATTCCAGCTGTTCCAGTTGGCCCACCACGTCGCATGCGCAGCAACCCAGTTCCTGTTAACAGTTTTTATTAAACAAGATGATATATAATTAACCATTAATGGCCATCGCATATTAAACCAACTCAACGCGAACCCGGTACGAACTCAACACAGAGCAAAGCATTTATTAATTTTAATTATTACATATATGTACATAATTAGCTTTAATATTATAAATATATATTAAATAAATATACCTAGTTATATAAATGTATATATTAATATATTATATAAATTTATAATAGTATATATAATCTTTTAAATAATACATATACATATGATCTTTTAAACGTAAGTTGTAAATTTTCTTTTAATTCTGGAATGTAATGTTAAATTTACACAACAATGTAAAGTGGTTAGTGTGTGTATGTAATCTCCACGATACGGGCAACGCCTAGTGTGGAGGTTATAGTTTAATGTGAAATGTTAATTAATAATTTGTAAACGAATAATTTTTTTCAATTTTTTTAAGCTAATATTATTTTAACCCATACCTTAATAGAAGTAAGCGACAAATGCTGTAAATGCGTGAGCGCCGCCAGCGGCCGTAGATCCCTCGTTAATGTCAACCCCGACATGCTCTTTAGGCGCAGTTCGTGTAGCAGTGGCAGCGCTCCCAGAGGTGCGGGGTCTAGGAGGGCGTCGCGAATGGCCAAAGCCGATAGGGCCCGGAGGCCTGGCAGGCCTCGGCACACGGCCTCTACTGCGCTGGCCGGGCAGCGGCACATCTCTATCCTGAGGATTAGAGATGTTATTGTAAGTCATATCTTGTGGGAATATAAATTGAGATACATCCGATGTAAAAAAGGGTACTGAAAAACATGCTCCCGCATGTTCGTGTAATGTAATTATTTTATAACCCATATCGGCGCGAAAGGCAGGACCCGAAAGCGGTTAAGCCAAGGTTCTTCACACACAAGCGCCGCCAATCGAATTTGTTTAATTATTGCTGGTTTAAAGTCATAATTTTTAAATGGTTAATACTTGCGGTTGTTGGTACTTGGTGAAACTTGTAGTACATGATTACTTAAATAATATACTGTTTCACAGTTTTTATTGTATTTTATTACGACCGGTGTCGTTTACACATCTTCATGTATTTGTTTATAATTATAAACAAATACATGATATCCAGTTGTTGATATCCCATCTGCTCGTAAGCGATTAGCTTCTTCGTTCATTATGCGAACGGCTAAGGAATGGAACAGCCTGCCGGCGTCTGTATTTCCCGAAACCTACAACCTACCTTGGGATCTTCAAGGCCAGAGTGAATAGGCATTTACTGAACCCGCATGCTCCATCGTCGACCTCATCGTCGCTTACCATCAGGAGAGATCGAGGTCAAATGCGGGTTTAGTAGTCAATAAAAAATAATTTGACCAAAATAATTCAATGTAGTTTCTACCTCACACTGTACCGCACCACACTTTTGTACCTTTTTTGTTGTTGTACCTGTGTACCTGTTGTATGTACCTGATTCATAGTCCATACACCAGTAGGAACTTAAGCATAGGTTATATTAAACTAAATAAAATGAGTGAGCAACAAGTTAGTTTACAATAAACGCTGACCTCCGAACTAGGAAGTTCCTGTATCTCGGAGGACAAAAAACTAAACTAACTAAATACTTTAGTTTCGTTCGTTGCGTGAACCGACGAATGAAATTTGAAATTGAAATCGTTTATTTAGCGCTGTAAACACCAGAATACAGAAGTATACATAGTTTAATAGATGCAGCACAGAACATCTGGTGTGGTACAGTGCCAAAAAGGGTACACCAGCTCAGCATAATGCTGAGGCAAGCCACAGCGCTGATTTTCAGCTGACTGCACGGACGAAGAAAGCAACAGTGTGTGCGTGTTGTGTTGTATGAATGTGTTTGTTTGTATGAAAGAGGATATTAGTGTGTATGTGAGGTACTGAGTGTGTGGGAGGGTGATGGCATGGTGCGTGTGTATTTAAAAGGGCTCTCACCTTTCCAGCGTGTCGACAGTGGCGATGTGTTCCGAGAACTGGTCCCAAAAGACTGCATCGCTCTGTGGTAGTAGCATCTTCCTCAGATCCAGTCGTTTTGTGCCGTGGCGTTTGAGCGCCGCACATAACCCGCCCCAGTCGTTCACCTGCGGGTTAGAAAAAAAAAAAAAGTTTTTTTGTTCTTAAATAAAAACCTTGGTCGCTCCAGTCCCGACCCGTGGTACAACTGCTATGTTCAACTTGTTGAACCACGGGGAAGTAAAATTATCCATGGTCCAACTGGTTGCTGAGGGGGCCCTCAGCAACATCAGAACAGTCGGTAAATGTACGTAAGTCTTAGAAAAATACGAAAAACTCATTGGTACAAGGCACTGTATGGTTTCGAACCCGGACCTCCCGCATGGGAGACCGACGTCCTAGCCACGACGCCACTGACGCTCTAAAGTATACCATCTGGCAAAAACCTTCGATTAAATCTTAACCTTATGCGCGCTGTGACTTGCCTCAGCATTATGCTGAGCTGGTGTATCCTTTTTGGCACTGTACCACACCAGATGTTCTGTGCTGCATGTAATAAACTTTGTATACTTCTGTATTGTGTTCTATATTCTGGTGTTTACAGCGCTAAATAAACGTTATCAATTTCAATTTTTCAATTTACCACGGGAAAGTAAAATTATTTTCTGAGTGGTCACAGAAATGATTATTGTGCACTGTGCAGAAGGAATATAAATTAATTTAATAAAATATAATATTTTGTTTTAATCATCATCATCATCATTTCAGCCGAAAGACGTCCACTGCTGGGTCTCCATATTCCTTTTTTTAAATACAACATAACAATAAAATTAACAATTAAAATAATAAACAAAATAACGAATTATTGGATGCCACAAGACGGACAGCGGCGCCGAGGCAGGCCCGGGCGTAGGTGGAAGGACGATATCGACCCCTTACAAAAAGGATGGTATAAGGACGCCGAGGATAGGGAAAAATGGAAAGGAGGAGGGGAGGCCTTTGCCCAGCAGTGGGACAGCCTAAAGGCTATTAAAAAAAACCTAATTATAATGAAATTGAAAACAAAACAAAAATATATTAATTAATAATACTAATTTTCAGATTACGTCATGACCACGCCAAGCATTGTTATCGTTTAAGCACTGTTCAACACTATAATACGATTTTTTGATGAGAAATTTTTAAAGCGTTAATTTAAATTTTCTTCCAGTCAACATTTTGATTTCTTCTGGTACAAGGTTATAAAATTTTATAGAATTCACTATGAATGACTTCATAGTCTTTGTTAGCCGCGTTACTATACTAACGCGTTACGAAACTATTTTTTTAATTTTAAATAAAAACTAATTATATCGTAAAACATAATACTGGCATAAGCCACAGGGCTTGTGCGCCAGTAACGAATCGGTCGTATTATTACCTATTTACCTTTCCAAAAGTTGACAATAAAATATAAATACTTAAATCTATTATGGAATTAGCGGAGTTATTCGATCGTCGTAATGCGAGGAGCAGTAGGCATAGTAGCGTCGATGTTAGCGCATCTTACTGATAAGACGCGCCAGACCGGTTCAGCCGAAGGCAAGCTGTCGCTCATATACAGGCTGCGCCGTTTAAGTGGGAAAAGTTTGTGAGCATGGATTTGCTCACAAGATGCTTGCCGTTTATTTCACGTAAATGTACCGGGAGGTGATTTAGCAATGTTGGTATTAAATATTTTGTTATTCTTTTGCCATGTATATTTTTTAAGGTTGGGACTCAGTACCACTCTAGTAACTTTTTCGTGGCGATTTTTATTTCTTAAATCCTCTCGATAATAATTTTCAGTTAGGTTCTGTATTTGAGTCTCACCGAAAATATCTAGACAATTGCAGTATTGGAATAGCTTATCAACTTTATCTTTGAATTTAATTTTGACGGAAAGTGGGACAATAGTTTTCAGAAATCGTAACTGTAAGTTGTACTGACATGTTTACGTGCGTACATTGTAGTCGCAAGTATGTATTGGCATGGCATTTATTACAATTTGTTATTGTTTGTTACTTGAATAACAAATCGAACTTGCAATCCATATAAATACTTCAAATCTTAAATCCGCTCTCTATTAATAGCAATGAGATTACTTACTTGAGAGTTCTTCATCCGCACGTGTCTCCACAGCGTCGGCGTGGCGGCCAACTGTCGCCACAACCGACAGACGCGCGCGCACATCGCCAGCTCGCGCATGCCCAGGTACTGGAATATCTGTGAAGACCAAAGATTTTGAAATTCACCCTATGTAGATTGCTCGCTAGAGAAGTTTTATATGGAAACCGCGTCTGCCAGTTGGCGCATGCGATGCGAGCACTTTTCCCATACATTAGTCGGACATTGAAATGTCAAATGTATAGAACTATAAATGTATTGGCATAATCCCTTTGGCTCGCATCATCATTCTAGAAAGGGCGTCACTAGTCCGATTTCTGTGCATGTATGAAATCGGCATTTTTTTTGGCAAAACGGCTACGGACCCCTCATGCCCGTGCCCCAAGCGTTTTTCCCTAATGAACTAAGTGATTTTGGCTCGCTGTCAGTGCTCTCATCATCATTCTAGAGGAGAAGGTGCTACTAGATCGATTTTTGTGGTAAATACATTTATGCACAAAACTTTAATGCGAGTGTTAAGAGGCTCCTGACGTCACAGTGACGTCAATCCAGGTAGTAACGATAACGTCAGTAACAAACCTGTGAGAGGACGTTGTAGCTCTTCTCCTGAGCTCTGTTGTAGAACGCGCGGAACGCCGTATAAGGAAAACCCGCCCAAAACCTTCCTACCACTACACATACAACAGTGCCGGACAACTCTACTGCGATCGCTGTGACCGGGTCTTCAAGAGCAAGTTCTGATTCGCCAGCCACATTCGAGCACATGTTAGGAACTGAAAGGGGTCGCCGTCGTCGGTTACGACGAGGAGGGCTACATATATAGAACGCAGTAAAAGTATGTGACGTCACTGCGACGTCACTTCAGGTAGTAACGCTAACGTAAGTAAGTAATACGTTTATTTCACACACAGCAATGACCGAAACAGTTATGATTATGATAAAATAATTATCACAACGCTAACGCAACGCCATCGTAATAACGCTAACGTCACTAACAAACCTGTGAGACGACATTGTAGCTCTTCTTCTCAGCTTGCTACAGTCTAAAACAGCTATGTTATAGAACCCAGTGAAAGTATGTGACGTCGCAATGACGTCAATTCAAGTAGTAACGCTAACGTCACTAACAAACCTGTGAGACGACGTTGTAGCTCTTCTTCTCAGCTCTGTTATAGAACGCAGTGAAAGTATGTGACGTCACTGGGACGTCAATTCAAGTAGTAACGCTGACGTCACTAACAAACCTGTGAGACGACATTGTAGCTCTTCTTCTCAGCTCTGTTATAGAACGCAGTGAAAGTATGTGACGTCGCAGTGACGTCACTTCAGGTAGTAACGCTAACGTCACTAACAAACCTGTGAGACGACGTTGTAGCTCTTTTTTTGAGCTCTGTTGTAGAACGCAGTGAAAGTATGTGACGTCACTGGGACGTCAATTCAAGTAGTAACGCTAACGTCACTAACAAACCTGTGAGACGACATTGTAGCTCTTCTTCTCAGCTCTGTTATAGAACGCAGTGAAAGTATGTGACGTCGCAGTGACGTCACTTCAGGTAGTAACGCTAACGTCACGAACAAACCTGTGAGACGACGTTGTAGCTCTTCTTCTCAGCTCTGTTATAGAACGCAGTGAAACTATGTGACGTCACTTCAGGTAGTAACACTAACGTCACTAACAAACCTGTGAGACGACGTTGTAGCTCTTTTCTTGAGCTCTGTTGTAGAACGCAGTGAAGTAGTCCGTGTCGTCTAACTTGGGCCGGCCGCGACGTCGCGGCGACATCACATCGGGCGGCGACGTCGCTCCGTTCGCCATCCGACCCCTCGTTTTGACGTCACTGTTAAATCAAATAGATATGATGAGTATTTCTAATTACAGTCTAACTTTTAATACAGGTTTCACATCTCCCTTTCGCGGCAAAAAGGATGGGTCTGCTAGGCTCTGCCTATCCAGAACCAAGGGAATTCAAATCCCTCCCACTAAGACGAATAGTCTTGCTCATGCATGACATATTCGGTGATGTGGTCAAGGGATAGGTACAAGGGGTTGAACACAAAAGATCCCAATGGGTCAAAGTGTCGCTGGGATCCCTGGCCCCCGTCCAAAGATAAGATAATATAGGTGTACTGGACAACACATCAGGCCCAGACCAGGTAGTAATTGGCACTTTGTCTCTTCTACTTATATGACACATTAATATCATACGAATGTCAAGTATTCAACAAAAACGTATTGCGACAGGGTTTCACAGAGTAGCTTGATGTGTCTTCCACTAAACAGCAGATAACACATCAGGCTATACTAGTTAGTACTTTGACGCTTTGACTTGTTAATGACACATTCATGCGAATGTCAAGGAATTATAACAGAAAGTTGTTGCGACAGGGTTCCAAAGAGTATAGCTTGGTGTGTCTTCCACTGTACCAGAAACTAATGGCAAATAGAGAAATTAAAAAACGCCACCTTACCAACCTCTTGATTATTTTGTACGTGAAATAAACACCGTGTTGACCACCGTTTGACGTTTTTTCACGTGCAAAGTTGCCAGGTGGAAGTATTTCGATTCTTTTTTTTTTCATTTTGTGCCATCAAATTCTGGTACCGCTATAGTACACATTTTACATAATGACAACCTACCCTACAGCAAAGCCAAATCGCAATTTCTGTACCTTGACAAGAAACTAAAAAAAAACTGTCAGAGAGCGCCATTGGTAGTTTTATAATCTGTGTTATGGACTTCACTATGAAAACAACTGTATAATTAAATTCCGCAATATGGCTTTCAAGTTCCTGGTCAGGGTATAAATAGGATTTCGGTAAATGTTGTCATTATTTAAATCCCACTGTATTCTACATCTACAAGATATTATGAAGAAAGACTATAAAAAATAATGATTCATTATCATCAGATATATACCGTGGGTTGCAAGAAATGTCCTTAATGTTAAATTGTTGGCTTCCTTAAATCTCTTGTCATCTCTATCTAGACTCTATAGGTAAACCATATAACTTAGGCTAAGAGGGACGCGGAGCGAGATGACAGAGGGCGAGCGGGCGGCAAGCGGGAGGCAGGTCCCACCTAATGCTCGTCGCCCGCTGTCGTCTCGCCCCCCGCCCCTCTCACGTCGCGGGCGTAGCCCGAGTTAAATGGTTTACCTATAGATACAGATGCTATCTCTTCCTTTCTACGCCATAGAAAGGGATAGCATGTATTTTAATGCAGCCCTAACTTTAAAAACGTTTCATGCAACTGACGGTTAATCATAGAAAAAGAACATTTACCTGCGTATTTTGACAAATCTGGACACAGACGCATAAAAATGAAATCTTAACCGACTACACTATATTTTATTTTGCACTTCAGTTTGATACATTCCCTTTTATATACAACGCGGTAAACATACATAACTAAGTAAATAAGTCTAAAATAAACATGATACTACAAATTTTATTCATAACGTATAGAAAAATATCGCTAATTTTATTATATTATACAGTGATCTAATATGTAAGGAGGCGTACATTTAGGGTTGGACCCCATCTATCCGCATTTTCACGTAGTTCTATCCTTGTCTGTCGCTCATAAACAGCGTTCGCTTGAGCGAGAATGATAGCGTCCATGGAATTGGCACACCGATTCCGAATGCGGGCGCTTGAAAGCAATCTTTCTCGCTCTAGCAAACGAGGTTTCTAAGCGACAGACAGGGATAGAGCTACGGCAAAATGCGGTACCGTTCGTGGAGACCGACCCTAAAACAACGACTCCACCTACTGATGCTTAAAGCACAGCGCATACTATCGGAGTGGAGACGCGGCGACTTACTTCTATAAACTAAACCGTAACGTCACTAAAATACGGCTCAAAATGACATGCAATATCAAGCGACGCAAGCGGCACGAATCACGGTATACGAAGCATGCAATTCGAACCGTATTTTAAAGACATTAAGGTTTAAATTGTTATTTTTAACACGTTAACTCTCCGGTCTCAAACTGTACCTAGTCGCCATACGTCCGCAAGATTTCATTATATTATGACGTATGCTGCGTCATACGTTATAAAATTATAAAACGCGAATGACCCGTTTACAGGTCACGGACGTGGCAGTAGGAGCTAGCCATGCCCAGTTCGCAGGTCATGGACAGTGAACGTGTTAAAATCGCCGTGCGACCACGGAAAGTGGTTTTTTTTTACATTTTGCGTATTATTATAATTTCTAAATTCAGCTTCAGCTCTGCACATTGTGTACATATATGATTGTATTCATAATTATTGTAAGATATATTTATTTCAAAAGATGTGCTGCTGAAAGTTTCTTGCGCCGCTTCTTTCCTTTCAGCTACAGCACCTTACGAAGCGGTGGTAGAGTAAAAAAATGACGTTGTAAAATGTACTATAAGGTACTTACTTACATTAAAAACATTTTGATTTTGGTAATTATTTCTAGACTAAAATTAACACCGTTTCATTTACAATGTCACTACAAAAAAAGGGTTAACCAAATATTTTATAGCTAACAGGTTGATTAAAAATAACTATGTCTGCTAATTGGTGATGGTTTCTATACCCTGACCAAGTATATATTATATAATTCATTCTACAAATAAGACATATATTTTGACATGCATATTTCAAATTGAAAAAAAAATTAAAAAGAAAAAGTTTATTTACTTATTACAGGGCACACAAAAAAAGGACCTCCGACTTTATTGGTAGTGGTAGATCCTAAAGTGAAGGATCGCCTGGGGTGGTACCACCCTCTTATCTATTTCTGCCGTGAAGCAGAAATGCTTGCATTACTGTGTTTCGGTTTGAAGGGTAAGAGAGCCAGCGTAATTTCCGGCACATGAGGCACTCCATCTTAGTCCTCAAGGTTAGCAGCGCATCAAAAACCCTCTAATATTAATACAGTGAGGTGAGATGTCTATGGGCGACGGTGACCACTAACCATCAGGTGGCCCGTTGGCTCGTCTGCTCTCCTTATTTAATAAATAAAAAAAAACTTACAAACTAGGTCGAAAACCTGTATCTTTTCATTGTGTAGTATGAAATAAATAACTCTATTCTATAGAAACCATCACCATATTGCAGACAAATGAGAAAAGGATTGGGCGAGTCCCATACAAGCTTGGACCCATATTTTTTTTCACCTCCAACCAAAGATAATGCATTTGACAGATCTCTCCTAGAACGTTTTTTTATTAAGGAACAAACACTCTAAGTGGTGTGGATTATAAGTTTTGTATATTTACTGACGATATAAATTCAGTTAGTATATGTTTTTGTTCTCGAGCTCCTATCCCACAAGACTTGGGGTCTTTCTTACTAGGATTACAATGCTACACAGGCAACTTTGTGCATTCCACAATAGCACAGAATACACACAATAGGCAATAGGTGGATGTCGTGTTGCTTTTGAATCTACGCCAGAAATATCCTTTACATAAAAAGGCAAATCATTAATTTACCGCTTATAAACTCACACACACACACATACCGCACACACCTCACAGACACATATACTATACACATTCTTACACACTCAACTATACGGATTATTCTAATTGTTGTCTGAAGTAGGTATACAGATAAACTACAACCGAATCCTATTTTTTTATTAAATAAGTAGAGCAGACGAGCAAACGGGCCACCTGATGGTAAGTGGTCACCGTCGCCCATAGACATCTCACCTCACTGTATTAATATTAGAGGGTTTCTGATGCGCTGCTAACCTTGAGGACTAAGATGGATTGCCTCATGTGCTGGAAATTACGCTGTCTCTCTTACCCTTCAAACCGAAACACAGAAATGCAAGCATCTCTGCTTCACGGCAGAAATAGATGAGGGTGGTACCACCCCAGGCGATCCTTCACATTAGGATCTACCACTACCAAAATTAATTAATACATATTGGTAATGTATATAAGTATCGCCGCGACACAGGTTCGCCCTAGAGCGGGGTCCAATAGTAAATGAATGAATGAATGAATGAATACTCTTTAGTAAACTTAAAACCAATGTTTTTTTTTTGTGGTAAATAAATCATTTTGTATTCTTCAATAATGAAAGATGCAGATCTAGGTGAGACCTAACAAATGCACTATGTTTGGTTGGATGTGAAGCCGAAGGTACAAATACGCCCAGTGTCCTTTCTCAGGAAACACACTTCTAGAATTGATGTCATACATAATAAAAACTTTGGCAAAACATACGTCAAACAATTTTAATTTTATTAACTGTGTAAGAGTTCGTAGCCTTGTTGCGAGCACGGTCCGAAAGCGATCGTGCAGATTAAGTAACCCTGGGCGCGGTCGGTACAAGGATGGGTGATCGCTGGTGGCATATTACATCTAAGCTCCGTGCCTCTGAGAGCACGTTAACCCGTCCGTCCCGGTTGTAGTCGTTCGATAGCAATCTTTGCAGCAAATGTCTCACGCATGCTCTGCTGTGCCAGTCTTGAAGAATAGCACCACCCCAACTCTTCTCGTGGTTGTCGTACGAGGCGACTAAGGCTGCCTTTTCACCAAAGCTGTGCGGCGCGAGATGGTGAGCGAGGAAAAAATCCACCAATAGGATCGCGCTATTATCACGTGACGATAAAATTGGAGCGATCCTATTGGCGGATTTTCTTTTCGGTCACCGCCTCGGTTCCTCGCTTTGGGTGGAAAGCACCCTTAGTCGCCTCGTACGACACCCACGGGAAGAGTTGAGATTGTGATGGTGGTGGTGGTGGGAGTGGTGGTGCTATTGTTTAGGGTCGGAACCATGCCCGAGACGTTGTCTGCAACGACTGCTGTCCAACGACGACAACCGGGACCGACTGTTTAACGTGCTCTCCGAGGCACGGAGGGCTTGATTGAAAATGTCACCCATCCTGGTATCGACCGCGCCCAACGTTGCTTAACTTGCACAATCACTTACTGAACTACAAAGTCTATAGTGAAACCGCGTAACAGGCGGATCGCCCGCGACGTTAGAGGCGCGGAACGGGACGACCGAGGGTCGGCAGGCCCCACCTCCCGTATGCTCGCCCTCTGTCATCTCGCCTCGCGCCCCTCTTACGTTACTCGGTTTCACTATAGTCTAAAAGCCCAAGAGAGGTGCTTTTAAAGTATTCCTATAGATAGAGTCACCCGTCTCAGATAGCCCATAATTATCCGTGTATGGCGTTAAGTGGACGATCGAACCGTAAAGATATTTAAAAGACTACAGAGCGAATAAAAATAATTGTGATTATAGAGGGCGTTTGAACACATTCACGTTGCAACCGCAACTGTTCGTAGATGTTATCTGAAACAAAAACATACGCTCAAACATTTTTTAAATGGCGGTCAAAAGATATGCCTCGTCTTCACGAAAGTTTTGATTTAAACAATACATCTACACTTTTTTATTTACGTTGCGTTTGACCTCCAACCCCTCCGACCTGGTGGTAAGTGACGATGAGTCCGAAGATGGAGCACACGGGCTTAGTAAGTACTGGCTCTTCTGTTCGCACCAGAACAATGTACGTGTATCCGAATGTTTTCCTGCTCCTGGCATAGATAACAAGAGGATTGGGTCTGTTAAAACCTAGACACCGATAGTGGAGCACGCGCTTTAGTCAAAACCTATAAACCAGTCTATAATCTGGATCTGCAGTGCGCGTTACAGCATCCGAATGTATTTTGTATCGTGTGCTTCAATAAAGTGTGTTAAAAATACATCTTCTGTTTCCTTGCATAAGCGACCAGCGAACCTACAACCTGTGTGAGGAACAGAATAGTCCTTCAGCGGTAAACAGAATGGTCCTTCGAGCCGGATTTTCACATCCTAATAGTAAGGAAATTTCACCCGTTTGGTTATACTTTTTATCAGCTAAAGTGATATATGAGGGTATATTGAACTCTGATACGTTAAATGAACTTTGTGGTAAAGGACATGTTATATATTTTGCCACACAGCAAGTGACATTAATTTTGTATTCATTTATAGATGAATACTTCTAATAAACACCGAGAGGGTCTAAAACCGAGAGGGTTATGTTGTTGCGATCATGCTGTCATTCTATTTTATTGTTTAAAACCGGTTCACAGAGGTTATTTTTCCGTAAAACTAGCGAATTTTACCTAAAAATCGTCCGTGTTAAGTGAACGTAATATAAGACAGTGAAATGTGAATGAAATACTAAGGACGGTGTGGATCCGGCAACCTGACCTCCAATTGCACTTGGAATGCAAGACACTAGGCATTCCTAGTGCACACGACTCTCCATTAATCTCGACGTTGGTTAACTGTTTTTTTCTTCAAAACGACGACAAAGCGTTAGTTATTATCAAGATACTAACACGGTCATTAGCCAAACTACAGAGTGTAAATAACTAGCAAGGGCTATTCAATAAAGAAAAAAAATATATGACGATGGAGGTGCTATTCCTGACAGTGATTTGTTTGATTTATATTGTAAGTACGGCTAAGGAATGGAACAGCCTGCCGGCGTCTGTATTTCCCGAAACCTACAACCTTGGGATCTTCAAGGCCAGAGTGAATAGGCATTTACTGGACCCGCATGGTCCATCGTCGACCTCATCGTCGCTTACCATCAGGCGAGATCGAGGTCAAATGTGGGTTTAGAAGTAAATAAAAAAAAAGTCATGTGCCGCAGAAACTTTTAACTTTATACAAATACAAATATACTTTATCGCACACGCGGGACAAAAACAAAACATACAACATAAACAGAGGTACAATACAATGTGCAGAAGGCGGCCTTATCGCTTTAAGCGATATCTTCCAGCCAACCTTCAGGTGATGGAAAAATCATAAAAAATATAATATACGGGTGCAAAAGGCGTATGAAATAGATACTTTCCTCAAATAAATAAATAAAAATATTTTTAAAAAAAATATATGCAAACCTTTGCAAGCTGCCAAGCAGTAGTAATAATATTACATAAATACTATAATATATACAGAAATATAATACTTAATATATAATCAAAAATATAATAAATAAATAAATAACACACATCATATGCTAAAGTGAAACTGCATTTTAACAATTAGGCAGTGTATCCACACTGCAGTTCGTAATGTTGACGAAGGAGATTTTTAAATATTGGCAGTGATTTGGCCTGCCTGATAGATGACGGGAGGGAGTTCCACAGCTTATAGAAAGTGTTAAAATGTTAAATAACCAATCATATATGAGAATGATATTATTGTATATCAAGAACGACTCAAGAAGTGAGTATAAAACTATCGACAATTGTCATTTATCGATAACATATCACTACCAAATTTTCGTTCGTGCTACGAAAAGTTCTGTCTGGTTATAAATAACTCAGTGAAATTCTGGTCTATGTAGCCCTGAGCCGATACAGAGTACACGGAAATATCCGTCTCTATGCCTCGAACTGCATCGAGTTATAGGCTGAGACTTTACGAGTCCGGTTCTAGCCACGGTTCGGTTCGCTGCAACCTGATTTCAAGTGTGAGAGGACGTAATTGTGCGCATGTAATTGTGTTGCAGCGCACCGAACCGTGTCTGGAACGGACTCCTGAAGTCTGATCTTATAATGGATTTTGAGAAGTGGTCGTTCGTTTTGGGAAATAATCGTTCTAGGAAAGTAGTCATTTTGGGAAGTGATCGTTCTAGGAAAGTAGTCATTTTGGGAAGTGATCGTTCTAGGAAAGTAGTCATTTTGGGAAGTGATCGTTCTAGGAAAGTAGTCATTTTGGGAAGTGATCGTTCTAGGAAAGTAGTCATTTTGGGAAGTGATCGTTCTAGGAAAGTAGTCATTTTGGGAAGTGATCGTTCTAGGAAAGTAGTCATTTTGGGAAGTGATCGTTCTAGGAAAGTAGTCATTTTGGGAAGTGATCGTTCTAGGAAAGTAGTCATTTTGGGAAGTGATCGTTCTAGGAAAGTAGTCATTTTGGGAAGTGATCGTTCTAGGAAAGTAGTCATTTTGGGAAGTGATCGTTCTAGGAAAGTAGTCATTTTGGGAAGTGATCGTTCTAGGAAAGTAGTCATTTTGGGAAGTGATCGTTCTAGGAAAGTAGTCATTTTGGGAAGTGATCGTTCTAGGAAAGTAGTCATTTTGGGAAGTGATCGTTCTAGGAAAGTAGTCATTTTGGGAAGTGATCGTTCTAGGAAAGTAGTCATTTTGGGAAGTGATCGTTCTAGGAAAGTAGTCATTTTGGGAAGTGATCGTTCTAGGAAAGTAGTCATTTTGGGAAGTGATCGTTCTAGGAAAGTAGTCATTTTGGGAAGTGATCGTTCTAGGAAAGTAGTCATTTTGGGAAGTGACCGTTCTAGGAAAGTAGTCATTTTGGGAAGTGATCGTTTTAGGAAAGTAGTCATTTTGGGAAGTGATCGTTCTAGGAAAGTAGTCATTTTGGGAAGTGATCGTTCTAGGAAAGTAGTCATTTTGGGAAGTGATCGTTCTAGGAAAGTAGTCATTTTGGGAAGTGATCGTTCTAGGAAAGTAGTCATTTTGGGAAGTGATCGTTCTAGGAAAGTAGTCATTTTGGGAAGTGATCGTTCTAGGAAAGTAGTCATTTTGGGAAGTGATCGTTCTAGGAAAGTAGTCATTTTGGGAAGTGATCGTTCTAGGAAAGTAGTCATTTTGGGAAGTGACCGTTCTAGGAAAGTAGTCATTTTGGGAAGTGATCGTTCTAGGAAAGTAGTCATTTTGGGAAGTGACCGTTCTAGGAAAGTAGTCATTTTGGGAAGTGATCGTTTTAGGAAAGTAGTCATTTTGGGAAGTGATCGTTCTAGGAAAGTAGTCATTTTGGGAAGTGATCGTTTTAGGAAAGTAGTCATTTTGGGAAGTGACCGTTCTAGGAAAGTAGTCATTTTGGGAAGTGATCGTTCTAGGAAAGTAGTCATTTTGGGAAGTGACCGTTCTAGGAAAGTAGTCATTTTGGGAAGTGATCGTTTTAGGAAAGTAGTCATTTTGGGAAGTGACCGTTCTAGGAAAGTAGTCATTTTGGGAAGTGATCGTTTTAGGAAAGTAGTCATTTTGGGAAGTGATCGTTCTAGGAAAGTAGTCATTTTGGGAAGTGATCGTTCTAGGAAAGTAGTCATTTTGGGAAGTGATCGTTCTAGGAAAGTAGTCATTTTGGGAAGTGATCGTTCTAGGAAAGTAGTCATTTTGGGAAGTGATCGTTCTAGGAAAGTAGTCATTTTGGGAAGTGATCGTTCTAGGAAAGTAGTCATTTTGGGAAGTGATCGTTCTAGGAAAGTAGTCATTTTGGGAAGTGATCGTTCTAGGAAAGTAGTCATTTTGGGAAGTGATCGTTCTAGGAAAGTAGTCATTTTGGGAAGTGATCGTTCTAGGAAAGTAGTCATTTTGGGAAGTGACCGTTCTAGGAAAGTAGTCATTTTGGGAAGTGATCGTTCTAGGAAAGTAGTCATTTTGGGAAGTGACCGTTCTAGGAAAGTAGTCATTTTGGGAAGTGATCGTTTTAGGAAAGTAGTCATTTTGGGAAGTGATCGTTCTAGGAAAGTAGTCATTTTGGGAAGTGATCGTTTTAGGAAAGTAGTCATTTTGGGAAGTGACCGTTCTAGGAAAGTAGTCATTTTGGGAAGTGATCGTTCTAGGAAAGTAGTCATTTTGGGAAGTGACCGTTCTAGGAAAGTAGTCATTTTGGGAAGTGATCGTTTTAGGAAAGTAGTCATTTTGGGAAGTGATCGTTCTAGGAAAGTAGTCATTTTGGGAAGTGATCGTTCTAGGAAAGTAGTCATTTTGGGAAGTGATCGTTCTAGGAAAGTAGTCATTTTGGGAAGTGATCGTTCTAGGAAAGTAGTCATTTTGGGAAGTGATCGTTCTAGGAAAGTAGTCATTTTGGGAAGTGATCGTTTTAGGAAAGTAGTCATTTTGGGAAGTGATCGTTCTAGGAAAGTAGTCATTTTGGGAAGTGATCGTTTTAGGAAAGTAGTCATTTTGGGAAGTGATCGTTCTAGGAAAGTAGTCATTTTGGGAAGTGGTAATACGGAACCGGACTCACTGCTGTGTATGCTGCACCACAGTCCGCGGCACTACGATGAACCGTCTGCCGTTGAGAATGGCCAGCGACTGCGGCAACGCGCCACGTATTAGGGCCGCCCGGGGCGCCGCAACCCGCGGCCTAGCTACCGGTACCGGGACCGGCACGGGGACAGGGACCGGTACCGGCGCGGGCTGCGGTTTGGGCGCGGTGCTTTGGGGCTTCGCTACCGCCCACAGGCGTTCGCCGTCTGGCCCCCCGCCAGCCACCTAGAAAAGTAAAATAGGAATATAATAGTTATGCATATGAAATTGTAGAATACAGTGTAGGCGGTCTTATGGCTGAGAGCGATCTGTTCCAGAAAACCTTTCGGTATAGAAATTGTTAAAATGAAGCGGAAACATACTTCACTTATAAGAAATACTATAGTTCTGAATACAGGAAATTGATTTGGGACATTTTTAATGAATTTTCTTAGTCAAGTGATATTTCAGAGCGTCGGTGGCACAGTGGCTATGACACCGGACTTCCATGCGGGGGTCCGGGTTCGAAACCGTGCAGTGCCATGCACCACTGAGTTTTGGGAGCGTGGGGAGGCTGCTTCAGGGCTGTGCCCTCTGGCAGCGGTGTCAATCGCCACCCGTAGCTACGTGTGGGTCCTGGGGTTGCAATGCTGTTTTGCGGCAGAAATATAGCACTGTTCCCGTACCTTCATCCGTAACAAGACACGTCTGTCGGGGCGCGGCTTGGCCGGCGCCGGCGCAGGCAGAGGTATGAGCGCCGGCACGCGGCGCGGGACCGGCGCGGGCAGTGGCGCGCTCCCAACATTGGTGGCTGGTACGCCTGACTTGTGTATCAATGGTGGAGGGTCAGAGGGTGGAGAGGCGGATTTTCTGCAGTTCTGTCGGGAAAAGAGTATTCAAAAGTTAATATGCTGTCAATTGTTCAAAGGCTAAATCCCATTCAATTCGTTTAATCCAAGTTGGTACAAATTGTACACTTTTGTTCGTCTATAATATTCATACTAAATAACAATACTATTAAACTTTAAATGACAAATCATAAAGAAATTAATTATAATTATTATGTATACACATGTAAACTTAAATATTATAAATAATAAAATAAACAAATGTAAATACAATTTCCAAAAAAAAACTACAGTAATTACTCCCGTTCCTGAATCGACCCCCGTCCAAAGGTACCCATTACACTGGCAGCATTGCCACGTTGTATAGCCAGTGAGATCCTTTGGACGAGGTACGCTCCAGAGCGGGAGTCACCACCGCCCCTCTCTCTTAACCGCCGACACAGGTCCCTAACAAACGCCCCTGCCTCGCAACCCCACAAAGAAATTGAAAACAAACAAAATATATATAAATTAATTATACTAATTCTCTGATTACGTCATGACTAGAGTTAGAAGTTGTCGGGGCAGAATTGTCATATTTCTAGTGATAGCATTATCGATAAATGCATACTTATCGATAATTACAATGTTCCATATTCCAACAACGTGACTCTTATAACAGTTAGTAGTTCAAGTTCAAGACTCATTCGTGATAAACCAATACCTCAGGCATCACGTGTTTTGGGGTTGAGTGATTCAACTGTTCGGTTTTAAATATTTTTGGTATTTTGAATAGTCGGCATTTTTTATTATTTTAAATACAGATAATTTGGGCTAAGACATTTTAAATTACGATATTTTGATTTTGGACATTGTGATATGTATCTACCCATTAAATAGCAGTGCTACAACATCGATGTCTAGAAAAGTCGATAAAAACAGCATTCAATCCCTAACAAATTTTAGACCGTGCCCGACCACTTCTAGCTCTAGTCATGACCACGCCAAGCCTTTTTATCGTTTAAATATTGTTGAACACTATAATACGATTTTTTGATAAGAAATATTTTAAGTTTCAATTTAAATGGTCTTTTTAAGTTGAATGTTGTATAATGCAATGTTGAATAAATGTGTTTTCTTTCTTACTTTATCCTTATATAGAGAAAAAATTTAAGACCCATATAATAATAAATAAATTTATTTAACGACAACACTACAACGGAAAGGTACAATGAATACTACAAGAAATTAAATTAAAAAATAACATAAATATTTCCTAATACCGAGCCTACGACTAGCACCCACACTAGGTAATCCTGTGTCGTGGGCGCCGTGGTGCGGAGTGTGTGTTGTGGTTTGTACCTAAATGTACTGTCAGTAATGTGATTTGGCGAAGTAGAATTGTGTGAGTAATGTTGGTGTCTCTATTTGTAAAACTAAATGATTGGAACAATAATTAACAGATAAAGCTATGCGAATTAAAAAACTAAAAAAGTAAAAGACGGAACCTTATGTAAAAAAGGTTTATTATAAAAGAAATTTATTAATAATTATTTTTTTAATATCTCAGAAAAGAGATTTTATGTCTAAAAATATGTTTATGAAATCGAAATATTTTTAGACATAAAATCTCGAAGCGCATAATCATTGGTCATTTGTATCAAAATATAATGTAATATTATCTCATTCTTATCTTATGAGAGGATCTACCACGTATTGCACAATACACTCACCTTACAGAAGAAGGTCCCCGGAGGCTGCGCGAGCGCATACCCGGCGCATAGTGGGTGGTACAGGCAGAGGCACGCGGCGCACGCTAGGGACGGCACGCCGCGCCCGCACGTCATAGAGCATGGCTGGACCACTTGTCTGGGCGACTGTACATACAAGTTATATAATCAGATACTTATATAATCTTTTTGACATTATACTTACCTTAAGTAAGAAATTTTATTAATATTAATGCTTGCTTATCGTATGGTTAGTGGCCAACCTATTTGTCAGAGTTGTTCAGGCCGCCCGTAGGCCCCTGACATGGCTTAACGACTGCTGTCGAACGACAGCAACCGGGACCGACTGCTTAACGTGCTTTTCGAGGCACGGAGGAGCTCAGATGAAATATGCCACTAGCGGTCACCCATCCAGGTACCGACCGCGCCAACGTCGCTTAACCTGCATGATCACTTTCAAATCGTGCTCGCAACTAGGCTACGAGCTCCTCAATATTAATGTATGATCATGACATGCTAACATTTTACTATTTATCTTTTGACAATGTATGATCATTACTGAAATAAATGAAAATGATAAAAAAAAAATAAGGGAGTCGTCGGTCTAACACCTTTAACTATTTATGTCGTAAAGTAGAAATGTTGCATTACTGTGTTTCGGTTTGAAGGGTAAGAGAGCCAGCGTAATCACCGGCACATGACGCAATCCATCTTAGTCCTCAAAGTTAGCAGCGCATCAAAATCCCTCTAATACAGTGAGGTGAGATGTCTATGGGCGACGGTGACCACTTACCATCGGCCCGTTTGCTCGTCTGTTCTCTTATTTAATAAAAATAATAGAGCGTCGGTGGCACAGTGGCTAGGGCACCGGACTCCCATGCGGGAGGTACGGGTTCGAAACCGTGCAGTGCCATGTACCCATGAGTTTTTCGTATTTTTCGACGACTTACGTTCATTTACCGACTGCTCTAATGGTCTTCGCCATGCAGGTTTCCGCATGTCAGAGAAAATTTTTGAAGACGTGTGAAATCTACCAATCAGCACTGGGCTCGCTCGATGGATCATGGCCCGTACTCCCTTGCGAAGAGGAGGCCTGTGCCCCAACAGTGGGGCAACAGTTTGCATTACTCCAAGCCTGATACCTTGATGTCCGGCGCGGCTTGCTGCGGCCGGCTCTGCAGCGGCGGCGGCGGCGGCGGCGGCACGGCGGACGTTACTGACGTCACGGCGGACGTTACTGACGTCACGGCTGACGTCACGGACGCGGGGGGCGGCTGCCTGCCCCCACACGACACTACACTCGAGACTCGCTCAGTACCCGCACGGAGGGTTAATTGCCAGCCCCAAGGGGCCCTTGTCAATTAACCCTCCATTTAAACAAATACTTGGTGGTCTTTGTATAACCCATGGTACAAGACGCAAATAGGACATAAAACGCAAAATGTTGCGCAGATGGAGCCACTAGCAACTTCGTAAACAGAAAAAACGACATTTTAAGATATTAAATTTAACGTTATTTGGGTTAATTTAATTTCTCAAATCTATAGCAAAATGTGATGATGTTATGGCATCATATGGCCATTTCAAAATAGCAGACCTAAAAAATCTGTTAAAACAGCGTGGCGCGAGTCTGAAGGAATTTGGTGGAAAGGCTTTCAATAACAATAATTTTGATTAATATTGGATGATTTTACAAGATTTTTGTTTAATAAACTTTAAATTAGCACATAAAGCCAAATATCAACATGTAGATACGTACCTTTCCACCTAATTCCTTCAGACTCGCGCCACGCTGTTTTAACAGATTTTTAGGTCTGCTATTTTGAAATGGCCATATGATGCCATGATATCATCACAATTTTACTATAGATTCGAGAAATTAAATTAAATTAATCAAAATAACGAGAAATTTGTGATATCTTCAAAAATGACGTTTCGTTTTGCTTTTCTGTTTACGGAGTGTGCTCGTGGCTCCATCTACGCAACGCTTGGCGTTTTATGGCCTATATGGTGCAATGTTACGGCGTGGGTATTTTACACATTCATGTCGTATTCATGCAATATTTTACTGAAATACTATCAGATAATACCATCACTGTTCTTGATGATAATTTCATCGTTTTGAGGACGGTAATAGCTACCCAGGGCAGCAGTGTTGCAGTGTCGCCAATTCAAATATTTAATTCAATTTGTTTTATTAAAAGTTTTTATTAAGGTTGGTATCTATTTTCAAAAATCAACTCCTGGCACCTGCACTAGCCAACGGCTGTCTGCAGCATGCCAGTCCTCACATAGATAGCCAGCGGGATATGATACTGAGGGTGCACAGGGGTGAGGGTGTATGAGGTTGTGTGGGGTGGGGTTGTTTGTGTTATTTATTTATGCACTTGACAATCATATTGAAGATTCTAAAGTTTATATTGGCGACGGTAAAACAGAAACAAAACTATGTAATAATAACAATATTCCAGTGAAATATTCCACAAGTATGAATGTGTAAAATAAAAGAGATTGGGCGGATCCCATACTAATAGGACCCAATATTTTTTTCTTTTCACGTCCAACCAAACATAGTGCATTTGATAGATCTCGCCTGAAAACCTCATTTTTTATTAGGGAGCAAACACCCTAAGTCGTGTGGAACAGAAGTTTTATTGAGTCGCTGGGGAAACAAAATAAATAGAATCAGAGTAATTAGTGTGGAGACATTTTCGGTCTCTAGCTCCTCTCCTACACGACTTAGGATGTTTCTTCCATAATGAAAGATGTGGTCCTTGGTGAGATCTATCAAATGAGACATGTTTGGTTGCGAAGCCGTGGGTCCAAAAGCGCCCAATCTCCTTTGTATGGAACTATGGAACCTACGACAAGGTTCCACAGTTCCACCAGCGTTCCATTGTTGCACCAGCGGTCTTGAAAAAAATCATCAACTGTCAACGTTATGGCACGTTTGACACGCAAACACATCGAAATAGACGTATTACTCCACCTCGTTCACTCATATGGACACAAACATATGTGTGAGCGTAACACATTCCGTAGTAGTTTGTGTCAAAACACCCAGTACAGTTATTTCCGATGGGAAGTATACTGGACTGATACATTGATTATTAAATATTTCTTAAATATATTCAGTTATTATTTAAATAATCTGTTCTAGACTTAACTAATAGTCAACATTATACAATGGCATCAATTCTGAGGTATCACTTGCTAAACTAAAACATCGCTAAACGAAACGTCTTGCATGCGAGTGAGTGAAACAGTTTCATTAAGATTTAGCGGTCACCTCAGAATTAACGCCAATAACATTGTAATAATATTTTTAACATTACTTATTTCCTACTTAAAGTAAAACTAATTAAAAGGAAATGTATCAAACTGACGTAATTTTGGTACCGATTCTGAAGTACCAAGTTTTAATAAAATCATAATGCATGACGTAAGGAAAGAAACATATGTCTGTATACAGGTTGTTACAAAAACCCCTATAGTCCCGAAAGGGGGGTGTTCAGTATCCTTAACTTTCACTATGGGACCAGCTCTGAAATCGCAAAAAAAACCCAGCTCTTTCATACATTTCGGTCGTGTATTTATTGAACTAATGTATAGAAGAGTTGATTTTTTTCGCGAATTGTTAGTTGGCCCCATAGTGAAAGTATTTGGTTATGGATACTGGATTCCCCTTTGGTGATTATAGGGTTTTTTGCTACACCCAGTACGTGCTGCATGATCCAGCGGTGTATGGTACATACCTGGGCTTCTTCCAGGCAGCTGTGTTGTTATTGTCACCGGCTGGTTTCTTCTGTTGTTTAGCGGGCGGCGCTGCACCGCTGTTACTCAGCCGAGAGCCCACGGATTTCACCTGAGACAGATATATAATTCATCATCATCAATGCCTATTAATGTCCCCACTATTGGGGCACAGGCGTCGCCTGAGGCCTCACAAGGGGGCCATGATCCGTGGTGTGCGGTGGATTTCACACGCCTTCGGAAACTTTTTAACTTCTTCAGACATGCAGGTTTCCTCACGATGTTTTTTACCGTTAGAGCAGTCGGTAAACAACTAAGTGAAAATCACTTTCGAACCGTGCGGGCAACTTGGCTACGAGCTCCTTGGATACAAAAGGCTCATAGATATACCTTACAGACTAACATACATAACTTTTATAAAACAATTCATTTTGAAATTCATTCATTTTTTTTAAAACTCACTTTGAGCTTGGCGGGAGGTGACTTGGGAGTGCTGGGTTCGGGACTGGCCCCCTTGGGCACCTTGGGTTTGGGCGTGCGTTTTCCCTCCGTTGTACTCGGCGTGGGCGCAGACACCGGCGACTCTACGCGCCGGACCAGCTTCGCGTCTCTGTTTAGACATTTGTAAATATTATTATTGGGTTAACAAGCGGGCAGTTAATGCTGGTTAACTGGTTTTACGAAGTGATGTAATGATTGCATAACTTTCTGAACAATCCCAGATTGATCGATTTTCAAAATTTTTGGCGATGTAGCGGCCAGCATTTTTCGGAATTAATTGTTCCACGGTAACCTTTAAATCATAACTCATACTAAATGTATGGGAATCGTTTTTTGCTATTTCTGAAATTTCTAGTACTCGAACCTCGGTTGACCCCATAGAGTCTTTTGTACCTGACACGAAATAGAATCGATTGGCATCAAAAATTTATTTTGTGAAATGTGGCATTTTACTCGCTGAACGTATCTTTTTTCAAAAATCTGTGAATGCAGTTTTAAATAGCTCTAAAAGTTAGGGAAGGTCTCCAAAGACCATTTTCTCGTAGCTCCAACGGATCTCGTAGCTGCCCTGGGTGCCTCGCCGAAACTTACAACCTGTATATAAAATATTTTTTCTCCTAATGGGAACTCAAAAGGAAATCATCTCATCATCCCTATTCATAATCTCTCTTATTTGCGAGACAAAGAGATACCACTATTATGACTATATTCGGGATTTATTCTCACATTCACACTTTCTCAGAACGCTCTTATCTGTCGTCGCCTTTGTTATGCCGAAACAATACATTTTCTAAGAATTTTTGTCAAGTGTAAAGTAAACAACAATATGACGAGTTTAGCCTCGTAAAAATCCCATAAAAATGTTTAATAATATTTTTAACAATATTACTGTAAAATATAACCCAGCTCTTAGCGAATCCCGAGATATAGTTATTTGTTGGGCATGCCCATGCTGATATTTCGTCATGGAATCCCGCAAAATGTGTAGTAAAACCTCTCACCGAATAATTTCTTTTTCAGGATCGTCGACACCGAGGGGCTCCTTGAAGAAGGAGAAGTTTTCCAATGTGAGGCCGGTGCCTGATAGATGCTCGGAAATCTGTAAAGAAGATCACATATATATTGGTTGGTATGATCAGGTTAGAATTATAACCTCATTCAGTGGAGGGGGTGTTAGCAGGAAATGGCACGGGGAGTGTGGACAAAAAATGGCACCTGGAGTACCAGCATGAAATGGCATGCGGAGTGTTGGCTGGAAATGACATGGGGAATGTTGTCTGGAAATGACATAGGGAGTGTTGGCAGGAAATGACATGGGGAATGTTGGCTGGAAATGACATAGGGAGTGTTGGCAGGAAATGACATGGGGAATGTTGGCTGGAAATGACATAGGGAGTGTTGGCAGGAAATGACATAGGGAGTGTTGGCAGGAAATGATTTTTTTTATTTGCATGTCTGGAAATGACATGGGGAGCAACGACTAGATGTCACTCACCTCGCGCGTGGAGCGCAGTTTCTTGCCGTACGGCGTGTAGTAATAGATGTCGGCGTTGCGACGCGAGTATGCGTCCAGCGCGGCGCGGTACACCAGCTCGCGTTTCCAGCCGCGCTCGAGCGGCACGCGCAGCAGTGGCGACGACATCTCAGTGGTGGCGCGCCGTCGATTGGCTGGCGAGGACGCTTTGCTTCCGGCCTGTGGTGATACGTGGCATTAATATGGCGCTTGTCCACCAGAACTTATCTAATGGTTCCTCTATACGCTCGGCCATGATGAAATGAAATTCATTTATTTGTCCGATTTTTGGTTATAAATTAGGTGTTAGGTACATTTTAGGGCAATGCAAAAATCTGCTATTTCTAGCGTACAAATATTTAAGTAATCCTTAACAATCAATAATTGTTATCTTATTATTTATTTATTTCCTCTGCCCGAAGGTTGCCTGGAAGAGATCGCTCTTAGCGATAAGGCCGCCTAAATTGTACTTCACTATTTCCTTTTCTATCTCATGTTTGTTGCTTTATATTTGAGCAATAAAGTGTAGTTTACTTTTACTTTATTATAGTTGTAAATGTCAAAATTATACTTTGTCGTTCATTAAATTACATTATGATGGGTCATGATGGGCGATTACAGGCACGCACGATAGTGTAGAGGGCATGGTCGTGTGTAATCGGCCATAACAGCGTCGGTTTTACGTACACACATCAAAGGAATGCTCGTGTGTTATGACTCATCGTTGCTTGCTTGCTTGTCGTATGGTTAGTGACCAACCTATTTGTCAGAGTTGTTCAGGCCGCCCGTAGGGCCTCTGACATGGCTTAACGACTGCTGTCGAACGACAACAGCCGGGACCGACTTAACGATAATCTCCCATCATGACTCATCGTAATCGCCCATCATGGTCGATCTTTAAGCTGTGCGAGGAAAAATGCGCCAATAATATAGCTTCAATAAATAAAAAGAATTGGGGTTTGCTGCAAGAGATCTCTCTTAGAGATAAGTCACGCCCTTTGTGTTTCACATATTTTTGTATAAGTTTGTATTATAATGTTTGTGTACAATAAAGAGTTAATAATAAAGAAACAAGTTTATTCACCAAGTGTGTTTCACGTTAGAATCTAATGCCTAAGAGAGGGTCTGCTCATTTGGTCAGCTTAAAATAAAATAAGTTATTCTAGAAAACACTTTACATACAATCAACAATTCACTAGTAAGAAAATTTTTATAAAAGTAGAATCACTTAGTGCCGACTGGTAATACATTTGACTAAATATTACTTAGTCTTATAAACTGTTATATTGTTTTTCGAATAAATTAAATGAATTGAATAAATACAAATACAATTCAAGAATTGGTTTGGCCAAACTACACCTCGCACATATATACATACATACTTATACCGCACCGCATACGCAGCTGTTTCACAAAATCAATTTTCTTTCCCTTTCTCTCCAATCCCAATGAACATGACGTCACAAGTTACAAAAAGCCAGATGTCCGAAAACCCGCTCCCGCGCCGCACGCTGATATGCGTTGAAAATTCAAAATAAATTGTAAAACTTAGCTATCATTTCCAAAAAGGATTAAAAATACTCTCGTGCACGATCTGAGTTGTGTTGTGTAAATCATCCAAAAAGTGAGGTGCCTATGGGTGGTGTGGCCGTGGACTGACCGCGTTCTCAAACCAGCGAAAATCGTCGAAGGAACTCAAAAATCTTATCCCAGGTACCTCCGTTCCAAAAAATACACACCAAGCATAAAGCAAGCATTCAAGCATATTCATGTATATTTTGTGTACAATAAAGTGCTTCAATCTATCTATCATAATACAAACAATGATTACACTTTAATGCACAAAAACTTAGTGCGTAAGAATGCGTCCGTGAGCTCTTAGAAGGATTTTCCGGTATCAGGTAAAATTGGTCTCTTATCAAATCAAATCAAAATGTTTTTATTGTAAGTACCTTATAGTACATTATTGCAACGTCATTTATTTACTCTACCACCGCTCTACTCTCTCTACCATCTCTCTTTTTTACTTTACCATCTTAGTACATTCGCGTATCGCTATCAACAACCAAAATCTCAAGACACGAAGCACTTTTTCAAAACTCACGCACTGTAATACAAATACATTGGAACATACCTCTATCAAGAAGCTCTCGCCCTCAGACCTTGACGAGAGAGCTGATGAAGGTCTTGAACTGTCTGTAATCAAATGCTTATTTCAATAAAGAGTCCTGCACAAAATATATGGGAAAAGATTTCGGTCAAAATTATTATTATTGGGTAAGCAGGCAGGTTTATGCTACAACATAGAAGTCGCATCGGCAAAATTCGTAAAACCGATCACTTCCGAACTAGTTGGTCAATTGAATGAGGCGGGAATAGGAGATAATCCAGCAATGTTTTACCACTTGCGGCGCCACTAGGACAATGGTACATAGCCAATCAACTTGTAGATGCGCCAATCGTCGATGCGATGAATGAAAGGTGTCAAAAGAGTCCCCAAACCCCCGGGGGTAACAGCTCACAGTTCGCGCGGACTTAAATTTCAAACCCCCGGGGCTCATATTTCCTATTTACTTTAATGTTGCATGTTTAATAGTATAAAATAAACATCATAAGCTTTAACTTAAATTGTAATTTTGGAATCTGAATATTAGATTGACACATAACATTGTAAAGTGGTCAATGTGTGTACCCATGTAATCTCCACGACACAGGCAACGCGTAGTGTGGAGGTTATAGTTTAATGTGAAATGTTAATTAATATGTGGTAAAGGAATACTTTTTTTCAATTTTTTCATTTTTTGGCGGGTTAAGTCGCATTCGGATCGGAAGTGATCGGTTTTACGAATTTTGCCGAAGCGACTTCTATGTTGTGTCGACCAGTAAGGTATTATGTATGCATATGATAATAGGTTAGCTTACCGGTATCCTGGCGGGCTCGTTTACTGGCTCTGGGCGGAGCGGTGGGCGTAGCCATCACGGTCTTCAGTGGCGTGAAGCTCGCGGCGGCTGCGGTCACCTCCGCCTCCAGGCGTTCTGGTCATATAAAACATTTTGTTTTTTATGCTAGTGCAGAATCCAAGTGTATTTCTCTTTTCTTTTTGTATTCTCGCAATGTGTTTACTTATTTATTATGTACTTATGTGTTGATCAAATAAAGATTTTCTAATATATTCTTAAAAAACTTAATTAAGTTTTATTTTTATACTTCACTATTTTTTTTTCTTCAAAAGGTGACCAGATAGGCAATCGGGCAACGGTAAGTGGTCACAGTAGCTCATAGATATCTCACCTCACTATAATGTTTTTACAGGGTTTTCGATGCGCTGACCTTGAGAACTTAGGTGGAGTGCCTTATGTACCGGTAATTACGCTATCCCTGAGAACTTAGGAATTTCTCATGTGCCGGTAACTACGCTGGCTCTCTTGCGTTTCAAACCAAAACACAGCAATACAAGCATTGCTGCTTTGCAGCAGAAGTAGGTAAAACCACCCCAGGTGGACTCTGCACATTTGGAACACCAGGAGTATTGCTATTGCTTTATTTGGGTATGTCATTTTGAAGCTTCTTAATGGTAGCACTGTACAAAAATGACTGAACCTTAGTGAACATTCTCAAACTCACCCAAAACACGACTGTAGTCAATCGACACATCTTTATCATCAACCTGGATGAAACCCTTGAAATCCTCCTCAATCGGAACTCCGTCATCGAAGCCCCGGAACTCCTCATCATTGTCACTGAAGGCTGCGGACGCCCTGCGCTTGATGCCTCGTGACTCTTGTGTATCTGTGCTCTCGGGTTCTTCGGTGACAGGTTTTTCTTCTGGTGCCTCTGTCGTTGGAGCTTCTGTGGAAAAATGTAATAATTTAAATAAGTAAAGTAAAATACACTGTATTGCACAAATAGAACACAACAAACAAAAGGTAGCAAATAATGAAGTACAATTTAGGCGGCCTAATTGCTAAGAGTGATCTCTTACAGGCAGCCTTCGGGCAGAGGAAATGATTTCGAGATATAATTTGTTTTATGCCATAAGCATGATGTAACCAAGAGTTCCTGGTCTCCCGATGGCTTTAATAAATGAGTGAGTATAAGATTTTTTTATTGGTAGAAGATTGAGGAGAGGGAGTAATGATGGAGGTAAACGGGCTATGGAAGCCAAGTTTCGCTTTGGGTTCCTGAGAAAACTGAAAGTTAAAAAACTTGGGAGTACTAGCTAAGCCTCCTAATGCTTAGCTATCACACCAAATATATATCCAAGTATACCAATATAGAATAGAACAATACATGCACTAAGATACCCTGTGTTTTCGGGGCCAACCTAGCTGGAGAAGTTAACAAGAGTCTGGTATCAAAGGACAAAATGAAAAACCACTAACCAAATATAATTAATTGGTGCTTATTACGCATATTGTAAACCATTTTTTAGTAAACAAAGTTAAAAACATTTTTTAACTCTTTTTGTATGATTCACTACTACTAAATTAATGGTGACTTGTTATTTTTGCAATAATCTATTTACAAAAAAGTCGCGCTGCAACACAAATATAATATTTTTTATAGGAATTGAACTTCCAATATGCAAATAAAATCAATAAATAATATTACACTATCATTATTTTATCAGGACAACTGTACAGTAAGATAAGGAAATGCCTTTGTCACACATAATACATTACATAATGTTTATTTCAAGTAAGATTAATTTAGTTTATCTTTTATATGCATAACATTATGATATGGAATTCATAAAAGTGCATTAGAAAAATTGCAATAACAAAAGAATGCATATAAAATATTCGTAATCATGTGGAAAGAAATGAAGAAAAATTGAATGAATTAAAATTACATATGATGAACTATTAAGTAACTAACACACTTGGTACAATATTTGAAAGAAGGCTTCCTTGCAAGCAACGCTGAGGATAAATGGTAGTGTATTATCATCTACTGAAACCTTCCCAGAAATAAAAAGATCACATAGGCAAAAGACAGACCTTTAACCCGTTAGGCATTCTGTTGACCTGAGTGGGGTGTTCTGGCACGTCTGATATACAAAGTCAACAGTGTATATGTGAGTGAATCCGATTTTTTCATGTCGGTACACGCCATAATCACTAGGCCAGGTTCACAGACATTTCCGATGGGTAATAATGTCAAACAGACAGCTTAACTGCATATTTACAGTAAGGATCCACTAATTTCAATTGGTTTCCAGCTTTATTACTAAATCGACAGACAACAAAACATGTAATTTTAAAGTTATGTACATACAATCCCAAGTCTATGTAAGTAACAGTTAAAAAAAGTAGATTCCTGCTAAGTCAGTTAGTAATGCAATAATTAGAGTTAATTATCATAAGAATGTTATCATTACCATTCTAAGACTGGAGTAATAAGTATTTGGTAAAAAAAACAAGAAAGCCCAGAAATAACTTTTAGACAAAGGACATTGGATGCTTCGCCTTGCAATAAAATACCATAGAGCTACATCTATCATTATGGAATAAACATTCAAAGTCATGGAGAGACCAAAAATCTTCATACTGACCTGACTACTCTATTTTGATTCGCCAGCCACCATACAAAGCTCTTGTCCCACACGATTTAACTTACAGAACTTACCTGTGTACTGACTACACCAAGAGGAGTATAAACATATTACCCAGATAATATATATGAACATATAAGTTTCCTAAAGTCCCAAGACAAACAAGTAAACATGGTTCTGCATGATGTCATCTCGGAATTTTACAATACTCAATATGAAATTACCTCGATCTCATATAAATAACACCATGTTCAAACTAAATGCTAAAGTAACCATCCTGATTGGCAAAAAATATGCTTTGATGTACATTTTGAAGTATTATTTTTGCCTCACACGGCAACAAGATTTATCTAAAAGTTTCACAGTTCTTCCAAATTGTGGGCATCGATGAGAAGCAATGATGAAATTGTATGTTCAAGACAGTAGTTATGAATAGAATTACATAGAGAAATATGGAAGGAAATAGGTGAATCTGTGTCATGAAATAGGATGGGAGGTTATGTGAAAGTTGACTTGCCTTCTGCTTGTGGAGTTGTTTCCATGGCCTCTGGGGCAGGTGGATCGCTTGGTTGCTCCGAGCTGGCACCCTCGGCGTCCACGCTACTCGCTACCGTCTCGTCCCCGTTCACTTTTGCCTCATCGCTTGTCGCGTTATCACCCACCGCCATTTCCTCGGACATTGTCAATTACTATACAATCTGACACAAATCCACTGTCAAAGCCTAAATGGCCACATAACCAGACGGTTACGACACTTTAGCAGTCCACAGGGCAAATTATCAACGTTTGTGCGCGTCACAGCGTAGGTTTCCCGCTATATTTGTAGAGAAAAAAACTTTCGCTTCTCGTGTATGGCGAACATTTGAACGCTACTTTTTCGATGCCTACGCTGGGGAAACATGAATGTCTAATGAAATATACACTCTATTTATATCAAATACATTGAAAATGAAGGAAATTGCTTATTTTACGTCCACATAATTCCCAAAAGAAAATGTCGAGCATAAACAACATCCGCTCGAACGACGCCACAGTTGTTGTCTATGGATGGTGATAACTTTTGTTTGTCTATGTTCTTTCCTAACTCATCGCGTGTCTATGGATGAAAACGGTTATCTTTTTCTATCATGTCATTTCACCGTAAACTAGAACGGAACAAAACATATAAGGCCCTCGCACATGAGACTTTTACCACTAGCACCATCTCTCATCGACAGAGGTGTCAATCGAGTCAGTATACAACTACATCTTTGTATTGCTACACAACAAGAGATGGCGCTGATAGTTGTAGTAAAAATGGTTAATCTAATTATAGATGGCGCTAAATTATTTGTAGTAAAAAAATACATTATAGTTAATGCTAACATTTGTAGTAAAAATTGTTGATTTACCTGACAATAGATGGCGCCAATTAATATATTTAAATCGGGAGTTATCTCAATAAAAATATGATAAACCTTATCTTTTTGAAAAAAAATATTTATCATGAAGGAAAGAACGAGCGATCGCCCTAAGAAGGGGATTTTGTCTTTCATCCAAGATATTTATGATTAGTTAGCATATAATCATATCTTATTATTCTTATTACACACATTTTAATAAGTTAACGTAACTGCAATTTATTGAAAGCCAATAATACATCGGATCTCGTAGAAAACTGAAACAATAAATTTGGAGAATAAATCAAACAACATGTACAAAGGCACTATTTATTTTTCCTACGGCCAGCTTTAGACGCCTGCGGCTTCCCGAACGTTTTTCCTTTCGTTGGGCCTTTACCCTTCTGCCCTTTGCCTTTCTGTCCTTTAGGGAATTTCCCCTTTTGAACCTGATTGGCGTCGTACCGAAGTTTCTTGGTGGCAGACCTGGAAGTATCTGTGAGGTCTGTGGCGAAATTGCTTTGTTTCTTCTTGGGTTTGCCTGCGTTTTTGCGTGTGTTTTGTGAACGGTCGTCGTCATCGACCGCTCGGATGCGGCGTTGCTTCTTGGTGCGTTTTGCCATTCTTGATTGGAGGAGTGCCACCTGTTAAAAGATTAATGATTAATTTTATTAATTTTAATTAATTAAATATTTTTTTTTATTATATTATAAGGTCAGCCGTCGCCTGAGAGAGAGGGGCTGTGACCCCCGCTCCGGGTCGTTCTTGGTGCAGAGGTTGGCCGTGGCGATTAAGCGTGGCAATGCCGCGAGCGTCATAGGGACCTTTGCGCCAGGGTCGACACGGGACGGGATTTTTGACTGAGGTCGTCTTTTATAGTCGAAATCATTTATTGACGAAATTTATAAGGTTTTAATTTTATTTTTACTAATACATAATATGTGCTGTGAAATTTACTTCACTTTCTATGTTCTATTTTTTTAATTTTATTATTTTACATACAATATAATTTTTAATATTGTACATACAATATTAAAATAATAACATTGAAAACATAGAAGGCCAATTAAGAAATTTACAGATCACATTGTAAGTATCACATAATATTGGAAAAAAAAAACGGACGGAAAACCGAGTTATATAAAAAACGAAAACAGACCAATATACTAAATAAAACAAAATAGAGTAAGAAGATAAATCTGCACCACGAGGGTATGTAGGGGGAGAGGAGTATGTATAATCTCATGATATCTGGGTTGAAGATCAGATTGACAGAATGCTCATAGCCCCAACGACGTGCCAAGACTGAGATTCGTGGCGCTGCGTTCTCTTTGCCTACCCCGCAAGGGACGTATGTATGTATGATAATGATGTTTTTTTTTATGTATAACTAAACCCGCATTTGACCTCGATCTCGCCTGATGGTAAGCGACGATGAGGTCGACGATGGAGCACGCGGGTCCAGTAAATGCCTATTCACTCTGGCCTTGAAGATCCCAAGGTTGTAGGTTTCGGGAAATACAGACGCCGGCTGGCTGTTCCATTCCTTAGCCGTTCGCATAATGAACGAAGAAGCAAATCGCTTCGTACGAGCAGATGGGATATCAACAACATAAGGATGGAACCCCTCCCCGCGCCTGGTAGTCCGAAGGCGGAATGGAGATGCTGGAATTAGGTCGTGCAATTCCGATGCGCACTCTCCGAAATGTATCCTATAAAATACCGATAGACAGGCAACCTTGCGCCGATGTTCCAGACTTTGCAGTCTAGCCTCCACCAGCGATTCGTCACCTATAAGGTCACCTGTATGGATGTATGATATCTGGGTAGCTATCACCGTTCTCAAAATGATATCATGAGATGGCGTGGCGTGAACAAAAACAGTGCTACTGTTAGAGGCACAGACCTCCCCTTATTAATAGAAAATTATTAATTATAACTTGGATTGTAATTAGTTTGTAGGACCAATAGGCCCTGAATAAATGGTTCAATTTTATTGACCGGTTTATATTTGGTCAAGTGTTTTGCGAAGTGGGTAAGTGTAAACCGAACGGATAGTGGCGAGTCAACTAGGCTTTCAAGCTGCCTTCCCGGTGGAACCTAATATTGTTTGACTGGCTGTAGTGTAAACAGTCACAGGCCAGCCACTCGCCATTCTACTCGCCACTGTAGGTACTTGTCCTTAACCAAATTAATTAAATTAATTTTGTATTTTTATTTTATGTATTGTTTTATGGCTAGAGCCATAGTATTTTGGTATTCGTACCAAGCTTTACTTATGTATTAAAAGTATATAAAATAATAACTAACTACTAACTTGTTGCTCACAATTTTTTTTTTATTTTACAGTAAAACCACTTTAATATAACCTTATGCTTAAGTTCCTACTGGTGTATGAACTATTAATACTTTGTCGTCTTACCGCACAAATAAACTTATTCTTATTTTTAATAAATATTTCATATTTCACTTTTCTGCACTATACAGCCGGTAACCTATTAATCATTCTTCTATCACCTAGGTTGCCTGGAAGAGATCGCTCAGAGCGATAAGGCTGCCTTTGTACACTTATTCTATGTTTCCTTTCAAATGTAAATTTCTTGTGTGCAATAAAGTAAGTTTATATATTATCGGCATGCCCAAAGGTCAGTTGGAAGAGAATGCCGCAAGGCATTAAGTTCACCTGTACACAAAAATGTAAAAGTATAAATAAATAAAGTAAACCGGCCTTTATTAACGTGTATGAGATAAATTCTTGCAACTGTCTTTGTCTACTTTGGAGAAATATCCAAAGTAAAACTCGACTCTCACCTTCTCCATTTCCCGCCTGACTCTCTCCTCAGGCGTGTCCTTGGGCTTGTGCTTGCTCTGTTTCTTCTGCTTGCCTCCTGGCTTGCCCTCGTCGTCTGAGCCGTCTTCGTGCTTGCGTTTCCTGCCTTTGCCTCTCTGTTGGTTGTCTGAGGATATAAAAATGTTTTCATGAAGACAGTGTCTTTTACATTTTCTCAGATTTCCCTGGCTCCCACACTAGGATACCCTGTGTTGTGACGGCCAGTCTCTTCCGATATATCTATATTATGATGACATGATACGGTTATGCAAATATGACAAAGATGTTAACGATAATAAAACAAAGAAAATAATAATTATTATTCGTGGCGCTCCATTGTCTCTGCCTACCCAGCAAGGGACTGGCGTGAAGTTGTGTATGTATGATGATGACTCCTCACCTTTCCCAGCATGCGGCACGAGCGTCAGCCGCTCCTTCTCCTCTCTCTTCTGCTTTGGGGTCTGGAACCACTCGTGCTGCCTATGAACCTCGATCTTGGGACCTTCTTCCGTCTTCAGGGCTCCTTCAAGCTTTGTGGTCTGCTTCTCCATTTTTTTGAGCTGCTTTTCAGCATATTCTTCGTCCAGGATTGCAGCTGGAGAAGAGTTTGGATTAAGTAAAAGTATAAGTGTAGGGATTTTACGAGTCAACTTTTCATTATACAAGGTGTTCCTGAGGATATGCATTAACTTCGCCTTACATAATATATTTGACAATGGAAGTGATCCTCATAAACGCTTCGTTTTCGAATTACTTGCTATTTTATTTAATTGAGTTATACAATGAATAAGGGTCTTTATTTATGCCCGTAAGAAAACCTGTAACGAAACAATTACAAACTATTTGCCTATCGTTTTTTACTACTTCGATGTTCTGAGTACAGTACAAGGAACACCTTGTATAAGGGTGTTAAGAAATATTTCAAGGTTACCATCTACAGGTCACAACAACGTTGCGCCTGTCGCTTACGGCGCTATCATATCATATCATTTATTCATAAACAAACATAAAATTGAAGAATTAAATTCAAAAATAATAATGAACTCTTTCAGTGTCAATCTTAACTAAATTATAAGCGTTATAAAAAAGAAATTAAAATTACAAAAATATATAAATAAAAATCCATGTCACAAAAAATATTAAAAAATTAATAAAACTGAATCCCAGAGTTATTGTCAAAACAAATGCAATACAATAAATTATACTATCTATGTGGTGGCTTCCCGCCACAATGACGGCGCATGCGCGCTGTGCAGTCTGCGCGCGCTGCTGACGTCTCAAAACAATCGCCTCCGCTTTTCTCTTACTCGCGCTGTCACTCCTCTTCCTTTCATCATCGCAATATCTATATAATATATTCCATCATCGCATCTACATGCTGACTTTCATTCCATGGGGCACACGGCCCCATATCTAATATACACACACAGGAGGTACTTGTCGCGAATTCACCTGGTAGTATACTCGCTCCAGTATACTCTGTGATATCATCACCTTCACTGGCACTCCGCTTCACTACTCGCTCAAAGCAACTGTCTTAAAAACTCACCGATATCCGGCTCGAGGCGCGCCAGTCTCTCCCTGTATTTAGCCACTATGTCAGGAGGAACCTGCCGCGACTTGACAGGTCGCTTCGCTCGCTTCACTATCGCCTTCACTAACTGACGCTCCCCTTCGCCAGCGAGCGAAACTGAAACGCCGGCGCGGCCGGCTCGGGCTGTTCTACCCACCTGTTGATAGATACCCACCGGTTGATAGAGAATTGAATAATAATTAAATAATTATAAATAATAATAATAAAATAAAAAATAATTTAATTATTTTAATTTTAAAATGGCGATGGGCGGGACACTTGGTTAGACGTGGTGATGGCCGGTGGACCAGAGCCCTCACTAAGTGGTGGCCAAGGTTGGGGAAAAGAGGAGTAGGTCATCTAGCAGCCAGATGGGCGGATGACATCACCAAAGCCGCATCGAAGACCTGGATGCGACTAGCACAGGATCGTATAGGGTGGCACAAAAGAGAGGAGGCCACCCTGCGGTGGAACGACATGGGCTGATGATGATGATGATTTTTTTTATTATTTTATTAACATACTAGCGGCCCGTCCCGGCTTCGCACGGGCATTAAACATTACATTTAGATTTGTTAATTTTAACACATTCATAATAATCACATATTCACTCCTTTTTGCGTCGAGCTCCTAAAAAAGAGTAAATTAAAAAAATCCGAGTGACGCCCTACAACGCATAAGTAGCCGAATGGAGTTTATTTTTTCAAAGTTTTAAACTCGTGATATCTTTTGAATTGAATGTCAGAATCGAATAATTCAAAAAGTAATATAAAGGTATTGAAGCAGTCTTAAATAATAAATCATTTATTTTGATAAGGTACAAATAAAGAGCTTTTTGTAGCGGTGGTATTTTAATTTCTTTTTTTTTTATAAAAAAAACGCTTATTGTGACAAGACTATAATAGTTAGAGACACGCTGCCGCTGATTTTTTTGTTGATAATGGTGTGTTCTAAAAAAATGTTATATATCATTTTGTTCTATCATCAATAGTTTTCGCAGCGTACGCGATGTAAGGAAGTTTTTTGATATTTTTTTACACTTTATCGTAATTTAAGTAAGGATCCCCATTTAAAAAAAATATGAAATATAGCCTATGTCACTCAGGAAAAATGTAGCTTTCCAACAGTGAAAGAATTATTCAAATCTGTTCAGTAGTTTCGGAGCCTATTCAATTCAAACAAACAAACAAAAAATCAAACCTTTCCTCTTTATAATATTGGTATAGATATGGCGTTATCGTCTATAGAAATTATTTATAATTATTTAATTATTATTAAATTAATTTGTACTTCACTATTTCCTTTTCTATATCATGTTTGTTATTTTATATTTGTGCAATAAAGTGTATTTTACTTTACTTTACTTTTAATTATTTTTAGAAATATAAATAGAAATTGTTTATTTGCTATATAACAAAGGATCTTACAATTTTATATATGGTAGTATTATTCAGCCACATTATGGCATGCAAATGTTTCGAACAAAATAAATTGTTACAAGCAATCTAAATGCTGTACCTCAGAAGCATAACAGTGTAGATACTTTTCTACCATTTTCTGTTTCTTGCCATTGTGGCATATTATAGTCTAGAATAGTTTCATTATTACATTTTTTTTAAATTGAGGATTTGTTTACCAATTTAATACTTTTCTTATCTTATGTCTTATCTTATGACCCCCTGTCATAAAATGGCGGATTTCCCGCGCATGCCCACCCCTAACCGGGCGTGAAGTCATGATAATAGGGGTGTATTTTACGTTCTTACATTATATCGATATATTCGCGAATAAGAATACCTATCGTGAAATTAATAGGCCTGGAACTGGAACAGTAATTTTTACCTGAAAAAGAGCCGAATAAATTCGACGTAGGTCTTATCTTATGACAGGGGGTCACTGACGGATAACCCCAGCGGCACTTCGACCCGGATCTTTTGTGCTCACCCCTAACCTTAGTCTCCTTCCTGTTCCTTAAAGATTCTTTGCATCAAGGACGCTGCACAGCTTACAGGAAGGAGCCTATAGTCCTCTGGTTCCGGGTAGGCGACCCCCAGAAGACTCATACGCTTTCCAGCCAACGAGTCACATTCGCACAGCAAGTGTAATTTAATACTTAATCAAAGTCCAAACATAACTAATTTTTACACAAACTTGTCTCTTAATATGACATGTTTATTCCCATCAACATTGAAACTTTATACTCACATTGTGAATTCAATTATTTTTATGGTTAATAAACTCGTTTACAGTTTAACCTTGGTACCTATTATTATTTGGAGTCATGTAACAGCAAAATATAGTCCTTTCTTATTAGTAGCAAATATTTTTAACGCGGTATGTGCTGGTCATTTGTACCACTTTACACGAAAAAATAACCCTGTTACTTGTATGAAAATTTTCCATTCTAAAGAAAAATAAACCCCATTATTTTGCGCCTTGGTGGCATAAACTCATCCATGTCGTTATGAATGAAATGTCGTAACGAGTTTCATTCATATTTCTTATTTCAGTATTATAATAGCAATAATTCATTCAAACAATTTTGTGGTTTTTCTCGAAAATTCGATAAGTAAAAAAAAATTTTTTTGCCCTATACTTATTGTTATTATAACCTATAGATGACACCCTAGAAATATTTGCTGCTAATAAAATAGGACCCTATATGAATGTAACAGTTAAGTATATGTCAGATCAGAGGGTAAGGGCACAGATGGCCCGCTATCATTCTCCAGGTTGTCCTCGCCCTGTGGTTCCATTTTTGCTTTAAAAAATCACAGCGAAATATAATTTAATAACTATATTGACTCAATCAACTTATTTTGGAGTTATTTAACAGCAATAGGCTACTGTCCTATCCCTCAACGGTAACCGGTCACGGATTAATCATTTTAACCGTAACCAATAGCTTTTCATATCCTCACACTACACTGTCGCTAATCTCTTTAATGTCCAATTAACTTCAGAGGTTGCCTGGAAGAGATCGCTTTAAGCGATAAGGCCGCCTTTGTACATATCGTGTTATTATTCCTGTAGTTTTTACTTTTCCTGTATTTGTGTACAATAAAGTGTTTCTAACTATCTATCTATCAATAGCTTCCGGAGTAATCTTAACTTTAACCAGTTACTGCTCAGCCAGCTGACAGCAACTAGTCGCAGTCCAGTCACCTCAATAGCAACCACTAGTCACCAGTTAGACATTCAATTCAAAGCAACAGCTAAATATATATAAACAGCAACACGTCACCCTTTGAATGTAACAGCAAAATACACGTTACCCTGTGAAATTAACAGCTAAATACACGTTACCCTGTGAATGTAACAGTTAAATACGTATTACCCTGTGAAATTAACAGCTAAATACTTATTTCACTATGAATGTAACAGCTAAATACACGTTACCCCGTGAATGTAACAGCAAAATACACGTCATCCTCGTCATATAACAGCAAAATAAACGTTACCCTATCAATGATGTAACAGCTAAATACACGTTACCCTGTGAATGTAATGCTCCAACGTGGCCGGCAGAGTAAAGTTGAGGACAGTCTTGACTCCTGGGATGTCCAGACCACGCGCGGCCACGTCTGTCGCGACCAGAACGTCCGCTAGCTCGTCTTTGAACCTCTTCAAAGAGTCCAAACGTTGAGGTTGGGTTAGAGCGCCGTGGAGCTCGGCTACCTGGGAAATTATTTATGACACAATTGAATAGAAGCTTAATTAATGCAGAAGGCTGCAGATTGCCTTATAGCAGCGAAGAATGAAGAAAGAAAAAAAACCTATTTAATTAGGCAAATTAATTACGACATGTAGTATGAAAAATATGAGCGTCGGTGGCGTCGTGGCTAGGACGTCGGACTCCCGTGCGGGAGGTCCGAATTCGAAACCAGGAAATGCCATGTACCAATGAGTTTTTCGGTTTTTCGAAAGACTTACGTACATTTACCGACTGCTCTGACGGTGAAGGAAAACATCGTGAAGAAACCCTGCATACTGAGATAACCAGTGTGTTCGTGAAACGAACGTCTCGCGAGGGGCCTGAGGCGGTAGCAGGGGCCGGAATGTCAAGAAATTTAGATGTGACAACGAAGTGTCACCTCTCAACCGACACGGGAAGTGTGTGCAACGATTTCAAAAAAGGATTAATAACCGAGTTGCCAATTGCACGTATTTTTGTACTTAAATAAGAATTTCTTCGTCATTAAATAAGTAATTACCAGCAAACAGTCCATATTCATTTCAACCAACGGATCCCACGGTCGACACCTAAGAGGACGTTGGCTACACAGTGTGTGAAATGGGGAAGGCAATGGCAAACCACCCCATTAAATCTGCCACGAGAGTCGTTCTATGTGATTAATTCCTTAGAATGATCACGACCCTCAACAATGAGGAAAACTTAGAAGAGAGAAGAGTATGAAAATACGTCGGGAGGAAGAGTGATCTACATTTTACATGTACGCGGTAAGAATGTCGTGGTGGACGCCCAAGGCTCCAGAAAATACGGGAGAAAGTTAAGCATTTTAAGACCAGAATTATAGAAATCCTGTCATTTGGTAGTTTTATAATATGTGTTATGGAGTTCGCTATGCAAAATATAGTATCGTTTAATTATTCTATTAGATAAGGAAAGTACACGAGCAAACGGGCTACATGATCGTGGTTACCGTCGCCCATAGACACCTCACCTCACTGTAGTATTATTAGAGGGTTTTGTATGCGCTGCTAACCTTGAGGCCTGAGATGCGATTGCCTCATGTGCCGGTAATTAAGCTGGCTCTCTTAGGCTCAATTTACACTGCCGCGGAATGGAATGGAAGCGAATTTTCGCAACGTAATTGTACATAGCATAATGAACTTTATGTCAATTGTGTAACATACAAACTAAATACGAGCCAAAAAAGAGGTCGCGCGTCTTCCGGGGAATCCTCGTGCATTCTCGAGAATTCCCCTAACGGTAAAGCGTATTTAGTTTGTATGTTACACAATTGACATAAAGTTCATTATGCTATGTACAATTACGTTGCGAAAATTCGCTTCCATTCCATTCCGCGGCAATGTAAATTGAGCCTTACTCTTCAAAGCGAAACACAGCTTAAGCATTGCTGCTTTGCTGCAGAAATAGATAAGAGGGTGGTATCTCCCCAGACGATCCTGCACATCAGGATCTATCACCATATAATGAATTCCGCAATATGGCCAGGGTTTTTATATTCTTGGTATATTTGATCTAATAATACCTTGATCCCTAGTAGTCCAAGTGCCACGTGCAGCCTGTGGGCCTGCTTCTTTGTCTGCACGAAGATGACAGCTCGGTCGCGGAAGGTGCGGCACACCAGAGCTGCCAGCATCGCCTCACGGTCTGACTCGCGCTCTTTGCGGATTCTGACAAACACGGACAATAATAGTTTGATTTCTAAAAGTAACTTCCATATAACGTAGTCAAATAGCAATTACTTTTCCTTACGATTTCAGTAAAGGTTGCCAGTATTTAAATTCTGTACTTTAAAATCTGCCACCCAAAGTGGCGGATATTTTGGGTAGCGGGCACAGGTAGCGGCCATTTTGGGTAGCGGCCATTTTGGATAGCGGCCATTTTGTAATTGAAATTGAAAACGTTTATTTAGCACTGTTTACTTTAAGTAAGAAATTTTATTAATATTAATGTATTATAATAATTATAATGATCATGACATGCTAATATTTTAATATTTATTCTAATTATTTTCTATCTTTTTGACAATGTATGATCATTACTCAAATAAATGAATATGAATAAACACCAGAATATACATTTTGGGAAGCTGACATTTTGGGGAGCGGACATTTTGGGGAGCGGACATTTTGGGGAGCGGATATAAGTTACCTGACAAATTCCTGTCTCAAATTAAAAGCCACGTCCTTATTGCTGTCCACGAAGAGTTTGACCGGTTTCTTGAGCGACACGGCGGCTAAATCCTTGACCACTTCGCTCATGGTAGCTGAGAACAGCATGGTCTGTCGTTTGGGAGAGCACTGACGGATGATCTCCTTCATTTGTTCCGCGAAATACTCGTCTAGCATCCTGGGAAATTGGAAATTTGTTAAGAGTTGTTGGCTAATGGGTTGCGTATTCATTTAATTTAGTAATAAATTATTTTCTTCTTTTTTTTCACATACCTATCAGCCTCATCCAAGACCAGAACCTCGATGGAGTGTAAGCCGAAAGACGGCGTGTTTCTGATGTGGTCGATCAGGCGGCCGGGGGTGGCGATTACAATGTCAGGGTTTCTTCTCAGGACGCTTTCCTGGGGACAGGTGGTGAAATTTAACATTAAACTATATAAGATCCTTTTTTATTAGTAGCAAATATTTGGAGGGGGTACTATCGTACCAAAACACAGCAATGCAAGCAGAAATAAAGTAAAAGGGTGATACTTGTATTGTAATGAAGACAACTGTAAGGACATTTCGTACTTTAGGAGATAACCCTGCAATGTTTTACCACTAGAGGCGCCACTAGCACAATGGTACGTAGCCAATCAACATGTAGATACGTTCCTTTCCACCAAATCTGGTTTTACTCTTCAGACTCGCGCCACGCTGTCTTATCAGATTTTTAGGTCTGCTATTTTGAACTGGCCATATTATGCCATGATATCATCACAATTTTACTATAACTTTGAGAAATAAACCTAATAACGAGAAATTTGTGATATCTTCAAAAATAACGTTTCGTTTTGCTTTTCTGTTTACAGAGTGTGCTCGTGGCTCCATCTAAGCAACGCTTTGCGTTTTATGTCCTATTGACGGTTAATAAAATAGAGGAAAATACAGTTGAATAAACAATAAAAATTGTTTTTTTTTTCGTAAACTTGCGAGACTTACTTGGTATTTGACGTCGAGCCCACCAACAGACAGGCCGACAGTCACGGTAGTGAACTGAGATAACTGCCGTGTAACTGCGTGTACCTGAAAATGTAACATTTGTTACACAAAACATTTTTAAATACATGCTTAGGAGAGGTGATGATGACATGACAGCCATAGATCACGCCTATTCACCATCTCTTCTTCTTAGTCGTATTCCTTATAGATTCTATGGAAATAACAACATAGAAAGAAAGAAGGAATTTCTTTCCATTAGCGCACACATACAAACAATTATGTACAGAAGACAAAAATAATATTAAACAAATATATTATAAAAATAAATAAACAAAAGTAATTAAGTTTGATGAAGGTGGTGTGCAGCACCGGAAAAAGGGGACTGCCTCAGCCTGTTGCCGCAGCGGATAGAAGAAGACGTAGAAGACTCTCTTGGCAGATTTCCAGTATGGGCAGCCTATAGGCAGTTGTTTTGCTGGTGCCGGTTGTCCACAAGCCTAGTTAAATTGCTCGCTAGAGAAGTTTTATATGTAGAACTGCGTCTGCCAGTTGGCGCATGCGCTGTTAGCATTTTTACATACATTAGTTGGGCATTAAATTGTCAAATGTATGAAAATATTGGGGCAAACCTGCATCTCGCTGTCAGCATTGCAATAGGTATATTCCACCTCCTCTAGAACAATGATGTGAGCACTCGCATCGTTGTTCTAGAGGAGGTGGGATATTCCTATTTATGTGGTCTTACCTTGTCTAAATATCAAACGACTCCGCTTGGGCCCCGACTCTTGCGAATCATTCTACAAATGGCAGGTTTGTATTTAGGTAAAATTATTTAATGCTAACGGACATAGGTAATTTCTGACTTGCCTGAGCACCTAACTCCCTAGTAGGAACCAAAACGAGGACCCTGGTGACCCTGTCGCCCGAGGCAGACTTGTACAGCAGTCGTTCCAGTATGGGCAGCATGTAGGCGGCTGTCTTGCCCGTTCCGGTCGCTGCGCAAGCGCAGATGTCTTTACCTGTAGGGTAGAAAATTTAAAATTATCACCCACTTAGCTATAGCTGTAAGCATTTTTTCTCTGAAACAAAGGGCATGGAACATTTTACTATGGAGCCTGGCACAGCTTCTTTCCGTGATTTTGAACAAATTACGATTTCTTGGCGATCGATCCCAGCTCAATAATGCGATAGTGGATATCAATAGAAACATAAAACATATCTTGACAAAAACTCCTAAAGTATCTCTGAACCAAGATATTTGACGTCGAAGGTTGCAATATTTTTTTGTAAGTTTACTGGGTCAAATATATAGCAAGTAAGTAAGTAAGTATTATGTTTATTTCACACACAGCAATGACCGAAACAGTTATAATTATAATAAAATAATTATGTTGTCAAAGGTAAACATATTGAAATCATGTCTGATGGTCTGCTGTTGTTGTGAAAAGGGCCTCAACTCAGCTTATTGCTGCAGACAAAAATGCCTACAGCGCTGGTATAGGTCAATAATCTATAATCTATAGGACCCTTTCCTTAATCTCCTTCCAGCACAAAATATCCCCTAAAGTTAAAGTGCCTTTGGGGTTATTCCCAGTTCCATATCATAAGTAATGATGTGGAGGTTGTATGTTTATGTGAGCATTGGTGTATGTACTCACTGCAAACCACTTACCCTACCTAATTATATAAAATATTTGGGGAAGAAATCAAATCACTTACCTAACAACGCAATGGGAATGGTGCTAGCTTGAATTGGTGTGGGATGTACATAATTCAGGATTCCTATTGCTTTGAGCAGTGGTCTGGAGAGGTTCATCATATAGAATGACGCATTCCCGTCGTATGGGGGAGGCTCCTCGAAGAAATCTGAGTCGTATTCTATACGGGTGCCTTGTTCGTCTTCATCTTCTTTTAGTTCCTGTGATAATTGCAATATGTTTTTAATTAATTATAATAATAAATAAATAAATAAATGTTATTTTGATTAACATTTCTTGCTATTATGTTTAAATATTTTTTATTGACTACTAAACCCGCATTTGACCTCGATCTCGCCTGATGGTAAGCGACGATGAGGTCGACGATGGAGCATGCGGGTCCAGTAAAAGCCTTTTCACTCTGGCCTTGAAGATCCCAAGGTTGTAAGTTTCGGGAAATACAGACGCCGGCAGGCTGTTCAATTCCTTAGCCGTTCGCATAATGAACGAAGAAGCAAACAGCTTCGTATGAACAGATGGGATATCAACAACATAAGGATGGAACCCTTCCCTGCGATAAAAAATTGTGGTTCTACTGTTTTGTATACCTTGATTTCCCAGTTTCCCTACTCAATGCGCGTATAGTGCGCCTACAATAGTCTGCACCAGTGCGCGGTGTCATCGCAAAAAAAACCATATGCTTTGTGTCTGAACTGAAGACCTTGGGAGCTTCCAGGAAATGCTGCTGGATATTCAAGGTGAAAGTAGCCTATGACTATTTTATAATATTTCTCTTTCTTAATTTATGCACAAACAGGCCCAGTATATTTTATTCCAAGACAAAGAGACCAAAGGTATAATGATAACGTTCCTAGCATATATCTTTGTGAAAATGTGAGTTTTAAAGTACAAAGAATCTAAACAAGGTCCTGTTCAAACACAAGAATGTAAGTTGTGTGAAGAGATTACAATAACAATTATTGTATTTCAATCAAATATATACTGTATAGAAAATTATTAAAAATTGAAAATTTTACCGAATATCTAACGATCATTAGAGAAACCAAATTCAACAGCTTCCCCTTACCTGTATCAACTTTTGCTTTTTACCAAGCTTCTTCTCCTTGGTCTTGATCTCATCCTTTTTGAGTTCATCATCAGATATCTCTAGTTCATTCACATCTCCATCTAAAATTTTAATATTAACAGCTGAAGTAAAATGGCTAATGCAGATACGTATTATATTATATATTTATAATATATATAAATATTTAAAATACTTGTAGGTATAGGTTTGGGAGATCAAACTCTCACAGCCCTACCACCATCCTTTTTCACTAGAACTTGCTGCTCCCTCATCCTTCCATGTGACTCTAAGATCCCAGTAGTATGTATTGTAAGCTTTTAACACCTAAAATAACTAACGCCTTACAATAATTAGCTTTTTGCTGTCTGCTCATTCATTAATAATAAGCAACCCCTTACCCCAATGTTATTTAGGTGTTAAAAGCTAGGTGACCATGACACATGTGATTGTGCCGAAATATAATGTAAGCTCAAAACAACACCAAACCATGTTAAGAATCCCATGTCTAACTATAATAGAAATACTCGTGAGGGGCTCATAGCCTAATCATTTGAAAGTGATCATGCAGGTTATGCAATGTTGGGTGCAGTCAGAACCAGGATGTGTGACTGCTAGTGGCATATTGCATCTTAGCCCTTCCGTGCCTCAGAGAGCATGTTAATGAAATAGTTGGTCCTGGTTGTTCTCATTCAACACCAGTAGTTGGGCCATGTCAGAGACCTATGGGCAACCTGAACAACTCTAACAATAGGTTGCCCACAAACCATATAATAAACAAACAAATAGAAATACTATACAATAAATATGTACCTTTGCTCTCCACATCAGAGTCAGTGTCAACATCTCCGGTAACCCCGTTGACTTTCGCCTGTGCTCTCCGCCTCTCTATTTTCTCATCTATTGTCCGTTTCACATTCCTCCTTACGTACTTTTGTAGATCATCCCATGTGTTCTGAAGAGGAAAAAACAATAATTCAAAGTTCTGTAGAAATTTAAAACTTTTGTACTCCCTGTTTTTAATATGTGTTTTGTGATACTCTAGACCAGCGGTCCCTAAACTTTAAGGCTGTGGAACACTCAACAACCCCCTTTTATTTGTGAAACCCCACATCAAATGACAACTTTTTTGGCAACTTTAGGGTATTCACTCCTAACACCAACCCAAAACTCGTTTAGTGATACAAACTCAAATGTGTCTTTTAATGCGGATGAACTCTGAAGATCTGCGATTGTTTCGTACTCCAGGATGGTTAGTATTATTATTTAGCAATCAAAATAATTCAACGATTCAATGAAAAATGTAGGCAACTGATTCGCGGAACCCTGCTGACATTTCCACGGAACCCACTTTAGGAATTGCTGCTCTACACCACAAATTGAATTAGTCGTAATGATGAGAACAAAGAAATCTGTTATTACCTTGTTATATTCTTCAACTGAAGAAACAAACTGAAACTTCGGATTGAAGTCTGCTTTCTTATTCACCTTTTGCTTAGATGGTTGATACTGCAAATAAACAGTATTTTTATAACGAAAGTAAAGAGAACATTCACCAGAACATTAAAAATATGCAGCGCAATACCGACCTCTACTTCTAAGTCGGATTCTTCTGAGAAATCTTCCACTTCTTCGCCATCATTGATGGTTTTGATAAACCCAGGGTGTCCGGCAAGTTCCATCATGCCTGGTACAACTTAATACCTACCACAATTTTCCATAAAATTAAAGAAAATCCAAAACACCTCGCCGTTTTTGAGGTTATCTTTCAAACTCACATGTTTTTTTATTTATATTTTTTAGGCTTGGCAACAACGGCCATCAGCTCATTATTTTGTTACATTTCGTTCGTTCAATTCATTTTAGTGTGCTATCTTTCCGAAATAAAAATTATTTAAAAACCTTGTGAATTAAAAAATAGGTGTTTTAAGAAAATTCCTTGGTCACGTCATAGAATAGAAGTAGCTAATAAAGAATCTTGTGAAATAGAATTTTATTAAATATAGATTTTTTTCGAAAAAACTGCATTTACCGGAATGTTGATAAAAATCGTTTCCGAACGAAGACGAAGAAAGGTATAATTTTTCTGAACGAAGAATTGACAGAATGACTAGGGATTTCAATAGTGAAAATGATGTTCATCAAAAATTTAAAACATTTTTCTATTTTTTTTCTTAGTTTTCATAGAGGATAATTGTAAATGCATTCATACTAAAATCATTTTTTTTTTCATTACATGCAGATACCCGACTTAGATAACTGTCAAAATTGAAGCTATTTTCGATGAAACATACATTTTATTAATAAAATACAATTAATATCCGTGAAACAGTACATTATTTAAGTCCAATCATATACATTTTATTGATAAAAATTGATCAAAATATTGTACAGTTTTGGATTTGAATGCCGAATTTGATCACTATGTACAAAAATATGTATTTCATACAAAATAATCACATTGAGGCAGGTACTATCAGTGTGACGAATATCTGACTTTATTAAAAGATAGACTAGAGCTAGCCGTGAAATATTCACAAAATTATTTTTATTTTCTATTTTACACTAGGTATATTAATTTAATTTTAACACAGACTATTGACATTTCACCTTTATTGGATGTAAGTATCCAATATAATTGAATGTCAATAGTCTGCACATTTTTACATAGGTACATTTTTGTTTAAAAATATCTAAATATAATCAATCTATTACATTCTCAGTTATGTGATACTTATTTTTCTAGCAACCTGTGCTAGATGGTTCAAAGGCGGATTTGATCGCGCTTGCGATGCAGCCTCGTGCCTCTTTAGATTATATAATATTGTCGCTTAGATAGGTACATTCTTTCACTTTTTTTGGTTTTTCCCTTCCTATTTTTGGTCGTTGAATTACTTACTGTCAGCATCCAAGTGTCAGATATAAAACAGCGTTAATTTTGAAGACTAGGTACCTTTAGACAACCGCAGTTGACGCTCAGCTAAGATGCAATTATTTGAATTCTACTCAAATTCTACTAGGCATTTTCTTTAAAATAAAACTGTACAATAAAATGAAATTGATCAAAGATAATAATAATACAATCACTGAAATCGATTTTGAATCCGAATTCGATAACTATTTCTTTACGATTCCATCCCTTAGAGCGCGTTCCAAAACCAGTTAACATTATTCACGTTGACAATTGTACATGTTCTATTGCTTGTGTCAAATATAAGTTTGATACATTTTCAGCTGTTAACGCAATAATGGAACATGTACTGTTGTCAACTTGAAATAATTCAACTGGTTACGGACCGCTCTTATAAGCAACTGTCATGTCATCGTTCATCGGGTGTGTGTGATAAATCTTTATTTTAGCGATAAATCGTTGAAAATGGAAGGCCAACTGCTTGTTCACGATGATATTAAGCTGTGAGTATTACAACAAATAATTTGTTTCCATTTATAACTTATATGTACTTGTATTACTATGTAAAAAAACTATCAAACTGTCGCTCACATATGTCGACTTGTTTTGGATGAAACCTTATAAAGTTATCGGTCTTACGCTGCTCAGATAACAACCGTAGTAATTAATATATCCGCCAAGATCGATTGTAATACTTTTTACATAAATTAAAACAACATTTCTTTATCAGTGGCTATGTGTATTTGGTACCTACATAGAAAATTTTTGCTAGATCGATTTCAGCACTGTTTGCTTTATAATGAACAGTAGTTGCGTCATTTTCATTAGTTTCATTACGCTACCATAATACTATTAGCAGCTCATTATGAAGAAATGTGGGTAGGGCTGATAATTCTTATAGGAATGAGGTATTTTTTTAATTAACATACCTACCTACTCAAACTTCATGTCTACACACTGTAATTTAGCTTATGGCTGCTTGAGTCAAAAGCAAGTCTGGGGCTGCATTGTACTAGTGACCCCAAATGGGTCACTAACCGATGTATAGTACTCAATTGACAAGTTACGAACTATAGATACATTTTTAAATATCAGTAATATATTTAAATCCAAACACATTCTTGCATTATTAAAATGTTTTTGAAATATTTTGATACATAATTGTAGATATAGACTGAGTATAATTTTGCAATTTTATGCATAGGATTATGTAGTTTCTATAATAGTAAAAACTGTATAATTCGAACTATATACAATTAAAATATGGTTGATATAACTTGAATAAAAGTTTTATTCACTATATTATATCGAGATACAAAAGAAATATTTCAAGATCATGCATATTTATTTGGATTTAAAAAGTTAGCCCACAGTTAAGCGGTTTATCTATAGTGTTAACATTTCATATTGTGCAAATAAAATTATTTTCATTTATTATTTATGTGCGGTGCCTGCACTGTCAGGATTGTGGGCACATGCACAACTTAATTTTACCCAAAGGTGGACCTACCTTTATCCTGTCAAAATTATCAGGGGATTGTATTCTTATCTTATCTTTTTCAGATACACAACATCGGACAAGTTTTACTTGGAGCCGACCATCAATCCCACAGAGATTATGGTCATTGACCGGGTCACAGGGGAAGCATCAGTGAAACGTAAGATCAGTTCAATTTCATATTTAATTATTGTTAGTAATGTTTTTGTTGTAATCTTTGAAGTATTAAATCAGTAATTCATGCATCAGTGACAGAGACAAAACCTCACTCTTGAATTATAGAAATAAATTAATAAATGCAGAGTCTGAGGAGAATTACTGGTCACCCATAGACATCTCACCTTACTATAATGTTATTAGAGGACTTCGTTGCACTGCTACTGGAAGTATGAATGAATGAATGACTACTCTTTATTGTACAAAATTAGTATGATACAATGCATACAAAAACGATTAATACAATCTAGGTGGTCTTATCGCTGAAAGCGATCTCTTCCAGACAACCTTTAAGTAGATGGAGTGCCTCATGTGCCTGATTAATTACCGGATCTGAAATTGCTGAAAATCATAAAAATATTGAAACAAATACCATTTTTTAGTGTGGGTAATGGTTAGCCCCCCATTTTTTTGTAGCTAAGATACTATAAGAGGCAAAAGCATCTATCCTAGTACAGTTATCTTGTAACAAATTTTTTTCTGTCTAATAAAAATAACTTTTTTACAGCACTTGGCTCAGTGAAAATACCTATCCCAGCGAGTGCATACAGACCTGTCTGTGGCTTCCTCGGCACAATCAAGCTGATATCTGGTTTATATCTAGTTGTAGCCAAGTACAGGATATTGGTAAGGGATATTTGTTATATAAATATTTTATTTTAATTTTATTTGTCCACCAAATCTTACGGCGAAAATTGGGAACTACCTATGATGAAGGTGGTTCCTCTGTCTGCCCCCTCGGGGATTATGGATGTGATAGTTATGTAAATATTTTACTGAATCCTTTTTTCACAACAGTACAGTACAGGCTGTAGTATAGGGTTCTTTGCGGTGATTTGTACATTGTAGCATATTTGTCGTGTCCACATTGTGGCAAGTCTGTTGCGTGGTAACATTTGCTCACTTGCCATGGCAAACTTGTTGCAAGTCTAAAACAAGTTTATATTACTATCTGGCAGGCTAGCAATTAATTGACTCTTAACTGTGGGGTGTTCGCTGCGTTAGTGTAGCTTTCAAGCTGTGCGAGGAAGCGAGGCGGTGAGCGAGGAATAAATCCACCAATAGGATCACCTCATTATCACGTCACGATTAAAATGGAGCAATCCTATTGGCTCACCGCCTCGCATCCTCGCACAGCTTTGGTGGTAAGGCAGCCTAGCGAACTCCGTGCGCGGACGAGTCGAAATCGATGTACATTGCTGGTTATCGAGTTCTTTCACTGACATTTTAACAATGAGCAATGGATATTCATCCGTGGTTTTTTGTCCAATACGCGACATTGGCAGAATTATTGTGCTTTGACCACAATAAAAGGCTGTAAAATAATAAGTTGTGTCTTTGTGACCAGATCGGCAAGTTGAATGGGCATGATGTATACCAACTGGCTGGGTCAGACTTCATTCCATACACGCGGTCCTCCACCCATCTCACTAGTAAACAGGTAAGTTATTTTATTTTAGTGTATAAGGATTTTAATGTTATTAAAGGGTTTCGATGCACTGCTTATCTTGAGGACCACGCCTCGTACTTTACCAGTCCAGTTCCATTCCATTTCTTACGCTGCATCCAATCAAAAAGCGCTGATTTCAAGTTGGGAGAGTAATTGGTTGCAGTAAATCAAACTGTGGTTGGAATCAGACTTGAAATCCGAGGCTTATATGGAGTGCCTTATGTGCCGGTAAATAAACCGAAATAGCAATGCAAGCATTGCTGCTTTGCAGCAGAAATAGGTAAAAGGTACCACCCCAGGCTGACTCTGGACAGTCATACCTTCAAAAAGTACCAAGGCCTATGCCTAAAAATCGCCGATTGACTTAGCGAAATTGGATCGCGCTGGCGGTGGTGTTTTCTTTGAATCCTTTTTTTTTAATCCTGTTTCTTTGAATCCTCTGTTTTATTCTACTTTTACTTGTCTTTTTACAAAACTTGTAGGTACTGTGAGTGTATAACCTGAGAATAAAGTTTTATTAACTATCTATTTTTTTTTCTAGTTTCGTTTATTTTTGATATTTATTATAATAATAATAAATCTTTATTTCAGGCATATAAAACCCATATTACAAAAGAATAATAATACTACATACTAAAAATTAATTAATAATAATACAAATACTAATAAAAACAAAGGATACCAAAAATATATTTGACGTCAATTTATTTATTTACATGATAAGACTTAAATAATATATTGTTTCACGGGTTTTAATGTATTTTATTAATTAAGACGTTCGTACGTTTACACATCTTCAGGTATTTTGGAGATGTGTAAACGAAACCGGTCGTAATTAATAAAATACAATAAAAACCTGTGAAACAGTATATTATTTAAATCTAATCATGTACTACAAGTTTCACCATGTACCGACAACCGCAAGTATTTAACCATTATTAATTTACGGTTCTCGGCCCGGTGGACAGACAACCAATGTTTGAATATGAGACTGCGTAGGTCCTCGCACACAGCCTTCAGTATGCTGTTGTTGCTACCACTTCCGAAAAGAAGCGATGCGATGCATTCAGCGAACATGTCCAATGCACTACAGAATCGCGGCAACCGCATAAGGGTGCGAAACGCATCATTGTATTGCACCCTTATGGTGCTATGCGATTCATCAGCAGCCTACTCTATTCCACTGCTGGACACAGGCCTCTCCCAGGGCGCGCCATTGAGCCCGATCTTCGGCTCTTCTCATCCAGTCGCTGCCAGCCACCTTGCGCAGATCGTCGCTCCATCTAGCGCTATGCGATTGCGATGTGATATTTATTATGAAGTCTATTTCAACATCAATTTTGCAGATTGAAGACAACAGCACATACGAGCGAATGTTACGGTACGCTCTCGACACCCCCGGCATGTATTTCTCGTACGGATACGACCTGACGCACTCGCTGCAGCGGCTGCATTCTGTCGCGTCTGATTTCCACAAGGTATGAGCGAGACAACAACACTGAAATGTACAGTCCGCGAGCTCTTAGAAAACCATTCGGGTGTCGGGTAAAATGTCTTACTACAGTCTTAGTACATTCGCGTATCGTATAAGAGCGTCGTGGCTGGGACGTCGGATTCCCATGCGGGAGGTCCGAGTTCGAAACCAGGCAATGTCATTTAACAATGAGTTTTTCGGATTTTTCGAAGGACTACGTACATTTACCGACTGCTCTGACGGTGATGGAAAACATAGTGAGAAAACCTGCACACTGAGGTAACCAGTGTGTGAAATGGGGAAGGCAATGGCAAACCACCCCATTAAATCTGCCACGAAAGTCGTTCTATGTGATTAATTCCTTAGAATGATCACGACTCTCAGCAATGAGGAATATGACTTAGAAGAAGAACGTCCTTAGCAGCGATTTTGAAACGGAATTTGAACGAACCAATCTAGAAAACTGAAAAATAGAGTTCAACGTTTTTGTTTTAATTCCGTTTCAAAATCGCTGCAGTGTGCTAAAGGTTTTACTGTCTCCGATATCCATATACAGTGGACCACACATCAAACTACACCCTTTAGTACTTTGTCTCTTTAACTAATTTGACACATAATTTGAGTAACATAATGTAAATTTATAATTGGTAATATTTTTTTATTTTTTTGAGTGCGCATCGGAATTGCGCGACCTAATTCCAGCATCTCCATTCCGCCTTCGGACTACCAGACGCGGGGAGGGGTTCCATCCTTATGTTGTTCATATCCCATGTGCTCGTGTTGCTTCTTCGTTCATTATGCGAACGGCTAAGGAATGGAACAGCCTGCCGGCGTCTGTATTTCCCGAAACCTACAACCTTGGGATCTTCAAGGCCAGAGTGAATAGGCATTTACTGGACCCGCATGCTTCATCGTCGACCTCATCGTCGTTTACCATCAGGCGAGATCGAGGTCAAATGCGGGATTAGTAGTACATAAAAAAAAAACCTGTAAAAAGCTGTAAATTTAAGTTAATAAATAAAATAAATAAATTAATACGAATGTCAAGGAATCATAACAAAAACTTATTGCGACATGGTTCCACAGAGTAAGCTTGAAGTGTCTTCCACTGTAGAGTCGACTACAAGCCATAGTATACCATCTGTCAAAAACCTTCGACCTTATGCATGCGCAATATGGTACATTTCAGAATCTCAAATTTTGACGTTTTGGGTAGGTTGAATTGTGGTCGACTGTACATTGCTGGTTATTTATTATCATTTTTTTTTGAATTAATGAATGTATGAATTATAATTTTCTAGATGAAATTAATGATGATTTTTTTTCTAGATGTCACTGGCCAGTCGGGCAGACCCTCGGTTTCTCTGGAACGGTCATCTCCTGAGGGACTTTTCTCATGAACAGTTCTCCAGATTTGCCCTACCACTTATACAGGGGTGTATCCTTTTTAATAACACTTCAAAAATTACACCCTTCAATAATGCGTGAATTTTGACAGTTGTGCCGACCAAAAAGTGACAGGTTTGAGGTACTATTGACATGACCTTACGCTTTTAATACAGCATACCATGATCCCCAAGGGGGTAGACAGAGGAACCACTTTCATTAATAGGTATTTTTAATATTATAGGTATTTTTCTGTATAGTTATGTTAAATATAATCTTAATTATCTAAGCTGTGCAATGTGTTACATAAGTAATGGATATAGGTACAAATAATTTAATATTGATTTATTATTTAATTATTTTGTATGACTTATCTTGTAACGGTTTTATTTGTAAATTAGTATGAAAAAAATACAATTACAATTAAAGTTAGTTCCCACTTTTCGCCGTAAGATTTGGTGGACAAACGTGTTAGATGGCGAGCCTATCGCCGTCTACTAAGACCTTAGTCGCCTCGTACGACACCCACGGGAAGAATTGGGGTGGTTTTGTTTATGACCGACACGACACGGAACGAACAGCTATTAATACAGGGTGTAACAGGACATGATATATTATAGGCATAGGACCCGCATGCTCCATCGTCGACCTCATCGCCGCTTACCATCAGGCGAGATCGAGGTCAAATGCGGGTTTAGTAGTCAATAAAAAGTAAATTAAAAAAAACCATAGTGCCGTTCAATATTCATAACTGAACAACTTTCACTATGGGACCAATTCTGAAATCGCGAAAAAAAAAAGCTTTTGTATGGAACAAAAGCTATCGTCACACAATAATGCTGAGCCAGGGACCCTTTTGCCACATATGCAAGTTCACAATTGTAAACTTACTCTAGGAAATGTAAAAAAGTAGCTCTTTTAAGTACCTAATGAAATGTAATCGTGTTATCTATATGTGTGCAAATACATTTTAATTCAATCATTCTATACAACCGAAATGTATGAAACAGCTGGGGTTTTTTTCGCGATTTCAAATTGGGTCCATAGTGAAAGTTGTCCAGTTATTGGTACTGAAAACCCCCCCTCTTTGTTACACCTGTATAATGTATCACACTCAGAGCGTCGGTGGCATCGTGGCTAGGGCGTCTGTATTTCCCGAAACCTACAACCTTGGGATCTTCAAGGCCAGAGTGAATAGGCATTTACTGGACCCGCATGCTCCATCGTCGACCTCATCGTCGCTTACCATCAGGCGAGATCGAGGTCAAATGCGGGTTTAGAAGTAAATAAAAAAAATATAAAAAAACGTCGGACTCCCGTGCGGGAGGTCTGAGTTCGAAACCAAGCAATGTCATGCACCAAAGAGTATTAGGGTTTTTTCGAAAGACTTACGTACATTTACCGACAGCTCTGACGGTAACCAGTGCGTGAAATGGGGAAGGCAATGGCAAACCCCATTAAATCTGCCACGAGAGTCGTTCTATGTGATTAATTCTTCACAACCCTCAGCAATGAGGAATATAGCATACTTAACTCTAAAACCACAGTCGTATCAATAAACCCAGTGATGGTGAATGGACACTCGCTAATGTGGTCGCTGGTGTCCCGACGGTGCGTGGAGAGAGCTGGTACGAGGTTCTACATGCGAGGAGTTGATCCACAGGTGAGCGAAACATTATGTAGGACAAAAAATTATGTCCATTTTTTTGTGATTTTTTATTTCCAAAGTTGGTCCCATGGAGTATTTTCATTCTTATAAGAAACAGGATCGACTGACATCATAAAAAGAAAACGTGCGAATTGACCTTTATCTCGTTGACTGTACCATTTTTTTTTCAAAATCTCTAAATGCTTGCATACATACCTACACGCTGTGTCCCTTGCGGGGTAGGCAGAGGGAACGGAGCGCCACGAATCTCTATCTTGGCACGCCTCTCTTGCTTCCTCTACAGTCATTGCCATCACCCTCCCACACACTACAGTACACACACTAATATCCTCATTCATACAAACAAACACATTCATACATCACAACACGCACACACTGTTGCTTTCTTCGTCCGTGCAGTCACTGAGGGGCCAGCTGAAAATCAGCGCTGTGGCTTGCCTCAGCATTATGCTGAGCTGGTGTACCCTTTTTGGCACTGTACCACACCAGATGTTCTGTGCTGCATGTATTAATCTTTGTATACTTCTGTATTCTGGTGTTTACAGCGCTAAATAAACGATTTCAATTTCAAATTTCATTCGTCGGTTCACGCAACGAACGAAACTAAAGTATTTAGTTAGTTTAGTTTTTTGTCCTCCGAGATACAGGAACTTCCTAGTTCGGAGGTCAGCGTTTATTGTAAACTAACTTGTTGCTCACTAATTTCATTTAGTTTAATATAACCTATGCTTAAGTTCTTACTGGTGTATGGACTATGAATACTTTGTCATCTTACCGCACAAATACACTTATTCTTATTTAAAAAATCTTTATTTTACTCATCTCAGGGCCACGTGGCAAACTACGTAGAAACAGAGCAGATAATAGAACGGGGCGGTGAAAAGTCCTCCTTCATCCAGACTCGAGGCTCCATACCTCTATACTGGAGCCAGTATCCTGACCTGAAGTACAAGCCGGCGATGACGCTGTCTCACGAGGACCACGTGGCTGCCTACACCACGCACTTGAGGGACCAGATGCAGCGGTATGGGAACCAGGTGCTGGTCAACTTGGTGAGTGCTTCTATGTCATTTATAGCACCTTTGTAGCAGTCCTAGGCCATTTGTAGCACTACAAGGCCATTAAAATTTGTACCTTTTGTTGTACTCTTAGGCCTTTTGTAGTACTCCTACGCCTTTGTAGTATTCCTATGCCTTTTGTAGTAAACCAAAACCCTCTAATTACATTCTAATTACCATCACGAGGCCGGTTTGCTCGTCTGCTCTCTTTGTACAATTAAAATAGAGCGTCGGTGGCACAGTGGCTAGGACACCGGACTCCCGTGCGGGAGGTCTCTGTTCGAAACAATGCAGTGCCATGTACCGTAGTTTTCGTATTTTTCGAAGACTCACGTACATTTACCGACTGCTCTAACGGTAAAGGAAAATATCGTGAGGTAACCTGCACACAAAACTCCATCACCCAAAGGTTGCCTAGAAGAAATAGCTTGAAGCTATAAGGCCGCCAATTGTATTTGTATTTTGTATCTTTTCTTCTGTCCTGTATTTTTGTCCTGTGTGCAATAAAGAATATTTGTATTGTATTTGAAATGACCAGTGTGTAAAATGGGGTAGGCACAAAAGATCCTCAAGGGTCGAAGTGCCGCTGGGTTATTCCAGGCCCCCTATCATAAGATAAGATAAGATAAATAATTAAAATACTTTTTAATTTTTTCGCCAGATCGACCAGTGCGGCAAAGAAGAAGCCTTAGAGCAAGGTTTCCGAGCCGCAGTTGCTGCGGCGGCGCTTCCTGGCGTGCGGTACGAGCCCTTCGACTTCCACACCGAGTGTCGCGGCATGCGGTACGACCGGCTGAACGTGCTCATTGATAGGATCGCGCATGAGCAGGTGAGGGCTTAGAGGTCATCATAGATAGAAACACATTATTGTACAAAAATACAGGAAAAGTAAAAACTACAGGAACGATAGCACGATATGTACAAAGGCGGCCTTATCGCTTAAAGCGATCTCCTCCAAAAGAGCGATCTTTTCTTTTTCTTCTCTTCCTTCTTAAGAGGTCATCATCATCATCAGCAGCAGGCCACTCTAGTCCACTGCTGGACACAGGCCTCTGCCAAGGCGCGCCATTGAGCGCGATCTTCGGCTCTTCTCATCCAGTCGCTGTCAGCCACCTTGCGCAGATCGTCGCTCCATCTAGCAGGGTCTCGTCTACCCCAGAGGTTGTCGGTTCTGCGACAGATGTGACCGGCCCACTGCCACTTCAGCTTACTAATCTTATTATATTATATTATCTTGAGCTATGTCGATAACTTTTGTTCTATGACGGATCTCATTTCTGATTAGATAAAATATATAGAATGTGCGATTCCGGAGTGATGCCGAATGATCGCTAAACGAAACGTTCACAAAAGGTTTGTTTACTTTTTTATGTATTACTAAGTCGTCTTAAACATACTACAATTTCAGGAATCAATCTCATTAATTTAAGGAAATATCATAGTTTTTTAAAGTGTCAAATTAACGATTTCCGGATTTTTACCGTTACTTGTGCTGTGAGACCTTGCTTCGTGCCAAATTTTATGATTCTAGGTCAACGGGAAGTGCCCTATAGGTTTTGATGAATGAGTCTGTGAGTATCAAAATATGTGACATAAATGACTTTTGATTACATTGATCTAAAAGCTAGAATTTTTTACAGCACTAAGGCCCAGACTACACCACGACGTTTCTTAGGCCGGTTCCAGTATCGGTCGGTTCCATGGAACCGGTGCTTCATATAAACTCAAACAAAACATTATGCGACGCATTTCTCTCTGAATAGTTACCTACAATCTGTTTTTTGTTTTGCTGTTTGTTTCTACCTAAGATTAATATAATGTAGAGTAACATAATCTGCCTGATCTGGGATGCCACATGTGTCAGCACGTATGCGGCATCTCACCTTAGAGGCACCCAACGCAGCGCCGGTTCCGCGGCTGAAACAGCGGCTGGGCTAAAGCACGCCAAGTACGCAAATTTGGAGGCGGCGTACGACTTCGTGCCGATTGCCGTCGAAACTGCGGGCACCTGGGGCTCAGAGGCGCCTCCCGCGATTCATTCGGGAGCTGGGGAGGCGGTTGAGGGAGAGGGGGTGTGACCCCCGATCGGGATACTTCCTGGCCCAGCACCTTTCTCTCGCTATTCAGCGAGGAAATGCAGCATGCATAATGGGAACATTTGGGCGGGGTGCGCTAAAAGGCGGCCTTTTTGACTAAGCTTCTCACGTACTTAGTGACAAAGTTTTAGATTCATTGTGAGTAACATAATGTTAATTTATAATTGGCAAATGTTTAAGTAATATTTTATTCTTTTTATAAATTCTGTAAAAAAGCTGTAAATTTAAGTTAATAAATAAAATATAATATATAATATAAGAATACACTGTCGACTACACGTACAACGGTTCCACTTGGAACCGGCCTGCTCGGTTCCTGAACCAAGTGGCGGGGCTTGAGCGCAACGCATGAGATTGAATGCAGTCGACTACACGGCCGGTACCTGAACGTCGCTGGAACCGTCGTCGTGTAGTCCGAGCCTAAGGGACCGTAGACCCGAGTATTTGATATTAATTTTATGAATGAACTGGGACCAGGAGCGTAGGTCGACCACCAGCAAGATGGGCAGATGACATTAGAAGGTCTGCATGAGGAAACTGGATTGGTAAAGCCCAAGATCGTGGAAAATGGCGTGCACTGGAGGAGGCTTACATCCAGCAGTGGGTGGACACCGGTTGAAGAGAGAGAGAGAGAGAATGAATGAATTAAAATTTATTTTCACACATGTACATAACACGATAATTACATTTCATTACTTAAAAGAGTTACTTTTTTACTTAGAGTTAAGAGCTTTTTTTTACTTACTTTACCTACAGTAATCTCTGTTCACAGACAGAATTCGGCTACTTCCTGTCGCGCGGCGGTTCAGTCCTGCTGCGGCAAAGCGGCGTTTTCCGCACCAACTGTGTAGATTGCTTGGATCGCACCAATGTGGTGCAGAGCATGTTAGCTCGGCGGCAGGTGACGGCAGCCCTCAAGTTACTGGCAGTCATCAATAATGGTGATATACAGCCTACGTTGGATCGTCTTTTTAATACTGTAAGTCTACTAGCCTTCTTTACTTCTTACGGCGAAAAGTGAGAACTACCTGTGATGAAGGTGGTTCCTCTGTCTACCCCCTCGGGGTTATGGACGTGAGAGTTATGCCCTCATCTGCTCGTGCGCGATGTTATCAATGAGCACGTTCAGTCTACTGCTGGACCTATGGCCTAATGCCCTAGGAGAGGCATGAGCCCGATCTTCGGCTCTTCCTATCCAGATTTCCTATTGCACAAATAGAAAACAACAAACAAAAGTTAGAAAAGGAAATAATGAAGTACAATTTAGGCGGTCTTATCGCTAAGAGCGATCTCTTCCAGGCAACCTTCGGTCACAGGAAATGATTTCGAGAAACAGTAAGTAGGTGTATAATCAATACGGAAAACGTTATGTAACAGAATTTTATGTACACAACAATAACATACTTATAAATACCAACATTACCAATTAATTACCATACTATACTTACAAAGTACATAAAATAAATAGGCAGATATATATGTTATATTTAAATAAATAAAATTATATAGATATATTTTTGTTTTAATTTCACAGTGCTTTGGTATCACTGTTATGCTGTGAAATTTATTGAAATAAAAATAAAATAAATAAATAAATAAAAGTTTTTAAATAAACCCTACTTACCATTTGTGGAGATCCCCTTACTTATATAAAGTTTTCCATAAACCTTGCACACCCACTACCTCTTTCTCGATATCATTTCCTGTGCCCGAAGGTTGCCTCTTAGCGATAAGGCCGCCTAAATTGTATTTCACTATTTCCTTTTCTATCACACACACACACACACACACACACACACCACCCCTTTTATTAACCTTTATTATTGTTCTTATTTTTCTTTCTTCCAAATTTTGCAATTTTAGTACTGTTACATGTTCATTTGCACTGGTCAAAGAAGAGATCTGTCCTCCGAGATACAGGAACATCCTAGTTCGGAGGTCAGCGCTTATAGTAGGATAACTGGTTGCTCACTAATTTTATTTAGTTTAATGTAACATATGCTTAAGTTCCTACTCCATTGTAATCTTACAGCACAAATAAACTATTCTTATTCTTATCTCATGTGTGTTATTTTATAGTTGTGCAATAAAGCGTATTTTACTTTTACTTACTGTACTTTACTTTTTCCTGGTCATCATAAGGTAATTTTCCCCAGGTGTGGGCAGACCATGCAGACATGATATCCACGCAGTATTCAGGCACCGGGGCGCTGAAAACAGACTTCACAAGAACTGGAAAGCGGACGCGTATGGGCTTGGTCATGGACGGAATCAACTCCCTCACTCGATACTACAAGAACAACTTCAGTGACGGGTTTAGACAGGTGATAAATGAGTAGATTTAGTGATTGGAAAAAAATAGTGATTTTATCAAATCAGGAGGAGCTCGTAGCCTAGTCGCGGAGGAGCTCGTAGCCTAGTTGCGGAGGAGCTCGTAGCCTAGTTGCGGAGGAGCTCGTAGCCTAGTTGCGGAGGAGCTCGTAGCCCAGTTGCGGAGGAGCTCGTAGCCTAGTTGCGGAGGAGCTCGTAGCCTAGTTGCGGAGGAGCTCGTAGCCTAGTTGCGGAGGAGCTCGTAGCCTAGTTGCGAGCACGGTCCGAAAGTGATCGTGCAGGTTAAGCAACGTTGGCGCGGTCGATACCTGGATGGGTGCCCGCTAGTGGCATATTTCATCTGAGCTCCTCCGTGCCTCGGAAAGCACGTTAAGCAGTCGGTTCCGGTTGTTGTCGTTCGACAGCAGTCGTTAAGCCTTGTCAGAGGCCTACGGGCGGCCTGAACAACTCTGACAAATAGGTTGGCCACTAACCATACGATAAGCTAGCAAGCATCAAATCACTATTTCTTCCAGTAGTGCTTTCAGGTTATCTTATCTTATGATAGCCCGGGAATAACCCCAGCGGCACTTCGACCCTTGATGAACTTTTGTGCCTACCTCCATTTTACACACTGGTCATCTCAGTGTGCAGGTTTCCTCACGATATTTTCCTTCACCGTTAGAACAGTCGGTAAATTTACCTAAGTCTTCGAAAAATACGACATACTCATTGGTACATGGCACTGCATGGTTTCGAACATGGACCTCCCGCATGGGAGTCCGGTGTCCCAGCCACTAGGCCACTGACGCTGTGCTTTCAGGTTGGAATTAGTATTTGAAATCAACAATGTTTTTTCGATTACTTCGCATTATTTGAGAAAAAAAATCTATACAAGCCTCGGCAGAAATAGCCATTGTCGGCCTGGTTAAAAATGCTCCACGTCCGGAAATTGCTAATTTTCCACCGACAAAGTTAAATGTACTAATTCTTGTCATTCTCAGGACTCAATCGACTTGATCCTGGGTAAATACGTGATATCAGACGGGGAAGGAAACACCGCCGTGTGTCCGCTGCGGCGGGATCGAGATTGGAAATACATTACAGTAAGATTTTTTAAATAGAATAAGTTGTTGAAAATTCATCCGCGAGCAGGATTGTGCCATCTCTCTAACCAACTTTGCTATCGCCCGTCCATCTGCCAGAAACACACTTTGCTATCGCCCGTCCATCTGCCAGAAACACACTTTGTACTTTGTTTGTTTGTTTGTAGTCTCTTTTTCATCATCATCATCAGCAGCTTACTCTAGTCCACTGCTGGACATAGGCCTCTCCCAGGGCGCGCCATTGAGCCCGATCTTCGGCTCTTCTCATCCAGTCGCTGCCAGCCACCTTGCGCAGATCGTCGCTCCATCTAGCAGGGGGGCGTCCCACACTACGTTTGCCCAAACGCGGTCTCCACTCCAGAACTCGTCTACTCCAGCGGTTGTCCGTTCTGCGACAGATGTGACCGGCCCACTGCCACTTCAGCTTGCTAATCTTATGAGCTATGTCCATAACTTTTGTTCTATGCCGGATCTCCTCATTTCGGATTCGATCCAGCAGAGATACTCCGAGCATAGCTCTCTCCATATCACGCTGAGCGACTTTCAATTTGTGAACCAGTCGCACCGTCAGTGTCCACGTTTCGGCTCCGTAGGTCATTACTGGTAGGACGCACTGGTTAAAGACTCTTGTCTTTAGACATTGAGGTAGGGGCGACGAGAAGATGTGACGTTTATTGCGACTCTTTATTGTACTATATAAAATACACAGAAAATTAAAAAAAAACATTAAAATATGTACAAAGGCTAGCTGGCTTATCTCATAGGGATCTCTTCCATCCAACATTTGATTTAGAAGAGTTTAGACTACTTTATGTAACAATAATACAGAAGGTCTGCTCCAGGCGTTCGCGATTATGATTACGTCATTCGACCGTATCGCTAGAGTTGCTACAGTTACCAAATATCCAATATTCACATATTTTTTTACTAATCGATTCATTAAACTTAATAATCCACAACAAAAAAATTTTTTTATTACGAAATAACTTAGAAAAAATATTTAAAGTTTCGATACTAGTTACATAAATTCAAACGGGCAGCCATTTCCCGCGCTGCTTGTGACGTCAAAGGTTATGTAAACAAAACTGAATTCATCATATTTGTCACTGAATATATCGGTTTTTACCAAGTTTGTTAACACAAAATAAACTTGATAAATCCAATAAATCACGTAAGAATCATACTAGCAAAACATTTGTTTACATGAACTTTGACGTCACGACCATAGAGAACCGCGTTTTAGTTTTTTTAATTACGTTTAGTTTATGCAAAAAATAATGATCAACAAAACTATCAATATTTCAAAATCTACTTATCTAATTAAAAATATAATGTTGTAATTATTTTTATAACATATTTGCTCGTAAAGTGGCTGTAATTACACCAATTTCAATATCGTAATGTATCTCATTACGCACTTGTGCGTTATAGTAATGTGAAACGCACGAGTTTTTTTAAATAAAGTAACATGTACGGTTTTTTAAGATGCTCCGTCTAAAAATGAACGATACTTTTTAAAATCTTAGCAAAGAGTTTTTATGTTAAAAAAGTGGTCAATATTTTATGAATAAAATTAACTTTGGGAGATAAAATATAATAAATAAAGATTTAATTCTTTAATTTAATTAATTTTGACAATAAATTACAACCATTTATCTGTAACAAAAACACAAAAATATTAATTTACTTTATTAGTAATACTGGCTGTTTTTGTACCTTTACCTAAAAAAAGTTGATGCGCGCGCATCGCTAATTTGTGGACAAGTAAAATTATTCCGCGCGCTTTTTCTTTTCGCTGTATTGTTTTTATTTGAAAATGTCGTCAAGTAGTGATGAATTTATTAATTTGACACCGCCACAAGTCTTAAACGCAGCGAAAAAGGCTACTCTAAGCCTCTTGCCTGAAAAATCGACCGATAGATACTTACAAGCGTATCAAAATTTCATCATATGGAAAACAAGCAAAGATGCAAATTCATTTTCAGAAAATGTGTTTTTAGCATATTTCATGGAACTTTCTCAAAAATATAAGTCAAGCTCATTGTGGTGCTACTATTCAATGCTAAAAAGCAACTGGCAACGTAACAATCACTTTTAAAAATTGTTCAAATTTCTATAACTGCTTTAACAAGTAATTAAAGATTTATTCGTTTAAGAAAGTCAAAGTTTTATTTATTTCCTCGTAAATATGTTATAAAACGTCGTATGACATACGTGCGCTTTGAAAATTACAGCCTCTGCTTCCTTATAGCCCTCGCCTACGGCTCGGGCTAGCAATATCGCCTCGGCTGTAATTTTCAACTTACCGCACTTATATCATAATGTACTATTGTACACTGTAGTTAACACAAAATAAACTTGATCATCATCATCATCAACCCCTGTCGTCCCACTGCAGGGTATAAGCCTCCTCTCTCTTGTGCCACCCTATACGATCCTGTGCTAGTCGCATCCAGGTCTTCGATGCGACTTTGGTGATGTCATCCGCCCATCTGGCTGCTGGACGACCTACTCCTCTTTTCCCCAACCTTGGCCACCACTCAGTGAGGGCTCTGGTCCACCAGCCATCACCACGTCAATAAACTTGATAAATCCAATAAATCGCGTAAGATTCATACTAGCAAAACATTTGTATAAATGTTTTTTTTTTTAATTTTAATTTTGTTTTCCTCAGTTCCCCTCAGTGCTGTTAGTGGCCATGTCGATGTTCTGCGCGAGCGTGGTGCTCCCGTCGCGGTACACGAACGAGGTGCTGCTCTACATCATGTTCTGGGGCGCGGCTGTGGGCGCCACGCTCACCTTCATATTCAGGTATTGTTGCTGGCATGCGTCATGCTACGTCGTGACGACGTCATGCTACATTGTGATCACGTCATGTTACAGTGTGACGACTTCTCGCCACAGCGTTACATTGCCATGCCAGTTCCTGGCATGCATCATGCTACATTCCATTGTGATGACATGCTACATTGTCACGTCATGTCACAATGTGACAACTTCATGCTACATTATCATGCTATATTGTGACGACATATTACATTGTGACCACATGTTACATAATGACGATTACTCGCCACATCGTGGTGACAAAATGACATTGTTATGCCAGTTCCCCTCATCTTCATTTTTTTTAATAAATAAGGAGAGCAGACGAGCAAACGGGCCACCTGATATTGAATTGAATTGAATAAAGTCGCAACAATATACCTTGACTTTGTCACTACGTCATCACAACAGATCAATGTTGTGACGACGTCATGCTACACACAGACGTCGCCACAACGTAACATGACGTCGTCGTCCATGTGTACCATGCTAAAAGAACTCTTCGTTTCAGACACGGCAAAGAGTTCGTGGACTGGCCTCGGCTGGACGCGGGAGGGCTCGCCGCGAGCCGCGCGCAGCCGCCGTCGTCGTTATGATAGGCGATCTGCCTCTCGTCGTGATCGTCTAGCCCGTGAACTGTGACTTTTTAGGGTGCTCGGGGTGCTGTTTTTGATGATGATGGGTAAATGGGGTGGCAGTTGTAGAAAGGGTGTGGGGAAACGTTCAGGGTACTAACTTTCTCTTTGAAATGAAATCTATTGACTGTCCTCTACACGAAATCTTTTAACTTCCCCTTTACTTTTAAGGTAGAAACCTTCCTTCTCTAACCCAACACGGAGGAGAAGGTTTCCCTAAAAATCTGTGACCAGCTGTTTAGCCGGTGTAAATTCAAACCTAACAAAGAATCAGGAAGGTTTCTGCCCTTATGGTTGCGGCACTTCGACCCTTGAGGATCTTTTGTGCCTACCCCATTTTCGGTTTTTTCGAAAGAGTTACGTACATTTACCGACTGCTCTGACGGTGAAGGAAAACATCGTGAGGAAACCTGCACACTGAGATAACCAGTGTGCGAAACGGGGAAGGCAATGGCAAACCCCATGTTATTAATTCCTTAGAATGATCACGACCCTCAGCAATGAGGAACACGACTAAGGAAGGAAGAAGGAATACAGTCTGCCATTTATTATTATTATTATTAGCCTATAAATAGACGCCTTTCTATTTAGACGACTAAATCGTTGACTAAATCGTAGACTGAATTAAGTCCAGTGTAATAAGTAAGCGCTTTACTTTTGCCCTAGCTTACCTTATCAACACAGCATCTACGAACACCCTTTTGTCCCACCCATTCCTATCACAAATTGTAGCAAATTCAAATTATTGAAATTTTATCAGAAGTATTGGCACCGATTCTGGGGTGTCGCTCGCTAAATAAAACATCGCTAATCGAAACGTCACCCTCACTCTTACACGATCTAGCATAAGAGTGAGCGTGACAGTCTCATTTAGTTTTAACTTTAGGTTTAGCGGACACCCTAGAATCAACGCTATTGTTCCTTTTAATAATGTATCAATTTTCTTATGACTGACTCAAAATACATGGTGTAATGGAAAATGCATTTTCAAAATTCGTGGTATAAATTGTTTATATTCATGGATACTTTCACCCCTTATCCTCAGTCCAATGGGGAAGGCAATGGCAAACATTAAATCTGCCAAGCAGTCATCTGCCAATCATCAATGAGGAATGCGAATAATCACGCGGTTATCTATGAAGAAATATTTTCCTTGTAGATAACCAGTTATCAAATCTGGTTATCTACGAGGAAGTCAAGAAGTTTCCAATTATGTTATTTTATGATAGATCGGTTTGTAATGTAATGTAATAACGGGCTGATTTCCGCAACTTGACGTCTTAAGCGCCTATTTTGCGTGTGGTGGAAACTACTACTAATCGAGCCACCCCAACTTCGCCAGGAAGTCCAGCAGTCCTCTGATGTCCTGAAGGACTTCGGGAAGTGATCCTGGGGCGCCAAGGCTTTCCGCCCGGTAGGTGGTCACCTCTCTGCACTCCAAGAGCACGTGGGCGACCGTCTCCTCCGCCTCCATGCAAGCTCTGCATAAGGGGCTGTCTGTGATGCCTATATTGAAGAGGTGTCTGTTAAGTGGACTGTGTCCGGTTATTATCCCGGTTACCTTCCGTAATTTGACTCTGCTGAGCCGCAGGAGCAGTCTGGTGAGTCTCGGATCAGCCTTCGGCAAGGCTTCTCGAGACTGCCTGCAGTCCACGACCTTGGCCCAGCTAGAGTTCTGTATATCCTTCGTGCGTTGGCGCAGCGACGTCTTTATGCAGCAGAACGGCAGGGGTATGAGGGGCTCTGGGCCCTCTGCAACCATCTCCGATGCCCTTCTCGCCAGTTCGTCCGCCGCGTCATTGCCACGAGAATTACTATGTCCCTTGATCCACTGAAGGGTGACCTTGATGTGACTACCTACCTTATTTAGTTTTTGGTGACACTCGTTAATGAGACCCGATGTGACGACATAGCTTTATATATCGACGTAGTTTTATATATCGGTGATAGATCGGTTTGCATTATCGAATTTTGAAATCGATCTGTGCATCATACGATCCTATGTAAGAGATCTACTTTTGTTCAAATATTAATTTGAGTTTCATTGTGTGAGAAACGTGTTGCATTATTTTCAATTCGCACATAGTGGCGTGACGTTTGGTGCCGGCTTTTACGGGGATTTTGTTGGAAGTTACTGGTCTAGGGTATAATATGTCGCTGGATAAAGGCGTTGTTTATACGATTACTGATTCTGATTGGAAAAAATAGTGATTTTATCAAATCATTTTTTATTCTTGTAGTGCTTTCAGATTGGAATCAGTATTTGAAATCGACAATGTTTTTTTCGATTACTTCGCAGTATTTGAGAAAAAATCTATACAAGCGTCGGCAGAAATATGTCGCTGGGTCGGACTATAACATGATGCATTTTTCTTTACACCTTGTATATTATTGACCAATTGTTATATATGAAATATAAACTTTTTTCTGTGAAAAATATTCGAAAAGTTATTGGCGTCAAATCTGGTCGGTTGCTAAATCTAATCCTAAATGAAACTGCCACGCTCACTCATATGCTAGAGGGCGTACGAGTGAGCGAGACGTTTCGTTTAGCGATGTTTTATTTAACTTACCTAGTGACGCCCCAGATTGGAGATTGGTGCATTTTTGAAATTTTTGACAGAATTTGGTTTGAGAATATCCCTTTTTCTTAGTAAATAGCATTCCATTTTGGTGTGACTAGAAAACCTAACACGTTTTTATGAAGTTTATTATTTTGAACAATATTGTTTGGGTGATTGCAGAATTGGGATCAAAACTGAAACTAAATTTTATTTAGTTGTTTCTTTATTATGTATGACTGTTTTATTCTTTTCTCATAGACTGAGACTTGTGAAATAAAGTTTTTTTTTTTTTTTTTATTAAATAAGGAGAGCAGACGAGCCAACGGGCCACCTGATGGCAAGTGGTCACCGTCGCCCATAGACATCTCACCTCACTGTATTAATATTAGAGGGTTTTTGATGCGCTGCTAACCTTGAGGACTAAGATGGAGTGCCTCATGTGCCGGAAATTACGCTGGCTCTCTTACCCTTCAAACCGAAACACAGAAATTCAAGCATTTCTGCTTCACGGCAGAAATAGATAAGAGGGTGGTACCACCCCAGGCGATCCTTCACTTTAGGATCTACCACTACTTGTTGTGTCGAAAACTCACTTTACCATTACGAATTGTAAGATTTAATATTTTGTCTCTTTCTAGAATTTAAATATTATTGACGAAACATTGGATTTAAATCGCGTTTTAATAGAAAATGATTCTGCAAATTAAGCAACATTGGGCGCTATCAGAACTAGGATGGGTTTTCGATAGTGGCGCATTTTCATCCGAGCCCCTCTGTGCCTCGAAAGGCACGTTAAGCTGTCAATCGGTAGGCCATTAGGTCTAAGTACTCTAACTATAGGTTGCGATGGCTCAAAGGCTAGTTACGAGACTGCGGCGCAAGCGTCGCCGGTTCGAATCCACCTCTGAACCACTCCTAGCTCCACTCCTTGGTTGGTTGAAGTGGTAAATGAATATTGGTAATATGTAAACCTTTACCAATTTCTGTTTTTTTAAACAGGTCCACATAATGAAAAGAATAAAGCCAGTCATGCATGTTGCATATTTAATTAATGGTTCCTTTGGGTATTTAATGGGCATAGACGAAACGCGAGATGGCTGGTGTACAGTATCTTTAGAAATAACGTTGTGAATGAAAATATACTAACGTACAGCTACCATAGAATCGGCAGCTTTATTTTTAGGACGTCTTGCGCCAACCGTTTGTTCCTCGGATTAATACTAATCCGAGGTCATTTTTTTAATGATAAGCATAGACAATACGCGCGTTGGGAACATTGGGAAGGGTGGTGTAGTCCGTTTATACAGAGTGTAACAAAAAAAACCTATAGAGCCGAAGGGGGTGTTCAGAATCCATAACTGAACACTTTCACTATGGGGCCAACACTGAAACCGCGAAAAAAAAAGCCACTCCCACACCTCACTGCTAACCATAAATATAGTTTTGTCGACAACAGGGGGCGTAGATAGTTTGTTAAAAAAATAACCATATTATTTTACAGGTATATTACTAATAGCATAGAATACTAATAGTAACAGATTGCAGAGAGACCATTATTTAAGGTCCTTTTTTATTAGTAGCAAATATTTGGAGGGGGGTATGTGCTGGTCATTTGTACCACTTTACACGAAAAAATAACCCTGTTGTATAAAAATTTTCCATTCTAAAGAAAAATTTACCCCATTATTTTGCGCCTTGGTGGCGTAAACTCATCCATTCATTCATACTTCTTATTTCAGTATTAGAATAACAATAATGCATTCATTTGTAGAGTTTTCAAACATTCAATTTTGTCGTATTTTTCGAAAATATAATAAAAAAAAATTTTTTTTGTTGCCCGCGACTTCGTTCGCGTCATATAGCCTATGTCACCCGGGGATAGTGTAGCTTCCCAACGGTGAAAGAATTTTTCAAATCTGTTCAGTAGTTTCGGAGCCTATTCAATTCAAACAAACAAACAAAAAATCAAACCTTTCCTCTTTATATATTGGTATAGATAGATGACACCCTAGAAATATTTGCCGCTAATAAAATAGGACTCTATATTGGCGCAAGCAAGGTTTTAGGACGATATGGACGAAAGACACAGTGCGTTCACTCACTATATCTTTTTCGCCCAGGGCACTGCAGTTTATTGTTATTTGTATTTTTTCCTTTGTAAATATTTTTGATTTACTATTTTATACCTACATTTTCGTTCAGCAATGTTATTTCTATAAAGATATAAGTATAGTGATTTTGTTATATAAATTATTACTTTTTCAACATTTTGTGATTGTGTATTTTTAATTATTTTTATTAGTTAGGTATGTAATTCTTATGAAAGGATATTGTTTCATTAAAGTTTAATATCGATATTATTGATTTTTATTTTGCTTTGCAGACCATTCGATCCCTAATAAAGATTCTTTCTAGAAACAAGGTAGGTAATCCTCTTTACTATAGACGGAAATAATAGAAAGCGGATCGGGAGCGCAAACAAACATCCATCATTGTTTATAATTGTTCTTCTTCTTGTCTTGAGGTTAGTGAGTAGCCAACCTATTGCCAGCATTGTTCAGGTCGCCCGTAGGCCTCTGATATGGCCTAACGACTGCTGTCGAGAAACACCCTCCGGGACCGACAACAACTTGCTCTCCGAAGCATGGAGGGGCGCTGATGAAAATGTGCTAGTAGCGGTCACCTATCCTAGTTGGAACCGCTTACAACGTTGCTTAACTTGCACGATCAAAGCTTGCGAAGATTGAGGGAAGTTGCAATAAGCGCCTACGTAATGTTCAGCCACTCAACAGAAAAAAGCCCGCTCGATCCACCTTCTATCGGTACTTCACTACATAATAATGCAAACTGCTTTGATAGTTTGTATGCCGGAATTTTGGTATTTTGATTCGCAAAATAACAGTCAGTTATACAAATTGAGTGAGCGAGAAAGTTTTATTTATGTATAGCGGCTCCTCGGAATCGACGCCTATTACGAAAGGAAAAATTCTAATAAAAAAATAATTGCTGTCAATGTCAAAACAAATTGGTGCGTTCAGAAACCTACAATCTATTTTGTAAAGCAAACATGATCGAGGTATTGCAAATAAAATTATTTAATTGTCAATAGCAAAAACACATAACTAAATACCATGCCATTATTCTCATTACATATTATATTCAGATGAAAAGGTAAATAAGTTTTAGAAGCTTCTACAAACAAAGAGTTTTCTCTATGTAGAGCAAAACTGTTTATATAGTAACTTCAAAACGCACAACCCGCATTCTTCGGGAAAGTGGACGGCTGAAAAGTCGCGAATTTTTATTTACCATTCGATTGTTTCCACATAAAACTGTATCGTAATCAGCAAAACATATTTATTTATTAAAGTACCCATAAAATATTAAGTGTTACTTCGCTAACAGGTGTTTGTGACTTAGTTTTTATTGACCAAAGAAATATGTGTTTAGTGAACTGAGCAGTTGTTGATTTTTTGCGAGTCCGTGGCGCCAGGATGTCTGACGAGCCTGAGGCGAGGATGTGGGACGATGGAGGCTCCAGATACGACTCCAGGAGCCATGGAGCCTATTTCGAATCGGCCTTCGCGTCTTCAGAACACTTGGACAGAGCTCCTTTGTTATCAGAGGTAAATTCCTTGGTTTTTGTCACTGTTCCAGGAAATACGGCTATAAAATGTTTGTGTAGATAAGTATTATCGCAGAGAACATTTTAGGTGCCAGGAATATGATATCCATTTTTGTAAATTGCATGTTTCATTATTCTATACTTTATTATTATTTATCTATCATATTAATTTTAATACATGTAGGAATATAGATTTAATTTCAGTTATTTATTTTTAAAACGTTTAGTCCTTTATAAGAACAAATCTTATAACTAGCGGCTGCTTACAACAGCAATTAATTTGTGATTGTAGAAACAATGTGCAAGTTTTAATATGTGTTTTATTACCAAGGTGATATGGCCAGAACGACTTATCATAAAAATCTAGTATATATTACACTTGGCTTAGAGCTTCAATACATGAGTTATGGCTCAATTACGGATGAAATAAGTATGTCATTTGCAGCTGACAACAAGTATCCAGTACCTACATATACATACACATTCTCACAGTCTACATTATTATTATTAAATATTTTTGAAATCTACTTTTAATTGTCCAATAAACAAAACATTACAGTTAAAACCCTGTCTCTACTTACAAACACCTTATTATTTTCTATGGCGTATCAGATCTGCACACTACACAACTGGGATACTGAATTTTCCCTATGCCTGTAGGAACTTCTTTATTGGCCCAGCCCAGCAGTAGAGGTGCGCAAAATAGTTCACTGAAAAGAAAAGAGAGTTATGTATTAATAGTTCACTGAAAAGAAAAGAGAGTTATGTATTATTTTTTTAAAGATATATCACTCATCTAGCTCAGTAATTCTATTAGCTCAGTGAGTGAGAGGATTGTATAAATGTTTGCTAGCTCAACAGAGAGTGAGCTGAATGTACCCGCGCGCCGCCGCTCACTAACAGAGCCATGAGCGAGATAGTGAGCGAAATGTAAACAAAATTTTTCTAACCAATTATTTGCAAGTACAAGACCACATGCAAGGACTAAACTTACTCGTAAACTGTGATTTATCACCTTGTAGCAAGGTATACTCTCCGACAATTCATCCTGTACTCACTCGCGGTTTGCTCGCCTTTTCACCGATATGTATTTCTCTCTTTCTGATACATTTTCTAACTCAATCGCAAAGTTTATCTGAAGTGAATATTGTTCTCAAAGATATAGTAAGAATACAAGTGAGCTACTGATAAAATAACTCTTTGGGAAAGATATAGCTCATTTGTATCATTCACTCGCGGGCTACCCATCTTTACCCAGCAGTCAACAGCATGGCAGCATGACATTGCGGGAGTGCCTTGAATGACGAACGCTAGTGGTGGCTTATCTCTTTTGTGACTCTACTATTGTAGGCTTGTTGATGGTATCAAATTTTTAATAAATTATTTGTAAAATCTAACTTATACCATACTAATTTTCTAAAATTATTAAAAAAGATTCATCTCAACTTGATTCTGAAGTATTTGGTATTAAACAGTTGAGTAAAACATGGTTAACATTATTTACTTTTAAGTTTTTTAAATCATTTAGTTTTACAAATAGACCAACATTACTCACACAATTTTACTTCGCCAAATCACATAACTTACAGTACATTTAGGTACAAACCACAACACACACTCCCCACCACAGCGCCCATGACACAGGATTACCTAGTGTGGGTGCTAACCGTAGGCTCGGTATTATTTATTAATTTAATTTTTTTGTAGTATTCATTGTACCTTTTCGTTGTATACAGTGTTGTCTTTAAATAAATTTTGTCTTTAAATAAGTTTTGCCGTCTTCTTGCATTTGAATAAACCCCATATTATACTAACCATTTTGGCATTATACTTGATTTTATTTAAATTCCTATCTACTAACCAGCTATGAGTAAATAACAGTCATAAAATAAAAATGATTACAATATATGGTACTCAGGGCCAACACTACACGAGGCGAGCCCACGACGTAGTCGAGTCGACGTCGACGTACATTGCTGCTTATAATGATCCTTCACTGACGTTTTAACTTCATAACCTGCAATGGATATTCATCTGCTGCATGCTCACGCTTAACACAGAGTTGCCACTCACAGCAGCATATCAAATCAATTTATATTACCTAGGTGTTTCGTAATGCTTTCTTTGAATGAAATTACTCGTTACTATCCGTCGGAAATATCTGTGGACCTGGGGTAGCTATAGCATTTATCGACATTAAAAATCGAAGCGACATTTTAACCCATCTCGTTCATTCACATAGACACGGACCTATGTGTGAGCGTAAAGACACATTCTGTAGTCACTCAACTTTTCATGGTGAATGTGCCAGAACTGCCAGAACGTTCAGGTCCACAGATATAGTATGCTTGAGATATTATTCTAACAATACCACATTAAAAGATCAAACATTAAACCAATAATACCCAATACATCTGATAACATACTATTATCAGCAATATTATGTATATTTAATTGATAAAAATTCTAAATTTGATGTGATAAGAAGAGTAAATACTGTCAATTATGATAATAAATAGGGATCAGAAAACTATCAGTCATTTTAAAGACATTTCTGATTGAACATTTACTTACTTACTTACTTACTCCGCTGGCGCAGCGACCCGAAGTGGATCTTGGCCTCCGATACCAAAGAGCGCCATCGCTCTCTCTCCTGCGCAGTCTCGAGCCAGTCAGGCGCCCGGAGCTCCCGCAGATCCTTCTCCACTTCATCGCGCCAGCGGTATCTGGGACGTCCGACCGGACGTCGTCCGTTAGGGCGTCCCACATACGCTCGTTTAACTGCCCGATCCTCCCCCATCCTAGTGATGTGTCCGAGCCATCGCAGTCGAGCCGCTTTCGTCTCTCCTATAATGTTCGGCTCGTTCACCATCTCTTCTATCTCCCTATTCTTTCTCATCCTCCACCCTCCATCTTCCTTCTTGGCTGGTCCCAGAATCTTCCTCAATATCCTCCTCTCGGTCACCAAGAGTCTGTTTTCTTCCTTTAAGGTTAGTGCCCAAATCTCGCATCCATACATCAAGATCGGTCTGATGACAGTTTTGTAGATCCGGATCTTGGTGTTTCTGCTCAGTAACTTGGACACCAGAGCCTTGTGCAGGGCTGCGGCGCATCTTAAGGCGTTTTGAGTTCGGATATTGATTTCCTCTTCTCTTGTGTTGGTATCGGTTACTGTACATCCAAGGTATTTGAATTTCTCCATTGTTTGAACATTTATCTAAACTATTTATTTTGTTTTATAGATTGGAAATTTAGAAATAGAATTTTACAAATTTTTTAGAAAATTTAAAATTTTCCCCTGAAAAGTTACCACAATATAGACTTTTACAAACAGATTTTAACCGTATTTTTCCTAAATTGTTCAACTTGTTCATTATATGTACATACATTTAAATATTTATTGTACATTATGCAAATGTCCTATAACATAACGGAACAAACAGCTTTCTGGTTTAGAACGTAATTCTCTTATCATATCTGTAGGTAAATTAACAATGCTCAACGCCATGATAAGGGCACATATAAATACTGCTCTAATTTAAATGTACTGTAATGTAATTAAAATTAAATTGTATGATTTATAGTTTGTTATCAGCGTTATGCACACTGCTATATGCATATCAGATTTGGTTGGGGTTCGGGTATGTGGAAAGAATGAGCGATGAATGAATGAGTGAGCGATGAAAGAAATGAATGACGAAACAGGTATACGAAACTAAAATGAATGGAAGTGAAATCCGCGGTCATCCTGAACTTTTGAAGATCAGAGTGTTCTTAGTTTTTAGATAGATAGATTAATACTTTACTGCACACAAGAAATTTACATAGAAAAGGAAACGTAGAATAGGTGTACAAAGGCGGCCTTATCGCTCAGAGCGATCTCTTCCAGGTAACCTAGGTGATAGAAGAATGATTGTTAGGTTACCGGCAGTATAGAGCAGACAAGTGAAATATGAAATATTTATTAGTTTATATACTTTTAATACATAAGTAAAGCTCGGTACGAATACCAAAATACTATGGTCCTAGCCACAAAACAATACATATAATATAAATACAAAACTATTAATAAGTACATAATAATATGTAAAAGTGAATATATAAATATATAAGTATACAAAATATATAAATATATGCTGCACAACTATAATTTTAATACACAGAGCAGACAACCCCAACGGCGAGCATGCGTGAACCGACGAATGACTGTAGTAGAGGAAGCAAGATTCGTGGCACTTCATTCTCTATGCCCACCCCGCAAGGGATATAGCGTGAAGTTATGTACCTGTGTGAAGTTAGCCTTCTATTTTTAATTTATTTATTAATTATCCTTCTAAGTCGTGTTCCTCATTGCTGAGGGTCGTGATCATTCTAAGGAATTATTCACATATAACGACTCTCGTGGCAGATTTAATGGGGCGGTTTGCCATTGCCTTCAGAGCAGTCGGTAAATGTACGTAAAGTCTTTCGAAAAAATCGAAAAATTCATTGGTACATGACATTGCCTGGTTTCGAACTCGGAACTCCCGCATGGTAGTCCGACGTCCTAGCCAAGACGCCACCGACGCTCTCAATACATATACATATATAAGTGTGTTTAACTCGATTGTATTAGATTTATAGTGTTTTATTTATCAAGGCTGGCACAATTCTAAGTATATGTACACGAGCCAGATTATGAAATATCAAAGAAAACATAATGAATAAAAGTTTATATGTATATGGTGTAGGTATACAGAGTCATGGGCTCGGACTACACGGTGTCGGTTCGGCTCTCCGGCTCAGTTCGCTACATCCAATCACATGCGTTATAGAATAGAATAGAATAGAATAGAAAAACCTTTATTAATAGACCATAATTAAAAAATATCTGTAAAAAATATGTACAAAATATGACAAAATGAGTCGGATTATAAATTGACCATATTTTACATTCTGACATGTGATATAATCATATGATATGATCTATTAAAAGGGCCAAGTTCAGCTGTGTCGCCAGATGCATAGATACCTATACCTCTAGCGACGCTGGTTTTCAACTTGACCCTTTCCAACTTATAGCTATAGAGAGCAACAATGTGGTTCGGTTCGTCTGTAGTGTTGGCTCATCTCCTTACACCTCACACACAATTATTTTCCGATACTCGAGCAGTATCAAAAATTAGGGATTCAGTCATAAACAACAACAAAAACAGTGAGTTAGGACTGAAGGGATCTCAAAATAAAGGTTTTTCTATTCTATTCTTATTCTATTCTAAAATTCTGTCGCCATTGATAAAATGATTTCTAAAATCACTATACTGTGACTGTAAAATTATTGTTTTATAATTTTTCTTAAAAGTTATCGCGCGTCCACTTAACACAGCAAAGAAAAAATATTGCTTTTTTTAAAACTTAAGCTCTAACTTGACACGTTTTCACACAATAGCCATAATAGACGAACAAAATTATTATTTATTTTATTTTATTTATTTATTTTCCCTAAGGCTCAATTTACATTGCCGCGGAATGGAATGGAAACGAATTTTCGCAACGTAATTGTACATAGCATAATGAACTTTATGTCAATTGTGTAACATACAAACTAAATACGAGCCAAAAAAGAGGTCGCGCGTCTTCCGGGGAGTCCTCGCGCATTCTCGAGAATTCCCCTAGCTACTTTACTTTTTTGGCTCGTATCTAGTTTGTATGTTACACAATTGACATAAAGTTCATTATGATATGTACAATTACGTTGCGAAAATTCGCTTCCATTCCATTCCGCAGCAATGTAAATTGAGCCTTAGGGAAATATACAGACAAATACATAACTACAACAGACTTAGAATATATAAATACAAATATGCTAATAATACCTTCTTAAAAAAGAAGATATAATTATTACTCACTTATTTTTTTTTAAATTCTTACAGGTAAAAGTATTATTAAGTATTATTAGTATTATTATAGTATATTATAAGTGGTGTACGTAAAAGATTTAGATTTAGAACTTGGCGGTCTCACTGCCGTGTGTCTAGATTTTATTCAAGGCGTGCATGTCATGTTCTCATCACATACCGTAAGAACGACAAACCAAATAATACATTATTCAACACAGGTAGGTACTATCAAGATCCTAAATCAATATCTCAAGGTCAGATTTGAGATCGTAACTTATTATTGGCGTGTCGTAGATAGCTGCTAACCGTTCAGGCCGCCCTCATGACCTAACGACTGCTGTCGCAGCAGACAGGCCCTACAGTTTCCGAGCTGTCCGAGGCACGGAGAGGTTCACATGAAGATGTGCCACTAGCAGTCCTCCATCCTGGTTCTGACTTCGAGATTAACCGACAACTTAGCGTGCTCTTAGAGGCACTAAGAAGTGATAAAAATGTGCCACTAATGGTTCCAGATCTTGGTTCCGACAACAAGTTCAAAGTGCTCTTCGAGGAATCTCTTCTAAGTCGTTTTTCCTCATTACTGAGGGTCGCTATCATTCTAAGGAATTAATCACATAGAACGACTCTCGTGGCAGATTTAATGGGGTGGTTTGTCATTGCCTTCCCCATGTCACACACTAGTTATCTCAGTGTGCAGGTTTTCTCACGATGTTTTTCTTCACCGTCAGAGCAGTCGGTAAATGAACCTAAAAACTCATTGGTACATGACATTACCTGATTTCGAACTCGGACCTCCCGCATGGGAGTCCGACGTCCTAGCCACGATGCCACCGACGCTCTAAGCATGGAGAGGCTCAAATGAAAATGTGCCGCTAGCGGTCACCCATCCTGGTTCTGACCGCACCCAACTTTGCTTAACTTGCACGATTACTTTCAGAACGTTCTCGCAAAGTCGCAACTAAGCTGAGAGCCACTCGTAGCGATAGTAACTGAAAACAAAGAATTCCATAAACAATGACTGACTTTATTTGCATTTGCTCTGATGGGTAAAATTACCCTTGCAAACGGGAGTTAACGAAATTGGCAACTCACGCGATCAATGTAAGGCAAGAAATCGTGTTATATTGCAGTATAAGTTTGGAGTATGGTAACTCTAATTTGTGTAATAAATCGGGTCTTTTCGATATTCTTACAACTTCAGGAATTCAAAATACTACTTAGCATGTTGAACATTCACATTCATTCGGTTTTAATTCCACATTCTCGTCGAATTTGTTAAATAAAGAGTATTAATTAATGTACCAAATATGTTAAAAAGTCTCCACTAGTGGCGGGCGCACGTTCGTTCCTCCATGCAAATACATCAAAATGCGGCGTTGCCAGCTCGGATAAAGAGTATGACATACTAGGTAATTTAAAGCAAAGCATTTAGTTTTATTAAATAATTTATTTAAAAAAAAATGTATACAATTTTTTTTATTTAATCGCTTTTTAATTAAGAATTTAAATGAATCAAAGTGGGAAAAATGTGAGAGTAATTCAAAATTGCAAAACGCAACGTTTTTTGGTAGACCGAAACGTGACGTCAGCGTCCATGTTGGATTGTCAACAAACGAGTAATTTGCTTTGGCTAACCGCTTGTGGACGCTGACGTCACAGAAAACGTGCCAAAATGGAGGCGTTTAAATCGCCTGATTTGATTGCAGTTTTAAATATTTATTGTTATAATAAATATTCATATTTTTAACAACCAACTAAAACCATAAAAATAATACATGCATATACCATATTAGACAGGCTTCTGTTTATAGGCTGTAAATCGCAGAATAACCGTATTGAATGCATTTACACTTACCTAAATCAGTTGACTAACTCATTCAGTCAAACTGAATTCAATCAAGTGTAAGGGTGCGTTTCCACAGAAGAGGCGCTGGGTGTTCCGGAGACGAGACGTGCCGGAATTGACCAATCAGATGGTTTGAAACCCACATTTCTTCTCCGCTCCGCATTACTGGAAACAATGTTAGCGCATGTTGCTAAAAATATCTGAGAACGAGGCAGGTAACGTTTTCCTTGTTTTTCTACAAGGCGATGTGACAAAGCATCTCGTCTCCACCCCGCTTTATTCAACTCCGCACCGCTCGTCTGCTTCGCTTCGCTTCTGTGGAAACACTCAATACAACTCTGCTCACAACGCTCCGCTCTTCTCGTCTGCTTCTGTGGAAACGCACTTTAGCTTCGCCATACAAATCGACAATAGGATTTATCTGACATGTTTTTTTGCCTACACTGAAAGAAAGCTTGTTTGATTAAGAGCATATAAAGAAATTGTTATTCATTTGAACAAATTACTTGATAGATACCACTAAGATCTTGGTTGAAGTGAACAAGCCGACTTTATATGCTCGTATCGAGACAATTTCTTGTTTGAAGTAAACAAGGTTTTCTTTCAGTGTACTCCTATGTCTTTTATGTAGGTACTTAATAATATCATAGATGTGGGTAATAAATAAATAAATTCAGTCTTGGTCCAACTGGCGTGTTATTTGTATCATGGTGACAGCGGAGTGGAAATAATTCCACGTAAAATTACTGCGTATTTATTGACATTATTTGACATTTTTTCTTACCTACCCCACGTAGATATGCTGTGCGACATTTTGTCGTCCTACCTTCACCTTCAACGCGATAAAATCATCTCACCACGTCGTTAAGCACTCTCATCGCATTTACATAATTTCTTCTTAAATGCGCGTTTACGTGTTTTATCCTAAGTTTATTGCCATATTCATTTGAATTGAGAGCCAGTGACTGTATTCTTACATTTGTGACGGTGCCAGAAGCCAAAATGCGAGATACTAATGTGAGTGAGCCAAGTTTTTTTTTATTGTTATGGAGATGAGCAGACAGGCCACCTGATTGTATGTAATCACCGTTACGTACCGTGGCGTCACCGGGCCCTGTCTAAAAACCAGCGCTGCGGCGGCGGCTAGCATCTAGCCATATGGTCACAGCATAATGCTGAGTCAGGGACCTTTTTGCCACATATGCATGTGAAATTGTGAACTTACTCTAAGTAAAAAAGGTAACTCTTTTAAGTAATGAAATGTAATTATCGTGTTATGTATATGTGTACAAATAATTTTTAATTCATTCATGCATCTGATACGTATATACCTACTTACCGACTGCCCTAACGGTGAAGGAAAACATCGTGAGGAAACCTGCACACTGAGATGACCAGTGTGTGAAAGTGGACACATAAGATCCTCAAGGGTCGAAATGCCGCTGCCGCTAGAGTTATTCCCGGCCCCCTATCATAAGATAAGATGTGATCTGATCACCGTCGCCCATACAATTCTTACTAAAAACGGCGGTTTTGTGGTAATAAATGATTACCAAAACCAACTATACTCTGTGGAACCTTGTCGCTATAAGTTTTTGTTATAATAATAATTAGTAAACTAAAAACCTGCCTTGCAATCTCTGTATGACCCAATGGTTAGCTGGTAGAAAATGCCGCATGGCATTAAGCTCGCCTCATGTATTATTTTTGTGCATTAAAGTGTTAAATGACCAAGACCAATTGTAACACATGAAAAGCAATAAATGGTATAAGTATGAGTAAAAAAAAATTAGTAATATTACTAATTTGACTATATAGTCAAATTAGTAATATTACTAATTTGACTATATAGTCAAATTTTTTTAATTTTTTTTTATATGTACTACTAAACCCGCATTTGACATCGATCTCGCCTGATGGTAAGCGACGATGAGGTCGACGATGGAGCATGCGGGTCCAGTAAATCCCTATTCACTCTGGCCTTGAAGATCCCAAGGTTGTAGGTTTCGGGAAACACAGACGCCGGCAGGCTGTTCCATTCCTTAGCCGTTCGCATAATGAACGAAGAAGCAAATCGCTTCGTGTAGTTGGGATATCAACAATATAAGGATGGAACCCCTCCCCGCGCCTGGTAGTCCGAAGGCGGAATGGAGATGCTGGAATTTAAAAACTATCAGTTATTCATAAAATTAATTTACATGTCAATGTAATTTTTCAAAACAGCCCCCCGCGAACTGCCCCCCTGGCCGAAAGTAATAATAATTAAGACTTTATTTATTAATTCCTAAGAAAAACACAGGTACAATGGTTCTGGCCCCCAAAGTAGGATTTCCTGACATTCTTATTAATGTGTCAAATAAGGTAAGGCGATTAAGTAAGAGTCTAAGAGAGCGTTCCGTAACATAATATTAGGGATTTTTTTACGAGACGTGTTACTTTGTAGTTTGTAGTTTGACGGTAGGTAATAAGGTGTTTTTATTTGTGATGTAGGTTATGTGACCATCTATTAAGTATGTAAGTAGGGCAGTCTGCGGAGCTAAATTTCTGGACAGTTGCAGACCACTGTTTAAAAAACTAAATTTACTGCCCTTGCCGAGTATGTATATTAAGGACATATGCTTATTCGTTAAAGCCAATATGCTTCATTTTACAAAGCGGAGCGACTTGCACGTCAGGCAGACGAGGCCACAAATAATGAACAAGCTACGGCAGCCCCCGTGCCGGAAATACATATACACAAGAAATGTTTATAACATGTGCATAACAGTGTACAACAGATTACCTCATGATATAAGGGTGTTAGAGGGTAGACTCTTTAAAACTGAATTATTGAAATGGCTGCATGAAAATCCTTTCTATAGTGTGAAGGAGTATAATGAACATTCACATTAGCATTAAAATTGACATTATTTTAATTTATATTCTATGTAGGTACCTGACATTTGGTACGCCTTTTAACAGGCTGAATACTTTGACTTTAATATATTTTTAAGATCTTTTACTTTCTATACAGTATTCTGACAAATAAAGTATTTTGATTTGATTTGATTTGAGTAAGTATAAAACGGCGCAAAAAGTATAAAAATATAATGATTATTTATAATAAAATAAGGGAGCAACATGTCCGTCGATAAACTGCTAAGCAGTTTGGCGGTATATAATTAAGACGCTACTGTATATTTACTGTATAAAAAAACCAGTTGAAATAAATCACGTTATTAACTGTACTGTGGATGTTCCATTATCGCGTTAATAGCTGAATATGTATCAAACTATTATTCAAAACGAGTTATGGAACGCGTACAGCTGTCAACGTGAATAATTTCAACTGGTTTTGGAACACACTCTAAAGTTATACCCAGATTTGCCATTGTACAGTCAACCACAGGTCAACCTACCCCAAAACGTCAAAATTTGAGAATCTGAAATGTAACATATTGCGCAGGCATAAGGTTGAGATTTAAGGTTGGGGTTTTTGACAGATGGTATACTATAGCTTGTGGTCCACTGTACATAAAAAAATTGAAACTAAGTAGACTTGAAAAAATCCCGACAAATTTGTAGGGTATTCCTGCTAAATTTAGTCTGCCTGCTCATTCATTCGTTACACGCAGATGAGTGGACCCGTTCGGTTTTATTAAAACTGAAGAAAAAAAAACGTAACAAGATTCTGTTTAGAAAAAAACAAAAAATCGTTTGTAAGTATAGTTGGTACAAATTGTACACTTTTGTTCGTCAATAATATTCATACAAAATAACAATAAAATTAACAATTAAAATAATAAACAAAATAACAAATCATAATAAATTGAAAACAAAACAAAAATATAACATTGGGACCCTGGGGCCCGGGAGCGCACCGCGTCTTCAAGGACCTCGCAAAGCGCCTGGTCGACGCGTCAAAAGACCCAAGATCTGGCTCCTATTTGGCCCAGCGGATTAGCTTAGCTATCCAACGGGGCAACGCAGCCAGTCTCTTGGGTACACTGCCGGATGTGGGGGACTTAACCCAAATTTTTTATCTTTAGATTTCTTAGCCTTAGTTTAATTTTAGCTTTAGTATTATTTTAGTGTTATATTATATTATATTTTTTGATTGAATAATAATATTTAAACAAAAATATATTACTTAATTATACTAATTCTCAGATTATGTCATGACCACGCCAAGTATTTATATTGTTTAAATATTGTTGAACACTGTAAGTATAAGGACACCAGACCGCGAGCAATCGGAGCATCTGATGGTAACTAGTCAACAACGTCCTTAGGACATCTCACCTCACTATAATAGGGTAGTTAGATATTTTTGTGTTGTAAGTTAGTCAAGGTCTAAAGATATCGAAAATCAATTAAAATAATTATAATAAACAGGATTATTTAATATTTTTGAGAAGTAAATGCCTAAAGCCATTGGTCACGTGACAGTAAACACCAAACAGAGCGCATGACGTCACGCCTTGCAAAACATATTTTTTTGTTATATCAGTTTATTGTGGTTCGATAATTTTGTGCTATTAAAATGTTATATTTAATTAATTGACCTACAGTTCATTCGTTGTGCTTTCTCATTGCGGACGCGTGCGCCGCTCCGCGCAGTGATTTTTGTAGCAATTTTTGTGATTGGCTGTGGCGTGCCGTTTCCGATTCCTTGTTCCTCTTGTGTGGATTCTATACACGGGCTCCTCCTCTTGGGTGGTACGAGACAAGGACGGATATAGTTCGTCAGCTACAACTAACAAATCCACAACGTGCTACGTGCTACGCATGGAGCTTTACTGCGAGTTGTGACGTAACATCGCTACGAGCTACGCTACGACCCCTATACGAAACAATGCAGTCGATGCACCGGAGTCCTCCTTCGTCGCCGAAGGAAAATGTAAATCGAACGCTTACGAGTTCTGAACCCAATATTTCGACATTCCTCATGGAGGATGACATCTTGAACGCAAACACTCGACCTAGATGTAACAAGAATGATTTCGACCAATTGAAAGATCTCATTCCGAACTGGAGGACGGATCAAGATATCAAACCTCCCAATATTAAGAAGGATATGAACGAACTCAGGAAACAAAATCAAGAAATTCAGAAATCTTATTTCGAAATAGTGAACTCGATGCAATCCTTCAACAGCACGATTGAAGATCTGACGATCAAAGTGCAATGCCTAGAAAGAGACCGCAAGGAAGATAGAGAATACATAGCAAGCATTGACAGCAAACTGTCGGACCTGCAGGTGAGCTCCCGCATGTCCAGCATTGAAATAAGAAATGTCCCAATAACAAAGAAAGAGACTCAATCAGATCTGGTAAAAATTGTAAGTAATATTTGTGCGAAAATAGATTCTCCAATACAAATCTCTGATATCAGAGATGCTTACAGGCTCCCTACAAAACCGGGTACGAGTTTTACTATTTTCTACGGTTTCTAATAAAGACAAAATCCTATCATCGGTAAAATCATATAATAAAAATAAGTCCCTGGTAGATAAATTAAACACGGAGGCTGTTGGGAGTTTGGGAAAAAGACAGCCAGTCTATGTTGCAGATCATCTTCTCCTGACCGCCAGGAAGCTGTTTATTACAAATTCTGTTGGGTTGTAAACGGAAAGATATACCTAAGAAGAGACATTGGAGAAAAGTCTATACGTATCCGGACTGAAAACTGTGTTCGTAAACTTAGGCCAATATAAAGTGCACATTCCTTATTTAATGTGCACCCATTTGGTCTCTTACAAATCCCTTGCTAGGTCACTTATTCGTCCATATTTGTCCTTACTACTTAATGCACATCTCATACATACACATAATCAACTCTCACTAACATGATACGACCACCCATGTTCGGAATAACATAGGGCAACTATCACTTTTCGGCAGACCTATCCCTTGGGAGAAAAAGGTCAAATCCCAGGAGTCACCCTTGATAGAGGTATGACCTTCGAACCACACGTAAAACGCGTCCGCGACCGCGCAGCATTCATTCTCGGCCGGTTACACCCGATGCTAGGCAAGGGGAGTAAAATGTCACTTAGAAATAAGTTGACAATTTACAAAACTTGCATCCGTCCAATCCTCACGTACGCAAGTGTGACATTCGCGCACTCTTGCCACATTCGCCGCCTTCAGGTTATCCAAAATAGGTTCATGCGTAGAGCAACCGGTGCTCCATGGTACCTACGTAACGTAGACCTCCATCACGATTTGGAACTCCCCACGATCGCTCAATACATGAAGTTAGCGTCTCGACGCTTCTTCGAGCAAGCTCCCCACCACCCAAACCCTCTAGTAGTAAGCGCCGCCGCTTATTCCACTAACGGTTTACCGACATCCCGTCGACGACGTCGGCCTAGACACATCCTAGATGTAGTCCTAGATCACGATCTCCATCGCGGAAGCCACTCCCCCACCCGATAGTAGTTCACACACAGCACCTACATACCGCCCACGCCGGCGCGGGCGGCGACCCGCTTCTGGCGCTTACACGCGCTATCGGCGTATTCCAGGCCGCTTCTCCCCGACCCCTCCCTCCCCAGCGACGTCCTAAGCCGAGGTCCGTATCCACCTGGGTGCCCTTAGGCAGTCGCTTCTTATAGTAGTTTTTAAGTCCTCCTCCAGGCTGGAGCGCACTTAGCGCTCGCCCCAAAACCCCGGTGAAGCTGTAAAGGTCATTAGGACCAACAGCAATTATCAGTACGAAAAAAAAAACTCACTAACATTCTGCTCTTACGCACATTACAAACTACATACATACACACAGACACGTCCGTCGGGAGGAACAGGAATACTTTAGCAAAAAGTACAAATACTTAATTTTAAAGATTATTAGAAGGTTCTGGAAACACAATACAATATAACCATTTCAAAAACAACAAATACGATTGTTGTTTTTGAAATGGTTATATTGTATTGTAGTAAACAACCTTGTGCATCTTGTACAAACAATACAAATAAAATTCGCTGATTTAAACACAAAAAAAATCTGGACTGTTCTACATCGATAACATATACCTACATGTTTGCCAGAAAACTGTCAGAAATACATCGGTAACACGAACAACATCCTAAAAGACATATAGATTCGTAGCATTTATAAAATTTTTGATCAATTTGCAGTCCTTGCGATAACCAAACTACAATACGATGTCATAGTTCTTTCAGAATGCTGGCTAAACAAAGTATATAATAACCCAATTTTAGATGGTTACAACTCCTTTACGACCCAAAATATTAAAAACCAAAACGATGGTGTCACTGTATATGTAAAAAATAATCTTCGTTATTCTGTAATAGAACCATTTATAAATGCAAATTGCTTGATTTGTAAGTTCGACAATGACTTAGCTTTGGTTTTAATATACACAACTACCTCCTTTAAAAATTTAGATAATTTCAATAATAGATTAGAATACGTTCTTACATCTTTGAAAAAATTCATAAATATTGCAATCATTGGAGATGTAAACCTAGACATTGCACATGACAGCGATAGCAGTGATTCAGATCACTACTTGAATCTCACTGCATCACATGGTATCTTCCTCCTCCTCGCGTCGTAATCCTCAATGCTGAGGGTCGTGACCACCTTTAGGTATCACCTTCTGGCGGATGATCTTCCTCAATTTATTTATGTCTCCGGCGGTGTGGATGGCATCGTTAATTGTAGAGTCAAGGGTGGTGCGGATTTGGTCGGACCAGCGCATCGGGCTACGCCCTCGAGGCCTCTTCCGTTTCATTTTTCCGGTCACAGTATGTTTTTCGAGGTTGTCACTGTCTGTCCTGGCAATGTGACCGAAATATTCGAGAATTCTACGAAGGCACTCGGAGGAGGAGTCGTGAGGCGATTTTGAGTTCACGTAAAAAGGATACGTTGCTACGATGTGCTGTCCACGGAATTCGGAGCATTTTTCTCCAGCACCACATTTCGAAGGCATCAATTCTTTTGCGGTCTGTCACATGACACCTGCTTACCAAATTCCGACTAGAAATAGTGCCTGTTTAGATGATGTTTTACTCAAAACTAAACAGAAAGCTATGACACTTATCTTAGAGTCTCAAGTGACGGATCACTTTCCAGTTGTACTAGGTTTAACATAAATTTAAGAAAAATTCGACTGGAACCCTCGTGGACTATTTATCAGTTATAAAGGATATTGATGTACCGACTTCGGTGATGTTATGACTTGTAGTGACGCTAATCTCGCCGCTGATTGAATGAATGAATTAAAATTTATTTGTACACATATACATAACACGATAAAATTACACGATTACATTTCATTATTGTTGTTAATACTGTAGATTTCCCTTATAAATAAAATAAAAATAAAATAAAATAAAAATTACTTAAAAGAGTTACTTTTTTACAATTTCTAGAGTAAGTTCAAAATTTCACGTGCATATTTCCGCTGTAATTAAAAAACACACCCGTACTTACTATTCCTAAAAGACACAGAACCATTAAACCTTGGATTACCACTGGGCTTTTAAGATGTATTCGAAACAGGGATAGGATGCATAAAGAACTGAAAAGTAAATCCGACAATGTAGTCCTAAAATTAACCTATACCCGCTATCGCAATTTTTGCAATAAGCTTCTACGTAATTTAAAGCGGATTTATGAGAGTAGTAAAGGCAAAAAATAGACCTAAAGCATTATGGAATGTGATAAAAAATATCACCAATACACAAAGAGTCTCAGATCCTCCAAGTGACTTACTTAATATCACAAGTAATCCAGAAACATCTGTAGATCAAGTGAATGAGCACTTTGTGAACATAGGCATAGATCTTGCGGTCAAATTCCTTTTGATTAACTGGTTCCAAATTCCTTTTAGGTTTATAATATGGTTACACTAATGTAATGTATTAAATTGTAATATGCTTGCACGGAAAGTGCGACGGAGTCCCGACTTCCAAGATACAGGTTTCGAACTAGTTTGTAAGTCGGAGGTCCTATTTTTGTGCCTTGTAATAAGTGAATAAACTTTTTCATTTTTTCATTTTCAGTTTTCTGATAATACGACGACGACAACAAATCTTTGCAATGAATTCAGGTTTTACAAAAGCGTGTTTTGCAAGGCGTGACGTCATTCGAGACGCCATGACAGTTGGAGCGTTTTAGTAGGAAATTTTAAATTGGTTTATAAAAATGCAAATTACACCATGTAAATGTTGGATTTTCGTTAAAATATTCATATTTTGAGTAAAACACACCGTAAGATGAAATATTAACCAGGTTCTCAAATATTGTCATCTAGCCTATTACAGGTGGTAGATCCTGATGTGAAGGATCGCCTGGGGTTGTACCACCCTCTTATCTATTTCTGCCGTAAAGCAGAAATACTTGCATTTCTGTGTTACGGTTTGAAGGGTGAGAGAGCGTTGGTGCACTGGCACATGAGGCAATCCATGTTCTCAAGGTTGAAATTGAAATTGAAAACGTTTATTTAGACTGTAAACACCAGAATATAGAACACAATACAGAAGTATACAAAGTTTAATACACGCAACACAGAACATCTGGTGTGGTACAGTGCCAAAAAGGGTACACCAGCTCACCATAATGCTGAGGCAAGCCACAGCGCTGATCTTCAGCTGGCCCCTCAGTGAATGCACGGACGAAGAAAGCAACAGTGTGTGCGTGTTGTGTTGTATGATAGTGTTTGTTTGTATGAATGAGGATATTAGTGTGTATGTGAGGCACTGAGTGTGTGGGAGGGTGATGGCATGGTGCGTGTGTATTTACATGGTATTATGTGTGTGGATGGTAGTTAACAGTAGAGGCATAAGATTACCGAGCACATCCAGGTTAGCATCGAAGACCCTCTAATAATCACAATTTATTCATAAAATTAATTTACATGTCAAATGTTCTTAATATAAGTATTATAAGTTTACATGACAATTTTATTAAATTTGTGTTTTCATTTTACAATATTTTTTATAGTTATAGAATTAGGTTATGTTGTAAAATGCACAGCCTAGCGACCACATTATTAATTTATTTTCAAAAATAATTACTCTATCTGAAATTATTTTTCATTGGGAATTTATTGTAAATTTTTGGCCCTAAATCGTACCTGGTTTTGGTTGATTATATATAGATATAATAACATTATAGTGAGGTGAGATGTCTATGGAGGACGGGTCACCGTCCTAGACAAAGTAGACACCTAAAGGTAAGTGATCACACTTACCATCAGGTGGCTACTTTGCTCTTCAGCGCACCTTATACAAAATATACCCCGTAAGCTTGGATAAAACCAGAACTTATACGAATTGTAACAAATCGTAGCACACTTGACCCGAATACGAGATTGCGAAACACGATATTGTTTTTTTTTGCTACTGTGGCTCGCTTCTGTTCACGTAACAATGGTTTTCGTCATATTTTATAAGTCCTTGTGTTTATAGGTTGGCTGGTACTTTCTGTGAGTAATTCGGAACGTTATATGGGTGTCTAGGACAGGCGAATCTAGATCTAGAAATTAATTTTGATAGGTGGGTAGGAGGCTCTATTTAATAAGCTTCAGTAAACGGGGGCATAAGTACGTTGCCAAGTTTGATTGAGATTGAGATGATATCAAAAAATCAAAATATATCTTTGAATGGGGGCTGGGAATCCCAGCGACACTTCGACCCATTGGGATCTTTTGTGTTCAACCTCTGTACCGATCCCTTGACCACTTCACCGAATATGTCATGCATGAGCAAGACTATGCGTCTTAGTGGGAGGGATTTGAATTCCCTCGAGTCCGGATAGGCAGAGCCTAGCAGACCCAACCTTTTTGCCGCAAAAGCATCACATTCACATAGGAGATGAGAAACGGTCTCCAGTTGTTCACCACAGGCTCTGCAAGATGTGCTGTCAGCCAGCTTCATCTTGTGAAGGTGGGCATAGGTGCTAAAGTGACCGGTGAAGGCACCGACCAGTAGACGCACTTGACTTCTATTCAGTCCCCAGATCCTGTTGTTCCAGCCTGTGACTTTGTCCCCAATGAATTTCTTATAGTATGGAGTAATGGAAACGAATTTTCGCAACGTAATTGTACATAGCATAATTAACTTTATGTCAATTGTGTAACGTACAAACTAAATACGAGCCAAAAAAGAGGTCGCGCATCTTCCGTGGAATCCTCGCGCATTCTCGAGAATTCCTCTAGCGGTAAAGCGTATTAATTGTATGTTACACAATTGACATTAAGTTCATTATGCTATGTACAATTACGTTGCGAAAAGTCGCTTCCATTCCATTCCGCTGCAATGTAAATTGAGCCTAAACAGTGACCATCGTGCATGCAACTATATATCGAAAAATCGAGAAATCCTAGCAGCTATAAGAATCCCGTTTAAACTTTTATTCTGCCCTCTTATGGGGTAGGAAATATAAAACCATCAAAGGAACCGAACTTAGAATTCACGTGACTCTCACTAGTCTCGATTTGTCTATAATAAAATTATAAAACAGGTTTTTACCTACGAGTAGAAATAATCTTACCATACATGTAGATGACCTTATCAGTGATGTAAAACACTTACGTAAGTTGTTTTGCTCTCACTTCACTTGACCGCACTTGTGATAAATATAATCTAGATTTTAATTTTATTTACCTATCTTCGATCTATTTGCACTATTGACTCTTTTCTATATTATTGAAGATTAAAAAAAATGGAATGACTGATTCAGACTGGGGTACCCTTTCACCTGTTTCTACCGCAAAGCAGCAATGAAATACCTCATGTGCCAGTAATTAACTAGCATTGCTGCTTTGCGGCAGAAATAGATAATAGGGTGGTGCCTTTTTTTGTAACGGGGGGGAAATCTTCGAAAGATACCCAGCCTCCTGGGGGAGAGACTGGGTTATGTGAGATTTCTACTCACTAAAACCCCCTCGATGGCCGGCCTCGTGCTTATCGGAGGGCTCCGGGATCTCCAGTGGAACGCACTGGTGCCCTAGCATTTGGCTTGGGCTCCTCCTGGGAGGTGTACATTCCACCTCCCGGTTCCTCCCGTCACAGCAGCGTGCGGCCATAGCACGTTGCTGCCTTCCTCAGGGTCGCCCGCCAATGAACGGCCAAAGCCCCCACTTTGACCGCCCGCGACCCTGATCCCTCCTTTTAGTCGCCTTTTACGACAGGCAGGAGTTACCGTGGCTCTATTCTTCGCCCTAGACTAAGGGCTGGTGGTGCCTGGCTGACTCTGAACAGAGTGATACCACCATTAAATAAATAAATACGACGCAGCTCTGGATTAACATAAATACATAATTGAGATGTTTTTGTTTACTTATTGCTTGTTTACTTAACTCGATATTCAATGAGGAGAAAACATTGTTTGCTCGTGTACTTATTGATTGGTTTGCAGATATTATTATGGCGTAGTAATTTATCAAAGTTCAAGGTTGTATTCAGGGTTTCTTCCATGGATATGTGAATCCAAAAATCACTAAATTTTGTATGTTGTTTTTTTATTATTGACTACTAAACCCGCATTTGATCTCGATCTCGTCTGATGGTAAACGACGATGAGGTCGACGATGGAGCATGCGGGTCCAGTAAATGACTATTCACTCAGGCCTTGAAGATCCTAAGGTTGTAGATTTAGGGAATTACAGACGCCGGCAGCAGGCTGTTCCATTCCTTAGCAGTTCGCATAATGAACGAAGAAGCAAATCGCTTCGTACGAACAGATGGGATATCAACATCATAAGGATGGAACCCCTCCCCGCGCCTGGTAGTCCAAAGGCGGAATGGAGATGCTGGAATTAGGTCGTGCAATTCCGATGCGCACTCTTCGAAATGTATCCTATAAAATACCGATAGACAGGCAACCTTGCGCCGATGTTCCAGACTTTGTAGTCTAGCTTCCACCAGCGATTCGTCACCTATAAGGCGCTTAGCGCGTTTCTCCACTGAGTCAAAGGCAGCCAGTTGGTACTTTGCTGAGCCGTCCCACAGGTGGCAGCAGTACTTTATGCACGACCGAACTTGAGCTTGGTAAAGTTTTAAAAGCTGTCCCGGCGTGAAGTACCGCCTAACTTTATTTAGGGGGCCGAATTTTTTGGCTGCGGTCTGAGCTTTTGACTCAATGGAGCGCCCAAAGTTAATGTTGGAAGTCAGTCAGTCAGACATGGTATGCATTTTGGAGAGCTTATATAGGCCATAGATTGCTCGTTGGTTGCTACCCCATTGTAACTAGGCTTCTTAGTCGTTTTTCGCGTTGATGAACGTGATTAATCCATGGAATTAACTACATACTTAGGACTTTACTTTATAAGTATTATATATGTTCATATGAATGTATTCAAGTATTTTTTTAAGCTTATGTACAATTTTGTTATAAAGCGTATATTTATAATAATGTTTCTTCAAATTTAGGTATATTATACATGTCAATTATTATTATTTTAAATCTAAAACTGGAAAAAGTGGAATTGTGTGTGTGCTGCAGACAGCAAATAAACGTTTTCTATTCTATTCTATTCTATTCTATTCTAAACTTTGTCACTACGTGAGAAGCTTAGTCAAATAGGCCGCCTTTGTTATTATTTTACATAATTTGTACACGTATCTACTTATCATTCTAAATATCTGTATGTTAAAGGTCTAGCTGGAAGAAATCTCTATTTTAGAGATAATAAGAGATCTCTATTTTACCGGTGTATGTTAAAATTCTTGTTGTTGTTTTTTTGTGATGTATGTGTGTAAAATAAAGTATAAAGTATACTTAGGACTTTCTTGGCAGATTCGATGGGGTGCTTTACGGCACGTACTTACCCTGAATTAATTTTCAGAGGTTTATCTTTTTACCTTTTTTGTGCCGTGTGGTGCCGGCCCTAAAGAATAGCACCACCCCAACTCTTCCCGTGGGTATCGTTATGCCGTACGAGTTGACTAAGTTCTTAGTTGACACTATTTTACACCTAGAGACGGCGGTAGGCTCGCCATATATCACGTTTGTCCACCAAATTTTACGGCCAAATGTGGGAACTACCTGTGATTGAAGGTGATTCCTCTGTCTGCCCCATCGGGGATTATGGACGTGTGTTTATGTATGTATCTTTATCTTCCCCAGGAACCGTACACCGATGTCCCAGTCAGCACGTCGCTGCAGATCGCGGAGCTACCGGAGCATTGTCACTGGAAGCCCCGCGCCGAACCTCCCAGCGCCATCCCTCAGCTGTTGATCGCTTTGGTCCTTTGCGGGTTCTTCATGGTAACTATATTCTTTGAACATACTTCTATAAGTGTCACTGGGTTGTCATCGAGCGATTGACGTTAAATAACTTTTCAGCGACAGGCGACCTACCCAAAACGTCAAAATTTGGGAATCCGGAATGTATCTTAATACGCAGGCATTAGGATGAGATTTAATCGAAGATTTTTGACACATGGTCGTCGTCGTCGTCGTGGCTGTCCCTCGTTGCGGGATGACTTCTGCTAATCCGTTGTATTTTGTTGTTGTCTCTGGTACGTCTTGGAGTGGCTCAACAACCCGATCCTGAATTTGCACTCGCGACCGCATATGCGCATATTGTCACCGTTGGCAGCCTGTCTCTCGAGGTCGGGATTGCCTCTTTCTGCTTCCTCTTACGCCGTTTTGACACATGGTATACTATAGCTTGTGTTCGTCTGTACACTTGTGTAACGGATCTTGAAGGTACAAACACCCTCTCCTAGGGCAGACAATTTTTTCTTTCATCCAAGGCTCTAAACCTACATTATTTAGGTACCTCAGTACCTCACATACACACTAATATCCTCATTCATACAAACAAACAAACACATTCATACAACACAACACGCACACACTGTTGATTTCTTCGTCCGTGCAGTCACTGAGGGCCAGCTGAAAATCAGCGCTGTGGCTTGCCTCAGCATTATGCTGAGCTGGTGTACCCTTTTTGGCACTGTACCGCACCAGATGTTTTGTGCTGCATGTATTAATATTTGTATACTTCTGTATTGTGTACAGTCTGGTGTTTACAGTGCTAAATAAACGGTTTCAACTATTATTGTCCCCCAGATATGTGAGCTAATAGGCGGGTACCTCGCCGGCAGTCTCTCAGTGATGTGCGACGCGGCACACATGCTGAGCGATTGCGGGGGATTCGCCCTCGCCTTACTGGCTTTCCACTGCGCAAAGAGACGCTCTGATGTGCGCATGTCCTATGGCTACAAGCGAGCTGGTACGTTCATATTCTACTATTCCACGGCCTGTCTTATACAATAGAATAGAATATCTTTATTGTGTATAAGATTTCAGGTTAGATTTGCAGTTATTAATACAGTATGAGTCTTACTGAATCTTACCTTGGCCACATAGGATATGAAAAATTATTAGGCACAATACATTCAGTCAGACATTTACATAATTATTACTCTATAAATTAAAATTAAGAATCATAAAGCTGTAA